>OZ010738.1:167418946-168143946 GCA_963932295.1 Tipula lateralis
ATTTTGCAACTGATAACAGATTAACTACCAATTGGCTTCACATAAAAACGTTGAAAAGTGATTTAAAAATCAATTGACGTGGAACAGTTAAGTTGTGCTAATATACAATCAAAGTTCTCGTGTAATATAAAAAGTGATTAAAAGTGAATCGAAATCTACTCAATATGAAGTTTAAACTAAATCGTTCACCACATCTCAGAATGAAAGAAATCACAAAAAAGTTATTTAACAACGAATTTCTATCTGATATAAAGTTTTCGGTGGATGATGAAATAATCTATGCTCATTCGCTAGAACTCATGAAGAGGAGTGTAATCTTTGAGGAACAACTAACAGAAACTTGGGGCAAGAGACAAAAAATCCATATAAATAATTTTAAGTACGAAAGTTTTCTGGAATTCTTACGATTCATTTATACCGATGATTGCACAATCGATGACAGCAATCGGATTGAGTTATTGCAGCTGGCAGTTAAGTACCAAGTTATAAGCTTGGAGAATCGTATTTTAAACTACCACGGTACCCCAGCATCGTTTTACCAATTATTTGAATACTGTGCCGTAGAGAATTATGAAATAGCACGAAAACAAGTGTATTATCGTTTTGCTATTAATATTGGAGATCGTTTGTATTGTGAAGAACTATTTTTATCGCTACATCCGGATGCTGTGAGTGAAATTTTATCATTAGAAAAAGTGGAAAACGGTATCACCGAAATAGTTATGTTCAATGAACTGGCTAAATGGATTATTAACTATTGTCAAAACCATCAAATGTCGTTAACAGAAGGTAAGCAGAAATTTGATTATCTCATCAAGAAAATTCGCTTCTCAACAATGTCGGCTGATGAGATATCTAGATGTGTTACAAAATATCCCGACCTATTAACTGCCAGTGATTGTCGTGAGATTGGAAGTTGTTTGATTCGGAACGGTCCTGAAAATCATGATTGGCTAGTAAATCCGAGAAGCGATTGGTATTATTATTACAATAAACGAATTTTTTATAATCAACAATTTATAACAAAGCTAACGGTTGTAAAAGAGACAATTCTGCATGGATTCTGGATTGGAATCGAGGAAAAAACCAGAAGTGATATCGAAATAGAAATTACAGCAAAAGATTTTAGATCAGATAGATGCGATGTTATTAAATTTATACAATCGGACCTTGGGACTTGGAACGAAATGGTAATCAGTCTTGGTGACTCGTTACTTTTAAAACCACGTTTTAAATACACGATCGCTATCAAATATTTGATTAAAGACGATCCACCCTTGACATTCGTTTGTAGAGAAAAAGTTAAACTCATGCTTCACGATCCGGAAAAAGCAGTTAAATCAATCGAACCAAGTGACAATATGCTAGAAATGATTTTTAAAAAACCCTCAAATTGAAACGGCCAGCATTTCAGTATATATTTATTTGCCCGCTTATCCCTTATATACCATAATTAAAATAAAAATTAAAACAATTTATTAGTTAAAAAAAGTCTAACGGGTCAACCTGATTTCCAGGTGATTTTAAGATGGGGGAAAAAAATGAAAAATTTGGATGATTAGTTGTTGAGCACTCAAACGAACAGGTTAAGAATAATAATCAATTGTTTGGAAGGAAAATATAATTGTTGATAAATTCTTAAATTTTTTTTGTTTCTAATTTAATTTCAAATAATTATAAATAAGTCTTTATATCTAACATAATTCAACGATAATAAAATTTAATAATTTAAGAACATTAATTAATAAATAAATATATGTGTAATGAAAAACGTGCTAAACTGTACATTGGTACAATGGTGGTATTAATACCAGACCTAGTGATAAATTTCTTAAAATTGTTTTAAAAAAAAAAATAATAATATCGAATATGGAATACAACTAATTAAATATTAAATAATTTATTGCTAACTAAACCTAAAATAAAAAAATAGCAATTAAATTATATAGTGAATAAAAAAAAAAAAAAAAATATATATACATATATATATATATATATATATATATATATATATATATATATATATATATATATATATATATATATATATATATATATATTTTTTATATCCATATATTCACACACGTGAAAGAAAACAATAATAATAATATTAATAAAATCATAAATAATAGATGTGTGCATAATTTAATATCATATAATAATATTAGATATACAACATACATATATTTATACTACTGACCATAAAAATTGTGCCTGAAATTAAAATTAAAATCTTAACATACAAAACAACAACAACATACAGCAATATACATCCATCAACATCCATCTTTACATTCAAATAATACTAGTCGGACAAAATAAAAGCGGTCAGTAAATATTTTGGAATAAAAAAATAAAATAAAATAAAAATAAAATTAATAATATTAATTAGTTTAAGTTTAGGTTAATTTACTTAGTTCTATTGTATATGGGTATAAGGTTTTACTTATTTTTAAGAAACTTGGAATCAAATTTTCTTTCTCATTTTCCTTTTTTAATTTGATTTCTAATAAATATTTTATTACATTCTAATTTTTTTTTAAATTTTAAATCTTTATTTGATTTTACTATAATACGTTCGTTCATCAAGATGATGCGTAAATAAAATTTTCATCGGAACATATGCGCGAGTAGGTTGTATTAGGTGAGTATGTATCTCATATAAGGATTGGTGCAATTTTATAACATCGTGTCGCGGTCAGGCAAGTCTGACATAGAATCTTAGAAAAACCCATCCCAACATCCTACTGAAGCCTAGCCCGGATAAGATACCGCACTAAGATCTCCGTCAGAAAAAAAAAATTATTTTCATGTACGGTTGGTGTCATCATGCTAATGAAGTTATCTTCAAAATCTTACACCATTTCTCAACCGTTACACCATAATGATCGAAGTGTAGTCTAAAATATTTTAGTAAATAAAATTTAGAAATCTTATGTTTTTGTGATTATTTGTCATTGACCTTATTGTAAATTTACACCTTAGATTATAATGCCGGTTGCATTCAAATAGTTTCGCTCAATCTTCGATGAATAATACCAGCTAAGGCATTGTTTTATACTTCATTGGAGCTGTCTATGTTGTAACGATTCATTATGACACGTTGTAACACAAACAAAATAAAATAAAAAAAAGTTTCTTTAGCGACATGAACAATAGCAATGACGATTTGTAAGAGATAATCGCATAAAATTGAATTTTTTTTACGATAATCCAGTTAACTTTTCTCAAAATTCGTATTGGCTAATAAACGTGGTGCGATCAAAAAAATACGGGAAGACTTGATTGATTTGTTTTGGATTTGATCGAATCAGTTTTTTGTTGGACCTGGGGTGTAAAGGTTCAAAGTGATTAATTGAATTTGCAAGATTGTGCGGTGGACCATTTTAGTGATTAAAATTACAATATACATAAAATTTAAGTTTTAGTAAATGAAAAAATGTGTTAAATAGCATCTTAGTGAATAGGCGGTGAATTTTATAAACCTGAAATTGCTGGTAGACCATTTTTGATAACTGTGATTTTAAGTTGATAAACCAGCTAGTTAGTGGCAAATTCGTGGAATTATATATTATATAATATAATTATATCTGTGGCCACAAACCATAAACACTTAAGTACACTTAAGTGATTATGTCGTGTTATATCTCAATCGACTCAGTTTTTAAAAGTCTATTTACAATATTTTTTTCGGTGATGTGACTGCAATATTAAAAAAGTTATACGTCAATAAAAAATACACCTATAAATACTTTATTGAAAATCTTGATTTTACATTAATAATACATCAACAAAATTTCTACGTTTTCTACACATAAGTGATTCAATATGTATATAGTGTTTTCCAACAGAATTTCACAATAAATGCTTAAGTCATTTTAAGTGATTATTCCGACGTTAAGATTTTTTGCAAAGCAACACTTAAGTCGTTATTCAGAACATTTAAGCCGTTATTTTCAAATACATAAATAGGGTTTTTTTTTACAGAAAACAAATTTTTGAACAAATTTATTTTAGTTAAGTGATTTTAGTGTATTTCTTTTTTGTGTCAGTAAGACAGGTAAGTTTTTTATTTGAAATCAAATAGTAAATTAAAGTGTATTTAAGTGTTACTGTTAATTTCTTTAGTGTTTTTATAAGGCAGTACTGTAAAAAGAAGCAAGTAGAAATTTTCGATATTATAGTAAGCGGTAAGAAATTGAAGTGAAAATGACCAGCCGCTCTCGAATCAGGAACACGTGTAATTTGAACGAAAACCGCCCAGGTGGCGAAGTGGTTAAAGCTGCGGCAGTTGGAGCTGGAGGTACCGGGTTCGAATTCCAATAGGGGCAGGATGGTAAACGGATTTTCACCATACGATTACGATCGGTGGCGGGCTCGAGCTCTGAAACAAGATTGTACAGATAAAAAACAAACAAAACAATTTGAACGACAAATCTGATCGAATTGTATGTGATAGTGGTATTTATTAACTTTTGATTATATATAAAATATTTTTTTTATTTATTTTGTAATTTTTTTATGCTAGAGACCATTCAAAACCAATCAAACAAGAATGAAACGGATGAGTTTCAAGAAAATGAACTAATAGGCTCAATCAATGAAGAAAGTGCATCAACATTCGTATAAACTAATGATAACAAAAACACTTTTGATGACAGTGACATCGATCCAAGTTACGCACCTATTATATATGTAAAGTGATTCCCCGCTCCCATAGGTGAAATCCGGAAAACGTTAATAATTACAATACTTATCTAAACGGTGGATCTGCAAACCAATCTTTTAATTTATCTGTATGCAAGCGTCTCTACATAATGTAATATTGAACGAATGGGAGCACAAATTGAGAGAAATTTGTGTGCAGAAACAATTGAAGAGGGTTCAGGTGGAATTGAAAATCCAGCAACTCAAAAGGAGATTGATTTAGATAGGAAGGGAAATATACCAAACACCGATACCCCATTTTCAATTTCAGCAACAATAAAAAGAAAATGAGCGGAGGCGTAATACTGGTCAATCATATGTGCACCCTACATATAAATTTATGAAGCAAACTTATGGAGGCAAGAAAATGTATACCACAAAAATGTTTAGAAACATCTGCATGAATCGAATTTCATTCGAGCAACAACAAATAATATTCAAGCAGTATTGGTCGCTGGGAAAGTACAATCTGTGGGTGATTTAAGTTTCTGGCCTAATTCAGGTCAATGCAGTAAAAATAAAAACTACTTTAAAATCAGGAATTAACCAATGAAATAGAGAGAACCCATATGTGTAACACGTTGAAGTGGGTGGTGTTCACCAAGTGGTTTGTCAAAAAGGTTTCCATACACACTTAGAGAGACAGAAAATTTTATCAAATCGGTTGCGAAGAAATAGTTAAAATCTGCAAATGTCAGCTATTTACGTGGTTTTCGTGATTCTTCAACTCCAGCTGCAAAGTTCAATGATGCTTAAATTGATGAAATAAAACGTCATATTCTTTCGTTTCCAGCTTATGAAAGCCACTACTCCCGAAGACACACCAGCCAACTATATTTTCAGTCAGATTAGAATCTAACCAAGATGCATAAATTGTACTGTGGAATAAATCACCATTCTGCTTCACAAATAGTCACAAGTTTTTAAAGGTAAACTTAAAATATGTTATGGAATTTGTGTTTGACCCACAGTTTTATTTTTTTTCAGCCATGGGTATAAAATTTAAAAAATTAAAGTTGAATACATGTAATAAATGCGACGTTTGCAAAGCAAAAGTGGGAATTGCAACAAATAGTTGATCCTGCAAAATGAGCAAAAGGCACACCACGAAGCCACTTCTAAAGCTTGCGATGCTGAAAAGGAACATAAGTCGTTTTCTCAAACATCACAAAATACAACAGTGTGTTATATCTTCGATTTACAACAATGCCTTCTAACTCCACTACTTCAAACATCTGTAACTTTTTCTTTAATTTGACGGTGCACGATTGTGTAACAAATGCTACATACTGTTACATGTGGTACGAAGCTATTGGGGGGAGCTATTTCCACCCTAATGACATCAGTTCATGTATTTTTCAACACTTATTAAATTTACCAGAGTCAATCAAAACAGTAGTATTTTGGAGTGATTCATGTGGCGGTCAAAACAAAAATTCATTTATAGCGACAATGTTGGCAATTTCAGTAGCTAACTCTACGCATTTGGATCAAATAGATCACAAATTCTTAGTACCGGGCCATACACATATTGAATTTGATAGTGACCATGTCATTGTTGAAAAGAGGAAGAAAAAGACAACGGCTAAAATGCACCACCCACGGGTAAGAACAGTTGGTACAGAACGCAAATTTAATGTAATCAAAATAACTTGTGATAAATTTTACAAATTTTCGGATATATCAAAACAAATGTTCACGTTTCGGAAAGTAGATATAGAAGGTAACAAATTTTCTTGGAATCTTGTAAAATTGCTTCGTTTCATTAGAGATGTTGGAAAATATATTACAAAAATTCCTTGGATGAGCAAGAACCATTCAAGACCCTTGAAATATCAAAAAGAGGGATAGGGAATATTGCAATTAAAGATATATCTAAATCTTGTACCGGTCAGCTCAAAATAAATAACGAAAAGAACAAGAATCTCATAAGCATGCCACCTCTTATTGACGAGGAGTTTCATTCCTTCTATCAGAATCTAAAAAGTGATGATTTAATTAGAAATACGAATCCAGATTTGATTGAAGAAGATGAAAATTATTAACATCTTTGGTTGATATATTTATAAACATTGGATTAAGTGAATAATTTTATTATATTTTTCTAATATTATTAATGAATAAATGAATTTGTTTTGAATAAAATAAACTAACTAGCCTCATTGGTTTTATTGCACACGGAAGAATAACTAAAGTTACTTAAGTAGTAGCAAATTAAAGTTTTTATTGAAATCTTAATTAGCATAACGACTTCCGTAACATTTTCCAAAAAATTGGCAAAACTATCAACATAATCGTGAATAACACGATCTTAGCCTACGGTAGTGATGCAATGACACCTGATGACATATAAAATTTGGTTCTCAGACCAGATTAATCTAGGGAAAAACAATTTTTTTGCTATACTAAAAAATCGTGAAAAATCACTTAAGTGGTTATGGTTTGTGGCCACACATATATTTATAAAAAGCTTCGAAAAATTGTAATGTAATAATAAAAACTAAACATTTGTTAATAATAATAAATGTTCAGAATGAAACATTTTGTGAAAACCAACAAGTGTTTCAATTACAAATTACACTCTAATCTATTAACTTTTACTGCCATAAGTATCATGAAGAAGATCGTCGAAAGTGCTGAATTTTATTGCCGTGCGGAGTTCATAGTGAATTGATAATCGAAAATAAATAGTAACCTTAAATTATCCAAGAACATAGTTCAACCGATTGTTGAACAATACATATTGGATTCAACGGAAATTCGGAACCACTGTTAAGATGGGACATCAAGCTTAAAGGGATATCTGGGCCTTATCGAGAAAATTTGTAAAGTATATTTTTATTTAATCATTAACTAATATTTATTATCCTACAAAGGCCACGAATTTAGCCCCACATTTTTTTTGCTGTACAATTTTTTTTATTTGAACGTCTCGTATCTTACGAGATTAGTGATGGCTGCCCGAGGTATATAGTTCGTAACCGGCTACTATTACTCTGCTTCGGAAATTTTAATGAACCCGCCTAAGACAAGCCACACCCAAAAATCACCTGGTATTCGAAGTGAGCCGTTACAATGTCCTGGCTATTACCATTGCAATCGTCGACCAGATTTTACTATAGTTCGAGCATAGTTGGAATTATCGAGAACCTTTTTGTAAGTATAATGTGTATCTATCATTTGAAGTTAATTTTCTGTGTATTTGAAGACAATTACCTAGAAATTTTTCGCCAGCATAGAAAAGATTTAAGTTGGACGCAATTGTTGTAATAATTCTTTCCAGTTAAAAGGTTGAACGATAACCCTATACTTTGAAGAAGTGGTAGTTCATACAATAACTATCGTTCTGTCATAACCAACCACGACAGCAAAAGATTGTGAGGATACTGAGAGCAACCTTAATATTTTTCTATCAGTTCCTTTTATCACAATCACTTACATCGAGTGATAGCATTTATCCGATGAAACTGTCTGGATAATGATTTAATGATGGGATTTACACCAGCGCACGATATCAAATTGATGATTTGCTGGTGGTAGCTGAAACGAGACATACTCATGACTTATCTCAAGCTGATTTTAATCCGTGAGATTGATTCAAAGTGGCAACAAAATACCAGATCCTAATCTGGCCGCTCCTGAAGCATAGATTAAATCAAAGGACAATTTCATTCTTATATGAACATTTTTATCATTTTCAATGAGACAGTTTGACCGGCGTTTACGTTCGAGACCGACAGAGCTAGACTCGTGGCTCGGTTTATAAATATTTGAATATTTCTACTAGTATACTGTCAGTTTCAAAAAAAGGCCCGATATTCTTCATGTCCTACTTTGTGAGTTGTTTTGATGGCACATTAGATGACATTATCATCGCTGCAATTTTTCGTCACATTTCTTAGTCTTGATATAGATATCTTTCTGTTAGAAAACTGATGTTCCAGTTTTCAATTTGTTCATTGAATTTCAGCCAATTGTCATTCCTGTGTAGTCATTGGTTGCATGGCGGAAGCAGGTTTAGTTCCATTCAATCTCAAAATTAAGATCAGTCATTTACAGAATTTTCCATGTGGTTCACTAAACTCAAGCCACTACATAGCTTTTCATTGTAGGTCTGAATTTTTGTATTTGAAATGGTTTTGCCGATATTGAATAGCCAGTTACAATAGAAGTTAAACAAATAATTTATATAATCTAAAGTATTTGATATAGTGAGCATAGATAACACACACTGCATCAAAAAAATTTGTTACTCACACTAAGAGCCACACTTATCAGGTTAAAATATTTGTGAAATGATAAGCTCGGCAAAATACTTTTATAAGGTCTTAAATACAAAGTTATTCAAAGTGTGCGGTTCAATTGGTTTCTTACCAATATCATGCCTATATTACAAAAAGCGTTTTTTTGTGTGAATCTCGCAACGGGTGCTGCCATATTGGGATGGGTCGGCGTTATTACGACTGTTGTGAATCTAATTAATATATCGGTGCGGTTCAATTCAGATGATTTGAGTCGACGGTTGATTATTGATATCGTTTTGAGTCTCGTAGAATTATTTAATTCGATATTGTTGATTTGGGCATCTGTGAAAGTAAGATATCTTGTATAAATTTGTATAATGTGAATAGCGAGTTAATTTTTGATTTTTTTCTTGTAGAGAAACCGACGTTTGGTTCTTCCATGGTTGATTGTAACATTGATCGAACTTATTGCAGCGAATATCTTCTGTGTTTATGTAGTTTTTGTAACTGCTAAATTTCAACTACTAAGTTTAATGCTAATCATCGATCTAATGACTGGATATTACTGGACCTGTGTTTATTCATTCTACCAAGAGCTAAAAGCAAATCCAGTCACAATAGAGTACCATAATCTAGATATATAAATAATTAGAAATTATCAATCAAAGTAATTATATATACTTTAGCTTAATCGGTGTTTTTATTGAAAGGAATCCACAATTTTGATTGGGTTGAAAAGTTTTGAGTTCGATTCCAGCCGTTGAGTTAAAAAAGCAATTGTGTGTAAAAGAATTCGTGAGGCTGATTACTTATACAATGTGAACCATATTTAACAGTTTGTTGATCCACACTTGAAACGCGGTTAGTGCTCTTTACGGCCTTAAAGCCATAGATTACTGTAGTTCTAACATTAAGAAACGAAATTCAAACAATTCTAGAAGATCTTACGATGAATGAAACATTTGACCAGTTATCTTGGAGATGACTGTATCGCCAAACGTATTTCTTACGGAAATCGGTGTAGTGTCATGGCTTTAGTATTCATCCAAAATCCAATTGTATGACTGTGTAAAATTATGATTATTCGATAACTGCATTGAACGTACCGGGATAGTTAGTAGACTGGTAAAATGAAAGCGACCATCCATTTGAATTATGTGGTTCTGCTGCAAGAGACAACGAACCAATGACAATAGGTCGATACAATTCTTCCTATTTTCACGGGTCATTAAATTGGTTAAATGATAGGCATTATTTTGAACCGAACTATCACAGTAATCATTCCGCCTCAATCTTCGTAAATCGTTGTGATATTAGATCCGAATGAGGTGAGAACAATCTAGTTTCAATATAAATAGTTGTTCCAAAAACTAATCATCGGTGTCATTAGACCAAGTAGTAGTGTAACTAAACCAAGAAAGTTGTATATTCAAACCCCAGCTGTTAGGGTCATCAAGCATTTAATTGCTAGATAGCTTCAACAGCTGGCTGGTACTCAGAAATGGATTAAAATGGAAAAATTATAATCCACTCGAGATTGTAGCGGACACGTCAAAAGAAAAATATTGGTCTCACACTCTGTGTCGATAGACTCGTTAAAAATGGAGCTTTTGCAATGAATCATTCATAGTCACACTCACATTCGTATTTTCAACGATCACATCAAGAAGTGGACGAGATTCGACTCGAAATCTTGAAATAATTTTGATCGAAACGCCGTATGTTGAAATTTGATGATAAGAAATCAATTTTGAACTCTAATGTTGTTGTATATGGGATATACATATATTATGTATGTTTACTCAATTTGTCTCTGCCACTGTATATGTTTACAAACAATCGGGTTCATTGTTGAATTCATATATTATTTTAAACATGGCGATTTGCCAAACAAATTCTTATATGGTTGTGATAAAGAAAACAAACACTGTATGTGTGTCTATAATAAATTGATATCAAACGAAATGAGTAGGTAAAGTTGTTGGTAGTTGTTCAAAGTGTTAAGTTCTATTTTGGGGCTGATCATCAAAAAACACTTTTCTAAAAACTTAATGATGATCACATTAAAGAGTGCATTCTGGTGCCTGGAACTAGATAAGGGAGCTGGAATTATCGGATGGATCAGTGCTATATTCAGTGTATTCAACATTATTGTAAATGTAGTAGCTCTATTGGAGTTACTGAGTTGGTCTGGTGGACTGATTTGTAATATAACCATTCATTTATTACAATTCATAGTTTCGATATTGTTAATTCATGGTGCTTTGAACGTAAGTGAGATAAAACCTTATACATCGCATAAATGTGTAATATTATTTTTATTTTGTTGTATAGGATTCTCGTCGAGAAACTTTGCCATGGTTGGTTGTAACAATCCTCGATTTGATTTGGTCGACTATCTTTGTCATTTATGAGGTATATTCAACGGGTGAGTTCCTTTTAATCGTCGGATTGGTTGTTGTTGGTGCAGCATATGGTTATGTTTGGATATGTGTCTATTCATTTTATAAAAGTAAAAAGTCAGGGGACAAATATAATAAAGGTAACAATTTGTAAAATTAAAAATTATTTTAATAAAAAATCTTATTAAATTATACAAATTATCTTATTTATTTTGAGGTAATCCAATGGTATACCAATATCAATACTAACATTGTGCTCAACACATATTTTATGGTAATTATGACTGTCGCTTAACATTATATATATATATATATATATATATATATATATATATATATATATATATATATATATATATATATATATATATATATATATATATATATTTATATATATATATATATATATATATATATATATATATATATATATACATATATATATATATATATATATATATATATATATATATATATATATCTGTGGTAAAAAGGTAAAGTATCTTATCTCGACTTAAGACATTTTTGTTATTTTTGTAAAAATAGTGTCCCTAAAAAATAAGCTTTTTTTTCGGCTAATCACCGTATTTTTATGTATTATAAATTCAGAGTTATTAACTAAGTTCAAATAACTTATTTAAGAAATCAATATTAATTCAAAAGGTAAAATAACCTATTTCAAACCTAAAATTTATTTTTTTGAAAAATACGCAAATAAAATATTTTATGTGGATATAAGCTATTACATATTTAAAAAAATAGTTTAGTAAAATAGCTTGTTTATACGTAAGCCTAAAATAATTTCAATAAAATAATTTTTTTAAAACAACTTATATGAATTAAGATATTTTTCCTTTTGTGTTTTGTTTAATTTGTACGTTTAAATGTATTTAAGTGAAAAAATTCAAAAACATATTTAACAAAAATAATTTTTCTAAAACAACTTGGTACAAATAAGTTATTTTGTCTTTAAAACTTAAAATTTTTACTAACTCTTAAATCAATTTAAGGTGTTATGCACGTGAAATTTTGATAGGTACTTGGGATAATTTAAAGTATAAATTAAAATAAGTGATTGTGTTCAAAGAAGTGATTTTTAAATAACGAACTTTTTAGTATTATAGTTGCTGTAGTGTTTTGCAAACAAAGAATGAGTCGCGGTCGAAATTTGTTGCCATGGTGTTGGCTAAGAAAGTTGATTCTAGAAAAGACGAAGCAAGTTCATCTGGAAAGTTTAACTATTTAATAGTCAAGTAAAGGTTGTAGAATAACTATAAACTATTTTTTGCTCCTAAAGACAGGTTATTACCTTGTTCTAGTAAACAGGCAGCTGAAAAGAGCCTAAAATCGAAATTAGAAACTTAAGAAGCATAAATCTAATATTGACGGTTTTAAAAACGACGAATTAGCTCAACTGAAAGAATATGAGCAAAGTATAGTCCCAACTGTTACTGACGTTGGATTTGACATCGACGAAGATGATACATACGACGATAGCGATGTTGATCCTCATTATGTGCCAAGTGATGAAGAAAATCTGAGTGACATGTCAATAGAATCGAGTGTTAGCTTAAATGCTGCAGCAAGTCAAATAGAGGCAAATTTGGAAGAAACTTCCCCTCAAAACGAAACGTCAATAGAATAGAGTGTAGGCTTAAATGCAATCACAAGTCAACTTGAGGCTAATTTGAAAGAAACTTCACCACAAAAGAGCAATAGACGAATTATAACCAAAATGCGTAATTTAGGACAAGAATATTAGACACAAACCGGAAAACTTGTTTTGCGTAGAACTGCTAAGCCATTAGCTACAAATAGTAAAAAAAAAATGTTCCGAAAAAGTAACATGCAATGACCAACAGATAATATTCAACGAATATTGGAATTTGGGTAACTGCAATCTACGCCAAGCATTTCTCTCCGGTATGATTCAAATTTTACCAAAAAAAACTGAAACAAAAATTAAAACCTTACATGGACAAAGAAACCGAATTCATTCGTATAATTACTTTGTCGAGGTGAAATCTGCCCGTATTTAGGTATGTCAAAAATGTTTTCTTGGTATATTTGGTGAAACAGAACAATTTATTAAAACAATAATTAAGAAAAAATTACGAGTGGTGGCATAGTAATTTCAAGTGACAAACGCGGACAAAAAGTTCCTCCAAATAAAATTTCTGAAGATAAACGAAGCAAGGTGTTGGAGCATATCAATAGCTTTCCGCATTATGAAAGTCATTACACTCGTCGCCATACCGAGAAAAAGACTACACAAAAGTCCTTTACAAAAATTTACAGTCTGACTTAAATATGTCCATTATGTATAAACTGTACTCAGAAAAATATGATAATCCTGTTTCCATAACCAAATACACAGAAATATTTAAATCTCTTAATTTAAAATTTAAAAAGCCACAACTCGATATCTGCAACAAATGCGAGTTATTGGAAATGCAAATCAAGTGTTCTGAAATTGAGGAAGACAAGTTAAAATTAACCATGGAAAAAACGAAACATTTGGAACAGGCGGTCTATGCGTACGAAAGCAAACAGAAGATCAACAACATGCGAAGGAGAATCAAAAATTAAAAACGTATACTTTTGATTTGTCACAATGTTTGCCCACGCCATATTTCCGCACGTCAATTAGTTTTTATAAAAGGCAACTTTGGACGTTCATCCTAACGATCCATGATGCTCAACAAAATAGTGCCTACAATATGATGTGGCATGAAGCTTAAGGACGTAGGGGAGGCAATGAAATTGCCTCTTGTTTATTTACACATCTTTTAAACTTGCCACCTGAAGTTTCGCATGTAGTTCTCTATAGCGATTCATGTGCTGGACAGAACAAGAACTCGTTTTTGGCAGCGATGTTTCAAATCTTAACTCAAACGCTGCCGAATTTAGAGTTTATTGATCATAAATTTTTAGTGCCGGGGCACACGCACATGGAGTGCGATACGGTTCACGGACTGATCGAAAGAAAAAAAAACAACTGCCACAATTCACTATCCTCGTGATTGGTATAATTTAATTAGATCGGTAAAATCCAAATACCACGTAACAGAAATTACAAGGAATAATCTTTATAATTTTTCGGGCTTAGTAAAAGAAAAGTTTACGTGGAGAAAAAATAACACAGAAGGTTAGTTTTTGGTTTTTAATTTAAAAAAATTAATAGATATTTTATTTATTGCTATTATAGGTGAGCGCTTTTTCTGGCAAGAAGTGAAATGGATGCGATACACGCGTAAACTCGGTGATATTCAGATAATACAACGTTATGCCGAGAATCAAACTTTAAGATTTTAAATATACAACGGCGAGGCACTAGCTCTGTTTTACGCAATTACCTAAAATTGTGTTATGAATCCGCGGTAAAATAAGCGAGAAAAAGAAGCAAGACTTGCTGGACATGCTACCATTAATTAGCCAAGAGTTCCATAACTTTTACAAAAATTTGGAAACGGACGCTTTACCAGATGATGATCCGGACTTATTAGAAGGGTCTGAATATGAAAACTAATTGTTTTTATTATCAAAATACTTATATAAAAAAAAATTAATTAACAATGAATTAAATAAGAATATGGTATAAGGACATAATTTTAAGAAATTTTTGAATTTTGGTTGGAATAGAACCTTAATTATTTTCATTTTAATCAATTAAATTTTTCAATATATCTTAGATCGAATTAAGCTACATTTATTTTTATATAATAATTTAGAAAAATAGCTTATGTGACATAAGATAAGATGTTGTGAAATAAATAAAAATGTAAATTAACCTAATTGTATTTTTATTAATTTTTTCATTAATTAAACCAATCAATAAGAAAGGATCCCTTGTAATAGATGAGCCATTAAATCTTCTATTACAAAGCCTTGTGAAATAATTTTAAATGTTCGTATTTTGTTTCACAGAATTTTTTTAAGCTTTTTTTGACTGTATTGAAAATTTCATAAAATCGAGATAAGATACTTTACCTTTTGGCCACAGATATATAGGTACATATATATATATATATATATATATATATATATATATATATATATATATATATATATATATATATATATATATATATATATATATATATATATATATATATATATATATATATAGATATAGATATATAAATGAATATGTTCACTGTTCTCGAACCGGGGAGCGTAAACACAGTAACCAGAGTTTGTTGTATAGGGACGACTTAATCCTGTTTACACTTCTTTGTCCCAAATATATAATAATGTGAATTTAAATGGTCTTCCTCCACATTACACATGGTGTGGTGAGCTATATTACCAATATTAACGATATTATGACGTAGACTACTAGACCTGTAATCAGATTTGACAATCGAATTCGCTTAAACGAGAGAGAATCTCTATTTTTGTTTAAACCTCATTCCGTTGTACCTCAAACAATATTTTTGGTTGTGGTTGCCGCATTATTCGTCGGTTAATCCAATATACAGAAATATAATTTAGCCAATATACGCGATTCGATGATTCTTATTTTATTATCTGTTGCAAATTCATTAAACGTCTGCATCCTGTGTTGGGCTGATACCTTGTTTCTCTGTAAAACGAACATATTTAGTGACAGCTCAATACCTGATTCTATTGGCGCGCTATATTCACATTAAAACAGCCATAATATTATATGATATAATTTTGACCGTTAATGCACAAGAAATTATTTCTTTGATTGTTTGTTACAGATCTACTGGAGTCGTGATCACCTACTCCGTTATATAATTGCATGTGCTGAGAGTAGATCTCTGTAAAATTAGATCAGTGACCGGTTATATTTTCGTTGCGTCAAACCAATCGAATAAGGTTGATAAAAAAGTTCGACAACGCTTCCCTTTCGAACATCCACAGCTTTATAATCGACGGCAATTCTACAGATGAACGACTATTCTATAATCTCCGCATAGCTTACGAGAATTTCTCATTGGATGGATCCTCATTGGTTGACTGAGTTGACGGAGATCTTGGTGCATTCCGGTGAATCTAACGAATTGCGCTCATTGCTCACCTGTTGCACTTCTAAGATCTTAGCTGTTATTAGTATGAGCTATTATTTCATTGCTCAACAGCAAGACAACCAAGGTTTTCAATACTTCCCAGACAGTGTTCACTTCATCAAACTTGTAATTATATGGTAAAATGCTACTGTGACTTTAAGCATTAATCTATATTCGATTTCCGCGATCATTGTTTTACACCATTTAGTTTTTTGGATTTCCAGTCGATAAATTTTCCGGGTGTCCGGGTACTTATGCGGGGGTTCGTTGTCATGTTTATTTGTATGGATTTGGGTCGTCAACGTAGCTATTTACGAATGTGGTATTTAATTGGTCTTATGTTTCGTGCGAAATATTTACAAAACATGGACGCTCTGCCCTCTCTCCATTATTATAAGAACTACTAACTTGAGAAGTGATTAAAGTAATTCTGCAGCGCAACACTGATTAAGATTTGTAGTATGTCCAGAGTATTTGAGCCTTACGACAAGTGAAACCATATGATGTCAAACTGCATAACGTGTCTTATTTCAAAAATTGAACTCTATCGAAAGCTTTCTACGAGCTTTTAAGTAAATCAACCAAAATCTTAACAAGCTAATCTAACATTAATATTTAATATTTTAATTAATTTCGAAAAAATCATATTTCTGTCAACATAACATAATTAATGGATTTAATTAAAATTGTAAAATTTAAAGTTCATTGAAAATTGAAAAAACAACGTCTCCAATATATAAATATATATTTAGCAGCAGCTTGGAAAATTATTTTCCAGACTCGGTATCATTTATCTTATATCACAGAGATTAAAATCGAGAATTAACACAAAAAATTTTGTTTTTCCATTTATAACAATTTTCTTTTGAAAAATCATTAATTTTCATTTATTTGGGTGTCTAATGAAAATTCATGAACAGTTATTTGTTAGCTTTTTTAGTATATGTGTTAAGTTTGCAGCATCACATAATTTGGTCAAATATTTACTAGCCGAAGTCTGCGATTGCATAGGTTAGAACGATCATATCGCGATAGGGGTTCAATACAACCACCAAATTTGTTTTTACCAGAACACTTATTCAAGGTCAATCATAAGATCATAGCTCACGATTTGTATAACATGTAAATAATATTGATTTGCAGTGAGTTATTCGGTTAGTAATCTCATTGTACTGCCAATAAAATCGAAGGTATATTATAACACGGCCATTTGCTTTTGGCACATACATTACGAGATGAGAACATCCCAAAGTCGTCCAAAACACCCATTAAAAATCGCAATTTTACGAGGATTCTATTCCCTTCTACCAACTGTTTGAGTTTTTTTTGTGTTTGAAGAATCTAGTGTTGAAACCATCAACCATTTTATCATCAACAAATTATCATGTAAAGTTTAATGGACACCTTTTGACTATGTTAGCTATCGAACTTACCTGCACTCGTCGATCTTGTAAAATATTTTTTTCGATCATTGTTTCGTTTCTTACGTTGTTTCCTTCTTAGTATCCTTTGTTGTTTGGATTAGAACCGCTTTTATTCACTTTTAATTTTCATCCTGGTAATTCCAATAGCGTCTGTTCTAAAGATGGAAACACATATAAGTTTATTATCGGTTCTTTATTGCATAGATACTTTTCCGAGCCACCAGGGGCGTTTATCTACACTATTATTGTGGATAATGGCAAACAAAACATCCGATTTCAGGTTTTTGTTTCTGTTCCAATACTTGCGTGCCCTTAGCCGGTGTTATCAGGTTGGGACGGGTAGGTGGTTGGTACGAGTAGTTGAAATTCAATTGACTTTCGTGTCGAAAATAATTATCCGGTTCAAGCACACTTTTGACTTCTTCTACCCAAGGTACGGTAGGAACGGGATATATGAAATTATTTTGGATATTTTTTCGAGGTACTGTGGTTCTCAGTTCTGCACTGTCCTCGCTGATTGTTTTCGGAACACCGTGGATATTTTAGTGTGATTCTTGTCTTTTAAACCACACTTGTGACAAAACCAAAGAGTTGACGTGCTGGATAATCACTGAATACATGCCCAATGCTATCACAGTTATAACAAATTACATTAGTTGACTCATTAAGAGAGTCGTTATTTCTGATGGGTGCATAGTAGTCAGTGAACAATTTGAGGAACAACATACTAAGGGTTATAAATCGGGGTTGATTCAATCAATCTTAGACTTTCCAGTGCAGTTACCACGCGTCGAGGTGTAGGATACTGGAGGTTTACGACCCTTCTTGGCTCATGACCTCGACCATCTTTTTTGTAAGGTACAAAGCTGTCTTGATATATCTTCAAATCAGTCCAGGTATTCCCCCAGCTTAGCGGTCGGTTAAGTGGTAGCGTAATCCAAGTCGCAAGTTTTTCCTTAGTATTTTGATTACTGTCTGAGTAGGGAGTGCGCAACTGGATGGTTAAACTTGTAACTGGTTTATAAAATTCACAAGGAAGCTGCCTACGAGATTCTACCTTCATGAATTTTGACGTATGCCGTTTTCAGTATCAATGCGATGCAGTAATCTCATCCGTTTTTGAATTTCAAGAAACTATTCATAAGCAAACAAACGCCGTCCAACCTCTCTCGGTTTGGATCTTCTTGACTTTGGCACAATTTTTCATTAAGCGATAACTCTAATTCTTCATCTTGATAAACTTGATACACTTTTGAGCCAACTCGAACAAATTATAAAACCACGTTTGTATCCACCCAAACCGCCCGCCAATTGGTCGTAATAAAATATTTGAAGTTCACGGACCAAACACCACCTATTCGTGCAATGTTTATCACTCAGCCATTAGCTTGTTATTTTAACCGCAAATCGTTTCACTAGACGACCTTTTCATCTAGACTTTCTGTAACAGTTAGTGGAGTAATTTTTTTTTTAAACCTCTGGTGTGATATCTAAAATTTTTTGATCAGATGCTGGTGGATCTAGAACTTAGATTCAAACACTAGCTCACTCTGAGTAAGATACGTGTGCCCACAAATTGCTAAACATTGATAATAAAAAAATTCTCATTGGGGATAGTTTCAAACTGGAAAATTTTATGGAAGGGTAACCAACCCTCTTTGTCCATAAGTATATTTTTTTTTCTTAGTGGAGATATACCTGAACTAGCTTTTAATAAAGCTAACAGAATTGATGTTAGCTTTGAATTACGTATGGCATTAAGGATGTGATTCAAATGGTTGCTAAACTGATGTTAGGGTAGATTTGACAAAAATTTATACTTATGACTAAACTTAAAATTAGGTATGGGAATGTCCAGGATACAATTGGATCTAAAGTAGCTAATTAAAGTTAAAAAATTAAGCAAAATAGACACTGTTTATATTATATCAATACTAAAATGATATCCGAAGATCCTAGACCGGTTTCTGTACCGTTGAACCATCTTTGCTGACAGTGACCACTTCGCGACAGTGTTTAAGATGTAACCAATCCGGCATACTCACTGTCGTTTGATTTCATGAACGATATCAGGAATTCACATTAATTCGTGATGGAGAAGAACTTGGTATTACCCATCAAAGCTCCGTTTTGTGCCAAATAGCACCCGAATAATTTTTATGACAAATCTCTCTTATCCATCAAGGTTTAATTCTCACATCCTTACATAACAACGGGCTGATCAACCATTTTAATGACATAAGTAGTAATGCCATATTTTAAGTCTTCCCTGAATCCGAACTGTCAAAATTGAATACGGTGCGTGGGATTTTGTTAAGAACCAAATATTTGAAGTATTTGGAATTCAATTACACCGCCGATTGAGAAGAATTATATGGTTAATGTCTTATGATTTGCTTATGAGTAACAAAAGCTCTTACCATCGTTGATATATCCTTTAGTCTCAAAATAATGAATTTAAATCCTTTTTGTTGTACATATAATCAAATTCTTCTAATTTATTTATTTAGACATTACTGCCGACAATCCCATAAGTACTTTATCCTTATTTACAGAAATCATATATGTAACGAATACATACCATGTATAAGAAATAAGTAAAAGCTTTTTGAAAATTTTAAAAGCACAACTTGAAGGGTTTATATTACGAGTGTGTATAGTATACAAAAACAAATATCGGGATATCATAAGAAATAGTATATAAGAAAAAATACTTTGGATGCGAACAAAAGGTAAATTACTGGTGAATAAAATTTGCATTTTCTCCCCACATACATACACCATCTAGTGCTCGAGTATATTGGAAAAGTTTTTATTTTCTGTTCAAAAAGGTTTTTTTTTTGGTTATGTTCAAATTTTCATAACAATTGTTTATTCAAGGATGATTGTAAATTCTTTATCTGATTTTCATCTTCCCTCGAACATAAATATGTAGAGAATATCTTTTTGTGCGGGATACATAAAGGGAGAAAAAAAACATCAAACGAATATTTGACCAACTTTTCTACTTTTCGTTTTTTATGTATGCTTGCGGGATGGGAGTATTCTGCCGAAAAACGAATATTTATCGCATTTTTATATGTTCCTTGTGTTGTGGTCGGATTTAAAACTTTTTTTTTATACAAAGCAACATGTTTAATATATAGGCAAACCGACAAAACTTTCAAATCATCTTCGTGTATTATGAATAATTTTTATGCTCCTTTTATTAGATTTTGTTGTTGTGTATAAATCATATTCACATATTATGTATGTATAATATATAAAATTTGTTTAAAAAAGGATACATTATATACCGTAAAATATTCATTCTATGTTATATATGTATATAATATACATAGATAGGACTTATGAGTACATGTACAAAAGCATATAAGAAAATTTATTTCATTTTTCCGCAATAAATAAACGACGGAAGAAGAAAATGTCTAAAAGTTTTCCGTCTAATAACCACATACAATAACAAAATGTACCAAAAAGTACCATATAGCTGGTAATGAAGGTCAAGATGATTTATGTGTAATGCTATATGTAAATTACTACACAGAGTTTTGATAAGCAAGTGGGTGGTTGGAATGGAACATGTTTCTCAGATTGGATGCAGCAAATCGGTAGAAAGGCTTAAGATTGTATGTGCTGAATTGGCAGTTTTTATAAGTCAAAAGACAATGACAATTTATTATATTATCAGAATCACAACATTACTAATATTTAACCCTGATCTGTAAAAGTACTGAAAAGCAAAACAAACAAAACACAGCGTGACTCACATCTGTTTCAGTTCAGTAGTTAAAAGAGTTTTTTATGACACCACGGTCTTCAGTTCGATACTCATCATTGATCAAAACCTAGCATGTCCCGGATAGCATTTATTGAAGTGATTGCTCTCTAAAAGCATTCGTTCAGTTACGCCTGGTTTACTTTCAAGTGTTTCTGAAAACCAATAATGAGAATTTGATACACAAAAGTGGTATGTTTAGATTGAACCGAGATTTTTAAACTCCAGCAAATTGAAGTCAATGACATCATCAAAAGCTCTTATTTTTATTAAATATTACAAAAACTTTATGAAATTCGCATAAAATTTATAAAAGTGCATAAAATTAAGTAAAGTTTATAAAATTCTTATAATTTTCACGAAAATTCATAAATATTCACAAAAGCTTGTTAACAATTCTGTGAAATTCATATAAAATTTATAAAAATTGATAATATTTCATAAAATATATTAAAAGTTTATTTAACTTTATAAGCTCATCATTAAAAATAAACAAAAGTTTTAAAAAGCTCATAAAATTCAGTAAAATTCATAACAATTAAAAACAGCTCATTCCAATTCATAAAAACTTAAAATTCAGAAAAGCTCAGGAATTCCTTAAATTTCCAACAACATCATTTCAATTCATAAAGGTTTATCAAAATTTATAAAAGTTTATTGAAATTCGTAAAAGTTCATAAATATTTATAAAAGTCGGTAGATTCTTAGAAGTTCATTAAAGTTCATAAAAATTTATAAAATTCGATAAAGTTCATTAATGGTGATAGGGAAATCTTGACGACAATTGTCAAAGATATCAAATAATTAAAAAAAGCTCTTTATAGTTTATAAAAGCTTATTAATAGTACCTTAAAACTCAGACAATTTGATAATTTTATTTATAATACCCATGTAGATTGACCTTTGTAATGTTGTTGGTTAATGAAATGTATATAAAATCAATCAAACGAGTTTGAGGAGCAATGGTTGGATTTGCGACAGATGGAGGAGCCACATTCGAAAGCACAGAATGTTAAAAAAATAATCATTTGATTGCTTTCGTTGATATTCACCGGAAGACATTAAAAGCGATTGTGTGTAATAACATTTGTTGGGCTGACCAATTACAATGTGCACTAATACGTTGAAGTGGTTCGTAAGGTCTCAGTTGAAACGCGGTAAGGGCCGTTTACTATTATTAGATTATCTTTGAAGTTGATTAATACATGCATCCAGATGTAGTACAAATGAACGTATGTGCTAGTACAATATATTGGCAGGTACAAAGAAATGCTGTTTGCACATATGTTTATATCTAGAGCTGCGTAGACGCGATCAGGCGTCTGTAGTTTGCTTACGATGTCATTGCCATTAAAAGAGATCAATTTTGACTCTCTTGATCCTTTATAACCATACTGATAGCTTTAAAAGCTCCTTAGTCATTTTTCATGCCCTATTGCAATGGTCTCTTATACTGCAATCGCACTTAAGCCAAATCAAACCAATCGATTGAGTCAGAAACAACTTTTGGGTACAGCTTTTGGCCAAGAATGACCTTTTTCAATATTCAGTTGGCATTTCATTTACCAATTTTTGGTAGTAGCGTACATAAAAATCCAATAAAATTCATGAAAATTCTGAAAGGTTTATAAAAATGCATCAAAGTTCGTTGAAATTCCAGCAAATTCATGAAAGCTCATAAAACTTTGCAAATTTTATAAAAAATCATAAAAGTTCGTTAAAATTCATAAAATTTCGTAGGAATATCATAACGTTTCAGAATTCGTTAAAGTTTTTAAAAATTCCAAAAAGTTCAAATACATTTTTAAAAGCTCATAAAAGTTCATTAAATTTTATAAAAATTCAATAAAGTAAATAATAGTTTTTAAATATTGCAATCATTCCAAAAACCAATCGTAAGAAATAAATGAAAGTTCAGAAAAATGCATAAAAATCATGAAAGCTCATACAACTTTATAAAATTAAAACAAAACTCTAAAAATGTTCACAAAACTCATAAAACTTGTTAAAAAATCACTAAACTTTAAACAAAATCGTAAAAATTTATAAAAGCTCAGTACAATTCTGAAAAGCTCAATTAAGTTCAAAAAAGTTCAAAATAGTTCATTTGAATTCTTAACAAGTCATTAAACTGCATAACAATTAATAAAAACTTGTTCGAAATTCAAAAAAGTTCATACAAGTGTATAAAGGTTCATAGAAGTTTATAAAAGTTGATGTGAATAAGTTCGGACAGTTTCGTGAAAATTTCTAATAAGTTAAAAAACATTGTAAAAATTTCAAAAAACTCTTAAAAAAGCTCATCGAAATTCTGAAAAATTCATTATAAATGGTTAAAATATTTTGTTGATTAATTAATGGACAAACAATCAATCAACAAAATGGTTTACAATGTAATGGTTAGAGTTCATAAAATTACTGCAGATGTAGTGATAGGTACTACGTTAAAAATCCGATAGCACAGAATTTAAAACGAAAATTTATAAAATAATTACGATCGACGATTACACATATCTGAACCAATTTTGTAGTACTGTACTCATGACCCAAACCACCACCACTGGTGATACAATATATAGAGTACGGGGTAATGCTGTTTGAAATGTGTTCATATCTCAAGATGCGTAGACATGATCGAGCTTTCTTGGTTTGATTTTGGTGTGATTGTTGTTGATAAAGAACAATTTTGACTGTATTGATTCTTTATTACCATATAGATTGTAGAGACCTATGTAAAAATTATACTGCAATCGCACTTAAGCCAATCAAACCAATTGGTTGAGTCAGTATAATAGAATACTTTTCTGAATATTTAAAACTTTTGGTTACAACTTTTGGTCATGATGCATGGCATTTTGAATGTTCAGTTGGCATCATCGCTTTTTTAAACGACATCGTTACACTTTGAACCAACCAGTGCAACAATATAGTATTTTACGTACCGAAAAAGTTCTCGGATATCAAAAGTAAGCGTAAAAAATTAAAATCTTCGTCGCATGATAGAAAGGATTCCGCCCGCCCTTTCACAATAAAAATCCATTATCGACAAGCAAAACAAAAACAAGTCATAAAAAATAATACTTCATCTCGAAAAAGGTCAGATGATTTTTTTATTTTGCTCAACAGGAACGTTAACTTTATACTTGAATAGATAAAAAGCTTTTAAAGTATGGCACACGAATATACATAAAAACGGATTGTATAATTGATTTTGTGAAACATTAGCAAGTTCTTATTTTTTTTTCGGGGGGGATTTTCAGTTTAATTTCGATTTCGTGATTTGAATTTAATAATTTGATTACGATTTGTTTCATATAGGTTGGAAGACACAAACGCGAGAATATATACAACTCTAATTTTGGCTATAAGAAACCAAGAACTTTACACTTTTTGAACAGCTTTTTGGAATATTTCGTGGTTGAAACACCAAACCGTTCTGATAGTTGATTATCAACTCCAGCTTCTGACTTAACTAAATTATTTAAAGGTATATCCACTGTTGGATTAACAATCAAGACGCCTTTCTATAATCAATAGCCATAAAGATGGAGACAATGGTCATAATCTTATAGATATAGCCAACCGAGTAGGTTATTGTTTGTTCAGTCAAAAATAATAATTCTCGACAGACGACTTCAGTCGACAATTATTGGGGAGAAGCAGTCATTGCTTGAATATCATTTCAAAAACAAGCAAGTTAACTAAACATGTTCGATCTGCCGATATTATCAGTTGAAAGTTTACTAAGTGAAATTTTTCCGATCTCTCAGGACAGACGAATAGATCAATTTATGACGAATTCGGCATTAACCTACTTCAATTAACAATCGTTGTTATCAAACTGAGTTTAGTGTCGGCAATTAGCTTACAAAGAAACCTGCCACATTTTCAGAATATTTGTCTCATTTTTAGCTGAACTGTCGTTGGGTTTGCTGAGATATCGATAACTGTTCGACACAAGGAATATGGTACCTTTGAACCTGTGTCAATATTACAAAGCCTAAGACGGTTGACGGATGGACTTTGGTTTCTGTGATAGTGACAACGATTTTTTTAAAGGATTTCTTGGATACTTTGTCACGAAGCAAGTTGGCTGGTATTTAAGGTACCAGTACCAATCATATAGTATTTTTTAATATTAAATTACAATACTATAATTGATATTGATAACCAGTTCTATAACCTGTGTCAGTGATAATGAGACAATATAGGCACAGTAGTAATATTATATTTGAGCCCCTATAAAAACTCAGAATGAGCTTTTATCTTCTAAATGATAATATATTAGCTCAATTAGTTGTACATTAACAGCACAATGGGTCAATTGACGGAAGGTATACGATGTTTGTGAGAGACAGGTAGAGAATCTGCATTGCCACACACCAGATTAACTACATTACCTATACATGCACTTAATCGAATTTTAATTTTTAATTCATCGGCTTTGCACCGCACCGCAAAGCACACAAAAGAAAATTGATTAATTCATCATTGCACGTACGTTAATTGCTTGAATAACTTGTATATTTACTTTCCAATTGTTAAAAGCGAAACTTTCAAACCGAAACTAAATCATTGTGAAACAAGTGGAATAAAAACTGACTGCACACCCAAACACTTTACTATTTATTTAATTTAAATTTTATGTCTTTTTGTAATATGTTTTTGGAGGAGAACCACAGAACCATAAAAAATCAATTTATATTCGATTTCAAGTCAAACACTATGTGTGTACTCGTATATCTCTCTACATATATGTACAGGGTGTCCCAGTAAGTACTCCAGTCGGTCGGTTCAATTTCTGAACACATTTTTGATTGTGTGCGTAGATCAATTTCGGCAATGGTTGCTTCAATATTGGCTTTCAAATGCATAATTGTTTGTGGATACCATTTGTCCTTCACCGCAACCTCACAAATACGACCCAATAATGCCGCCACAAGTCACACGATTGCATGGTAACAAGATTGCAGGGAGGGATGGATTACCAAAAAACACAAAGAACGAAACTCATTTTGGAAAATATTAATATATTTTCCAAAATGAGACCAGTGGGTCCAAAAATTCCTCCCAACAATCTTGTTGTATGCTTGAAATTTGGAGACACAAAAAAAGAGTTAATGAATGAGTTATCGGTTAGGAGAGAATTTAGAAGAATGCAAATGAATCATTTTGGACATGTGGAAGTATATACAGATGCTAGTGTAATTGAGGACCGAGTGGGTGTAGGCATTTACATTCCTTCAATGAGAAAAGAGAAAATGCTTAGATTAAATGACAGCATCTGTATCATGAACGCTGAGTTAATTTCAATAATGGAAGGTATCAAGTTGGCAATGAATGAAGGGAGAAGGAGAGTAGTTTTATTCTCCGACTCCCTAAGTGGATTAGATTTAATTAAACGGGGAGGGGGTTCTCAGGGCAGCGTGTATATAGAAATGTTGTATGAGTACCTTCAATCTTGTGAGAGTGAAGTTATCCTCCAATGGATACCATCACACCTACGAATTGAAGGTAATGAAAGAGCCGATATGCTTGCAAAAAGAGGTGCTATGCTTGAGGAAATAAATGAATATGATTTCATGGATGCAAGAGATGTACTTCGTATGTTTCAGGTGAATCTGTGGAGAAAATGGGAGAGTGAATATATTGAAAAGTGTCAGGTAAAAGGAAAGAAGTACTTTGAGTTGTGTAGTGCTCCTTTGAAGAAACCTTTCTTTAAGGAGATCAAAGGAGACACTACAATGATACGAACTATGGAAAGAGTGAGATTGAATCATGGCAATTGGAAGGAGTGTTTAAAGAAACGTCATTTGACTGAGAATGATATATGTGAAAGTTGTGCGGTTGTGGAGGATATCGAACACTTACTATTAAACTGTTCGCAATTTAGCGACAGTAGACAATTGTTCGATATCCTCTCGAATGCAAGGAATTTGACTGAATTATTACGAATGGGGCAAAATGAGTATAGGATGATGTATGAATTTATAAGACGAAATGAAATTACAGTATGAAAGTGGATCGCTGTATGAACAACGAATGTATAAAATAAAAATTGTAACAAAATAAAATGTAAACAAAATGTAATTAAAATGTAAACATATATCAGGCCAAATGGCTCCTTATCATTTCATTGGAGCTGGTGCCAAATAAAAAAAATAAAAAAAAAAAAAAAAGTCACACCAAATAGTTACACGCAATGGATGCATTGGCATCTCACTTTTCTTGAAGCGTTAAGCGACGTCAACTATAGAAATAATATACTGATTTCCAGTCAAATAAATAATGACATTAGCGTTGCCAGAGTCAAACTAACCGATATATCAAAACTGACCCGGTTATTGGGACACCCTATACATAAAAAGCAATGACATAAATTTATATGGTTTTTAGTTTTGTACTTCTGTATAGCTTATACCGACATATACATTGCTCTGCAGCTACTGTGCTTTGTACATACTTATGTTGATGTTGATTTTCTATACATAAATCTTGTATATATCGAATAAAATTTCAATCAATTTCTCACCGTCACATTTCCGTCATATTAAAAATCAATTGTCAATTTTTGGTTACACCACCACCATCATCATGACAGTATAAAGACGCACATCAGAACAGATTCTCGAATAAAAAAAATAAAAATAAATAAACAGATTCCGAATGTGTGATTACAAATTCAAATTGACGAAATAAATTTGTTGTGTTCTTCTTCTCGTTCACAAATTGAATGTGGAAGAGCAAGCTTATAATCGGAATGAATGAACAAAACATGTATCGAGAAAAATTGAATTCATCGAGAAAACAATCAACCGGATTTCGAGTATTTTGATTATTGATCAACCAATCAATGTGGTGTGTGACAAATTGACATAATAATGTTGGTTTGGTGGCTATATTAATGCTGTGTGACAGTTTTATATATAGTTTGTGTATTAGGTTACACGCGTGAGAAACCAAACCGAGTCATTGAACGCGATTATTTTGAATCGAATGCTTATGATCGATTACTAAGATAAACTCTGAGTTGTAACAGTATGTATATAGTTTATCTTAGATGGTGGGCTTAATTGGATAGATAACAAAACGTGAGTGGCCAAAATTAGAATGAGCTTCCTGTCTGAAAGTGGTTCCTCTCGAATGAAATCAATGACCTACAACTATTTAAATAATCCGAACCGATCTATTGGTTAGTCCCAATAAAAAATCACAACAGCAGTCAATTTTACCATTCTACTTTTAATCTCCGAGGTCTAACGATTTTATCCTTTGTAGCCGTCTTAATGAGTTTATATTCAATAACATGCAACGTATCTCATCATAATGGTGGTGAGCTAGGCGTTTTATATGTTTTCTTGCATGTTTTTTATTTCTTCATTGACGGTTTCCACTTTTAGAGCCTTGTGAAGGTTGGCGTTTTTCATGTACCACGGAGCATTCACCATGTTCCATAGAACCTTATTTTGGAATGTTTCAATCATGTTTACATTTGTCTTCTTAGTGCGGCCGCATAGCTGGATACCATAAGTCCAAACTGGTTTTAAGATTCAGATCTCCGCCCTCAGAGCCAGTACATTTTTTTGTATTTAATGTTACTCTCCGCTACTTTTGTCTTAACATGCTCTTTCCATTTAAGCTTAGCATCAAGGGCAATACAAAGATATTTAGCTGTGTTTGCATTAGGAATAACTTGAGAGTTAATACGAGAACAAACTGGCATATCTCTAGTATATAGATTATGAAAAATTGGCGCCTCTGAGTATTCGTCTACAATTTCAATACCAAATAGAATTGTTTGGGAAGATCACGGTTCAATTTATATTCTAAGCCTTGATGCCATACTTTATCAAAAAGGCCTGGGCTACACATCCAAGAAAATAGTCGAACAAACCTACTTCCGCTCTAGTACTTCTTCGATTATGTTTGTTATTCTGTGCACCTGTTGAACAGCTGAGTGGTTTTCTCTGAATCCAAATTGATGGGATGGGATTAAATTTCTTTCTTCTATTATTTCTTTCAGTCTCTTTAGAAATAATTTTTCGAATAGCTTTGAAATCGTTGGGAGCAAGGAAATCGGTCTGTATGAGTTTTTATTGTTGGGTGGCTTGTTTGGCTTAGGGACATATTTCAGTCTGAGTACAGCATTTATAATATGAAGCAGCTTATGCAAGCCCTTTTTGGGTAGTTCTCTAACAATCTACCCCATAATTAGATCATAACCGGAACTCTTGTTTGCGTTTACGTTGTTATTGATTTCCTCTTTCAATTCTGGTAATTTTATAGGTCGAATGCTCTTCAGATCGCTTTTTGGAGCGAAAACTATATTTTCGTCAGCTGTTTGTCTCGGAAGCGGTTGAAATATGCGTTCACGTTGTTCTGCAAATAAGTCTGCTTTTTGTTTGGCACTTTTGGCCCATGACCCGTCATTGTATTTGATTGGAGGTAGTTGTATCTTTGGTCCTTTAAGTGTCTTAGTTGCTCTCCATAGGGAATAGTTAGTGTCCTTTTGACCAGTAAGACTTTTTAAATATTTGTTTACTAATCCATTTTTAACTTCTCTAATTAAAATTTTTAGTTTATTGCAGAGGTAGTTAGGCAATTTATTACTTTGTGGGGAACGATTACTTTGCCAGGTTTTTCTTGCCTTTCTTTTTTCCTTTCCCTAATCTCGATTGGATAAATATTGGTTTATTGAAAGTGGTCCCAATTAGTTTGACGATTTGTTAATCGTGCGCTGTATGGTCTTTTTGATTACTGTGTCACTTATGGTCATTTATACTGGTGTATGATCAGATGAAAGATCATCAAGATCTTCAACGAGTATGTAATTGTTAGATTTCCCTTTTATCATTGGGAGCGTTACCCCCAATGATGATTTGACGTCCCAATATTTTAAACAATGAGATATAATCTTATTTTTCATGCTTATGTCGAGGTGGACAATATATTGATGCTATATTGTACTCCTGATTATTAGTTATTTGCACTGTTATTCCAACTAATTGCATTTTGGCTTCTTCAACTTTAAGTGATTCATAATGTTTCAAGTTTTTTTAATAAAAATGAAAGAAGGTCTGATATATGTATGTGACGAGACACAATAACCATATCAGGATGTTGACACCAGTAGTACATTGATCGTTGCAGTAGAGTTACTAAGTCTGATAGAAAAGCTATTTGGCTAATACCCTTTCTTATAAGTTGTTATCGTCTACGACCACCTTGTCTCTGAGACATACTTTAACCGTCGTCCTGTTTTGTTTTATCCATGAAATCATCCTTAGCAAAAAAACTTGATCAGTGACTGGTCGATTTGGATGGATTCCTCTTTAAACGGTAATTTTTCAGAATTGCTTGTTTATGCTGTGCAAAGACGAGCTTTTTAAGCGACGATTCGAATAAGGCTGAACAAACAGTTCGACAAAGTAGTACGGAAAAACGACACGAGATAAATCGACTACCGCATCAATGTTGACACACTTTTCCATCCTACTCCCGAATGACAGTTGGCCGAGATCTTAAAGCATGGTACAATCTGGTGAATTACTAAAAAAACACGCGAACTGCGCTGATTATTGGGCTTTTGTACTCCTGAGACCAATTTTCGGACTGAGCTTTCGCTTAACCGAGAGTTTGTTCAGTAGCACAGCACTAACCACTGAGGATTTCGAACTTCCCAGAAAGTGTTCCCTTCTTCAAACTCGTAACTAGGTCGCAAAATGATGTTGTTGACAAGATATTGATACTCAATGACTGGAACGAATATTTTCATCGAAGCTTTACACTGATCAGCCAAATAATACTTACTTCCTACTAATTTTATTGAAGAGCAATACTTTTTCACGTGCTTGCATCAAAAGGGAAGATTCAATGTTAAACGAATGCCACTTTGAGATTATGAGCACATCATTCTTTGAACGAACCTATAAAGTCACCAATCTAAAAACGTCCTCAGTTCTATCAAATTATCTATTGAAAAATGAGTTACATTATAGTGGGAAAATTTGATTATCGACTACCTGCATGTCCAACACATCCTTTTTTAACTGTTGCCCAGTAATAAATCCAACTTCAAGATTTCCGAGATCATCTCTACAGTGTAGCTTGTAAAGCCTTGGCACACATGGTTTCCATTTTTAAAGCATCGAGTTTCTTGGAGAGCAACGAGTTTACATGTGATAAGTTAATCAAACAGTTAGCTTTTATAAGTTCGTTGTTATGTTGGCATTATCCGATCTTAATTATTTTTTACCTTTTTAACAATCTAGATTTTCACGATTTAGTGAAGGTATTTTACAGCATGACTTGGTCACTGTGGTGGTATTCTATGGTCCTTCAGATGTTAATCAACACGTTTTTATGAATAATGATGTAGTTTGGACAACATGATCGGGTGTTGGGTCTTTTACGAAACCCACACGTTGTTGGAATAAAATTTGTAAACACGACCAATTAATTAGGTTCCATCGGTTATCTAAAGGAAGCTAATAATTTTAAATTACCTGAAAAAATGGATTAATATATCATTTTAAATCAGAAAAACTCATTGGGGCATAACGTTGCTGTCGGAGAAAAATTATAATTTCAACTATCTCAGAGCTTTTAGGAATATGTTCCATACAATGCTGAAACATTACAAGTGCAAATGTTTCAAAAACATCATCAATCAATGGCTATGAAAGATCCAGCAATACATTCTCTTCCGCCGAATGCAATTCACACTGTAACTTTTACAGAGTTCAAATTACAGAAAGCTCAAAAAATGTACCAATCTTGAATTCAGTTTTTTTGCTGGTACTTTGCACGTATTTGTAGTATGGCCAGATTGTGAATAATTTTGGAATCGTAATGCGTTCAAAATACTGTAAAATAATATGAATATAAGTATAAAACAGTCCAGTGCTTAGACCAATCGATTTATTTTCACTCTAAGGTATGGTCTGGTATTCTATTTAGGAAACCTAACCTTTTCCGATGTCTTGGTTAAGTTTGGCACGTTCTTGATCTGTAATAGCATATATTGATTATTACATATGTACGTCTATTTTGGAATGAGATACTTCCAACTCTGATATTACTTTTGGATCAATTCGAAATGCTTTCCAAAAATCAATGCCAAGTATTAACTGTTGTTTTATACAAGGTACTAAATTAACTCGTAATAAGGTTTACTTTCATTATTGTATGTAACGTTCGCCCAAAGGTTCGTTGCGAATACACCAAAGGTTCATTGTAGATCACCGTTCGCAGTTAAAAAATCCGAGTACAGTGCTAGAGGCACATTATACAGAAGTCCTTTGTAAGGCCTATCTAATACATCCGAGATAACAGTCTCATACCAATATTTTTTTTACACAAGCTTTAGAGGATTTTGAAAACCGACATTTATTGTAATTACAGTGTTTGCTAGAAAAATATTCTGGAAAACTTCCCAAGTTAATACGATTTGAAGAGCAATTAACGGACTAATCAGAGTCATGAGTTAAATTTTTTTTGTGTTGTAGTGTTAATTCGGGGTCCGGATTTGCTGCACGTTCTGATTTTTGTGCAGTTGGGACTTGAGGCTTCGGTCATGCAGCAATTCGAAACCTCGTTGGTCCTTTTTCCGAATCACAACGTAAAGAGTTGTCAATAATTATTACCTGGTGTCCAAAACCATAACAGAATTTGGTACGCAGCTTAGTGCACTGATTAAAATTGTGCCCAATGTCATAACAATTCCAGCATAGTTCCAATGAATGACCATATATTAATATGGTGTAATTTATGATGTTGGTGATTGTCAACATTTGTTTTAAATCACTGGGATGATTTACGTCAATCGGTGGTTTCCGAGTTATATCGGGTTTGTTCAAATGCCTATTTTATTTCCAAACACTTATCAGTCAAAACAGAACTCTGAAATGATTTCCTAAAGACTTCATTACTGAAATGAATTTTGAAAATGGTTCATTAGCTTGTTGTTTAAGGAACTCTAGACAATATCTTTTGTGAATATCTCCCCTTAGATCTTGAAACTCTTTTTCAAATGCACACTGTAATTGGATGCAACATCTTTCAATATATAATGAAAACCGTAACCGGCCATCAAAATTAATATTCCAGTGATATAATGGTTAATTTGACTAGAATTTCGCACACGAGTGTTGGTTAAAGAACCACCTAGTAAATTATGATCTACAATTTCGCCCGTCTCAGATTCAAGATCGTGTCAAGTCTTGTGCTCGAATAATTTATTTTGGTATTAGTAAATTTCTCTTTGAGGATTTTTGCGAGCTGCGTAATAAGCTTTAAAAGGCTTCAAAGTATAGGATAAGCAACCTCTTCAGCTAAAATATTCTTTAGTGTCTGTAATTTAACGATCGGCTCGCCTTCAACTTTTCGAAACCAGATATTCAACTTCAAATTCGTCATTAATTTGAACGAGACAAATGGTCCACATCGTAGAATGGTTGTGGATACTCATGATTTGGACGATCGACAGCTTCTTGTTGCTGTACGTACTAAAATTGGCCGATACACCTTGATCATACTTTGGAGATGTTTAAAGAAGAAACCTCTCGTGTATTCAGCTAGACACTGTAACTTCTTATTATATATTATGTAGAATGGAAGTACATAATACCCGATATAATAAATCCAAAAAAAAACAATTTATACAAAATGTTATTTCTGTCAGATTGAATGTTATTGATAAGAGAACGATTGACGTTCGATTGAAATTGCGGCAAATAATTTTGTTGTTTGTTGTTGTTTTGATATTGTTGTCGTCTTGAGTCGCATTTTTTGTATATATTTTCAGTTTATTACTATCGTTTGTGTGTGGACAGGACAAGACAACGATATAAAATTGCTTCTTCTACATCTTACATTATAGTCTGATATCATCCACTGTTCGGTAATAATAGATTTTTAACGTTTAATTGAATTTAATTTTTTTAATATTCTGTTCTAACCCTTGTGCGTGCTCGCCAACGACACCAATATCATGGGACTCCAGCATATAGCCAGTTGTGTCGTCATGCATCAGGGTTAAAACATTTGTTCTGGTTTTCAAATTCAATTTATTATAATTCTTAAAAGCTTCTGTTTTTTAATGCTGATTTATGCTCCTTCATTATTATTATATCTCAAACATAAATGTATTATTATAATATATTTATATGAATTATGAAAAGATATAAATTTTATGATTATGATTTTTCTCTATATTTGTAAATAAGACCAAAGTAAATAAAAATATAAGACGAATTATAATAAAAATTTCAATTAATAAGAGATTTTTATTGATAGATAAAATACAAATATTTATAAACTTTGTTTTGTTTATATTTTATTTATTGATTTAATGAAAAATTACATTTTTATAAAAATTATTTTTTCTCATTTTGAATAAATGGAATACATACATCTCTATTTTTGGTATACACATCGAGATAAAGGAAAGATACATTTTAAGATTTTTTTTATTTATGGATACCATCATGATAAATTTTATATGAATTAATTATAGACCAATTAAAATAAATAATTAAATTATACAAAATTAAATTTTTCCGAGGTGTGGTGTTGCATTGTATCGGAATACAGCATATATATATCACCCAGATTTGTCGAGTGCCTAATTAGTTGGGGGTTGGTACATAGACAGTTGTGATGGGTTTCTTAATATATCAGCACTCATTGAATAGCACCACTGAAACCATAACTTGTCATAGGAGGTATGGATATCAAAAAATCGAACAGCATCAACACGACAATGACAACGTGTGAGTGCTGACTTAAATATTTATGTAAAAAAATCCTACACCCAGGTATCATGTTGTCGAACGAAACCTATAACTATTAATAGAAGCGTGCTGATTGACATCTAAAGACCCATAGAATACCACCAGAGTATCCAGGGCATGTCGTAGAAAACCCCCACCAAATCTAGGTGGATCGCTGGTTTGAGGATCCGCATCCTTAAAACTATATAAAAAAATCAGATAAAACCAACATAACAACGAATCTCAGATTTAGTACACTGACATGAACGATCGATTAAAATTGAGACGAGAAAACGCAAAATAGCCTAGATAATCAGACGAAATTTCACCACAAACGCAAACAGAAATTCTCTTCAATTTTCAATCAAACTAAAGCCACGACACATATTCAATGTAATCCAAATTGCTTTTGGAACGATTGCACCGTCTCTACAAACTATTTCTAAATGGTTCCTAAGATTCGACATGGAAATTTTTTTGTAGAGGTTGAATCCTGAGATTACTGTGGCTCTGGTGAGGTCCAAAGTTAACGAAGATCCACGATTGTTACAAGATATTATTGCTGATGAATTGGCGCATGGCTGTATTGCCAATATTATCTCGATTGGTTCCACGAATTTTAAATGAGGAATCTTAGTTACTGGTGACGAATCTTAGTTCTATAAGTACGATCCAAAAACCATAAACCAGTTCATGGTATGAAACTCAACAGAAGCAAACACAACCATAAAAGCTAAGTAACAAAAGTAATGATGTCAATTGACTTCACCCGATAAAAAATTGTAGCTGCTAGAAAAGGGGCAGACAATGGTATAAAGAAGACTCCATATACCAAAATTGTTCATAAATTTGTTGAGGAGAAAAGTTTTTAATAGAATAACGTGGAGATAATTGTTGCTGAACATGATAAGCTTATTAAAAAGCAAGATTTTAAAGCTTGTCTTGAGAAGTGAATCCATGGGCTTTGATTATGTAGAGAATATCAAAAAGACTAAGTTTAAGAATTCTGGGCATCTAAGCGAACTTTTTTTACTCCCCTCTGCCCTAAAAGTGAAAACCATTTATTCCAAGGCTATACAAAGCTATACACTCTTATTGGGCCAAAAGTAACAAGGATGAGTTGAACTTTCACGATGTCGATAATCTAATGAGTGAGCTATATGCTGTCAATCGTATGTGTACACGCAACCACTAATATTCGGCAATTCCACTTTATATATAGACTCAATATCTGAGCTCGAGGTCAGATTGGTGATAGGTTGTAAGTCTCTTCTCCGCCCATGTGGCGCAGTGGTTAAAACACCGTAGTATGGAGCGGGAGGTACCGGGTTCGAATCCTGATAGGGGCAGGAAGCAAAAAGGGATTTTCACCATCGATCGTCTGGGGCGTTACGATCGGTGGTGAGAATGAACTCATCTGAGACCCAATTGAGGTTAAAATCAGTGTGCCGTCTCATCTTCCATGCCAGTACTATAGGCTGGCATGGAGCTATGCAATGTGCACATGGTTTCTACGTTTATCGGGCCTATAGCCGGAACGTACTCTAATATAGTAGGAAGTCACAAACCATTGGCCATTTGAGCCTGAGTCACAGACGACACTACAACAAAAAAAAAGTCCCTTCCCCCGAGAACGAACAAAATAATGATGTTCTATACCATCGTTCATGATCTAAACTTAATTTTAAAAAAGCTGGTTCGAGTTCTCCAAGACGTGAAGTCGTCTTAATCTGTTAAGAGTAGCTCTTATCTGATGATTGCAATGCAACGATGAAAGTTTTTGTTCAAATTAAGGAGAAGAAAATATACAACAAAATTCTTGGTCACAAACTTGATTAGCAATTAAAAGGAAAAATAAAGTGAGTTTTGTTATTAAGACAGATAACCGAAATTTATGTTGGCAGCAACTCTTAATAGCGAAGTTATAAACTCGTCGCCTGTTCTACGGTAAATCATCTATTTACAGAAGGCAGCAAGTTCCCATACAAAGATATACATAGACAGACTTGATCTTGTCCAAATGACAGAAACAAGAATCAAATGGATCACGTCGTAGTTAACAAGAAATGTCTTAACTTAATATAACATATCAGACAATGGCAGGAGATGAGAACATCGAATTACTAGTTGTAGTAAAATGGATTAAGAAATACATTCAAGGAACTATGCTGTCACTCGATCTTTTTCTAATCATCGAAACTAGTACCATCGATAAAAAACAGGAAACAGAATACAAATGTCCTCGGCCAACCGGACAAAACTAGGAATACCATGGATTACAGATGAAGCGTGTAAATTGAATAAAATCTCAAGCTTAAGATATACATATGCTACCATGATACTAAAAGAAAATATAAGCACACAACAAAATACACTTAAGTCTGCAGAAGAGGCAGATGCTAGCAGAGATATGTGGACAACACACCTATACACATTGAGATAAAAGACCACTGGACAGTTCACAAACATTTCATCAATAAAGGATCTGAGCAACAACCGAATAGCTGGTAAGAATACTTGGCCGACACCTGTACAAGCGACCCGAATTCCGAACTTCCATCAAATTGCTACAATAACTAAACTATTTACAGCCGTCCACCAATGAAGCTGAAAGTTATAACTCCAATTGAGAAGCTGAAAAATAAAAAGGCCGCTGCTGAAATAATGCTGAATTATATTCAAAGGCGAAACACACAACTGAAAAATTTCTTACACCACCATAACATGAAGTATATATAATACTTAGAGAATCGAGACTTTAAGAAGTGGTGGATATCTGGTCAATTTACCTTATATAACCGGTGACATATTTATGTATGTGTAGGAAGATTCTAATCGAAGGTTTAATTTAGTATGATCGTTGCTCAGCACCGTATACCAGCCTATAGTATTGACAAGAATAATATGGTTAAGTGGTTGGGGTAAATAGCAACGAAGTGAAAGAGATACTTGATACACTATAGAACAGTATTCAGCTTTCGTTGATCTCAAAACCAACGAGTAAATATCTGATGATCTCTTGTGTTCGTGAGCAAGACGCAATTGATTATAGACGTGGTGAGATTGGATCTCGCATTACTCATACGATAACAGTGTGGGAGAGGATATCAAGGTTCGCTTTGTCGCTGAGTTTATAACCTCTACACCACTTCTGAAGTCAAACTATCTTGCAAATTCAAATTTGATGATGGGAGAGTTAGACCTGGAAGGGTGAATACAAAAGATGGCTTCTACCAATCGAGAGAAGAACTAGTCCTGTGATATATGGTCAAAAACACGACGTCGATGGCACACACCGAGTCCTTTTCAATCAGAGATCAGAACTGCCTTTCCATAGTCGAAAAGGTCAATGCAATCGGGCATGAAGAGCTGGCTTATTTACAATCGAAACAGAGGGAATCAGATTGTTGACACGGTACGAATCAACAAAAGCAATAAAAGCCGTCAAAAATAGACAAGGAAGATGAATCATACTTAGGGATTAACTTCATTAATGCATACGTCTTATGCCAAATCAAACAAAGCTCATCTCGATGATCTTGTTTGAATTTGGACTCGATCATGAGATTATATTATTATGAAGATCTTAAACTCTTGAACATTTTTATATGGCGTGACTGTGACACGCCTCGATCATATATATCAGCTGCATTTTGGGCAACAATTTCATTGGATTGCCAAGATATGTAATATATTGTCTTTAGTTGAGAGATGTTTCATTTTTATGGAAGATGTACATCATCATGAATTTGTATGTTGCAGATCAGGAGTCTCATCCACATCTCATCCACGATTGGATCATAATAAGAATAAATCATAGTCACCTGACTATACTATACATAACGCTACCCATCTTTTACCACCAAATATATATTTAAACAGAAGTCACTTTATGTCGATTTGTTTGTTATCTTTAAACAAATAAACAACCAAAACCAAAGTCACACAAATAACAAAAATATTTAAACTCTTTTGTATTTTAATCTTAAGACGAAAAAAAAATTAACTTCTTCATTTCTTAGATTTATTTATTTATTATTTTTCGTCTTATAATAGAAATAAAACAACAACGTGCCTAAACCTTTTTTGTTGTTGTACCTCATCGTCTTTTCGATTATCATTTTTTTTTGTTTTGTAATTCGAAGAAGAACAACAGCACCACAAGTATTAAGAATAATAAAAAAAAATTTCAATTCACGATTCAAAACAATTGATTAAAACCTAATTGTTTAGATTACAATTTCCCTTACACTCCGATCATCTTATATACTTCGAACATACCTTATAAAATATTTCGTGGAATACTCTATATACCTACATCTTAGAGCATACATACATACCCATCTTAATGTGAGCTTAAGATTTTTTTTTTGTGTATTTCCAAATTTATTTACATTTTTTGAAAGGCATTATTACAAGGAAGAAAAAAACAATTGTATAAATTTCGTTAAGAAAACCACAAAAGAAAATAAACAAATCTTATATACGAGTACCTAAATAGATTCTGTGCGCGCTATATGTATGTTAGATCAAAAGAATTCAAACAAATAACAAAAGTCGAATTTTAACACTCGAATTATGTTATTTTATGCGGCTTGACTATTTCGGAAGTAAAATATTTTTTCATTGATTGGAGTACAGTGCGGTACTTGAGGATGATGCGGATGTTCAGATTTCAGAATCAAATATCTCGGATACGATCCCAATGTCATTATACCTGAACCGACAGTTAATTCCCTAGGAAAAATTTTCACTACATGGTTTTAGAAAACATATCACCGCATCGGTAAAGTGTCGGTAATGCAGCGTCGGTAACGTAGTAGCAACAATGCAGTTAACGTAATAAGAGTCAATGGTGGTTCGATCATTCAAGTTTTTTTTATATTAGAGTAAATTTATATAGAGCTACTGGAGAAAAGATGACACTGCTAAAACTATACAGCGAGAATCAGCATAATGTGAATTCACCGAATCAATCGAAACCAGCTGTTTAGAAATGCTATACTACCATGATCCATGGACTCTAGATATGTCCAGATATGTCTAAATATACTACACAGTAGAATGGAATGGTCGTAAATTCAAAATATATATATATATATATATATATATATATATATATATATATATATATATATATATATATATATATAAGCCGCGCTAAAGAGACATTTATTGTTGTAGCCTCCCTGGTTATAGCATTATAGCCCTCTCCTAGTGGCCACCAACAACTACTCGATAATTAGAGTGAACTGAAGTGTGACCGCTGTGGTCGTTATACAAAGTCAAATGAGGTGGGCGTTCAATTGACATGGAGCCTTTTTAGTCATAATCACCCGCCGAGCTTACTGGAGGCTCTCTTCAAGCAAACAGCTAAAATATAGAAAATATAAAACTATTCAGCAATGGCATAGTCAAATACATTCGCTACAGATTAACTCAGAGTCTTAGCAACAACATGGATAAACATGAATTTGGCATCGGTTTTGGATTTTGCAACCGATATTGTCCATTCGTGACTGATTTCACATCTATGTCAATCATATTTGTGTATTTAGGGTTTCAATATAACGTTTTGTTGTTCATGCCTCCACGAAGAGAATTATGATCAAATCAAGGATAGTTCTTACAATAAGCTCTAAATTGTCTTGAAAAAAATACCGGAACACATATTGTAGCACCATTCACCCAAAGTTAATGTTCCTTTCATCAAATAATACCGAGACACGCACATTTAAGCCCGCATTACTGTACAACTGAGTCGTTGCAGTATATTCACCCCACATAATCGATACATACAGACACATGGAAGTCAAATGACAGAGCCAGCGGTCAATAAAATTTACCACAACCTTTTGTCCAAAAAGAATTGTCTGGACTCGACGACAAACGTGGGGCAACATTTATTCAGCCCACTTCGTGGTAGTTGCTGAGTTAAAGTTGCGACTGTTAACCACATATGAGTATGTATACAAACAACCTCTTCAGTGCATCATTAGTTGAAATACCGTAGGATTAAATAACAATAAGCTACCTGACCTTTCTTTGAGACAACTTTATCGGAAATCTTTGTGAATAACTCAGGTCCTGACACTGTTTATTAACAATGGGACATAATTAAAAATTAAATTTGTTGGCTGGTGGACGATTATCTGACGGCTGCTCACGAGAAATCTGTTCCATAAAGCTGATAATACATCACCTTATAGCGAGAGTGAATGACTTTTAATTACTGAGATCAATATTCACTGAGTGAAACTCGGGTTCTGTAGAAACATCATCGAGGAACACAGCAGGTAACCGAGAATTGTATGCAAAAATCAAAGATTTCAAATCTCACCATATATTGCACAAATCATTGAGATTGACAGCACAAAACATCCAAAAATAAAATGTAAATTTCCCTAAGGCGAATGTGTCATATGAGATAAAAAATGTTCTTGACAAAATTGACATGTTGGAATTTTAAAATCACCAAGGATAATGTTGCTTGGACATATTCTCCATTCGGAAAATCGAATCACCTAACAGGCCTGAGAGTCGGCACCAACGATAAGAGGAGCCCGAAGGAGACCTCAAACATGAAGGACAAGATAGAAAGAGACCTGAATACCTTCGAACACCGTCTGGAGATCTCTTGTTGTCGATTAAACCAAAATTCTGCATTGAACGTTCGGTTATATAAGCGTCGAATATTATTGTTTTGTATCAAAGATAAAATCGTATATCAAGATCATCGACGAACTTCGGATTCGGTACCATCGATTATCTACTACAAAGAAGTCCATTGAGAATGAAAAACCAGTGGTTTAAGTCACCTATACGTTATAGCCCAATAGATGTGACTTTTTATTGATATAACACCTGGTTTGGATAGACCTCAAAAGTCAAGATTCTCCAGAAATCTTGATTCAAAAAACGTTGGTCGACGTGCCTTCAAACTGATTACATTATTTTATTGTTTCCGCCATATTATTTCACCACAACAAAAACCGCCTCAAACAAGATGGTATACTCTTGTATAGCCGCTCATTAAAACTATGTTTATAAAGTTACAACAACAAAATTGTTTAAAGATATAAAATTATATCCTCTTTGTGTTAAATGTATCAAAGAGTAAAGAGAACTTTTGAAAAGTCAAAAAAAAGTATTTACATAGTACTAAAAAAGCTCTATGCTACCAAAACTAAATTTTAACTTTTAGGTCATCTTAAGAAGGATATAATATACAGCAACAAAATTATTTTAATTCTCATGTTTGTTAAGTATTTTTATATACGATAACGGAATGCTCGTACTTTTTAAATTAAAATTTATTTATTAAAAAAAAAAGCTCCACAATTATAACTTTTTGTGCTTTACTGGTTTCTATAATCCACACAAAGTAACAAAAGGGTTCATACACTTTATAAAACAAAACAGCAACAACAACAACAAAAAAAACGATTTTTATACTCCCGAAAGTTTAAAGTTTTTTTTTAAAGCAAAAGTTTCTTTATTCTCATACTTTTTTGGCTCAGCTCGTAAACTTTAAACAGTGAAATTATGGAGAACGCATAAAATAGTTTAGTTTATGATCAGAACTGGATGGGAGAATAAAGAAACTGAAATTTATTCACTTATCATAATTTCTGTTGCCTTCGCCCTCATCCAAGCTTTTGTTGGGGTGTATGCTTTTTATGGTTACACAAAGAGTAGTTTTTCATAAGTTATGAAAATTATTATTATTAAAAAATACTGGATTAGGATATTTTTTTGATTATTAAATAAAATGTTAATAAAATAAAACTAGTTTTTGTTCTTGTATAATTTTGTAAACAGTTTTTGTTTCGTCGTATCTCCACTATACATATTCTCATATACATATATGGAATGGTACATGGAACTATTTTTGGTATATATAGTTTGCAGATGTTGAACTAATTTATAATCTTTTCTTGTGGTGAAAAGTTTTTTTTATAAATTATTTTGTAAGCTTTTTCGGAATTTAATCAACTAAATTGGTAAATCGAATATGGAAATATTTAAATAGACTTGAAAGAAGATTTATACTTTCTAGATTCTAAACCAGAAAACTCAAACACTACTTTGTGAATCACTAAAGCACAAAATATGGGTCATATACACAAGGTCTCCGCGGGTTTTGCCACTTAATGTGTTGATACCTACATATTTTGGTCAAAACTCACGCGATTGTCTCAAATATACTAAGCACAGGTGACATCAAGAACGTCACACAAGCTGTCTGGAAATAGCGGACGCATTAAATATCAATCACATGACATTTTGAAATTTTTGGAAAGGAGGAGGTAACACACAGTAGCTCTATGTTTGGATGTGACATGAATTACCGCAAAGTAATTTAATCAACCGAATTGACAACAGTTTGATGAAACACAACGAAATAGAACCAAATACGAGAACATCAATACACACGCGGGGTGTTCCAAGATAGCGTATTTGGGCCCATCCTATATCTACTTTACACTTCCAATATACCGACAACGGAAACAACCTTCATCAGAATTTTCACTCATGTGACAGCAGTAATGGCATCAAGCGAATCACATCGGAATCGTAAACAAGCAGTTGAATACTTACAAGCAAGCACTCGAAAAAATCACCCAGGGATGGAAAAAAAGTTTGACGTCCTAAAATCAGTACATGTAATAAATTCCGCAAGTTGAATCTGCTAAATATGCTCGGATTGCATTTTGATTCAAGATTAAACTGGGAATGCCACGTAAGACAAAAAGCAGAGCAAATTAAAATAAAAGAACGTGACATGTACTGGCTAATAGGAGAACATTCTAAGCTCAGCCTGTACTGTCAACGCCTTATCTAGGAATCGATAATTAAACCAATTTGGACGTATGGTCAAACAATCAAATCGTTTCAACGCTCCTAAAAAATGTCTACCTGCAATAATGGATGATTACCGCTAAGTAACCAACGACTAATTGCACAACAACCTTAACGTTAAACGGATTGATGAAGTGGCCCATTATGGGTTCATTAATAGTTCATTATTGCAGTAGAATATTGATTGCTTGTAAGCCCACACTCGCATAAGACTGTACTTGGTGTACTTGGTTAACATGGTGACACCATTAATGCCACAATAACCAAGATTCTGTAATGTGTACAAGTCGACCGTCTGAACGAAGCAATCCAATAAGAGCGACCAGAATTTGCCAACAGAAAGGCAATAGTGTATCATGACAATGCGTGGACACAGACATATTTGATGAACCGGAACAAATTGACGGAACTTATGGTTGGGACATTCTGATGCATCAATCGTAGAGCCCGGATCTTGCACTTTCTGACTACCATTTGTTTCGATCTCTGCAAAACTCTTTTGATGGTACACAATTGGCACATGACCGTAAGATCACCTTAATGATATAACTTTGGTATAAAATATGGAATTCATCATAAGAAGAAAGTCTTTAAAAGTTTAAGAACCTTTGGGATAAGGTTGTCATGCTACACCAGTATCGGCCTATAGTTTCTATATATTGATCCATAGTGCTAGTGTTGGGCATGAAGAACAAAAAGTAAAAAAGTTTTAGGAGCCATTATAATTCAGACCCAGTTTTATTATTGTATTTGATCCCCGCATGAAGATAGGTAGAGCTACGGTTCGGAAATTTCGTGTTCATACTAAAATTTGTATTTTAGAGAGCCACACGTTTAGTATTGGTCAAACATTTTTCTAAGTTGAGGCTGTATTCGCTCTTTCATTTCTTTATTTGCATCTAGTATAGTTACGAGATCAACAATTGTGCCGTATATGAGTAAATGTTCCTTCTAAAATTTTTGGATAGTGCTCAGAAATCTTACATGCTCAGTCAAAACTAGACCTCTCTTGAAAATACCTCTAAGACGCAGTTGGAAGCAGTTTAAACAGACAACAAGTAGATTTACAAGAGTATTCCAGGAGTTAAACACAAGGAATCTCAGGCGATCATCAAGATATTCGTCGCATACGGCATCACTGGTCCCATTCGAAGGTGACTTTTAAAACGGTGATGCGGAAGTATAGAAATCTGTAGGTATAGAAACCAATATTCCCAAGTTGTCATTTTTCAATGAAAGAAGATTATAAGGTAAGCTTCGGGTTAAGCCCTCTGGACAAATTATTTCACCTTACGACAAAAAAGGGTAGCTGATCACGTCAACTTTAGATTCGATAGGGAACGGTTTTAATTGTTGTTTCCACTGTCAAGAGATAAAGGAGCAGCTGAATGAGGATATACGAAATATATCCCTATTTCGAAAAGCGAGAACCAGTTTTTGCCACACAGTCTGCAATTTCGATGGCTTCATTCAATGTCAGCAACCCACATGACCGTTACCTTCATAGTCCCCAAGAATTACCACAAGCTATATATGACATTGGCTCATTATTCAGGAAAAAAAAAGTTTATTACTTAGGAAAACACCAAGGAGTTTGACATAAGCTTAGTTAGTAACCTTAGATCCAAAAATTGGTATAGAAAAAGCTGCAGTGTTCCTACGCCATGTTAATATAGCCAAATCAGTTTTAGGCGAGTTCACATGTGAATCCTTATCCAGACAATAACGTGCTATAATCATAAGATCATATTGAGTTAAATCTGAAAAGACATTCAGGCGCTGAAACTGTATAAGAATCAGATTATCAGCATGGCTTTGAGTGACAGAACCAAACTCAAGCAGAATAACAAGAAGCCCGTCAATGAACAGAAGCCACAACAGGAGTGAAAGCACACCTCCCTGAAGACATCCTCTGGAAGCTTTGGCAAAAATAAATTTTGAGGATAATGCATATCACAATGCAAAATTCAAGCATACATTCAATTCACCTGATGATGTTCGGTTCGATATCAAATCTAGTACATGCATTAGTAATGCAGACGAATGTAGTATTATCAAAGGCTCCTGCAATATCCAGGAAAGTGCAAACATGAAACCTGTTGTTGTGCATTAGGTCTCTCAATCCTAGTTACGAGTAAAGATGATTATTGATCTGCAAGGTGCGTAATCGGAAGTTATGCCTACTTTTTTAGATGATGGTCAATAGTGTGACACATATGGGATGAGCGATTAACTTTCGTAAGTTCTATAATATGATAGTTGATGAAGTCTCAATATCAATGGGGTTCTTGAATAATTGGGTAGAAAGCCACCCTCAAACTCTTTAACACGAAAAAAATTGTAGCAAAACATGAATCAGGACATTTTGAGTTTGTTCGTGTACCATTTGGCCTTAAGAACGCACCTGCTGCTTTTGAGAAGTAACTCGACACTTGAAAATAAATTATCTACTTGGATCATATAATTGCTGGTTGTGGAATTTAACCAGATTTTAAAAAAATTGAGGGTGTGGTGTCACTATATAAGTATTCTGTTCCGAAAAGCGTGAAAAATGTGAACTCTTTCTTAGGGGTTTGTTACAAAAACGCTTACTAACTTATTGATGTAGACCGAAATTATAACCAACATTTTTTAACGGCTTTTACATGCTATTGGTTTCGATCCCGAGCCAGTTTTTCATACCATTGCAAACAATCGGAAGATGCCAAATCGCTCTCTACCAAACGGTTGTTCTCGATGTCCTTTGACTTCATGTACGCTATCAGGAGTTGAACTGAGTTTGTATCGTCAACGACGAGTTTTGGGCCATACATCTTCTGTTACGATGGAAGTTTTACCATGCAGTGCTATTCCTAATTTTATACTTATCGTCACGACGTCCTCCTTAACCTAGTCTTAAGAAATTGTATCTTATGCTGTGTTGAGACCTAATTTATTGAAATTGTCATTTGTACTTAATCAATTTGTAATTTACTCGACTTGGCCATTAGGGCACACATTCCACCAGTTAAAACAGAATAATATATGAGACACAAAACCAATGGAATACAAAACAAGCAGTTTAATCAACTGACGATGAAATTGTATGTATGTACGACGATTCGTATGTATGTGCCCACATATGTATATATATGTACCATAAACAGCCGCTAGTGATTAAGTTTTACGCATTTCATTTGCATCTTATACATTAATGTTATGCTCTGCTACATATTATACATACATATATATGTGTTACTCATCTACAGTGAACATAAAATAAAACTCCTGTACTGTATTGTTTTATGTTTCATTTTCATGTTTTGAATAAAAATACACCAAGAGTATATATGGTATAGTATACACACAACATATATATAAAACGACAACGACGACAACGATGGGGATATATGATGATGAAATGGGGAGAAAACAGATTTCTGGATTCATAAAAATAAAAATCCCCCAAATGCGGAATGGATACGAGCATGTACAAGAACCGCCTCCTATCACTTCTTATGTGTATAGATATTTTGATTGCCACAATATACAACGCAAGACACCCCATCTCAACCCAATGTGTATAATATCATATTTCAGAGGGTTTATTGAATAGTTTTTTTTTTGTTTGGTACAACATCGAGGGGTGGATGGTATATGGAAATAAAATTATTATTATTACGATTATTATTGCTGGTAATATAAGAAAATTAAATGGAATATACAAGAATGGAGAGTACGGACTTAATGGATAATAGATATCCTTCCAATGATTTCGATTCGTTCGCTTTTAATTTATTCCTATTGTTTTATTGCCATCATTTGCTGGTAGTGTGCCATAACGATACCTTCATAGTAATGTATCAAGGTTGAAGGCAAAATAATCATAATTAAAATTGATTTGATTACTACGAATATCAAAGTTGGAACTCACCTTGAGATTCATTCAACTTTTATATACATGACTCAAAGAGCGAGTTCGGGTTGTCTAATACTTCAACAGCTCGCAGGCAGTGGCCACTCTCTGGTCACTGCAAAGCTGCTAAGATTTTGTAAATAGCATTTTGCGATCTAATTACCAATCTGAAGAAGTAAACAATGGTTTAATGAGGAGTGTCGTCTTACTGTTGAGCAACAAAATATAGGCCACATTGAAACGCAGACTCGATTTATAATTGCAAGAAGAAATAAAGCAGTTCTTGCTAGGAGGGCCGCTAAACACATTTTAGCGAGAAGAAGCGTGAATGGTGGAAGGCTTAGGATTTAAGAGTACAAAAACTCAGCAATGAGCACAATTCGCTTGGTTTCTTTAAAGAAATCACTGAAATGCAGCATACCTTATGATCTCAGTCAACTGTCATTTTGAACCAGCACGGAAACCTCGATGTTAACGTCGATGTGGTACTCAATACATGGCGTGAACATTTCTGTGCCTTACTTTATGCTCCAATAAGATCGCAAAGATGATCATTGTGGATTCATCCTTTGAGGGATTCACCATGGCCACGCAAAGATTAAAGAAAAATCGTTCACCAGTTAATTCGGAGGGCTAACTTTGCGGAGCTGCCATTTCGATTGGTATGGCGAAATGAAGTTATTTATAAGAATGTAAAGTGGCCGCGTTATGCCCAGTATTCAAAAAGAATGATCTCTTGAAATGTGCCAATTATCGCGGTATAGCTCTTCTTTGCACAGCATACAAGTTACTATGTCATACATTATCTTGGTGACTACCAAGGAAGATTTCGTCCAAATCGGTCCGTCACTAATCAAGTGTTTTAGTACGGATTATTCTTTCCAAATACCAAGATACATCTCGCGATGTACACCGGGTACTCCTAGATTTTAAGCAAGCCTGGACAGAGAAGTTGGACAGAACTAGAATTGAACAGAGTGTTGATCAGAGTGTTTGCATGTATGTATATGAGAGTTGACCTTGACAAATGAGTACGAAAAATGGCTTCTAACTGTGATATATGGCCCAAAACGCGACGTTGATGGCACAGACCGAGTTCTTTTCAATCACGAGTTCAGGAATTTGTTGCAAATTTCTGATATCGTGCATGGAATCAAATGACAGCATTCTTTGCAGAGAGAGTCGAATTTCGGTATGGTCCACGGCGTAGAAAGCAATCTGGCATCTTCTGGTTGATTCCAACAGTATGAAGAACTGGTTCGTGATCGAAACCGATGTAGTCATATTGTTGACTCGGTACGAGCGTGTTGTCATCGATCAATGATATGCTGCTGACTAGTCAGTAATACCTAATCTAATAATCGACGTGGTTTGATATATTTCGAAATGTTCTGTTTTTTTCAATTGAGCAAAAGCAGTAAAAGAGATCGATGGCCCTCAGAACCTATGTACTGAGGCAATATGAGCACATAGTCATCATGGAGTTGATTTAATACCGTTCATCAAGTTTTAATTTTTGAAAGATTTTCTGAATTTGACTCTATTGAGACAGATCGTTTCTCTGTTTTCGTCCTCTTCTAATGAAATTTTGATCGTTTTGTAGCACGAGATCAACAGTAGTGTTCAAGTAGGCATTTTATTCGGACAATTTGAATTTCCACTTGGTAAGGAGATGGGTTTGCCATACTCGGTATTTCTTCTTAAAGAACTGTCTTGGTTAAATTAAATGGGTTCAAATTTGGTTAAATTGAGTTTTCGATTTCTATTGTTCTTCGGTTTGATAGGAGACCTCTTTAATTTCTGGGCACAGTTCTATCACAGTTATCTCAATTGGCGCCACCTGGAACCATTCCACCATATAGAGGTGTCATCTAAAATTTAAGCTGCGGATACGTTAAACAGAATCTACTCCACTTTTTTTGAATGGTATATGTCACCGACATTCAAGGGCGAGGACAGCGAATATAAAACAATTTTACTATCACTTTAGAGACCTGTACGAGGAGGCTTCAATTATGCAAAAAGCCAAATAATTCTGTGCTGTAGGCAAGCTCAATTGACGTATCGGTTAAACATTTGATTAGCCTTTAATTAAATGAGTGCAACTAGATGTTTCAGCGTAGACTGAAGCACTGGAAGCCATTTTACTGGCATCCAAAACCATGGAGTTCCACCTCAGAGCAAATGTGCAGCCATCCTCGGTTTAAATAATTGTTCGGTCTCCTTCAATTCTCTGCCAAGGACCATTCACCCAATACACACTTAATCTGAAATCACGAACATTGAAAAAATATTTTAATCCTTATTGTCATAGGAGACAGTCAGGCTAAATGATTTTTTTTTTCGGTTTTTACAGGCCATTGTTGGCCCGTACCGTGTCAACAATCTAGCTCCAACAGTTTCGATCACGAGCCAGCTCTTCATACTGTTGTAAGCAGTTGGAAGCTGCCAGATCGCTCTCTACGCCGTGGAGCCATCGTCGCCGACAGCGACCTCTTCGCCTACCGAAAGGCGGTTCTCCCTTTAAAGATCGCTGTATCATTCGTTTTTGATCAGCACGCAGAACGTGACCAAGCCAGCGTATTCGCTGTCCTTTAATTTCATGCACGATATCAGGAATTTGCATTAAATTCTTGATCTCGTGATTGAATAGAACTCGGTATGTGCCATCAACGTCGCGTTTTGGGCCATATATCACACGCATGATTCTTCTCTCGAATGTTAGAAACCATCTTTCGTACTCATCCGTCAAGGTCCAACTCTCACATCCATACATGACAACGGGTCTGATCAACACTCTGTACAGCTTCAGCTTATCCGTATTTGCAAGATATTTTGATTTCAGCAGTGGACGTAGAGGATACAAAGCCCGAAATGATTAAATATTTGAATAGTCATTGAAACTAGCGGTCCTAGCAGCTTTTGGATAATTGGTTGTCTCATCGTGTGGCTAAGAAATATGCTAGATCATTGGGTAAGTTAATGTTTTCAAAGCTGAATTGACTGGTTCGGTAATTCTTCATAACACCTTTTAATACTTATAATCATCTGAACACTTGTCGATATACATATACCCTGAACGCCTCGTGACACGACATCGCGGTAACTATAAGAATGTCAAATGATGTCGAATGAATGATTTTGCCATATACGTTTTCAACAAATCATTTAGGGATGCTGCTTATGTACCGAAGCATCAAAAACTTCTCAAAGTTTCATACTTAAAGTGGATTCTTTAATAACCCCACGGGAGGAAGTAAACCTTTATTTTGATATACTCCGGGTTTTTCTCCATACGGCCGAGTAAAAAATCAATGTGACCAATGTCTCTAAGAATGATGTCTTTTCCGGTTACACCCTATGTCCGTCCTTGGTTAGATTAACCTAAACCATTCACCATTGCATGCCCTTTTGTTATAAACAGTCCCAATTCAAGTACCCAAGCCATAATGCAATGAATGTCATTTGCGACGGCTTATCCAATAATGCACAGCAAAGTTTATTTTTGTTGTCGGCTTCGATGATTCGGAATGATTCCTGTAGTCAAAATATACCCTTGTTTGATAGAATTTCCGATTCATTAGTTATTGCTGGTTAAGTGTTCTCCTTCTCAACGTGTCCTGAGGTTGCATGACTAATTGCATTCAATTTAATTACGTTCTCATGCAAGAAACTATATGGGTCGTTTAATTTATTTTGGTTTGGCTGGAGTGTCTCTGTAACAAGTAATTTGGTACATAACAACTTGGCTTTTATGTATGATTGAAACGACCCTAAGTCATCGACACTGTATATAGAAGGTTGTAATTAAGTGCACAGATGGGTGAGTTGTGAGCGAAGAGACACTCAGATAAATTAAATCTGGTTCAATCCCATGGGAAGGAGGTCGGTCTAACGATGACGTGAAGAACATATATAACAAGTCTATACATAGCTACACCGTAAAAATCACCTCAGCAATATTGGATTTCGATTCGAGAAAAATGTATTTGTGCACCCACTGTTGTAACACAAAATATAACTCTTTAGCTGAGACCATGTCAGATCCAACTGCCAAGTTTCAGCGAATAGAACCAGATGAAAAATATTGCGGTTTATAGTGTCTTCTACAAGGAGGTCTGGAAACCTTTCCAAACTTCCTTTCAGATATTGTTGGCTTAGATATGCACTAAAAATATATCATTAACAACAAAATGCATACCAGATCTGTTGAAAGAGTACTTCATTGAATTATTGGAAGGATTGACAAGGACTTGCCTTGGTAACATTTCTAAAATTGATGTTTCGTTTGATAATGTTCCTTCAGTACCATGATCTCCACAGCTGACATATATTACATCAAGGGCTTACCTGTTAACTGGTTTAAAGAAACAATAACGATATCCATACCCGAAAGAGATTTCCTCAAGGTTTGGTTATTTTGCCAGAGTTATGAGTAACTGTTGTAGGACCTAGTCTGCACCCACTTGAGTCTTGGATTAGATAAATCATTCTAGTATAAAGACGATCATTTAGTACTTCTAGTTAATTATTTGCGTAGTACTTCATCTGATGTGTCTCATAATTTTCTAGTAACTAAGATGTTTGGCTGACATTCAAAATGTAGCCATCAAGCCTTACGGTTGTATGCTTATTTTATTCAATGTACGAATTGATTGGATCACCCTTTAGCTGAAACTCGTTCTATTTGGGAAATAACAATTTCTCTCCTATAGATCTTGCATGATATATTCCAGCTTCCTATATAACGACTTTAGAGAGTTTATTGGCTATGCTCAATGGTGTATAGGTTTTAAGGTTTAATGGGCCAGGTAATTGTAAATTTATCTTCATCTCGAACCAAATTGACCGTGAAATAATTTCTTTTATTATTTTTGATCCACTCCTCACTTATTATCGAACCATAACCTCGACAAGATTAATAAAATTACCCTCGTTGTTGTTATGAGTTTAAGACCCAAATAAATTATTATGATCTGTAAATTTTAAGGATGTTCCTTCATTAATTCAATTTGGTAAAATATCTCATTGTTTCCAATTTATATAAAAGAAAAAATTGAGGCTGTGAAAATCATCTCAACAGGATGCCAAATTTACAATTTGTAAGAATCTTGTGAATGAATTTTACTCATCCTTTAAGATGTAGGATATAACGAGATATACAGAATATTTTATGTAATACGAACTTGATTAGGAGTAATGCTGAACCTTCCCAAAAACCATATATATCGTGTTGTTAACGTCTTGTTGCTTTATATGCTGGTTGCATCGTAAAAAAAATAATTGTTGCTTTTCTATTAATTTGCATGAATTTCTAATGAACGCAATCATGTAGTTGTGACGACAGGTATGTTTTTTATGTCGTTAGGTAGCACACATAATACATAAAGGTAACATAATTATGTTTTTTTTTTATTTGTACAAGAGTGTTAAAAAAAACCCGAATACGTTATTATCTCACATTTTTATATATATTATATTGAAAGGATGCTGTGTGTGGAACAAATTAATATCCAGCTTTTTAGGGTTATCATAAAATCAATTTTAAACCACATGGGGTGTTTTAAACATGAAATTTATGTTGATAAAGTGGAAAAAATATGTTGGCACCAGAATTCTTATATATACGGAGTATATCTGGCAATTTATTTGATAGTATCGTTGGGTAAAAATAAAAAAACTTCCGTGATTGTGGTTTAAATTGCTAATGAGGTTTAAAAAAAGGGTGTCGTGTGGTGAATGTATTTATAATATTGAGGATTTGGTCTATCTGATTATTTCATTGATTACCATTAATCAATCAAGTTTTAATAACATCGGTGATTACATTTATTTCTGACCAACCAAATGTCACAGTGGATAAATTTACGGTAGTTGCATATAGGAACTCGCACCAACCTCTATTTTTGAATAATCTATTGGTAGAATAACTGGACCTACGACCCGCATCCGTCCAACCCTTGAAAGTCAATAATGTTAGAACAACTTAGAAAACCTTGTGGTGTTCTTAACAACTCCAACAAATACAATTAAATTATCTCACGCCACAATTAATTTATAAAATCTATATTTAGAGTTAAGTTCTTATAATTCACTAGTACTGTCGCGTCACGACCAAACAACATGACGTCCGGTAGCTTGTGCCTGATGAGATGGATTTTGATCTTTTCGAACACGGTCATTCAATAACGTCATCATCATCAGATCGAAAACGGCCTAGTGAACTACAAGATACAAGCAAGCAACCCGGATTTACAATACATTCAAAATTTACATAAAGTAATACGCTTTCTTCATTGATCGCCAATGAGATTTAACCTGAACGTCCTCTTTCTCTGGGTTCATATTGCACACTGCACTTAGTTTACTACCCGATGTGGTTTAAAATTAATAAAAAAAAAATGTATATATTCGAGAAAATGTGAAAGAAATAATTTCGGTGTCCCAGTTTATGTCACTTTGGACCCGAAACCGCTGATCGTATGCACGAAAGCCTAAGGTTGCAGCAACCAAACGTACATGCCGTTGAGAAACCATATAGTACTCCGTCATCGAGAACATTTTCATGAGAACGAGAGCCACGAAGTGCAAGGCCAATTAAGGACGAGCAACCATCGTCATCTGACTCACTCGCGTCTCGATTGACACGAATTGAACCAATTGTCTGGCAATTAAATTTGTCTGCACGGCCAATACCTTTTGCACGCCAATACCCCGATCACGCTCACGCTCTCGATCACGTCAAGATCACCAATGAAGCGTCCAGTTTCGAACTGATGATAAGATGGTTTTGATCACACGGTCATTTATAACATCTTAATCATCATCAGATTGAAACCGGCCTGGTGTTACTTCAATTTACAGCAAGCTACACGCTTCAACCTGATATGTTTCATGATCTTAAAATATGTCGAAAAATAGTATTGGCTGGAACTCGTAGCTTTCCAAGAAACTCAATAGTCCAAAAGCGAGGACCATATGCCCAAAGAATATATATATATATATATATATATATTGCTACACGCAGTGGAGACGACCTCGGAAATGTTTGATTTCAATTTCTCATTGGGCTAAACTCCCCAACCCATAATATTATACTTCGCGTAAGTACATTCTTTCCTTACTAAAACATCTATTGGCAAACATGGACACAGCTAAGTAATGGATCCCGAAAATAAATTGACCATGTGTTGCGGTCGTTTCTGTCTTCAACCAAATTATTCGGCAGTAACTAGTACCAGCGATGACGGTCTTGTCAGTAATAGCATTTTGCGATGTAATTATACCAGTCTAATGATGTGAACTAATCCCAAAAATGATTGATTTGATCTTGTCGTCTTCTGGCTATTGAGCAACAGAATAAATTCTATAAAAAGAGCAAACACGATTGAGAATGGTAAGGAGAAATAAAACGGGTTTTAAGAAGTTTAAAGTAGTAACAGGATGCCACTATACCTTAAGATCTCAGCCAACTACTATTCGGGAACAGGATGAAACCGTCTGTGTTAACATCGATGCGGTATTCGATAAACATTTTTCTGATCAAATATTTCACTGGTATGTGTCACAGTGAGGCCATACAGAGATTAAAGAAAAATAATTTACCTGGAGTTGAATACATGGATTCCGACCTCCTGATCGAGTGCTTTCAATCTTATTTGACTGTTATGATTAAATAAAACTTTGCCCAAAGAATAATGTGGATTGTGAAATTTGGATTCCTTCTACATCACCAGGTATTCCTGAATTTCAAGCAAACCTATTACTCAATCAATCGTGAGTATGCACTTGGATGAGCTGTTCTTTTGGAAAATTTTGCAAATGAGGATAAGCTGAAATTTTACAGAAGATTGTTGAGACCCACTGTCATATAAGGATGTAAGAGTAGGGCTTTGATGGATGAGTACGAGATGACTGCTAACATAAAAAGAATTATACGTATATGATTTGTGTATGAAATCAAAGAACAGCAAGTTCGCTGGCTTAGTCGCGTTCATTACAAAAAAACCATGACTAGTGAGATGATCATTAGAGTCAGACCAGGAGTACCTAGATATTGCAGTTTAGTAATTTGAGACCATACTGTTGGAACAGCTATAAGATGGCTCATTCCAGTTGGCTTACACAAAAAGACAAGGTAGTCATGATTTTATTGAAGCCGTTCGTCAGACTTCTTAGAAGTCTTATTTTCCATCAAAAGATTTTAAAGTGTTAATAAATCTGTTAGACTGGTCCTCCAACATAAAAATTTCTTTTTCTTACGTCACGGAATAGATTTGACTTGTAATATATTTACGTAGAAAGTTGTAATGTGCAGATAGCGATTTATATACAAACTGGTAATCTTTATAATTGGACATTTTTGTCAAGAGCGGGAGCAAAAAATATTAAAATCTGTAGCGAACAAAAGCGTAATCACAAGCTATGTATAAAGAATATAAACATAAGAACTTGTTAAAAAGTTTAGTGGTTTCTTTCTGATAGTAGACGAAACTTTTTTGTGGATAAGTATAATTATGACTTAAGTTAATTGGTGTATAAGAATTCAAGTAGCTTTCTTTATATAGAAAGTTCTGTTTTGCTTATATTAACTCTTATGTACATTTGAAATGTGGTTCCAGACAGTTCATTGGCCTTTATTTGCCAACTGTGTTTAAAAATAAATACCTATCGGTTGTTGACCCAAAGCTTATCGGTTCTTTGTTGTTGGGTTCAAAACTTTCATTGCAAGCTTAATAATATTATTTGACATCAATAGTCCTCGAGTTTGATTTTCATTTCATCATCTCTCACTATTCGATATAAAAGCTTGAAAATTACACAAACCTGCACAAATGTACATTACCGCATATGTCCAAACTCTTTGAGAAGAGATTATGAATAATAAATACAGACCAACCTGTATAGGATAATCAAGTAGACAGGTACACCAAAACCTCTATGGTTAGTTCGGTTTTTGTCACTTACAATTAAGAACAGATCAAGTACATACGATTATTTTACTAATAGTTTTGAAGAACAAAGCTACCTTTGTAGATAATACTTAGTTTTGCAACTAACACGACCATCTCAGTTGGGCGAAGCTCGTTCAATTGATAACACTATTTTGGAACTTGTTTTCGTAAAAATGAGTTAATTTATTTTCAATAATTAAAAGAAAAAAACACAATAAAAAATTCAACAATCAACAGGCCAATTATGCACCAGACAAAGCCACTCGTATTTCTAAGTTGGTTTGGTTTGACATCTAGTGGGCAGGGTTTATCAAATTTACTCTCCCTTTTATGTCGCATCGGTTTTAATTTGGAAACTATTGCTTTGAGCACACTCCTCTCGGCGAGTAAAAGATTCAATTCCATTATTTTTATAGGTAGCGTTTCGTCAAAATCTTCCACATCAGATGACGTTTCTTCATCTGAATGTAGATCGAGTATTGGTAGATGAAAAAAATGTTCTTGGACGTGCCTCCTATTTTCATCGTATTCATTCGATAGTTGCTTTGTTTTCTCACAAATCGTCTTAAGTTCTGTAATTCTTGTTTGAAGCTCCCCAATTTTTGCATGCAATGTTATCAATTTAACTATATTTTTAGATAGTGTCACCTTAAAAGGTTTCGATTCGGATGAATGTTGAGTCGATATCCGTTTTGAATTTGTAGCCTGTTTTTTTGGACGAACTACTGTTTTCGCGACTGGTATACGTTTCTCATTCCGCAATGCTGCTACTAGTGATCCAAAAAGATCGTCAAATTCGGACCATATACTTTTATCGATCAATGTTTTGATGACAAAAAACACCGATTTCCGATATTTAACCTGCAAATGCACCGAAAATCTAGTACGATTATTGGCTGTCCGCGACAAACAATGATGATGTGTCACGAAAAAACAATCGGCGTACGGTATACCACAATTTTCAGTAATCAAATCGATTGAATATAACTCTCCAGATTTACTACAATCACGCAACGTCATTGTTTCCGTCACATGAGAACATTTTGGCCCAAGCGGTTTTGTTATTGGTACAGTAAATTTTACAGTCCGACTTTGTTTACCATCCCCATCCGTCTGCCAATCTGGAAAGCTAGTGTTGTAATATTTACATTTTTTATGGAAATCATTTATAAATTCTGATTGTCCATAAATCAGTGCAAATACATCGTCTACAGCAAACGGAAGTATAACATCCACTACTTGTCGCCCCTCGTGGTGTACCGTACATTTCGACATATCCGCGATGACAGAAAATTGTATCTGCAAATGAATACAAAATTACACATCGAAGTCTAAATAGATATTTGACATTTGAGTTCAATTCATTCAGTTCCTTATCACAAAACTAATCGGAATTTATTTTATTTATACTGATAAGAGATTTATATTAGAACTGAATTAACTTCACTTTCATTCACTTACTCGTATATGTCTATAACAGTACAAACCACTTCTAAATACAAACGAATACTATTGGGATGGACTGTAATTACACATAGTGGTAGGTACTATATATGGCTTATCGCGTTTTACGTATCTATCGAACTCGATTAAGACCACAACACGCATTTATTATTCACCTGATAACACTATGAAATGAAATATGCAACGGGTTTGTGATAGCACAGGGCTGGTTTGATTTATACCAATAACTGACACAATAACATGCACTGGTTGGAACGAGATTGACAATACATATCTGTTTTATTAAAAAAAAAGATTTCTGTACAAATGCATGGATTATATTTTCTTATCAGTCTATCGATAACACAAAGGTTCATGTTATCATAACACATGTTTTAAAGTTATTCACTCAATTAAAATTCCGCTGGTATCAACAATTTTTTTTTTGATAATTTCCAAATAAAAAATTAGAAATCAAAATCAGGTATGACATAGAGTCGTAAGTTTGTTGGGCTGATCACTATAGCAAAGTGCACAATATTTTACAGTTCATATACATAGTTGCTTAGAAACACCTCATTGAAAAAGTCCAAGACAACTAAAAGTTCAAGGTCAGAGTACGTCTAAGGCTCAAGTTCAGATATAAGATATTCAGGAGTGATACAGAGCAATTAAACACTTTAGGTATTTTATCGAAAGTCGAAACCTTTCACCGACCAAACACAATGTGGTTGGTGCAACTCACGAAGCTGCAAAAGCTGCAAAAGTACAGCTTCTGCGGTACTATTCCATGTTCTTTCACACCCAAAATTCTTGCATAGACTCTTCAAGAACACAGTGTCATGGAATTATGTTTACAGCCTCCACGTCTGCTCTTTTCTGTGGCAGTTGACGAATTATACCATTTCGGGCTGGTTCATTTGTTATGCAGATCTCCAAAACTTCCGAGAGACAACATAATCTTCAATTGTAATATTTACCAATTTCGCTAAGAGATGAGTGATAACTAATCATTGTTGTCAATCAAAAGTGTCTAAAATCTGAAATCCAATCGACACATTGATGAGCAATAAACTTCACATACCTTTCACACTTAACAGGTATGTGTACAAAACAAACAAATCAATATGCGGTGTGCAATTAAATTGTGATTGACAGAACAAGAATGAACTGTTGTCAGGTATATACTATAAGTCTGTACAAATAGGTGCTTAATAAACACATAAATATGTCCAATTCACGATTCAACACATCTTATTTATGTTCATACGTAATATTTTGTGTCTTAAGAATAGTGAAGAATAAAATATAGAAAACAGGTGAAGAAATCGACAGAATAACGTGTAATGGACATATATTACCATTGGGAATGGCTTAATTCGACTTTCTTTGGGAGAGGTGTTACAATCGGGGCAGGAATAAATACATCCACAACCACCTGTACGAACGCCTAATCCTTAATGTCAAACCAAACCAATGTACTGTTAACTCTAAAATTAATTGCACAGTGAATAAAGCTCAATTTTAGTGATAGATACCGGATACTAAACCATTATCCCCGCCTAATGAAGGTAAAGATATGCATATCTTCAAGGTCATTAGATCATCCTCAAAAATGATCCGACATATAAAGGAAAGCAGTCTAATGAGATTGAAGATAATATATTCAAGTGAGGGGCCAAATAAGGCGTCAAGATAGGCCGTCAGAATAGCCAAGTAGGCCGACAGATTTCAAATTTACTGGAACTTATCTCTTTTACATTAAGTTAGCTTGGGTCTTTAAAAAGTGGGCCAACTTAAGTCAGTTATCAGTTAAGTCCGAATTCGTTTAAGATTTGAAAGTCTTTCAAGAAAACTATATTAAAGTCGAACCAACTGGGCTGTCAATGGCACTGCAGATCGTCTATACAGTATTTCTACTATTCATATAGTGCTACTATCAAAATAACCACCTGAAAGACAGTGGCGTATCTACATATATTCAATCTGATCAATTTCTGCGAATATATAATTTTAAAGTGGTGTTTGGACTCCATAAGATCCCTTTGGAGCATATGGGCAGGTTGAATTTGTGGAATGCATCTCTACGTTGCGTATGCATTTCCTTAGCCCTGTGCTTAAACACAATCAAGAGTTCAAAATCTGAACTTAAAGCACTAAACAGATGTTTCTTAAGATAAGCGAAACACAGCATAATTATGGAGAATTTATAAACATTTACAGATGGTTGGGTCGAATCCAATTTGCATAACTTAATTATGAAAATAATCAAAAACTAATTTTTTCAACAGCATGGTTAAATCTGAAGTCTTTAATTACACTAAAGCACTTTCGTTCTAATTAAAATTTCATTGAAAATTTTCTTTTATGAATGACGGTTGGGTGGGTTTTGATTTCATGCTTATGAATTTAATTTAAATACTCAATTGTTTAGTTTGCTATTTGTTTACGTCAAATTAAATTGGAATGATTGTGGATTGGATAAAACGCAAGCCGATATCGGCTTGTAGCACCTTCATTTATCGGTAATTTCGAGATTTATGGAAATCTTATAACGATTTTCTTAAGTAATACCGACCACATGATCTGACCGATCGGTTCAATTCCTTATAGGGGTATGATGTAAGAGGAATTTTTCACCATCGATTGTTTTACCGATGCGATCGGTGGTGGGAATGAACAGTTGAGACCCCTGTTGGGTTAATAATCCATTGGCTGTTCCATCTCCCATGTCAGTGCTGTATATAGGCTGGCATTGAACTATACAATAATGCAGATGGGTTCTACGTTATGTTTGGACCTATAGCCGAAAAGTTAAGTTAAAAGTAAGATGTCAAAAAATTTCAGTATACTTGACTTTATCATTCATCTAATCATGCAGTACTGTAAAGATATGAGTAGTAACTTAGTGCCACCCTAAACGAAAGAGAAACCGATTACGGTGACTTGATTGATACTTGACGGTCAACTGTCACTGAAGACTCCAGCCCATTCTCTTTTCTTTAACTTAGAGCCATCCGTGGAAAAATGCAAAACCTCATTATAGATGTCAATCGACTACGCAGAGTTACGGGATGAGGCACATAATCTGAAAACGCGTCCAGAATCATATACCCGCTTGTATAGTATTGTCAAGGCTCACTAGTTCTTTAAATTCCTAGGCGGGTCAAATTCTCAATATTATTTTAATGTATGCTATCATTTTCAGATCTAGCCAACATACACAATAGGAAATGATATGTGTTGTTTTGCTGTACGTAACAGTGATAGAAATTACTCGTGAACTCATTTGGGTCATTGATTGCCATCTAGGCGCTGAATCAACCGTTCAATACGTATAGGAGTTTTTACTAGTTGAATGTACGATATCTGTGTATTCTATGTAATGCTGTTTCGCTAAGCCAAAACGCTAACTCCATACATAACTAAAGGCCTGGCTGTAGCAGTATAAAGTCAACGCACGATCTCCGGTTCCAACTTTAACTGGCGTAAAATTATATCTCTTAGTCACAGTTCCGTTTTAATGGAATATATCACCCATCCACACCTATCGGTTCATTTTGTGATAGTTAAGAGAGCATTTTACATTATTCTATTAATTTAGATTTTTCTGAGACAGCCAACCCTACATCGTATTAGCGTTTACTCGTATCCCTTCACTTCTCCGGTTCTAAAAGATGACCTTTTAGAGAAGCTGTCAATATACGCCTCTTTCTACCTTCCTTATTATGATGGAGGGTTTTAAATTCAAAAAACTATACGCTTTGTGATCGAGGAGCACTTCGACCCCGACAATCCTGCTTTTTCTCTCAAATTAAGTGCATTCACCAAGCTATGATCCAAGCTATGAAGCAATCCAAGCTATGGTTCAACGACCTCCCTTTACAATTTTCGTATCCTGAAACTTCATCCACTTGTCTAGATTCACTTTTACTCGAATCTGTATCTTTATCAACTTTACATACGTTTTCAGAAGAGAAAATGATAGTGTTAATTTTTTTCTTTTGTTTGGTGGCAGAATCAACTGCGCATTGCATAGCTCCATGTCAGCCTATAGTACTGACATGGAAGATGGGTCGGCTCGTCGATTCAGAACTCGACAGGGGATTCAGATGTGTTCATTCACACCGCACCGCCCAAACGATTGATGGTGAAAAATCCCTTTTTGCATCCTGCCCCGGAGCGGGATTCGAACGTACCGGGTTCGCGCTCCAAATGCCGCAGCTTTAACCACTGCGCCACCTGGGCGGTGCTATATAGTGTTATTAAGAGGTCTTTTGAGAATAGGAATTTATGGTCCAGCCATTTGTCATAATTGATGAACCGCCAACTCGTGTCGAATTTTGACGTTTATACTCATCCTGATACTCAGCCATAATCATATGAATGGCGATATGTAGGTTGAAGCATAAACCAAATATGTTGTGGGCGCGAAACTTAATGATGCGTCCTAACAGCTCAACATACATTGTTCTTTAAAATTTATGTACTTTTCGAATTAAAACCACCAATTTAAATTAATTTTGACTGTCAAATAATTATAATAGCATAAATAAATTAAATTTTTTAAACAATAAACAATAAAACATAACAACACATACGGCCCAACACAAACAATTACCACACAAAATTATGTAAACCATTGTCATCTCATTTAATAGTTTATAAACAAATTGTTTAAACATAATTGTGTATGTAACAAATTGGGATAAATTATATAATCTTTGGTTAAATAATTGAATATAATAAATAATTAATTAAAGCAAATAAATTTTATTTAAATACAAATCGTGATTTATAATGTGAACCATTTAGCATTTTTATGTATACAGGTAAGGCAAAACTTTTATATATGGGTATCTCACTATAATTGAAGCATACCGCGGTATATGTTTCTTAACAATACATTACATGATATATTAACCATCCCACGGTTTTCCGCTGCGCCTTTTATATACATGCGGATTTATATAACATTTGAAGTTTTATGATTTGATGGAATCCACACTGAAAGACAGACACGTATAATGAACACTCAAACATTTCACACTTGGACCAGACGTTGCAAACATTAACAGTTTGGCCATTAATTTTCACGTTTTTCATAACTCTTGTCATTTATGTGAATGGTTTCATTAAGGATTGGCTCACTGTTAACCGATCAGAAAAGTTGCAATACTCTCTTCCTATATTTCGAAAATGTCCGCATCTTTCGAAGACTCCTTATCTTAACCTTCAAGCTTATATCGAAAGGAGCACACTAACTGATAATATTCGGAGGACATAGAAATAGTCCTATCATTAGCGATAGTAAAGAAACCTCCTGAACCGATTTCTTGAATGGAATGACCGCTGTTCGGACTTGGATCACAACAGTTCTTATAGGTTTTATATTTGTCAGGTGGTTCTGAACAATTCTGAAACTCCTTACCCCACCGATAGCAACGCTCGTGCTTTTAAGAGCATTCGCATTCGTATTGATATTTCCGAGGTCGAGACGGTCGTTGATGGATTGTTTGTCCCATATAGTAGCAGATGTTACTACAAACTCCAGGTTCATCGAACCTTTTCTTTATAAGGCATTTAAAATCATCATTATCGTACTTCTTGACCTTTTTTTTGTGCATATTGTTGTACCCATTTGAGCATCGCTTTCTTGATAACAATCAGATTTAGTTTTCTAAGGTCCAAGGATGTTTTGAAGGTTCGATATGGAAATCCCAACCCTTATCACTTAGGTTGCGTTTAATGAATTGAACGAAACACAAAAGGGGCAAAAGCCGCTTCCTTCAAACTGATGCGTTTAATTTTTATTTTAGAATGAGTTGATGTCAGAGGTATTAAGCATATACTGTCCTTCAACCAAAACTTCACCGTTTCGAATAATCCGTTTCAATCGCCAGAAAGGTGTTTGCGGTACTTGCTTCCCTTGACCAGAAAGGTAGAGGCTTTCTAAGTTAATCTTAATCAAGGGACGATCCAGTGTAAACTCGGGATTCTCAAGCCACCATGACTGAATCATCATAATGCCATAAGAAGTTATAAGCTCGCACTCACGCGATCGATTTACAGTTGGAGACCTCGAAATGTCGAGGCCTTAAAGACCTCAAGGTTTTGAAGCCAAAAGCACGATGTTGTTAGCAAAACCTATGGCATTAATACGAGTGCCACCGAGTGATACACCCACTTTATCCGCCAATCTTCTCAACAGTCAAATAATAATTTAATTAAAAATGACTGAAGAAAAATGGTCTCTGTGTTACGCCCTCTTTGGATGAAAGCCATTACTAGCCCAGCCGTCACCGATCAATCACGTTGTGAAGTTAATGTTTTCGAGCATTTTTTTCGACCAATCGACACGAGTGTTTTTTAAAGCGATTGACAAATTGTGTGGGATCCAACGCGAACAAATTTTTTTGTCAGTTAAATGTTCGTGCAATATTGATTAAATGCAAGTCCTACTAATGCCTAAGGTTGTCTCTATCTCATGATAGGTCACATGACGATCTTGCAATATCAGTTCGTCTTGGAGTGAACTCCGACCACGATTGAATTCGATAAACACTAGTCCTTGATGAAACTTCATCGCCAAAAGTTGAATTAAGTTCATTCGTGCACTGCTGCTGAGTTAATCCACGTCGAAAGTTGTACAAAATGATCACGATTTAATTCCATTCTTGGGGGCAGATGAATCTTTTAATTAACTGTAAACAACACAAATAGCGCTCGTATGTCAAAACGTTCTGAGTACGTATAACCTCAAAAACTTCTAACTTTACGATAGAGCTGTCAGTTGACAGATTGCAACACCAGGGTTGCCAAATCCCGAAATGTAAAAGGCAACCTATGTATACATTCTATTCAAACCCATTCAGCATGCCATAAAATCTCAGTGTACCAAAGATTTCTCTATGGGACGCTGACTCAAAGGCTTTGGTCGAGCGAGTCAATGTTACAATATATTTATATTTCTGGTGATCGCGAAGTGTTGTATGGCCGACGCATCAGAAAGAGAGTCAAAGTTACTCCCGCCATTTACCCAAGCTTGCTTAAATTTCATCTCGTTGATATTCAGAGCTCTGGGCAAAAATCACATTACGTCATCATCCGCTAGGGCCATCAGCAAAATTTTCTTGCTAATGATGGCCGTTTAAGAATAAAATGATTTATTCTCATTTCTAACAAGAATAATCTTCGAATCTGAAGAAAGTTTATATAAGAATCAATAGGACTTATATATAGGTTAGATGTTAGTGTTTAATTTCCGTGATTATAAGATGACTCGAGCTGTCTCGAACGTATATGAACTATGCTAGCGGCGGTAATATATATCGTATTAATGTCAAACTTGGACCAAGATCTTATGAATTGTGATGCATGTTTCACCATTATCATTCTAGAAGTTTCACTACATTAAAATTGCGGGTTGACGATTAATATCTGATTTTCAACATGTCTCTCCCATTAAAGCTTATACCATATATCAAGTTCGAGCTTACCTGTGGAGTTGAGGGCAATAAACTTGTTCTGCAGAAATATGATTTTCTTTGTGTTATGAAAAATTTGTTCGAATTTTCAAAAGGAAATTCGTTTTCCCAAATTTACTTAATCTTTATAGCTTTTAGAGTAGTTATGATTAAACCTTCGGAGAAGGTTATTTGTACATAAAAGGATGTATATAAATTGATTCATATACATTATATTATCTTGTATGTATAAAAAATATTTTCGGCTCAAAGGATTCTAAATAATATATCAATACAACGTTAGAAGATATGAAAATGTAATAAAACGATGAAATCTATCTTTCGACATACCTCTTCACCTCTCTCATCTACACATTTAAATTTTTGATATGTTTCGGATCCATAAAACATATATACATACAACAACAACTGGGAGCCGAGAAGAAGAATATTAAAATGGATATTTATGAATAATTTGTGTGCAGAATCAATATTCCTTTTATTATGTACCATATATACAGACGAGTGAAAGATATGAAATTTTGCCATTCTACAGAAACAGAACGGATAAGGTACCTCCATCTGGATATATATCGTTGTAAAAGGTATATGCAACGCGATAAAATAGTTGTATTGTTGGAGGAAAACAAAACGTTTATATATTAATAAAAAATGACTATACTGTACAACTATGCTGGATTGGTTATGGGTGATACAGAAATCATATATACGAGAAGCTTTCTCAATGAAAAGTTATATTAAAGTTTAAAATGTAATTTGAATTCAATATATTGAGCTGGAAGTACTCATAAAGCATATTCAATCTGTTTCGATCCGTTTCCAGCTCTTGATACCGTCGCATTTACGTAGGAGGTGCCAGTTTATGCTCTATATATATCTCTTAGAACCTGACGTAGTCTTGCCACTCGTAATATACAGTTTACATCAAATTTGTGATTGGTGAACTTCCACTTGTATTAGTTATGAAATCAACGGAAGATGAATATTTTTATACTGGCTTAAGTATCCAAATCCCTGTAGTGTAATGGTAGAAGTTGAATATATTTATACTGGCTTAAGTATCCTCATCCCTGCAGTGTGGTCAACTACGTCTTGTTTTGGTTACGAGACCAACGGAAGGTTAATATTTTTATACAGACTTAAGTATCCCAATCCCTGCAGTGTAGTGAACTATCACATATATTGGTTATAAGACCATCGGAAATAGTTTTATACTGGCTTAAGTGTCCTAATTCCTGGATTGTGTTGAACTTCCACTGGTATTGGTTATGAGACCAATGGAAGTTGAATATTTTTATACTGGCTAAGTATCATTAAACCTGCAGTGGGATGAACTACCACTTATATTGGGTGAAAACAAAACCACTTTTATTGGTTACAAGACCAACGGAAGTTGAATATTTTTATACTGGCTTAAGTACCCTAATTACTACAGTGTGGTGAACTTACATTTGTTTTGGTTATGAGCTTTAGTTCCCTAATCCCTGCTGTGTCACCGTCCAATAACCAATTTAAATTTGTGTCCAGGATTTTGTGTGCAGCTTTCGCATTAAAGTTATCAATTTATACCGCGTGACTCACTGTGTCAAATTGTGCAGGACGGTCGATTTCAAAAACTTCAGTCAAATGCAAGTACTAGAGTATTGTCTCTAGAATATTCTCTACAAGAATATTCCTCATGTTAGAAACAAGAATGTACTGTGATTTGATGAATGCAGAGTAGTTTTCTCAAATTTTTCCTTACAGTATGTACATTGAGTACCTATATGAGATGGTGGTAGCTACCTGGACCGCCTATATCATATACTTGGGTTCCAATAAAAATGTTTTCCCAACTTAGTGACTAAAATTATAATAACTTCATTCCATTGGACGGTTTAAATTACCTTCATCCTGCAAAACACTTGCAATGATGTGAGCTGGAACAACGTGTATTATATATAGAAACCTCTTACCAACGGATCCTAAAACAAAGAACTTATAGTTCTGTGTAACATACAAGCGACTTACGATATATGTGGTAGAGCACATATTGTATGGTAGAACATCGGTCAACAGTTTAACTCCCCTTAATGTTAGACAATTTTCCACCTTATGTAATACTTCAAAGACACACTTATTTCTTACATCGTATCGTAACGAGTGATAAAAACTAGTTATGCTAAATATTCCGCAGTACAATAAATCACGGTGACGGTCAGACGAATCGACGTCAGAATGGTGTGAAGCTATTGCTCTATATATGGTGTAATTATCTGAGTGAACGCAATAAAGGGAACGCTATAAACATTAGATGAACGGACAAAGATTAGTGAGAGCATTACATTGACAACACTTCACCATGGGTGGGTATTACATTCCTAGGTGTTACACTTTGGGACTACCCTTTTTTTCTTGCGAACATACCAACCACTACGCATTCTTGATATCACTCTCATAAAAAGCTCGAAAAGTTGTGTCTAATTTTGAATCGAGTGGTATACCTAAACAACAAATTTAATTGTCAATTCAAGAGGAAAGTGTGCAATAATAATCCAAGGGTTTGTATGCTCTTATGTTGCTACAATTCATAATCGTGTTCAACAAAAAACTACACCAAATCAGATAAGTGAACAAACTCTTATGTAGAAACGATACTTGTAATGTAGCCTATATACGAAGCAACCGTTTTCTCTCCGCCCCATTATTTATATATAGAGAGACTATATATTTATTCAATACGCAAGAGAAGAGAAAAAAATTATTGTATATATTTATAAAAGAATTCACTCACCGAAGGTCAACAGCTATGCGACTTGATAATCCTGAAAAAATATTTTTTTTGCACTGCACGAACACCCACTTGACTTTTTTTTATTACACACACATACATTTATTTTTATCACGAAATCACTTTTCACGAATGAAAATTACGAAACACAAAACACTCGATATATAATTTTCACTTTGACACATAATTTTCACTGATGGTCCAACTTTTCGATCCTGTTGCCGAAGCATGAACTTTTTAAACATACCAAGGTGATGGATTTTGTTTCACGTCTAGCCAATGCAAAAGCAAACTTTGCCACACCGATCAGCTGAGCTATAAACAAAATAAAAATGAAATCAGATGTAATCGAGAATAAAATTACGAGAATTCAGGCCGTACATACAACAGCACAGTGTCACGCAAAGAAACCAACAAAAACAATTAACTCTGTTTTGTACTTTAGACAACGATCCAAACGAGAAGAATTGCGCATATCAAATCGTGTTTATTCTAAATTTACATTAACGGGATACCTAATACCTGTATAGTGTATACTCATCCACAAAAAGTACAGACTGCAACACAAGAACGCGGTCGATATCAATGCGGGATGTGGTTTGATTAATATAGTCTAGCAGTATTGTTTGTCAGTCTTCCTTTGGTTAATGGAACTCACTACAGAGCAACAAACCATGCCCTTTATGGCATTAGGGAAATCAGTATCAACGCTAGTAATGCTGCCTCTAATCTCTCATAGAATTGCATGTATATAACAAGTAATACTCGGCAATAGAACAACCATTATATAGTGCTGGTAAGTTGGGCCATAATTTGAATGCCATTATGGCATGTATACTAAGCAGTTGAGTTGTCAACCCAACAGTCACTTATAATACCTAGAGGTCATTGAATATGTAATCAATGCACTTCTTTTATGAGATCACGGACCATCAATTTCTACTAGGTTGCTCGATTTCCCATGGATTTAATTCTAATATCGACCCTATATACTCGAACGGAACTCTTAGGGATTGCACCCGATGGACTAGTTAGTTCGCGACTGTTATACATGACTGTATCTTAAATTTTAAGATACAGTCTGTATATTTAACTAACGGCTCCGCGGAATTGCGGGCCTGTGTCGTTTCACATCATGCCAGCTCTCTACGCCGTAGAGCTATCGTCTTAATACACTTTAATTTCCTGATCCCTTCATTGAAAAAAACTCGGTAATGGCCACCAACGTCGCGTTTTGGGCGCATATATTGCACAGTCTTCTTCTCTCGAATGCTAGAAGCCATCTTTTGTATCACCGTCAAGGTCCAACTATAACATTCATTTATACCTGACAACGAGTGTGATCAGCAATCTTTACAAGTTTAGTTTTTCCGCATTTGCATAAGATATTGTGAATTCAGAAGGGGACGAAGAGGATATCAATCTCGATTGTCAGTGGTAAGGCAATCCTTGATATACTCTTTTGTTCAATTTAGTGAGGAATGAGAGATGTAAGACACTAATCTTTTTCCATTTTCGATTTGAGTTTCGTTCCAAGACTACGGGCCTATATTATTACATTAGTCGGTCTGATCAGCAATCTGACTTCGTGGTCACGTATATAGCCTATCAGATTATTTCAGTTTACTTGTGATAGGCGCAAGTACACAGACAATTAACAAGTTGGCTAATCTTATGTGCAAGCGAAGCTTTAACATTCCATTATCGAATTCCAGTCCAACACAGCCAGTGTTACCATTGGCCAATGATTAATCCACCTCTAAAATTCTCGAGGGCATCTCTATGCTGTGAAAAGCTTTGGGACACATGTTCTCCACTTTTAGGTCATTGGGAGTTTCTCTCTTCGAGTTCCGGCAGATACTTTTTCATGATACATGATAAGGCCGTTAAACGAGACATTTGTTGACATTTTGAACACTTGACATATTTACAAGGATGATCTAAACTTAACCACTGCCTCACATTACAGGCTCTTTTGCTCTTTTGCAATACTTTGGTCATATATAGGATAAAATTAGTCGAATTCCTCACATGATCAAGATCCCATTGATGACATCCAAAATCAATATCAAGTCACTACAGGTTAGTATGGAGCTATGCAATACAAAATTGTAGTACTTTAAATGAGGAGTGATGTCTCCGGTTTTTATCTCCGATCAGTCTTTTATTTATTGTCTGAACCAATCAAAACAAAAAGTAAGAAGGTCATTGGCCCTCAAAGTGAGTACCTATGTACCTCATTCTCGATCGTTTTTAGAAGAGCTTAATTAGGAGCATACTATTAATTGGTGGAGAGGTTGAGATACTGTTTTCTTGACCGGATCGTCTCAAGGATCCTGTTAGAGCTTGGAAAGTTAGACAATAAATTAACTAGACTTTGGACAGTAAATATAAAACAAAAAGTGTGTTTTACACAAAAACCATCCATCCTTTATACATATGTATAAGATAACCATAATAAGAATTATAAAAATTACATCAAATATTTAAGATGCCCACACGACTGCATATACAAAATAACCGAAATTCAATTGCTAATAAAAAATTTAATTTTATTATATGTGAGGTCGTAACTAACATACATTTATAGAAACATATGTAAATGTATACACTTGATTATTACTTGCCTGGAACGTCAAATACAATTTCTTATACAAGAATTAATTGGCACACAACAACGTATATTAAGCATCTTCTGAATAAATTGACGACCACATCGAAACTATCGTCGAAAATGAATTGATTTAATTAAAAACCAAAATCGAATTTAATTTATTTTAATTAACCTGTTTCTTATTTGGTACACAGGTAAATACAGAATTTATAAGAATCATAACTTAACTTAACTTGTTATGCTGTGGTCGTTTTGGTATGCGATCAGAGCCTGCATTCTCTAAATTTTCATCAAAAGTGTTTCGTTTGCAGTTGTATATTTACAAACTGGCCACCAGACAGCCTGTATGCTTAATGAAATGTTGTGTTTGCAATTCGGAATAAGCATCTTGTCTGAATAGTATCTGTACCAGAAGAACAGTTTTATTAAATCTACCAACCCTTCCACCGATCAGCGGAGGACGTGGTCCTTAAGAATCTTGGATAAACACCAACAGGATTTGTGGCCTTAAAATGAAGGGGTATAACTTATTATACTCAAGAAATTCGGAGAGTATCAGATCCTGAATTTTTGGATAAATAATTTAAATATGTTCCTTCTTCCTCAATACAGCAATGGTGACGTAATTGTGGTCAATCTAGAGGTTGGTGGCAGTATAATTTGGCTGGCCTCAGCCTATTTGGACCAGGACAAACAGGTTCCACCAGATAACCTGGGGAACCTGGTCCTCAAATCGTACAGGAAGAAGATTGGGGTGCTCCTTGGATGGGATGCAAATGCGCACGACGAAATCTGGAGAAGCACTGATATCAATGAAAGAGGTGAATTACTTTTTCATTACATTTCATGGTGTGTTTAGGCAAGAACCCACTTTTATTACTAAAAATCGGCAGGAGGTTCTAGACGTAACCTTCGCCTCAGAAAAACTGTACCCTATGATCAGGGAATGGACAGTGGTGAAGGAACACTCTTTCTCTGACCATCGTAACATAACATTTAGTCTTAACGTGTCCCCTACCATGAAACCTTTCAGGAATCCCAGAAAAACCAACTGGAGCAAGTACGGGGAATCGCTTATAGGACAACTGTTACAAGAGACCTCTGAGTTACCAGCGACAGTGAAGGAACTGAACGGCATAGTGGACACTTTCATAAATGCCTGCAATCGGTCCTTCAACGCTGCTTGCCCAATAGTTAAGCCCGGGGATAAGCTATTACCGGCATGGTGATCCAAGGAACTGGGGACCTACCGGAAAGCATATATAGGACACAATTATTAGAGCCAAGGTAAGAGAGAGGCTCAGGACTTGAACTCCTACAAGGAGGGCCTCAAAGTATCCAAAACATGATTTAGGAAGGCACAGAGGAAATCATGGAGACTCTTCTGCGATAAAATGGACTAAGTCTCCGAGACCTCTCGTCTAAGGAAGATTCTGTCTTCCAATCCTACCAGTCCCAGTTATTTAATTAAACCGGATGGATCCTGAACTGCTTCTAGTAAGGTATATTTGCAACTTCTCATCGATACTTACTTTCCAGGAAGCTTCGATGACTCGATAGGGACTAGTACTCATCATAACCATAGAATGGGCAACTGAAGGGTTCAAACCCTATAAATCGGCTGGTCCTGACCGAATTATTCCCGCAGAGCTTCAGAACAATTCGAGGATTATGCTCCCCTATGGTTCTATGCAATCTTCAAAGGGTGTTTAAAACTAGTCTGTACTCCGCGGGAGTGGATGGAGGTCAGAGTGATTATTATTTCGAAAGCGGGTAAATGCTCGCAGGGCTACCCAAAAGACTTAAGACCAATAACTCTATCATCCTTTCTATTGAAAACCTTGGAAAGCTTGATGGATATCTACATAATCTCAAAAATAAGGCCTAGTGACTGGGCTCAGACTCAGCACGCTTACTGTTAAGGGAAATCTGTGGATACAGCTCTGCATGCCCTGGTAAGTACAATTAAGAAATCATTATTCTCACAAGAGTATTATATGGTAGCGTTTCTTGACATTGAGGGCGCCTTTATAACAATGTATATAGGATGCAATTTTGGAAGGATTGTCGCCACTAGTGGTGGATTACCCTATAAGTGAGTTAATAAATCAAATGCTTGGGTGCAGGATGATTAACTCGGAGTTGGGGAAATCCACCATCAGGAGACGGGTGACTTGGGGAACCCCACACGGAGGTGTTCTGTCTACTGTCCTCTGGAACATAACAATCAATGAGTCGCTATTAAAGCTGGAGAGAGGGGATCGGAGTAATTGCTTATGCAGATGATGTAGCGATAGCTGTCTCTGGGAAATACATAAGCGCGGTGGCGGAGGTTATCCAAAATGCCCTCCTAATTATTACGAAGTGGGTCATCAAATGTGAACTGGCAATTAGCGCGTTTAAAACTGAATTGGTACTATATACTATGTAGGAAATATAAAATCCCTGTAGTGAGCTGGAGTCTTCTATGATAAATTAGAGGTAGATATAGCAGTTCGCTTCCCTGATCACTGCAGTGTTTACCAGGCAGAGGTGATAGCGATTGAGGACGTCCTGAACTGGTTGAGACATAATGTGGTATCCTCGACTGATATCGCAATTTATGTGGACAGGCAGGCGGCAATCATGTCACTGGTTTCTGTTTCTCTAACGTCTAGAGTGGCGTTGGGTTGCCGCTCGTCTCTAAATGAGATGAGTGAGCATTTCAATATCCAGGTAGTCTGGGTCCCCAGCCACTCAGACGTCATGGGAAACCGCAGGGTGGACAAACTAACGAGGCACGGTACAACACTCCAACTGCTACCGGAAAGAGCAAAGTTGGCGAGAACCATCAACGCACTCAAGACTGTGTTAAAAAGAGGCGGAAGCATCAGCGAACAATAGGTTGACGAACACCCTCTCATATAGAGCTGCAAGACAGGTCTGGCCAAAGCTGAACTTGAAACGATCAAAGGCTCTTATCTTCCTACGCAGACGTGAACTTAAAACGATCGTGGGGATACTCACAAGACACTGCCTTCTTGAAGAACATGCGAAGAGGCTGGGTCTGGAAGTAAATGACTTTTGCAGAAGCTGTAGGGACGAAGAGGAAGAAGAGACGGTAGTCCACCTCCTTTGCTCACGCCCAGCTTTGGCACACAAAAGACATGAATATTTGGGTAAGTTCTTAATGGACTGCCTTTCTGATCTTGAAAACTGTAATGAACGAGACTTATTAAGCTACGTTAGAAGCTCAAACTGGTCCTCATAGGGGTAAAAGGGAAGTAAGATCTTGTGGTATCACAACGGACCGTCGCTGGTCTAAGTGTGCTGTAGCAGCCATTCAACTAACCTAACCTTACCTTACCTAACTCTTCCACTAGTAGGTATCGAAATCTAATTTTTTTTTTCAATGAATCACTTGGTGCTGAGGCAACAGATAAAACGACTCTTACTCGAATGATTGAACAAAATAGTAAACTCATCAGATGCATATACTATACTGTGCGATTTGTGTCTAGTGGGGAAATGTGTCGCGACAGTGTTAGCGAATTACAAGACATTTACTCTAAATTTCGATTTATTATTTTGTGAGCGCCTCATACTCCGATTATGACTATATTGTCGTATATGCCGTATTGTGTGGGAGTGTATGATTTCAGTCGCTTTGTTACAGCATGAAGAGGTTTTCCTGGATAGATCTGTGTCTTGAGTAGAGAACCAAGTCAAACAGTTTCATTGTGTGAAGATATTTTTGCCGTGTAACGTTAGGCAGGTGTTGGTTTAAATTGAGAAGGTTGTGTACAAAGGTATGGACGTGTTATATCCTACAGAGGACTGTCGGGTTTACAAACCCATATCATGTAAGGCTTTTTATTTATAATAATCAATGTTGTATTTACAAGACCGGTTATGATCTTATAATCGAATAACCACTTTAACAAACGTATGAAATCTATCCCATCAGTCATATGCTATCATACTTAGTGTACTATGTAAGTGTAATACAAAATTCTGTTATCCAAAATTGTATTATTGAGAACCAGATCGAAATATTTTATTTGGTTCACAACACAACCTCAAATAAATATGTCACAAATATAAGAACCTAGTCCAAGTTGGACAGTGATACGATATATGTTGACGATTTTAGCATAGTTAATATACGTTTGGGACAGCTGCCCAACATCTCATTCAATCTCTGGAATAAAAATACTGAAATCGAAACTATAAGTCCTAATGATCTGCCTCTAACTCAAAATACTTATGGCACAAATATGAGATAATGGTTCAAGTTTGACATTAATACAACAAATATTAACCATTATGAGACGATCGGCCAATGTGGCAACCGTTTATGAACTAATGTATATATAGTTAGCCCAGGTTTAATCTCATGAAAACGCAATGGCAACACCAAAACTGTCACGACAGTAACTATCATTCCAGGAGTGTAATGTTAGTCCAGAAAAATCATCCTATCATCCCATGTTTCAATGTATGAAATTTTATCCAACAATTTAAATTCCAGATCTATTATAAATCTTATGGTTTCTTCAACTAAATAAATAATATATATATATATATATATATATATATATATATATATATATATATATATATATATATATATATATATATATATATATATAAATATATATATATATATATATATATATATATATATATATATATATATATATATATATATATATCTTTATATATCGGTAAAAGTGTCGTATCTGATCGAACATGTTTTCGAATTGGCACACTCACATCTTCATTTCGTGTGAATTCTAATAATGGAACGTGCTCAAGACCACGGTGTGAATTTATAGTATGATTTATCTCACATAAAATTTAGTCACAAAAAATATAGCACTGCATACGCTGAAGGCTGCGTGGCTACAGTTATGCTTCATAATGCAGAACTCCGTCATAGGTTGCCGTTTTTATCGTGGTATTAAGTGGGAGAAAAAATGGAACCAATATACAAAATAAACTAAAATAAACTACGGCTCCTAATAGACAGCATTAGGTATGAAATTGAAAAACTTCTAAATGCCGTCAAAATACATATAGCAGCACCCTAATTTAGTTTATTTTGCGGCCCAACAGCTTAGTACGGAGAATTTTAAAATACCCACTTTGTCTAACCAATCAAGATTTACCTAAACTGATAAACCAGAAACAATTCCAGGAATTTAGTGTTTGTTGGGTGACCAAAATGCTTTTAAGGGAGAGAAGTATAAGAACATTACTCGTTGGATAACGAAATAAAACAACAGTGCATTGAAGTGTCAAAGAAAATGAGGTCCTCCACTCGAGGTTTAAAGGAGCTTCGACTACATAAGATGATCTTCCTCAGTTTCGACATCTTATGAGAAGTATATTTCACATGCCAAAACTGAGGAAAACAACACCGTACTGTTTTATCAGAAAAACGAATGTATAATCTGCTGTGCAGTAGGTGTGCGGGAGTCCATAAAGTCCCTGGACTGAAAAAAGGTGATAAACAAAATACTGATAGACTAGAATAAGCTATATAGAACGATTATATTGGAAATAATGGTTTATGCCCATTATAGAAGAAGAAGAACAGATACGATCAGATGGTTATAGTTAAAACGGAAGGGCAAACGTATGCCAATCTGTTATGGATAATGTGAAATCAGGTGTCGATATTAAATGGGAAAATAGGTGTTGATATTAAAGAGATAGGAGATAATCGATAAAGGTGGAAAAAACTTAGGCAAACTCTTTAAGAGGCGATTGAAGGAAAGGTTGATGGTGTAGTTGCGCAGTCATCAAAAAGAGTAAACAGTGGTACACATAAGGGATCTAGAAGGAGAAATTCGTTACTCAGACATACACCTCTTGGCAAAACGAATACCAACCAGATACTTGTGACAATAGCCACTGTAAAAAATAATATAAAGTTTATATTCCTATGGGGATACAATTTCGGGCTAACTTTTTATACGTTATGAACTATGCTTATATGTCACGAACTATTGTCAAACGTGGACCAAATGCTTTTATTTGTGCTATGTTATGTTAGCACATCCACGCTGTTTAAATACAAAACAGAAATTTTATTATATCCTTACATTGGTTTGCGAAAAATGTTTTTGAATCCCAGGGTCTCATCCCAGATATAAAATAAAATGTTCATCAGGTAATACTAATCAGGTAATGTTCATCAGGCAATACACAAGATCGAACAAGTTTCTTATGTCTACAAACAAAAACTGAGAATTCATAATCAATAAGATTTACATAATCAGTGCATGTAGAATGTATATACATATCACGGATTTCACGAACAAGGAAAACGCCCTAATGGAATTGATACATGCTTCTTTTTTTTTAAATTTAACATAAACCCTGCATCCAGGGTGAACTTTTAGACTGTCCTAGCTCCTGGTAACGACTAGAGCTCCTGCACATAACGTGCGATCCTTCAAGTAAAGATTGAAAGCTGCCTTAAACTTGTGCATTTTATACTCCAACGAAAACTAAAAATCGGATAATAAAGTCCAAACTTTATGGATTAACTTGGGATTGGACTGCAAATATCACAAAAATCTCCACTTATTTCTGCAAACAGTTAAATTATATGGAAGCGTCATTACAAAGGTAGAATGTAAATTGTGTAACAAAACATATTAGGATGTTCATCAATACTTTCCAGTAAATTAAAAAAAAATTGGAACATTTGAGTGTAACCAAACTAGACGAATGCTAGAAGGAACCTGATTCATTATATTGCCTCTGTGGAACAGAGAAAATTATAAGTGAAATATCTAAAAATAATGCTATCTTCGTTTATGTAGAAACACTTTGAACAGAAGTGTCTCCAGCATACCAGTAAAATTGAATTACTTTGAGCAAGAATTTAATCTTAATACCTTAAAGAATTCGAGCATTACATTAGCTATTTAAACAGAAATGATCATTGATAAAAGCATGATGACTTTATGGAGAGTGCAATTAACACAAAATTTCCACATATACCGTAAAGGTATAAGATTACACAAGATTAGCAAATGAGAGGGATACTCTCATTTGATAATCTTGTGTAGATTTCCTAATTTACACAAAATGCATGTAAAATCACAAGTATTTACAAGTAACAATATTTTTTCTGAGTGAAAGTTAATCAATTTATAACTTTCACTCAGAAAAAATATTGTGATCAAAGTCTTAGTAATACAATTTGGGTAGTTTAACAACCCAAGTTTTTTTTCGTTATATTCCCAAGATTCCTACTTTATATTAAAAAATAAAAATTTTGTTATTTGGTTAAATCAATAATTGATCAAAATTTAGTTAATCAAAATATTGTTACATAGTTTTCGTTAAATTATCTAAAAAAAATAGTTAAACAACCTAAATATATGTTTAAAATAACAAAGTTAAGTTTTTCATTAATTATTAGTTTAGACCAAACAATTTAGCAGTGTAAACTTTGGTTTTCGTGACATTGACTTAACAATAATTATTTGTTAGAAAATTTTTAAAACAATTTTTGGAGAATATACCTTGATTAAAGTAAAAATATGTTTTTTACCAACAATTGTTTGTTTTAACCAAATATTTAGTTCAACCAAATGAAAAGTGTATTTAAATCAAAATTCATGGTTACTAAAAAACGAAATTTTATTAGAAATGCAATTTTAAAGATCAGATCGTGTGGTTTTTCTTCAGTCAAAACACGTTAATGCTTCTAAATTTTGGACGATTCTTTATTAATAAATAATCAGTTTTATAATGAAATAGTTTTACCTACATATTGAAAATATTGTTCAATTGTAGCTGAACAGAAGTAAGGTTAAGTTGATGGTCTTAGAGTGGATGTTTCAATTGTAAAAAATTATTAAAGCAAAATGGTACCAATTGGGCCACTAGTTCATGGTGGGCCACCTCTAATGCAAAGACACTCCATATGGTCCGAATACCTTATCAACGAATTCATCACTCAAAGCTTTAGCATTGTCAGTTGTGTTTCCATTATAAAAAGTTAATAACAATTCCAATAATCATTAACAAACAAATTGATAATTGTCTAATCTCAGAAAGTCATTCTACTAGAATCTCGTATTTCAAGATTCGTGGACACCAGTGCTATCAAGCTCGTCATCTAGCAGAACGAGCTAGAGGCGGGGCAGCAATCTTCATTAAGGAATGTTTTAAACATCGACAAGAACTTAAAATAGAGGAAGAAGCTATGCAAGTAGTTTCTATTGAATTAAAATCAACAAGAGCTACACAATATCAGCAATCTACTGTCCACCCAGATATAACCCAAAAAAAGAAGAACACATCAAACTTTTTAAATCACTTGGTTCAATTTCATTATTGGTGGCGACTTTAATGCAAAAATATATTTTGGGGATCAAATCGAACCACTTCCAAAGGAAGAGAGCTCTTTGAAGCAGGCAGAACATTAAAATGTGAATTCAACTCCAGTAGAAAGCCCTCTAAGACTAACAAATAACAAAACAAACTGGGAATACTTTCGCCAGCATTAGTCGAAGAAAGCGTCAATCTACAGGTGCCGATCTCGAACGCTTATATGATAGAAGAAGAACTGGATAATCTCATTGAAAGTATACAGAAATTGGCATGAAAAAGCACCCCCATCCAAAGGTAAATTACAGAAAAGTATAAGCTATCCAGTTGAAGTGAGAGACTCGGTTAACGAAACAAGATGAGCTCGCAAGATTTGGCAGACAAATAGAGCCCCTGAAGATAAAACAATCTGTGCAACAAACTGCTTATAAAATAGATCAAGAATAAGTCAGTAGCTAGCTTTCTAAGTAACCTGACAGGTAAATCTGACACGGACTTTTCGGTGTGGAAGGCTACTAAAAGTCTGAAGAGACCTAATCAAGTGCCACCCATAAAAAAATTGATGGAACCTGGGCTCGCAGCGATAAACAAAAAGCTGATCTGTTTGCCGAACACCTAGAAATTACCTTCAAACCACCAACTGTGCAGGCAGAGAATGAATATTTAACACAGATAAGCAAAATAGACGAGGTACTTACCAGTCACTATGAAAGAAATCAAATAAGAAGTAGAAAATCTTAGAGATAAAAAAGCATGCTGAATGCTTTTTTTAAGCAAAGTTATGTTTCGCGACAGTCGAAAGTAGCAGAAATCATAATGATTCCTAAGCCTAATAAACCGTTAAATATGTTCAGTAATATTAAGGTATGTTCAGTAGTATTCCTAGACGTAGCCCAAGCATTTGATAAGGTTTGGCACCATGGTCTGGAATTTAAGCTTCAACGAGATCTACCAAAACAATATTTTGAATTGCTAAGGTCATACATACATGGTCGTTACTTTCGGGTGAGACAGGAAGAGGAGTACTAAAAACTAAAGAAAATATTGGCAGGAGTTACACAAGGTAGTGTGCTTGGCCCTGTGTTATACCAAATGATTTGTTGAAATTCATATTAGGAATTTCGCTAATGTGTGACTTATTCCACTTTTAAATTCAATCAAATCAAAATTTGATATTATAAGTTCAAAAAATATTCCTTATAGTGGATTTTTATTTTTTATATTATAAATATATTTCGGCAATCAAGTTGCCATCTTCAGTATTTATCATGAACTAAAAAATAAATTTTATTTCCATGCCTTTTTATACTTTTTCTAGGGTACAGTGTTTTTATTTTCAAGGTATAATATTTTGTGACGTATTTTTCAAAACTAGTTCGTAAAGTTTGTTCGTCATAGTATTAATACTATGACGAACAAACTTTACGAACTAGTTTTGAAAAATACGTCACAAAATATTATACCTTGAAAATAAAAACACTGTACCCTAGAAAAAGTATAAAAAGGCATGGAAATAAAATTTATTTTTTAGTTCATGATAAATACTGAAGATGGCAACTTGATTGCCGAAATATATTTATAATATAAAAAATAAAAATCCACTATAAGGAATATTTTTTGAACTTATAATATCAAATTTTGATTTGATTGAACAAATGATTTACCAAATATAGGAGAAGCCAGAATAGGGACATTTGCTGATGAAACTGCAATTATGACCACTGACTAGTATTTTCGAGTCAACACGAAAACTACGAAATGCTGTTAATACAATGAACACTTGGACAAAATCTTGGAGAATAATGCTAAACGAATCAAAATCACCACACATCAACTTCATCAACAAGAAAGTAGAATACATCCCGATTAGACTGAATTCTCAACAAATTCCTTACTCTGACATTGCGAAATACCTTGGCATGACACAAGACACTAAGTTTAGGTGGAAAGCGCATATTAAAAATAAAAGGCACGAATTGAATTTTAAATTCAGAAAAATGCAGTGGCTTATTGGATAAAACTCTGAGCTGACAACGCAAAATAAACTACTATTATATAAACGAATCCTTAAACATTTCAAAACAAAGTACTACGTAGCTTTGTTAATGCTCCATGGTATATTAGAAATGACAACCTCCATCGAGACCTTAACATGGAATACGTCAGTGATAAAGTATTTAAGTTTGCAAGGATTCATGTACTGCGACTGCAGCGACATGACAATGAGGAGCCTAAAAAGAACAAAGCCTTAAGAATTAGTGGTTTCCTGAACTACTGAAATTAAAGGACTGGACGAACCGATTTTTCTCATTCCATCAGATGCTTCACCGCTTGAAATTTCAGAACATTTACTAGATAATCACTGAGATTAGTTGTAATATTAAAAAAAAAAACAGATTTTTTAAATAATAAAAAATTAACGATTTAATTTGAGAAACCAAACTATTCACTCAAATTTACTGAAATCCGTTTTGGCAGTTAAATAAATCCCCAAATGGTGAATGGTTAGCTCGTTCAGTGAATAAATTAATAAAAATTTGGGGAAGCGTACGATGGAAAATTCGAAATAAGAAAACCATTGCTGGAAACAAATTGAGCATAATCGATGTTGTATAGTGACAGTCGGCTACTTGTGTCGATTAGTGATGACAAAACACTAAAAATATGGGAATTAAGCTCTAACAAATGTCTTAAAACACTAAAAGAGCACTGCAACTATGCATTGTGTTGTTATTTTAATCCACAAGGTAATTTATAGTTTCGGGCAGTTTCGACCAGTCGGTGCGAATATGGAATGTACGACCGGGTATGTGTTTAAAAAAAGTCCATTCAGACTTGTATCGGTGCATTTTAATCGTGAAAACTTCCATCACATTATTGTTTCGTCTAATATTGGATATATAAATATATAATGTTATATATATATATATATATATATATATATATATATATATATATATATATATATATATATATATATATATATATATATATATATATATATTATATATATATATATATATATTTAAATATGTATATATATATATATATATATATATATATATATATATATATATATATATATATATATATATATATATATATATATATATATGTAACTTAATGTTTGCTTATTTAAAATTAAACATTATTTTAACCAAGATTTTAGTTATTTATTTTACTACGGCATTTAGTTGGTTGGAAAATACTAAGTTTTGGGTTACTTGGCCTAGTTTTTTTGTGTTTTTGACCCAAGTTTTTCTCTAAGTGTATGAATTCAATAAATGGGCCTATAGTGCAAATCTGAACATACGGCTGGTCTTGTAATTTTGCACATTGTTAGTGAACACGATTCGAAATCACATAAGATGATTTATAACTCTTATGTTTTTTGAGAAAGATTAACATCAATTACGATCAATTTTCTATTAATTTTCTATGAATTATTAATTTTCGATCAATTACACAATTTACTGGGATGATTTTAAAAATCCTGGGATGGGATGGAATATTTTTTTTGTTGTGGAATGGGATCCTGGGATAATGTCACACACTTTTGCAAAAAGTGTTTTTCGGCACACTTCGACTTATCTTGAATTTTTCATGCAGTAATTTGAGGCGTGTCTGATAACCGTCTTCTTAAACGTTGAAAGATTCTACTTTCTTTTAAGTTTAGTAGATAAATGTAAAGTATCTCATTTTATGCTTTCCAATATAAGTGTAGCTTCTTTCACGTTTTTCGTCGTAGTCTTTTTCCATTTTCACCGTGTCAGATGTCTTCCTATATTTCACGACCACCATTCATTTAATAAGCAATAACAACAAAATTTGTTCAACCTCATTTCATTTTCAAACTAAATCAATTAAATTATAAACTTTGGTAAATGCATTTTACAACACCAATAGTCTTGTGTTGTATCTGTCCAGAATAAATGAAAGCCACAATAGGATATACAAAAAACTAATATGTGGTCAAAGAAAAGTTTCTAATCGAAACGTGATATATAAGCATTTTGTTGTTATGCTACATAACACTTAAAAGTTTATGTGCAGTTTGGTAAATTTAAGCTTTCTGTGTGTGCAGATATGTGTATGTATACAGTGAAAAGCTCGAAATAAAAACTTTCATTCTGTATATGCATTTGGACACTTAACCAGTACATTTTATGACAGGCAATGATGATCCAACTGTTTTTATATATTATTAATTAAAGTACTGTGTTAATAATTAATTTTAATCAAGAAAATAAAAAAAATCTTATCGTGTTAAGAAAAAATCTTTGTAATATAAATTCGTAAGAAAAATGAACATAATGAACAAGACGACAGTCTCAACAAGCGTGTAATTTAGAGCTTTCTAATTAGAATTAATGTATATACGTAAAATATAAAACAAAATAATTATATTCAACAATTAAACTTTTTTGTTACTTAATTATGGATTTAAGACGTTAAAACGAAATCAACAGGTATCATAAAAACAAAATCATCGTGAATTTATATGGCCAAAAACATAACACGTGGACATTTTTATTGTTAATTAATTCTGTTTTAAGGTAGAATTTTATGTCAGCTTCATCTGTATAATATATAATTTAATTTGTGAATGGATAAATTTCTTAATTAAATTTTTTCTTCAAAATAATTTTATGATATTCTTGAAACACCTATTAATGAATACAATATTAATTGTAATTATGCATATTGTATTTTTCTTAATCATGGAGAATCACTTCAATGTGGATCAATTCAAATTTCTATAAAAAGCTTCGTTTTTAGGTAGTGAAATTCCGAAATGAATATTTTTAGTCGAAACTTAGAGGTCTAAGCCACTGTACGGGACATAACCAAACTAAAGGTTAATCAATGCTGTTATTAAGGGGAAAATCGCACCATGAACTATAGAAGATTCGAAGCGTATTAGTTTTTTAAGAAAAAACTGATTAAAGCCAGTGCTGATACGCCGAGAATATCTGATTTCGAAAGCCTGTAACATTGAAATAACTAAAAGATGAAATTATAAGAACATGAAAGCAAATAAAACTCCTGATGGTTACAATCTGATAACAGGGCAAATAAGCTGTCGGAAAAAGGCACCCGTAATTATTGCATATATAGTGGCTAGAAAATCTTACTGGCCAATTTCACTTTTACCAACACTAGCGAAACTATTTGAGAAGCTGTTGCCCAAAAGATACAATAAAACAAAGAAAACTTATCCCAGATTATCAATTTTGTTTCAGAGAGAAACATTCAACTATACAGCAGGTTTATTGACTTCCAGATGTCTGCGATTAATGGATCGAAATCCACGCATGTAAATTTTACTAATCTTTATGTCAGCGACAAACCTCTAATCATAAACGGTCAGTAGATTCCGTCTGCAAATACGGCTTAATATTTATTGATGATCAGGTTCAGATAGAAAAAGCACGTTAAAAATAAAAAAGTGATGAATGGTTGGGAACATATACGGGATATTCAACTAAAATTCAATTGAACGTGATTATTATTTTATACTCGGAGAGACAAATTTCGTGCAGTGACGATGGGTATTCCCATCATAATGTCCGATACGACCTTTCTTCTCATCAATCACCCATATTGATAGCACTGAGCAAATAAGTTTTAATTATCAATTAGGACTTATTTGTCCTTAACGATAAAACAGAACTGTCCACGCCACCTACCCATAAATCAAGATTAAGTAAAACCATAAAAAAATCTACAAATATAACTTTTTTTAATGGATTCACACAGAATAATCTTGCACGATATTCACTTTTATAAAACTATTCATTAAGGTGAACTATAGTGAATCGGCCAACATAACATGCACACTCCACAGAAAAACCTACCATCCAGTGAGACGAAAATACCACATCTTATTAAATATCTCGGAGTATATACTTATATCTCGGATTATCCCGAATTATAGAATGTTCACCTAGATAAAGCACATTGAATCCAAACGTCATCATTCTCAAAAATGTCAAAATTTGTTTATGAGATAGCAATACAACCTATATTGTAACCGCATGGTTTAAACGGTTACGAGAAATATTTTTATCGAGATGAAATTTCAGGGCGGTCATCTCTGGCCGGATAAGCTCAGGGTAATGGTGTTAGATTACCTGCAGTTCCTTACCCCATTACCCTGAGCTTAGCTGGCCAGAGATGACCGCAGTGAAATTTCACCTCGATAAACATATTATCTGGTAACCGTTTAAACTTTGCGGTTACAGATTTCGCCCAACGTGGGGCAAACTAGAAGATTTTGAGGCGTAACGGGATGGTATATCCTCGTTCTATCGATGGTTACTATCAGTGCACCGTTATCAAACCTTCTTTAGAAAGGTAAACGATATCAGTGGACTATAGTGAGCATCAAATGGCTTTCGAAAGCCTCATTAGCTTTATGTCTCCTTTCATAGTTTTACTTACTTTTCCAGTCGATTTTAATTTTATTGCGACGCGAGCAATACAGAAATTGGTGCCGTATTATTTCAGCGAGATTTATACGCCGCAGAGCAATCAATGAGTTACATATCCCAGAAGCTAACTGGAGCTCAGCGAATCTAGTGTTACTGAGAGAGAGAGAGTGTCTGGCAGCGGTTCTAGCTGTCAAGTGATTTTAATCCTACGTATAAAGTTAGTCCTTTTCCATCATCACTGACCATGCCAATCCTACCTGGCTTATATCTTTAAAAGCTGTAACAGGCAGACCTATAGCAAGGTGGAGTTTAAAACTACAGAGCTTAGATTTTGATGTGGAGTATAGGAAGGGAAGCCAGAATCTTTATCACGGGTCACTATGGACGCGTTAAGCTTATATAATGTTCCCATACATAAAGATTTAGATTCGACTGCAGTTACTATTTCGGACTATAAAAATCTGACTACTTCACTATATCTTCTTCTACTTCTCGTCTGAATATAAAAGATTCTAATGCCTCAACTTTTAATAATGTAAAACCAGTAACTTCTCTTTTAAAAAATGTCACCGACCTACCTGAATGAAAACTTCTTGTTCCATTAGATCTACGAACGCCTTTGATAGAATCAGCTCATTGCCCTTCAACGGGAGCACATTTAGGAATAGGTACTTCTTTTGGCTAACTATGTATTCAGCAACCTTTGTTTAATCTTGCGAAATATGTAAGAGTATAAAATGTCTCAATTATCCGGTTAGACCACACATATATACATATGTAGATTTTTCGGGCCCTACCCTAGAACAAGAAAAGAAAATTCGTATAGTAGATAATTTTTCAAAATTTGTCAAGAGGTACTGAAATTGTTAGAGGAATTCATTTTTCTGATGTTCGGCGTACCTGAAGTATTAGTATTAGTAACTAACAGATAATGGCCTTCTATTAATATTTCGAATGCTTGATACTTTTTGTCGTAGATACGGAGTGCAACAACATTTACGACTATGAGATAATCTCGGACAGACAGGAGGAGGTGGAACCAAAGTACCAGAGAAGATGAGACATAACATTAAAATACCGCTATTGCACCCCATACTAGAAAAATGAGCGGGCTGAGCTTAGTTGGCCAGATATGACCACCGTAAAATTTCTGCTTGCTAAATATATGTTCTCGTAACCGTTTAATCCATGCGGTTACACTATTAGAACACATGGTAGTAAGGATAGTCAATGCATCCCGGTAAGTACATTATGCTAAACATACATCGCGATCTACAAGTCACAATAATATCAGATATGATTCATCATAATAGTATAAAAGGTAACAATCAAAATTAGAGCAACATCTCAATGCTTGAGCTAAGAAAATACCAAAGAAACGTCTAAATGTAGTAAACCAGGCACATTTTATTTTTAAAGGATAAAAGATAAAAGACTTCATAAAGAACAGATTAAGAAATAATTCATGAATACACAATTACAACATAACGCCACAATAAATCACAATAAAATCGATATTTCAAGTTAGGTTCTAGTAATTTGCTAGAACTGTCGCGTCACTACTAAAACATACATATACGAATCGCACAGTAGAAACATCAAATCCGACAGCATATGCCTGATGAGATGGGCATGATCTTTTCGATCACATAGTCACTCAATGACGTCATCATCAGATCGAAACCGGCCTAGTGGATTACAAGATTCAAACAACAACTCGAAGTACCAACACCCATTCAACAACACATAAAGCTTTCACACTTTACAAATACAACAACTAACGCTTTACAAAGAGACAAATGTAATAGAATTAGCGCAGCAGAATGCCAATAAAGCCAAGTTTTCAGTTAGAGTCTACCGAAAGGCGACCATTTCTCCAATTCCACAAATATTGGAACAATACTAAGAAGAATAACAAATATCTCTGAAAGAAGAGCTGATGCAGGAAAAAAACGAACAACTTCAATTCCTTCATGAGGAAACTTCAAGAGGATCATTTAGCAAATTCAATCTTAATCTAGCTCTTCATCGCATACAACTCAAAACAAGGGATTATAAAGTCATTGCAAGACGTTGAGTAATGCAAATAAGGAACTAATTGTATCTGAGCTGAAAGAAAGCGTTTGAGAAACACAATGAGAGTGACCAACATTAAAAAATTGGTGGAAATGTTTGGAACCAGTGACATCTTCAACGAAATTGTTTAAAAACCGAATCAGACAACGGTCAGCAGATAGAAGCCTGAGTAAACCCCAACCGATTGTGATAGCTGCAGTCCTGATTGTGAGTGCCGATCTACGAACCACAGTTGCCATGGAAAGGTAAAGTGGCCTCCTAGATCAACACATAATCTTCGATCTTGTAAGAAGGCCAATGAAAGAAGATCGATGAATGCAGAACAGAAGAGCTTTGAGGAGCAGCCACGTAGAACGACAACGTCGCTTTAAGGATATAAAGGTGAAAGAGGGTACTAGGAGGAACATATTTGTTCATTAATACTAATGTCTGATGTGATGTATACTTAATTGCTAAAAAATTAGAATGCAGCTTCGATCTTCAGTATCAATCAAAAGCTAGACAATCTCGACGAAAAGAACTTTTGTATTGTATGTTACTGTCAGTCAGTTGAACATCGTTGTGATGAATAAAATCTTTAAGATCTGGATTACGTATCTGGTGTACATATGTGAAACAAACATGCTCTTCTTTACGTTTATATCTATCCAATAACTAATTTTAGATTAAAAAGTTTTTTTTTTTAATTTGCTTTTTATTCAACGTCTGTTTTGCTTGCAAAGCACCAAGACGATGATAAACATCAAAATTTTTAATTAAACAAATTAAAAATTAATTTGGAATTGTTTTTTGTTACCATCAGTTTGGTTGTTTGTTATTTTATTTAATTTTAATTCATTAATCTTCTTCATGTCAATAATATCGAACAGATTACATGTTTCGTTTCATCCAATTGGACAACTTCTTGTATGTACACTCTTGTATACGTATATCGAACTATAGAAATGAGTCGAACGTTTAACAATTCCATGGTTTGATTTTTTTTTTAATTTAAGTACATAAATCTCAACTGCTGTTCGGTTTATTATGTTTCTTTAAGATATTCGATGTTGTTGGTATATATATATGTTCGCTGGTCTTAAAGATTATTTTTATATTTGTTAATACTGTTTGCTGATTCAAGTCTTCTTTAGAGAGATGGAAAGTATATATATCGTAAAAAATTCAATCAAAATAAAATACTAAATGTCGAATCTGTCTGTGAGTTCATGTTATCGATTAAATGTTGATCGATTGAAAAGCTCGGTACATATATCACTTTACTGTTTGTTGACATTGAAACCATATTATATAACTCGAACCGACAGTCTGTTTTCGGGCTCAAAGCCCTCCCGCTATACTGTCATGATTTGCTCATTTATGTCCTACTTTACGTCATTACAGCATTCGAGGTACAACTCTAGGTCCAATTTACGTATATAGAACCATCTGCACATATAGATCTTCCAATGGATTCTGTATTCCAACAGAGGGTGATAACTGTATTCATTCACACTACCACCGACGAATCAATATAACGAAGCTGCATGTGAACTCTATATATGAATCATTAAGGTTTTGGGCCATATGTCACACGAATGATTTCTTTGTCGGTTATTAGAAGCCATTTCTGCTTCCATGATAAAGATCAACCAAGACTCCTATGTATGCAATAAAGACTGTTATCCCATACTAGACTATCCAAATCCAATCCGCATATGTGAGAAATTACTAGTTGGTATGTTTATGTTAAAGAAATTTCTTTGAGGGGGAATTTGGAATGGACACAGTTCTCAATGGGACATAAAATGTTCGCGTTGAATATTGCGGCAGTTCGAAACATCATTTGAATATGAAATTCGACTGCTACAGGACCCCCTTCCCAGATGGAAATCGATAATTTTACAGGGAAAATCTAACGTTTTTCTGATGTTCAAATTTGACATGTTGTCAGTTGAGCTGAGTATGCCATACGCGGGTTTCAGTCTGTCTAGTAAAATTGACTGATGTTTACCCTTTATGTCGATGACAAGCTTTTTGCGTAGGCGAAGGATTACTTTATATGGTCCTTCATATGGAGGTTGTAATCCTTTTCTTACCTTATCGACCCTGATAAAAACGTAATCACAGTTGTTGAGCGATTTTGGCACAAATATGTCAGTCGTGCTTTGTTGTGTTGCGGTTGGTATAAGAATTTTAATGCTGGTGGGAATTTGGTCGATTACTGTGTCGGTTGTTGGCAAGGACGGAAGAGGATTTTCAACGAAAAATTCACCAGGTAGCTTGAGGGTTTGCACATAAGCCATTTCAGCTGGTGAGCATTTCAGATCTTCTATAACCGTTGAGCGTATTCTAAGTAGAAAGGTTTTTCCTCTGGTCATGAGAGCAGTTTTAAGCTGGTGATGGAAACGTTCAATCATACCATTTGCTTGCGGATGGTATGCTGTTGTCCTGATTCGGTGGGAGCGGTCCCAAAAGGTGGAATTTCAAAATGCCCGAGCAGTTATCAATTTACGAGTTGTACGGACTCCAAGATGCGATATATTGTTCAACGTGTCAAATATTGTGCGTCATAACGGCTCTGCGATGTAAGTCTAGTTTCATGGTGAAACTAGTGGGACGTCCGGAACCAGAAAATAAATTCTGAAGTTCTAAGTCCGCTTTTTGGGCTGAGATAATTGTGTTGTAGTCGAAATGCGTATCGACTGTGACCGTTTCGATATCTGTGGTGCGAGATAGTGTTTCTGCAACATCGTTGTCTTTACCGTGCACATGTTGGATGTCCGTGGTAGATTGACTTATGTAATCCAAGCGACGCGCTTGTCTTGGATTGCGTTCAATTTTAGAATGAATTATACTCTTGTCAGAGGCTTGTGGTCGTTGTAAATGGTGAAATCCCGACCCTCCACAAAATATCTAAAGTGTTTTACTGATAAATATATTGCGAGTAATTCTCGGTCGAATGCAGAATATTTGTTTTCGCAATCCGACAATTTCTTTGAGAAAAATCGCAGCGGTTCCCAACAATTGATATGGTACTGTTGCAGAACAGCTCCGACGGCTGTATTCGATGAAACAGTCGTCACGCTGAATCTTGCGTTGTTCAGCGGATGTGCTAACAGCGTTTTGTTAGCTAATTCACTCTTAAGCTTTTCAAATTCGTGCTGGAATTGTTCTAGAAAAGTTCTTTTGCGTCTTGGGCTTCTTTAGTAAAACGGTCAAGTGAGAGTAAATTGGAGCGAGTGTTTCAGCAAGTTAAGGTATGAATCGGTGGTAGTTGAATTGCTGAATACTTTTGATTGCTGTTGGAGCCGAGCATTCCGTAATGGCATTAATTCTCTCTGGCAAGGGCAGAATGCCATTCGGTGTTATCTTGTGGCTGAAGAATACTAGAGTGGTTGCGCCGAAAACGCATTTCGAGCTCTTGATGATATCAAACTCAGCGAGCCTCTAAAGCAGATATTCTAAATGCAGTTTATGTTGATCCTCAGTTTGCAATGTCTAAAGTATGTCGTCAATGTAGACGAATACGAAATCAAGAGGCCAAATGGGGTTGTGATTGCCGTTTTGCAAACGTCCTCAGGCGGTACGGAAATGATATGGTAACATAACGAGAGATATGTTCGACATAACGAGAGATATGTTCATATCTCTCGTTATGTCGAACTGGTAAATTATAATTTAGCTCCGGCTGCGTCAAGTCAACTCTGACCATTGGTGGCATTTGCTTGACAGCTGAGCCGCTGTATCAACCACAGCCTTCTGTTTTTAAGATCGACCAATAGGCCATATTTACTCAGGAAATTAGCGCCAATAATCGGAAGTTTCACAGATTCGCGTATGAATGCGTGTTAAAAATTCTCGTCGTGGTCAACAATGGAAGCGTGTAGCTACTGTAATTTTGAATTTGTGTTGTATTTCGAGTTGTTGCTTGTATCTTGTAAGCCACTAGGTCGGTTTCGATCTGATGATGACGTCATTGAATGACTGTTTGATCGAAAAGATTAAATCCATCTCATCAGGCATATGGCGTGAGCTAAATTGGCGATTTATTTGAGTTGCTCTGGAACGCCACAGCTCTAAATATAATTGGCCCAACCAATTCAAACACAGTAAAACAGCGAGAAAATGAAGGCTTATCGTATCTATAGTTAGTCCACCGTGCTCAATCGCAAAGCACATCATTCCCCATTTTCGGTTGCAGTTTTTTACACTAATCTCACAACGTGCTCGGGTAAAGATCCCATCAGATTATTCAAAGTATTGTAATATGAGTCATTATCTTGGGTAACATCAGTGAGCACATATACACAGCCAATTGAGAAATTGGCAAATCTCATATGCAAGTGAAGCTTACACATTCTATTATCCACTGCTTGGAAGTCCAACACAGCCGATTTTACCTGTGGCCCAATAAAAAATCCAACTCTAAGATTACCGAGGTCATCTCCACTGTGAAGTAATGTATAGCCTTGGGACACATGGTCTCCAATTTTAGGCCACCGAATTTCTTAGAGCGCTACGGGTGCCAGCCGATAATCTGTGATATGTGATAAGGTTGTCAAACGCGCCAGGTTTCCGACGTGACTGTACGTTCCACGTACCGCTCCTCAATCTGGTTTCCAGGTACTTAAGCGGAGGGTCATTTGGTTTTTTACAGATGCAGGTCGTCATCTCAGCGAGGGGTTTTCAAATTTAAGATTTTTTACACCTTTTATAGATGTGTTAATTACAAAAAGCAATTACATTTTCGGATCAATCAACTCAACACACTTAATTTTTCAATGGTTAATGTTGAAAATCGTGTAAGACAACGCTGTGCTCTTATGAGAATTTTTAACAGATCGATGGTTAACTGATAGTTTTCTGTACTGTTAGCTTTCACTCAAATGACGATTTGAGTAAAAGACTCAGATGAGATTTGCTTCAAACCTATGCATAAATTATTACGATCTAAACAACTCGAAGAGACATGTGTGTAAAAATCTGATTTGAGTGAAAAATAGTTTTTCACTCAAATCAGGATTATTAAGTCTGATTTATAATCGAGACTTGAGCGAGATTTGATCTAAATTAATACTTAAATTATCTACCAATTAAATTTATTGAATAGGCAAAGTGAGACCTTGGGAAACTATAAAATGATAGTTTTTCACTCAAATTACGATTATGAAAATTGTGAAAATCGACGCCATGGCATCATAAAATGTACTTCAAACCTAGACATAAATTATTTACGATCAAAACAACTTGAATAGGCGAAGTGACATCTGAGTTAAAAAAACCAATTTGAGTGAAAAATTAATTTTCACTCAAAATAATCAGGATTATAAATCCCTATGTAAAATCGAGATTTTAGCTAGATTCGATTTTAGTATAGTCTCAGATTATCTAGGGTTTAAACTAATTGGCAAAGTGAGGTATTATAAATGGTTGAAACTATCAACTTATAGTTTTCTGAACTGATAATTTTTCACTCAAATCAAGATTAAGAAAAACGTAAAAACCACCCTGTAATCTTATGAGATTCATTTTACATTTGGTCTAAGATTGTCTACGAAATGTCTACGAATTATGACATTGGCATAGATCGTCAACTCTTATTGTTTTCTGGAGTGATAGTTTTTCACTCATATCAGTACTATGAAAATAGTGAAATTCAACATGATGGTCTCATGAGAGTGCCTTCAACCTAGTCATAAATTGTCTACGATTAAAACTTATCGAATAGGCTAAGTGCGGTCTGAGTGCAAAAATTCTGATTTGAGTGAAAATATATATTTTCACTCAAGCCAAGTAGTTAAAATCACAAAATAATCCCAGTGGTTTGATCTCAAAGATGGTTTGATCAAGCCTAAGATTATCCACAGTTAAAACTTTTAGAATAGGCGAAGTGAGGTCGATGCTGGAAGCTATAAACGGGTTCTTTTCTGTATTGATAAACGACCTCCTTACGAAACATAAACCAACAAGCTCTGGATACTGTTGTGGTATTCTATGGGTGTAATATTTTGTTCAAAATATTTACGAAACATAGATGCCCCCACCCACAGGACCAACCCACATAACCGATTCCAAAGCCCTGAAATAAATAAATAAAAATATTTGTATGTCGTCCAATCGTGTTTTAATCAAAATACACACATTCGATTTGCTTCAACGATTGTATTAATCAAGCCTTAAATCTGTAAAACATACAAACCGAAAACAACAAATTTATTTTGATTGTTGTGTGTACGTTGGATTTATGCAGTGGATGGGCATCAATTTGCCAATTTTGTGTATATATTGTGCGCGTTGTGCCTCTATCACCAATATCAACATAATACTTGTACCAACAGTATCTGTAATACTTGTTTATGTTATAGTTTTGGAAAATTAAATTAGATTTAGTTGTGTCGCAAATGAAAAACAATCAAATTTTATTATCGATTTGTTTGTATAATAGATTAGTTTGGTTAAGGTTTTAGATCGAGGAAAAACATTCGTTTCCACCACCACTCATCCTCCATGAGCTGGTCGATTATGTGTATTGAAAATCGCGTATACGATGCCTTTGATATTATTCTGGTTAAATGGAGTTATGTTGATGAAATTTAATTAAAAATTTTGATATAGTTTAGGGTTGTTGTTTTGCTGTATGGTTTCGGGGTATGTAATCGAAATTATTTACCATGTTAGGGATGGTATAGTTTCCCATTTCCTTTCATTTAAATACTGTCTATATGTTGACCATATATAGTTATATGAACAACACTTGTCATATAATTTTGCAATTTTTTAACTTCATTCAAATATCCTGAATTCGTTTGGCATACACATGTATACAATATATAATGGGCACATCCATATATGTAAATATCTTAATATCAAATCTAAATTCGATCGATAAACAAATAAATTCATAAATTAGAATAAAAAGAATAAAATTCAATCATATGTAAATAATTCAAATCAGACAATTTTATGTAAACTGAAAATAAAAGGATATCCTATCTTGCCTCTTACTTTTATGAATCTCTTATCCTCGTATACATACCATATAAGACACCTGGTGTGTGTGTGTGTACTTTAATATTCTGACTGACTAGATGTTTATTCTTAACATTTCAGATCAGTGTTTTGTACAATTGATCGATACGTCCAACACCAATTCTAAGACTTTCGGTTCCGTGGTACACTATCTGAGAATCGCTGCACATTTGGTTCATGGTAAAATGTAAATATTTAGAAACAAGTGGTACGAAATGAAAATTTTGTTCATTCTAAATATATTGGACTACGATTCCAAAACCGAAACATTTTATTATATAATCTGGAATAATTGGATTTTTGTTATTATTAATTTTAATAAATAAAATTAAAAACTATATATTGTGTACTGGGCAAATATGTGCTCATGTTTTTCAAATTGGTCATAAATATAAATATACAAAATATTTATATAATAATTTTAATTTAATGTTTGTAAATTATAGTCCAGGATTAAAACTAGATATATTATACTTGTTTAAGATTTTAATTACATATATCGAAATGATCTGGGTGTCCTCCCTTCTTTCTAGTTTTATCGATAAGGTTTTACTCATTTACATGCTCATCCATAGAGAAGTGTGGTGTGTGACTGGGACGGTATATTGTTCGCATGAGACCAAAGGTGTTCCTCTGATGCTGTTAAAGTTAACCAAAAGCTTCCAGCCGAAAGTTAAAATTGGTGGACGTATGTTTATTCTAAGTTGTTTGTCAATGGTTATTACTTGCAAAAATGTAAGGTCAAGTTTCACGTGGAGAGTCCCAGAAAAATTAATCTGATTTTCCCGGATTCCCAACATGAAACTTGAGCCAACATTTTTGCCGGTGGTAGCCATAACTTTTTAGAATAAACTCCCATCCACTCATAGAAATCTAGAGGTTGATTTTATACAAATTTTGAAAGTTTGCACTACGGGTTTGATGAATCGAATTTTTTCATATATCGCACATGATACTTGACCCAACATTTCTGTGATAGTCATGGTGACTTAGAATAAACTCACATTCAGTGATCACACTCTAGAGCTTGATCTTACACAGATTTAAGAAGTTTGTATTACGAATTCAATTACTCGAATATGCTCAGACTCTCCACATGACATTTGATACAACATTTTTATCAGTGATAGTCATACCCACATAAAATAAACTTGCATCCAGCCATAACACTCTATAGGCTGATTTTATACAGATTTTAAAAGTTTGCACTACGGGGTGAATGAATCGAACTTTCCCGAACTCCGCACATGCAACTTGGCCAAACAATTTTGTCAGTGATATGTCATACCGACCTAGACTAAACTCACATCCAGCCATAAAACCTTTTCTTTGGTTGAAAAATGTCGGAGAATAACTTGCTATGAAATTTCGGCTAACTTAAACGCATGTTCCCATGTTAACTTAGAGCGGGCAGAAACTATACATTGAGTTACCAGGTATATACTGGCTTTATATCAAAGTTTAGTACACTTGACTGTTAAATCATTGTGGTGGACAAGCATCCATAGTGGTATTAATGTAACAGATCAGAACCTTAAGCAAGTGGTGTAATGGGTATGACTTCATTCCACAACTTCTTTTAGGTTCTGCTCTGTTTAACTATTTAGGTTCTTCTGAGTTCGAATCTATAGTCTATATCCATGTCCATTTCTGAATCTATATGTTACTACAGAGTGACGATTTTTGTAACTCTCCACGTCCAGTTATCATTTACCAAAATACTCGGAACAAACCTTGTGATATTATGTTCTAGAACAGTTAATCTTAGCTGTGATCTAGTCTTGAGATTGATTAGGATAGCTTTTTTGGTGCACGAAAGGTGTATAAGAAGAGGTTAAGATCCTCACAGCCGTCAGACTTATTAATGTATTGCTTTAAGTTTTGTTCCGCAATGTTGGAACAGGAGTAGAATAATTTTCAATTGGTATATGTCTGTTTGTATAATGACCCCAGCTCATTTTGGCCTATTTGTTTGCCACCAACCTATCCGAAAGCTACACATAGCTTCCAGAATAGGCATACCCTTTGAGTCTCCCTTACATAAACTCGCAACTATAGGTTTAAAGATATATGCATAACACCGAGCTACTTTTGGGCACAAGATATTGCAGAAGCATGTCAATTAAGAATGCCCGTTATGATATATATTCTTGGTTAATAATATTTTTATATTCTAGAAACTTCTATTTAAAGCTTTCACACCAGTTTTGATTTCTGGTAAATTATGAAATGCTTGCAAAACTTCATAAGTCCAGTTTCATCAGTCAATGTTACCTTAACGATCTGATAGTTTTAGACAAGCACACAATAGTATCAAATAATTTTAATGATCGAAGTGTCCTTTTTTAATTTGAAGCTTTCCAAGTGACACCATGCGAATATGGGGTTATATACTGATCATGGTCATGGCAGTTTCGAAAGTCATTTTTATCGCATATAAGTTTACCAAATGGTAAGAGATGATAATCTACACTTCATCAGGTGCATTCCAGTCATGGTCTGCACAATATCCCTGTGCACCTACTATATCGTTTTAACCCTAGTTTTAACAATACCAGGGTTAATAAAAATATTAGAACACGTTTGGGCACTTTCATGGAATCGAAATTTGCACCATAGGTCCTTTGGTCAGTTCCGGCTTTCTTCAATGGTAAAATAGTGCCAAACATTCTTTTTAATGATCGAAGACTAATAATGTTATTCAATTTGGCAGGCCATGCGTTTGTTAGACACAATTGGTTCCATAAATTGTAAAGTCACCAACCACATGGAGAAATCGGGGAATCCGATTCATTTCAATTCTAGGATTTCTATTAATTTCAACGTAATCAGATGTATTTTCGTCAATACCTAAACCAACAACAATTTGTCTTTAGTTTATGATGATTTATTTCATCAAACGGATATTATATAAACAGACGCTGGTAATGTAACACTATATCTAGATAACTTACTCACACCAAAGATCATATCCTGGCATCATATCAACTTTCACATATATTATTCTGATGTGTCTACCCAATTTGCATTCGACTTAAATTACGTTATCTTATCTCAAATTATTTTTTAACATACTATAAATTTAAGCGTGTTAATTACCTCAAAACCATGAGTAAAAACACAGCAAAGTATCTAAAAAATTGTTGTTGTTGTTTTCCTTTTGTACCCATAACAACATAACAAAAACCGAACATCTTTTGACAGTTTTATTCTTAGAGATAAATTTTATTTAATAAAATCACCACAAGTTTCTTGTGTGTTTGTCTCGCATCGCGCGCTGTTTGTACGCGAAGAAGGTGTATTTATTATTATTGTTACGATAAATTTTGGATAAAGCAATTAAAATTTTAACAATAAAATAAGTCTTGTGTTCTGGATGTTTCTGAATGTGGTGTGTGTGTGTGTAACAACAAAATAATACAAAATGACATTATTATGGGTATTTTAAATATTCTGGTAACTTTTATTATTATACTGTTTTGTATACATAACGATGTTGACAAATTAGATTTAATTATTTTGATTGTCCTCGAGGAGTTTTTGAAAATCTTTTTCTTAAATTATAAAATTACCAACGTCATTGAACAATGGTAATTTTTTTAATGAGCTTTGGAATTTTGGAGACCTCAATTTTAAATAAAAGCTTGATTAGTCGATATTTTGGTAATTAGTTGTAGACTAGCATGTGCTCAATTATATGATTGACACGCTGAGCTTTATTTAATCATATTCCAAAAGTAGTAATCAACAAATTATTTAATATTTCAATTCATTGAATCAAGATACCAAAACTGGTGTTCTAACTGGCAATGGATTTAACTTCGTGAGTTTCTAAGTTTTGTTAAGGTGAACGAAACTAGTATGAGCAGAAAAATTGTAAAATTACTTTCGGTGTTCAATAATATGGTTAAAGCTCAACATTATATATATATAAATATATATATATATATATATATATATATATATATATATATATATATATATATATATATATATATATATATATATATATATATATATGTATATATATATATATATATATATATATATATATATATATATATATATATATATATACATATAAATATATATATATATATATATATATATATATATATATATATATATATATATATATATATATATATATATATATATATATATATATATATATATATATATATATATATATATCAAACTTTCGGAATATTTTCAAAGTACTACGATAGAGATAGTAAAAATGTGTTAGGCTTTTAATTAAGTCTATATTTAAGTTACTCATAAGTCAAACTGAGGTTTTGTAATTGCTTGTAATTTCTTCTGACATCAACAACTACCGAAAATGGACAACAACATTAATACCTTTTTTGATGAACGAATATTAATTAATATCATGGAAGTTTTCGAAAAATTAATATTATTAATATCATGGAAGCTTTCGCAAAATGTTAGGCATTTATTTAACTTCATAAATTCTTAAATACAATCCATTTAGTTTACTATCAAAAGTTGGGGATCCAGTTGACAATAATCTCTAATTCAACAGTTGCAAAAGTCTGCTAAGATTAAAGAAACTATTTCGAGAAGAAAAATGTTGAATATGCTATCGGTGTTTAAAAATAAAGTGAAAGCTCAATGATATGTATAATAGAAGCGTTCGTAATATTTTCAATATAACACCGTAAACTAAGTCAAATTTCATCAACATATAAATTCAGGATTTAATTAGGTTGAGAATTAGTAGAACTGTGGGTGAAATGTAATTATTTCTGACAACAACAACTAATGCAAATTGACAACAACATGGAAATTCATGAACGAATATTTAGACTTCAACTGTAAACGTCAACGTTTAATATACATTTGTCCTCAATAAATATTAACAATAAAAATATAATGTTGAGCTTTCGTCTTCACGACTTAAAGCTTTTATTTAGTTTTATAAAGTTGTAACTATATCAAATTAGATTAAGTTCCAGCTGACAAAAAGACCTGATCTAATAGTTTGAAAGTTCTATTAAGGTTAATGAAACTAGTTTGAGCGGAAAAATTTTGAAACTATTGTCGGTATTCGGGAATAAAGCGAAAACTCAACGATATATATTATTGAAGCTTTCGCTTTATTTTGAAGGTCCTACCGAAAGTTAACAAAACTATGGATTTTTATAATGCAAGATTTAGATCTTAAACTTTAAACGACAACGTTTAATAACATTTGACCTCAATAAATACTTACAATAATAATATAAATTTGAGCTTTGGTTTAAAGAAGTTAAGCTTTTTTGCTGATAATAAACTGTTATTCAATAGTTTTTAAATTCAGAAAAGGGTAAAAAACAATTCAAACAAAAAAAATTTGAAAAGTACTGTCAGTGTTCAAGAAAATACTAAAAGCTCAACGGTGTATATTATCGAAGCTTTTGTTATATTTTCATTGTAACTGCGTAAAATTAATAAAATTTCATTAAAATATAAATTGAGAATATGATAGAACTAGTTGAATTGTGTGTACATTGTAATTGCTTCTGACAACAACAACTATCGCCGCATATGGACAACAACATCAATAAGGATTTTAGTGAACAAAAATTTAGATTTTAAACTGTAAATGGCAACGCTTTTTTAACAATTGGTCTCAATAACAATTCACAATAAGACTATAAAGTTGAGCTTTCGCCTTCACAACTTAATGCTTTTACTTTCATATTAATTTCATAAAGTTTTACTCTTCAATAGATTTAGTTACCAAAATTTAGTACTCTAGACGACAAAAAGTACTGATTTGAGATTTTGAAAGCTTTATTAAGGTTAATGAAACTTATTTGAGCGGAAAAATTTCGAAACTACTGTCGGTGTTCAATTATATAGTAAAAGCTCAACAATATATACTAACGAAGCTTGCACATATTTTCTGAGTCACAACGTACACATATAAGCAAATTACATCGGAATATAAATTGAAAATATAATTAGGTTAAGAATTAGACAACGTAATTACTTCTGACAACAACAACTATCGTATATTGACAACAACATCAATAAGGATTTCATGAAACAAATGATTCTTATAGACTGTAAATAAATGACATTTGACCGCAATAAATATTTACAGTAAAAATATAAATTTGGTCTTAGGTATTCGCGACTTTAAGCTTTAATTCAGTATTCAGGTAATATACTGAAAGCTCAATGATATATTTTATTGACGCTTTCGCTTTATTTTAAATGTCACACCGAAAGTTAGTAAAATTTCATCAGAATATTAATTGAAAATATAATATAGTTAAGAATAAGCCAAACTATTGCTTTTGACAACAACAACTCTTGCATATTGACAATAAAAAACTAAGGATTATCATAAACGAAGATTTAGGTCTTAAACTGTAAATGACAACGTTTTATAACGATTGGTTTCAATAAGAATATAAATTTGAGCTTTCGTCTTCACGACTTAAAGTTTTAATGTAATTTCATAAAGGTTTAATCTTAAATAAATTAACTTACCAAAAGTTGGAGTTCGATCTGACAATACTTAGAGCGTATTTATTAATCCTTAATGTTTAACGTGTTTCAAAAGTTTTTTAAGGTTAACGAAACTAGTTCGAGCGAAAATATTTTGAAATACTGGTCGATGTTCAAAAATACAGTGAAAGTTCAACGATATATATTATGGAAGCTTTCGTCATATTTTCTTTGTAAAACTGCAAAGTTAATCAATTTTCATCCAAAAAAAATTGAGACTATAATTAGACAAAGAATGGGTCAAACTGTGGGTACAATGTAATTACTTCTGACAACAACTATTGCATGTTGAAAACAACAAAAATAATACGACAATGTTTTATAAGATTTGTCCATAATAAATATTGAAAAAAAAGAATATAAAGTTTTTTTATTCGCGACTTTAAGCTTCCATTAAATTTAATGAATTAATCTTAAATGGAAACGTATCAAAACGCTGGTGTTTCAGTTGACGAAAAAATTATAATTCGTCAGTTTTGGTTGTTCGAGCAGAAGCATTTTGAAACTATTATCGGTGTTCAAGAATTTATGTGAAAGCTCAATGTTATATATTCTTGAAGCTTTCGTTACATTTTCAAGTTTACTTCGAAAAATTGAACAAGTTTCATTTAAATATATAATTTGAGAGTATAATCAGGTTAAGAATTAGTCGAATTCTCGATACAATAGAATTGTTTTTGACAACAACAACTATCGTATATTGACAACAACATCAATATAGGTCTCATTATTCAAGATTTAGATCTCTTACTGTTAATAATAACGGTTAATTACATTAAAGAAAGATATTAATTTTAATATGAATATAAAGTTGAGCTTTTGTCTAGACGTCATCATGTTTCACGATTTAATCGTCATTTCATTAAGTTACCAACATATTGTCTTGCTGCTGACAATAATCACTTATTCGAAAGTTTTAAATCTCTGTTAAGGTTAACGCAACTAGTTCGAACCGGAAAATTTTGAAATTATTATCGATATTCAAGAATATAGAGAAAGCTCAACGATATATTATATGGTTGTAGCTTTCAACGATTTGACGGTTGGCTTAAAGTTGGCGTTCTAGAATGTAGTGAAAGCTTAACGATATAATAAAAAAAAGGTTTTGCAATATTTTCAATGTAACACCGTTAGTTTAATCAAAATTTATTAGAATACAAATTAATTACCAAAAGTTTGTGTTTTAGCTGATAATCAGCTGTAATTCAAGAATTTTAAAAATCAGTTAAAAACAGTTCAAACATAAAAATTTTAAAAAAAGTAGTGTCAGTGTTCAAGAATATACTTAAAGCTCAACGGTGTATACTATCGAAACTTTCGTAATATTTTCATTGGACCAGTGTAAAATTAATATAATTTCATCAAAATATAAATTGAGAATATAAAAGAACTAGTCGAATTGTTTATACAATGCAATTACTTCTGACAACAACAACTTTCGCATATTGACAACACTACAAATAAGGATTTCATGAAGCAGGATTTAGATCTTAGACTGTAAATGATTACGCTAAATGACTTTGACAATATATAAAGTGGTTTTTCGTATTCGCAACTCAAAGTTTTATTTAATTTTATAGCCTTAATCATCAATTCATTAAGTTACTAAAAGCTAGTGTTTTATCTGACAATAAATCTTAATTCAGGAGTTTCAAAACTGTGTTAAGGTTAGCGAGACTAGCACAAGCAGAAACTTTTCTAACCATTGTTGGTATTCAGGAACATAGTGAAAGCTCAACGATTTATATTATTGAAGCTTTCGCTATATTTTGAATGTCACACCGAAAATTAATCAAATTTCATCAGAATATAAATTGAGAATATTATCAGGTTAAGAATAAGTCAAACTGTTGGTACAATGTAATTGCGTTTGACAACAACAAAACTAAGGATTCATAACCGAAGATTTAGATCTTGAACTTTAAACGACAACGTTTAATAATATTTGAATTAAATAAATATTAACAGAAAGAATATAAAGTTGAGCTTTGCTTTTCAAGACCTTTAGCTTTTATTTAATATCATAAAGTGTCTTAATATTAATTATTTAGTTATCATTGGGTTGTCATAAATATCATAAACTCTAACTAGATAGTTTTAAAACTTTGTAAGAGGTAAGAAAAACTAGTTTAAATAGAAAAATTTAGAAAGTACTGTCAAGTATTCAAAAAATAATAAAAGCTAATAATAAAAGATTTAAATCTTAAACTGTAAATGACAACGTTATTTAACGATTGGTCTCAATAAACATTAACAATAAGAATATAAAGTCGAGATTTCGTCTTCATAACTTAAACTTTTTACTTAATTTCATAAAAAAAATTCGAAAGAATTTTTTGCAATTTCCACGGAACCACGTAATCATAAGCCCTAAGTATGTCCTAAAATACTGCAACAACTTTCATTTCGTTGGGCTGACCACCTACAATGTGCACCAGTCATTAAAATGGTTCATAAGGTCTCAGTTGAGACGCGGTAGGAGCCGTTTACGGTTACCGTTTATATATATATATATATATATATATATATATATATATATATATATATATATATATACATATATATATATATATATATATAAATATGTCGCCGGATGTAGCTTAATGGTTAAGGGAGTTTCTCATCACGTCTCGAGTTCGATTCCCGCCGTTGACCAAAAATTAACATGCAATCGGATGACATAAAAACGTTCATAAGTTTCCCGCCAATCCATAAGTCCCACCTACAATGTGCACCAGTCGTTAAAATGGTTCATTAGGTCTCAATTGAGACGCGGTAAGGGCCGTTTACATTTATATAAATATATTTATGTACATATATATATATATATATATATATATATATATATATATATATATATATATATATATATATATATATATATATATATATACATATATTTATATATATATATATAAATATATGTATATATATACATATATATATATATATATATATATATATATATATATATATATATATATATATATATATATATATATATATATATATATATATATATATATATATATATATATATATATATATATATATATATATATATATATATAAAATTAAAAAAATGGAAAATTGAAAAAATCAGAAAAATTGAAAATCGAATGAACTGCTATATACTCTAAAGTTTACGTAAGTTTTAATCTTCAATAAATTGATTTACCAAAAGTTGGTGTTTTAGCTGACAATAAGCTCTGATTAAGGAGTTGCTTAAGCTTATTTGAGCGAAAATATTTTTAAAATGGTCGATGTTCAAGAATATAGTGAAAGCTCAACGATTTATATTATGGAAGTTTTCGCCATATTTTCATTGTTAAACTGCAAAGTTAATCAATTTTCATCGAAATAAAAATTGAGGGTATAATCAGACAAGGAATAAGTCATACTGTGGGTACAATGTAATTTTTTCTATCAACAAAAACTTTTGCATATTGACAACAAAAAATATTAGGATTTTCATAAACCAAAGCTTAGATCTTAAACTGGAAACGACAACGTTTAATAATATTTGTCCACAATAAATATTTAAAATAAGAATAAAAAGTTCAGCTTTTCTATTCGCGGCTTTAAAGTATTATCGGTGTTCAAAAATTTATGTGAAAGCTCAACGGTATATATTCTTGAAGCTTTCGTAAAACTTTCAATACAATACCGTAAAGTTAATCAAAAATTTCATTAGAACATAAATTAAGAATATAATCAGACTAAAAATTAATCGAATTATCGATACAATGGAATTGTTTCTGACAACAACAACTCCGTCAATTGACAACAACATCAATATGGATCTCATAATAAAAGATTTAGATCTTTAACTGTAAATGATAACGGTTAATTACATTTAATGTTAAAAAATTATTTCAATAAGAATATTAAGTTGAGCTTTTGTCTTCACGACATTAAAATTAATCATTTAACTTTTCATTAAGTTATTAAAATGTTGTCTTGCCGCTGACAATAATCTCTTATTCCAAAGTTTTAAGCCTCTGTTAAATTTTTATTTATTATCTTATCTCTAATCTGTTTTGGAGCTCAAGGCACTCTCTACTAGTTCGCGGTTCGCTAATTTACGTCCTTGCTTTTACGCCATTATAGCCAATTCGAAGACGTACGGCTATAGGTCCGATTTAACGAAACTAGTTCGAGCCGGAAAATTTTGAAATTATTATCGATATTCAAGAATATAGAGAAACCTCAACGATATATATGGTTGAAGCTTTCGGTCTATTTTCAATATAACACAAAACATATTATAACCAAGTTAAGAATCAGTTGAACTGTGAGTACAACAACTGTCTTAATCTTCCATTCATTAGTTGCCAACATTTGTGGGACTTATCTGACATAAACTTTTATTCGTAAGTTTCAAAACTCTGTTGAGGTTAAAAAAACCAGTTCGAGAAAAAACGTTTTGAAACTATTCTCGTCGTTCACAAATTTTGTTAAAGCTTAACGATATATAACATTGAAGCTTTCGTAATATATCTTAATTTAACCTCGAAAAGTTAATTAAATTTCAGGCTAAGAATAAGTCGAAATTGTCACAAAGTAATTACTTCTGACAACAACAACTTTCGCTTATTGACAACAATAAAACTAAGAATTCTAGTGAACCAAGACAACGTTTAATAACATTTTACCACAGTTAATTTTTCCAATAAAGTTGAGCTTTGGCATTCGCGGCCTTATGCTTTTATTAAATTTCATAAGGTTAAAATCATCAATTCATTAATTTACAAAAAACTGCTGGTCTAGCTGACAATAAACTAAAGTTATAGAGCTTCAAAGCTCTGTTATGTTTAACAAAATTAATTAAGTAGAAAAGTTCCGAAAATACTGTCGATGTTCAAGAATTTAGTAAAAACACATCGATATATTATGGGAGCTTTAGTCATATTACCAGTGTAGCACCGTAAAGTTAATCAAATTTAATGGGAATATATAATTAGGGTATTAGTCGAAAAATGTAATTACTTCTGACAACAACAACTACCGCATATTGAAAACAACAAAAAAAAGAATCTTGAATAAGATCTTAATCTATAAACTATAACGCTTAATGTTAATATGACAACAATAAATATTAACAATAAAAATATAAAGTTGAGCTTTTGCCTTCACGTTCTTTAACAATATATGATAATTAAGCTTTCGCAATATTTCAATTTATCACCGTTAATTTAATCAAAATTCATTAGCATGCAATTGATTTACCAAAAGTTGGTGTTCTAAAAGTTCAGCTTTTGTTTTTGCGATTTGACAGTTGACCAACAGTTTCAAAACTTTCAAATCGCGAGAGATTCAAAAATCTGAAAATGTAGTGAAAGCTTAACAATATATAATAGTGATGCTTTCGCAATATTTTCAATGTAACATCGTTAAATTAATCAAAATTCATTGGAATACAAATTGGAAATATAATCAGGCTTAGAATTAGTCAAACTACTATGGAATTGCTTCCAACACCAACTGTACGAGTTAAGTTATCTTATATGTGGTATCATCATGAATAAAAATATAGTTTACTGTTCAAACTCTGTTAAGTTGTTTGAATATAGTATCGGCATTTTAATGAAACAGCTTTTGGAAAATCATTTTTATTTCATTATTTGTCGATAATTTGGGACAGTAGGTCTTAGAGCTTTCAAACAGAAGGTAAAGAATACTTTATACATCCTTATTATGTTTAAACCTAGTTTAAATAACGTCTGTCATAATTTAAGCCAAAAGCTTGAAATTCTTATAAAACCTGAAATTGTGATATCCAATCCAATTAGACATATCTTAATTTGAATCACAATATATCTACATTAAACAAACACAATAAAATCTACATATTTGATTCATTTGCGTTACGCTACTACTATATGTCTTATAATAGCATCAAGCCGCCTATAAATACAAAACAAAAAAGCTCATAAATTGTATTCTCGATTTGTCGTGAAATACACGTATATTAGCTAAATTATATCATTACATCCCCTTATAGGCGCAGTTCTAAACCGATATATAATATATTTCAAATTCAATCACCGGATAATAAAGTGAATAAATATTTTGCCAAATCGCCAATTAACTTAAAAACTAAAATAGCTTTTATTTATATCATTTTCGATTTCAATTTATTCACCAAAGTCGTTTTAATTTCCATAATATAACAATCAATACTGTCAATTGGCGTTGTATATAGATGACAGAATAAAAACTATATACACATATATAGTGTATATTGTATATATTGGAATTTTCGTTGTTTGGTGTATTATAATGGTGCCAGACAATTCATGTACCAAAGTATTCAACAAACACTGTATATACACAAAACAGAACAATTCAATGATCATAACACTAAATTTTATTTAAGACGGATATTATTATTATTGTTATTGTTATTATTTTATTCCTATATATATATTCAAATAAAATTTATTGATGTCTCAAAAAGAAAATCATAAATAAATAAGAAAAATAAACTTTGCGTATAAAAATTAAAAACAACTTTTTTTATTATATGGTTAAATATTGGGCTGGGTGAAGAATTCCCTATACAAAAAAAAATTAAATCACATAATTTTTAGCTTTTCGACATCAAGTACAAAATTATTGGGAATTTGAATCGAATCGTGCCAAAACACCTGTTACAAATTGTATTTGATTCATCGAACCCACATCCCAACCTTGTATATACAGCATACAAGCCACATCTATACTTTTATTTAAATTAAATTTTATTTTTTAACGTAATACAACAACAAAAACAATTTACAAGACTTTTAAAAAGTTTAATTTCTTAACATTTTAGATGTCTTTTTGTGTGAATTGGATATTTTTTTCCCAGCATGGTATATACCAGTATTGAAGTGTAATGAAATAATAAGTTCGAACGTCAATGACAATCAGCTTGACATTTTATTTTATGAATCATACACTGAGTGGCTGTGTGTATATAAATTTCGACGTATTGGTTATGATACCATGCTATACAAACGTTTTTATTGGATGTTAAACCCACTCAAAACAATAACTTAATCCAATACATGCCTGGTAACTTGTTTCAAACCCGATGCAACTTCAGTATATTGAGAGCTAAAATTCAAGCCGATGGAACAGCTTCGTCGCCATATCTAGCCACAAAATCACTGTAAACAATTGGTAGCAGTTTGATGGATAGCAAACCGCAAATTGCTCAAAAAATATTGCAACATTTTTACGTCGATGATTTATGTCCGGTTGCAACACTGCGGAAGAAGTCGTCAAAATCCAAAAAACTGTCCTCTAACTATAGCCCTTTATTAGATAGTATTGCTCCAGAACAAAGAAAAACCAACATACTAAACATTGAAGATGATCAATCGTATTCAAAACTACTTGGTATACAGTGGATTCCAGTCAGAGACGACTTCCAATTTAAAGTATTGTTAAACCAAAAAACAAACGCGAAGTTCTATCACAATCAGCTCAAATATTTGACCCAATGGGATTGCTAGCACCATCAATTATTAATATCAACATTTTATTTCAAAGTTTATGGCTATTTAACCTCGATTGGGATGCCGATCTTCCCCACCATCAAGAAGTAATTTGGCAAACTATTAGAAACGAGCTGTCAGAACTGGAAAGAATTAAAATTACAAGATGGTACAGAACTAGAAACGGACCGTTTGAACACCATATGTTTAGCGATGCATCAGAGAAGGCTTACTCCGCAGTTGTGAATTCCAGATCCATTGATGAGCATGGCGAAGTAAAAGTGAGCCTAATCATGTCCAAAACAAATGTTGCACCAATAAACCAAGTGTGTGTTCCAAGACTAGAGTTATGCGCTGCATCGTTATTAGCAACACTTATAGTATCAGTAAGGAAGGCGTAAAAAGGTTCAACAAGTCAAAACTATGCTATGGACAGATTCAACCATTACGTTATCATGGCCATATAAAAACATTTGTAGCAAACCGCACAGCTAGCAAATTATCAAAAACCATCAGAGGATGCTGGAACCAGGTTGATTCGCAAAGCAACCCAGCAGATTGTGCATCATTGGTCCAGACTGGTTAAGAAAATCTCAAGAAGAATGGCCAACTCACAAGTTAACAACTGATGAACATGAACACGCAAAGGAAGAGAACAAAATTGAACCAATCATATAAGCTGTGGTCACACACCCTGATAACGATATAATAGGTTACCTATCCATGCAAATCTTGTCATTGCAAAAAATAATCAGAGTTATTGCATATAGATTTACAGATGGCATGGAAAGGTGAAACACGATATAAATATGTTATTGGAACCAGAACGATTTTTAACTTGGATCCAAGATAAGTACTTTACCACAGAAACCAAATTAATAAAAGTAAAACGAGAACTACCAAAAACCAGTAAAGTTCGCGGACTAAATCCATTCCTTGATGAGCAACAATTATTGAGATTCAGTGGTCGCATTATCAACTCAACGGCACAATACGACACTAAGCACCCAGTTATATTACCAAACTGTGACCTAACCAAATTACTAATTCGAGAACTTCACCTTTAGCATCAGAATGCAGGAGCGTCACTCCTCATAAGTACTATCAGACAACGATATCACTTCTTAAACTGTCGTAGGATTGTCGAAGATATTATAAAGCAGTGTAACAGATGCTATCAATATAATTCAAAATTGATTTATTCGATAATGGGATATTTACCAGCAGATAGATTGCGTTACGAAAGTCCAGTTTTGAAGACGGGCGTTCATTATACAGGTCCGTTCCAATTGAAACAGATGTATGGACGATCAACTCAAAGATGGAAAGCCTACCTGACTATATTTTGTGTGTATGGCCACGAAGGCTATACATGTTGAAGTGCTGTCTAATTTATTGACAGCCAATTCTATTACAGTATTACAAAGATTTATGTCACGCCGAGGGCTATGTACTGACATATAGTCGGATAACAGTTCTAACTTCATTGGGGCGAACAACGAACTGCTTGAGATTCATAAATTTCTAAAAAATAATGTTAATAATATTCTTTCATTTGTCGCTTCAGAGCAAATCAACTGAAATATCATTCCGAGTTTAGCGCCAACTTGTTGTGGGAAGCGGATATCTTACATCACTACACTTACCTCCCATACGAAATGGTTACTGCGGGAAAAGTAGAAATACTTTATACCGGAGTAGATGGAGTTGTATCTGCTCCGGTATAAAGTATTTTAAAGTATGAAATACTTTATACCGGAGCAGATTGTCGTATGGTACGAAACGACAATTTATGGTTACACAAGTTTATAAATACTCGTCACAGCGATCTATGGTGAGAGTTGGATAGGAATCGTCAATAGACACGGAACTCGAAACTAGTGAAAATTAAATTCTTACTAAACCAAAACCACGCGTGTCAACATCTCTTCAGCTTTAACCAAGCTCACCAATAAGTTTCATGGTAATGATGGAGAGAACCATGGATTAAATGATGCAGAATGTGAACATTCTGACGCAGATCGTCGCTAAAAATAAAAAATGACTGTCCTTAAAATATTAATTTGGAATGCAAACGCCCTAGCACACCACAAAGCATTTCTCGTCGAGCACAATATTGACTTAATGTTAATATCAGAAACTCGCTTTACAAATAAGAACTATTTCAAAATTAATGGGAATTCAATTTATGATACTAAGCATCCAGATGGCAAAGCACATGGTGGCACAGCCAACTAATTAAAAGAAGGTTAAAACACTATGAACTATTTAAATATGAGACAGAACATTTCCAATCAACGAGTATCTGCCTGCAGGAATGGTCTGGTAACTGTGTAATATCGGCAGTGTACTGCTCTCCAAAACATGCTGTAAAAAACTGCAGTTCCTGGATTATTTTAACCGGTTGGGTAATAAATTTCTCGCGGTAGGTGATTACAACGCTAAGCACACTAACTGGGGGTCAAGACTACCATCACCCAAAGACAGACATCGTAATGAAGCGATAGAAGAACAGAGTTTCGATTTCTTTTGGGGTGGTTAACCTACCTACTGACCATCAGATGAAACTAAATCCCTGATCTAATTGACTTTTGCGTAACGAAGTGCATTTCACTCACGAACATTAAAGCAACCAATTGCTACGATCTATCATCTGATCATTCATCGGTATTGATATTACTCACACGTCTCACAAACGTCTCACAAACAAGCGAACTAAATGGTATCAATATAAGAGGCTAGTCGAACAAAGTTGTTCCTTAGATATTCCACTTCGCATGCCAGCTGATATTGATGAGGCTGCAGAGAAGTTGAAAAATGTTTTGGAGAGATCAGCAGAAAAAACTACACCTATGCAATCAATATTCCTGAGAAAGTTAATACACTGCCGCGTGATATCCAGGAACTGGTTTAAGAAAAGCGAAAAATTAGGTGACAATGGCAACAATCTAAATCTCCTTTATTGAAGGGAAACCTAAATCGAGCTATTTAGTTTCTACGATTCGCACTGAGGAAAGAATAAAACCAGGGTGTCCAAAATTATTTAAGTGAATTCTCGGCAACTGAGAAAACAGATTACTTCTTGTGGAAGGCAACCAAAACATTGAAAAGGCAAATTAATTCAAATCCACCGATTAGACTACCAAGTGGCAATTAGACAAGAAGCGATGAAGAAAAAGCCATAGCTTTCGCTGCACATCTGAAGGAAGTATTCTCACCTCATAAAAAAACAAATCAATTCGTGCTACCTGAGCAAGAGGATGATTATTCGTCGTTTAAGCCAATCAAGTTTAAGTGGAAAAGTGTAAAGAATACAATCAATGACCAAATAAGCCTGAAAATGCGCCGGGACATGATCTTGTTGTCGGAAAAATGATGAGAGAATTGCCCAATAAATGCTTAAAACTAATAACATTTATCATCAATGCGATCATGCGAACTAGTTATTATACATTTCCTAAAAGTGGAAAATATCCCATATCACAATGATACTTAAACCAGAAAAAATATACCTATTGCCAACAAAGTAATAATATAAACATTTGCAGATGATACAGCCATCTTGATGACACCCAAAAACCCTCACACTGCCACAAGAGAATTGCAAAGTCATTTGTCCAAAATCGAGGAATGGCTAAAGAACTGGCGACTAAAAGTGAATGAAAATAAATCAACTCATATCACATTCACCTTGAATAAATGCACTTGCCCACTCAACAAACAAAGATAAAATACTTAGGTTCACATCTTGACCGACGGCTAACATAGAAAAATCATGTAGAAGCGAAGCGGAACCAAATGAAAACAACTTTTTCTAAAATGTATTGGTTGATAGTTCTTCCTATCAACGAATCGAAATTAACTTTACGTAATAAAGTCTGAACAACAAGACTCATTATGCCCATATGGACCTATGGTATTCAGTTGTGAGGATCCACCTATATGTATCAAAAGTTACAGTATGACCGCTTTTATACTGTAACTTTTGATACATATAGATATCAAAAGTATAACTTCAAGTTAAAAATAATTTCATCTTCAAATTTGTGATACTATAACGCGATAAAACCTTCACCACAAGTCAAATCTCGGTTATAGTTAAAGACGAATACATATATATAGCGTCTTGGTTACGTGAGACATCGTTTATATCACGGCTGCGCAAATAAACTAAATTATTGATATACTGTGCCATTCTACATTTCGTACAATATAATATCAACTGCTTGGCGCATGTTACTTAACACGTGTTGGACAACTGCTTCGAGAACCTAAGGTCATTCATAAAGGTCATCATACTTCACGTGTTTTTGGAAACCGCAATTAATTAAAATTGAAACAGCTACATTGAATGGTGTCTACTTCAAATCGATAGCATAGGAAATATCGGTTAATTTAAATCATATTTCTTTTTGGATTTATCATCATATCCAGTGTCTTCGTCAAACAACAGTCCACAATATTAATACCGTTTGAAATTGAACGTGAATCATCGACTACCATTGCATCGTATTGAATATCATCAGCTTCGTATACAAAAAGTCATCTATATGGAACATAATCATCATCATCGCCTATGACAACGGGAATCATCATCTATACAACATTATCTTGTAAGTGGTTTCGTTATATTTAGTTATTATTTTATTGTTATAAGAATTCCATATTTTATCATACCATTGTAATAATCTCGCATCATCACGTTGAATTTTCCAATTTCATCGTTCAACTTAAACTTGTCGGGTTTAATTTTAGTGATTAAATTCAGTTAACATATCTAATCTGGTGTAGTGTAGTAAATTTATTAGTTTGATCAATCGATTACTTTGTTAATCGTGAGTTTAACTTCCATTCGAAATATCAGAATCTAAAGAGGCGCTTAAAAGACAGCGGAGCGCTTTCAAAGGTCAAGTAACCCAATTTCGGAAAAAATTGCCATTTATTGAAACTATTGGTTCAATTGAATCCAATGTTAGACGATTACAAATTGCCTATGACAAATATCACCAAGTGCAACTGAAGCTTGAAGTGATAGATGAAACAGCTTCGTCCGATCGATTGCCATTTGAAGAGGACTACGAGTACGTAGAAAGCGAATTGTTAGATAAACTTCACAAATTAAAGCGACTATGTACAAACTGTTTAATTGGTAATCATACTGTTAGTAGCTTTGATAAGTCGCCGTGTAAGATCTGTTCGCAAAAACATAATTCGCTTCTTCACTTTGGACAATCTTCCTATTTCAAAACTAATAGACAAAGTTCAAACAAAGCTTCGACTTACTTATGTCAACCAGCAACGGAACATCCAAACCAGGATGTTACACTTAATAATATTTCTTCAACTAGTGGTATTTCATCGTGTAAATCAACAAACTCTAAATTAAACTGATCATCTTGGTCGACTGGAGTCACTCAAGTTTTGATTGGAACAGCGTTAGTTAATGTTTCATCGTTTTGTAATAAGCAATTACTATATGCAGAGCAATATTGGACAGTGGTTCTCATTTGAACTTTGTTACGGAAAATATTGTCAAGTTAATGAAGTTAAAAAGGCAACCAACTAATAAAATAATTTCAGGTATCGGTGGCCAAGAAACAGAAATAAAAACCAAAGTTTCTCTGCTTATATCTTCTCGAATAACTGACTTTTCGACTACATTAGAGTTCTTTGTCATTCATAAGATAACCAATTATTTACCAACACATCCAGTCCAAATCGATTTAAAATTAGTTCCTGCGAAAATAGAATTAGCAGATCCGTATTTCAATATACCAAATGAGATCGACATTCTGATTGGTGCAGAAATCTATAGTGAATTATTCACGCACGGAACTTCTTTTTCAATTTTTAAAAGCTTACCTCCGTTCCAGTCTAGTGTTTTTGGATATATAGTTAGTGGTGAGGTAATGAATTGTAACGATATGCACGAACATCGATCGACAGTGCTAAGTACTTTCGAAACTCTTCAAAATGATATAAAGCGGTTTTGGGAGCTAGAAACAATATCACTTGAAAACAATTTTTCGTTAGAAGAAAAATATTGTGAACAGCACTTTACTCAAACCCATAGACGTCTGCCGTCAGGTCGTTATACAGTGTCACTTCCTCTGAATGACAATATAAATCAACTTGGCCTGTCAAATTATACATCACTCATGCAATTTTACGCTATCGAAAGAAAATTATTACGCCAACCTGACATCTACCAACAATACAAAGATTTCATGTCTGAGTATTTGTCCTTGCAACACATGGAATTCGTTCCAAACCAAACCATCATCAACAATTCGTATAGCAAAGCGTTTTATTTCTCTCACCACTTTGTTCTAAAGGATAGTAGTACCACAACTCAATTACGGGTAGTCTTAAATGGTTCTTCAAATACTTCTTCCAAAATATCATTAAACGATTGTTTATATAAGGGGCCTACTATTCAACAAGATCTTTTGTCTATTATTTTAAGATTTAGAAAGCACATAGTGGCCTTCACAGCTGATATTGCCAAAATGTATCGGCAAATTAAAATTGATTCAAATAATCAGGATTTACAAAGCATTTGGTGGAGAAACGATCCATCAGAAAATGTTTCTTGTTATAAATTAAATACTGTCACATACGGAACTAAAAGTGCTCCATTCCTCGCGACACGAACTTTGCAACAATTGCCATTGGATGAAGCTATCGGGTTTCCGTCCGCATCTAAGGTTTTAATTTCCGATTTATATGTTGATGGTTGTTTAACAGGTTCTGATTCAACTCAACACGCCATACAACTTAAATCGGAACTGTGTCAATTATTACAAAAACGAGGTTTCGAATTGCGTAAATTTTCCTCTAATATACCTGAAATTTCTTCAAACTCTCAATCATCGTCAAATATTTCGTTAGTGTTAGGTCTCTCGTGGAATACACTTCGTGATGAATTTGAAATGAATTTTTCTAAATTTTCTTTGAAAACTAACTGCACTAAGAGGAACATATTGTCTGAAATTTGCCAGTTATTCGATCCCCTGGGCCTGTGTTTTCCCATAATTTAAGTTGCAAAATTAATAATGCAAAATATATGGGCGCTCAATAATGTTGACTGGGATGATCATATCCCTCAAAACATAAAAGAACAGTGGATCGAATTCAAAACTCAGTTAATTTATTTGAATAAAATAACCTGCCCTCGATGTATTTTAATACCAAAACCTAAACTAGTACAAATTCATGGCTTTTGTGACGCGTCGGAAAGAGGGTTTGGCTGTGTAATTTACTTGAGAATTATTGACGAAAATAATCAAAATAGGGTTAAACTCGTGTGTTCAAAATCCAGAGTGGCTCCAATTAAGAAGCATACTATTCCTCGACTAGAGTTGTGTGCAGCACTTTTGCTCGCTCAAACTTTAAGTAAAGTATTTGCCAGTCTTAACTTGCAGTACAATCAAATTTATCTCTGGTCAGACTCAGAGATAACTCTTCTTCGAATTAAATCTGAACCATCAAAATATGCTACTTTTGTAGCCAACCGAATAAGCCAAATTCAAGAGTTGTCGCCAACTCAAAGTTGGTGCTTTGTACCGACATCACAAAACCCTGCTGACTTGGTGTCCCGCGGTTTAACGCCAAGTGAGTTTTTAGAAGCTGATCTATGGTGGTCAGGCCCTTCATTTCTTCAAGAAAATCCATCCAGTTGGCCGAAAAATTCTAATTTAAAAATTATTTCAGAGTTATTGAACTTAGATCTTCGAAGAATTGTTACCTGTTCAGTTTCTACTTCTACTTCGTCTTGGGATTTATTTTCACGATACTCATCGTTTACACGATTAATTCGAGTAACAGGGTTTATTCTTCGGTTTATGAATAATTGTAAGGCTGAACTTGGTAAACATATATTATCGGGTGAGCTAAGCTCAAATGAGCTTGAAAATTCAATAAGCTGTCTTATAAAAATTGTTCAATTAACAGAATTTACTACCGAGATTCAAGACCTAAAAAGGAATTCTAATGTAGGTGTAGCAAATTCTATTAAATTAAAACTGCTATCACCATTTCTGGATGAAAAGCAAACTCTTCGTGTAGGTGGTCGTCTCAATAAATCTTATCTCAATTATAATATTAAACATCCAATTCTTCTACCAGCCAAGCACGCGTTCACCAAGCTTCTCATTGAATTTGAGCACAACCGTTTACTCTATTGTGGACCCCAAACATTGCTTTATAATTTAAGATTACAGTATTGGATACTAGGTACAGCAACTCAGCAATGAGCACAACTCGCGTGGTTTCTTTAAAGGAATCACCGAATTGCACCATACCTTAAGATCTCGGTCAACTGCCATTCGGGACCAGGATGGAAACCTCTGTGTTAACGTCGATGCGGTACTCGATACATGGCGTGAACATTTTTCTGATCTACTTAATGTTCCACATGTATCACAAGCTGTATTTGAATACCCTCAAATACAGACCGCAGAGATGTTCATTGAGGATCCATCCTATGAGAAATTCACAATGGCCATGCAGAAATTAAAGAAAAATCGTTCACCAGGAGTTGATTGCATTAATTCAGAGCTCTTGATATTCGGAGGGCTAACTTTGTGGAACTGTCTTTTCGACCTTATTCGATTGGTATGGCGAAATGAAGTTATGCCTGATGAATGGAAAGTGGCCGCGTTATGCCCAATATTCAAAAAGGGTGATCGCATGAAATGCGAGAACTATCGCGGTATAGCTCTCCTTTGCACAGCATACAAGTTACTGTCATACATTATCTTGGGAAGAATTACTCCTCTAGCGGAGGAAATTGTCGGTGACTACCAAGGAGGATTCCGTCCAAATCGGTCAGTCACTGATCAAGTTTTTTCGCTACGGATGATTCTTTCCAAGTACTACGAAACATCTCGCGATGTACACCAGGTATTCCTAGATTTCAAGCAAGCCTATGACTCGATCAATCGAGAGAGGCTATGGTATGCGCTTGAATATTTAGGAATACCAAAAAAATATGTACATCTCTGTAAAATGACAGTAACGCAGTCACAATGCTGTGTCAAAGTTTAGAACAGGCTATCGAGAACTTTTGCAATCAATTCCGGTGTTCGACAAGGAGATGCGCTGTCCCCGATACTTTTTAATCTCATGTTGGAATACATCCTTCGTAAAAGTGAAACACCTCAGGACAATATCTTATTCCGACAATCCAATCAAATTCTTGCTTATGCAGATGATATCTGTGTGATTGGATTAAATGGCAACGGAGTGAAAGAGATACTTGATCCACTGGAACAGTGTTCAGCTTCCGTTGGTCTCAAAATCAACGAGTCAAAAACCAAATATCTAATCTCGGGTTTTAGAGACCAAGACGCAATTGATTTCAGTAGTGGAAACCACACGTTTGAAGGAGTGATGAGATTCAAGTATCTTGGATCTCTCATCACTCACGATAATAGTGTGGGCGAGGATATCAAGGTCCGCCTTGCCGCTGGCAATCGGGCTTTGTATCCTCTACGTCCACTGCTGAAATCAAAATATCTTGCAAATACGGATAAGCTGAAACTGTACAGAGTGTTGATCAGACCCGTTGTCATGTATGGATGTGAGAGTTGGACCTTGACGGATGAGTACGAAAGATGGCTTCTAACATTCGAGAGAAGAATCATGCGTGTGATATATGGTCCAAAACGCGACGTCGATGGCACTTACCGAGTTCTTTTCAATCACGAGATCAGGAATTTAATGCAAATTCCTGATATCGTGCATGAAATCAAAGGACAGCGAATACGCTGGCTCGGTCACGTTCTGCGTGCTGATCCGAACCGAATGATACAGCGATCTTTAAAGGGAGAACCGCCTTTCGGTAGGCGAAGAGGTCGCTGTCGGCGACGATGGCTCCACGGCGTAGAGAGCGATCTGGCATCTTCCAACTGCTTGCAACAGTATGAAGATCTGGCTCGTGATCGAAACCGTTGGAGTCAGATTGTTGACACGGTACGGGCCAATAATGGCCTGTAAAAACCGCAAAAAAAAAAAAAAAAAAAAAAATTGGATACTAGGAGGTCGAAATTTATGTAGACAGGTTGTCAATAAATGTATTCGTTGCTTTCGTAATAGACCAAAATTGGCACATCAAGTAATGGGCGATTTACCCATGGATCGCGTTAGTCTAAAACTCAAGTCTAAAACTCAAGTCTAAAACTAAAAATAAGATTTATATTTGTCTATTTATTTGCTTCGTCGTCAAGGCCGTACATTTAGAAATAGTCATGGATTTATCATCAGAATCATTCTTGGCCTGTCTGCGAAGATTCATCTCGCGACGTGGGTATTGTAGAAAAATATATTCAGACAATGCTACAAATTTTACTGGCGGTCGATCTGAGCTGAACGAGCTCAGGAATTTATTTTTGCAAGAGAAATTTCAAAACGACACAAAGATATTTTGTGCGAGTAATCAAATATCGTGGTTAACTATTCCCCCACGCTCTCCCCATTTTGGTGGACTTTGGGAATCTTCGATAAAAGGTGCTAAATGGCATATAAAACGTGTTATTGGTAACCATTCGTTAGCTATAGAGGAGTACCATACATTAATCTGCCAAGTGGAAGCTTGTCTTAACTCAAGGCCATTGGCTGCAATATCAAATGATCCCAATGATTTTTCCGCTCTTTCTCCAGGACACTTTCTGATTGGAGCACCTCTGATGGCTTTGCCTGAACCATCACTACTAAACCTTAATATAAATCGATTATCGAGATACCAATTGATTCAGATGATGTTTCAAGATTTATGGAAACGCTGGCATGTCGAATATACACAGTAAAAAATTTCGGTTGAATATTACGTGAATTTACTTGTGGGCAAAATTGCCAAGCTTTATCACGTAAAATTACTTTCACATACAAATAAAAAATAATTATTAAAATTAAATACTATAAGTCTTAAATTTGCTAGCAAAATCATGTAATATTTAAATAACAAAACTTATAATTTTGCAGGAAGTTTGCAGATTTATGGTTAAAAGAATGTAATTTACCATTAAACCCCTGTAATATTATAAACTTCTAAAATTTGTTCATAACAAAACGTTCAATGTTACCTAAACTATTGCGTAATTTTAATAAATCAAAACAAATGAAAATACTAATGTGCATATGGTAGGCATAGAGCTTCCAAAATGCCCAGCCAAACCTACAAAACGGTGATTCAGACATTTCTCTCCGACCACGATTATTATTGTAGGCCATTGAGATATCCGACAAATCATACGATGGCTTTGATAATAATACTTTATATATAATAACGTTGTAATAGACTAGCAAAGTTTATCGCGACGAATAAAATCAATTATTTGTGGTTTTGGTTTGTAAACTTACGGAATTCACACAATTTTCATGAAATATTTTTTGGTTACATTCATTTCTCTCAAATTTAAAAAAAAATAGGAATAATAGTAGAATAGGTATGTAATTTTACTATAAATATCTTCCAATTTTAATGTCCTGTTGAATAATACAAAAATAATAGATTTTACATAAGAATGTGTGTAAAAATACTATTATCTCGCTTTAATATAGAAAATTTTTAAATTTACGCTACAAAGTCACCAAAATTTCTATTGAAAATTCAATTTATTTTTTACTGTGTATAAACGGTCTTCAACATAGATATAAATGGCAAAAATCATCGAATTCTAATTACGAAATTGGTACATTAGTTCTCTTACATGAACAGAATGTCCCTCCGATACATTGGATTTTAGGCAGAATAATTGAAACCCATCCAGGGTCTGATGGTCGAATTCGAGTGGTTACTGTTCAAACTGCGAAATCAATTGTTAAGCGATCGATCACAAAACTTAATAGTGTATTGCCAATTGACTCAGAATCTTCAAACTAAACATTACCTTATATGAATAAATTGAAACTTGAAATTGCGCAAGGATTATTATCTTTAGAGGATGTTGTTATGTAAATTATTGTACAAAGGTAAAGGAATTCGAATAATTATTAAATAAAATTAAATATATTATATAAGTTATGTTGTTATTTCTAGGTTAGTAAAAATTAAGCTAAATTAAGTTTATATAATGTTAAATTTTAAAATGAATTACATTATTAAAGTTTATAGTAAAATAAAATTATTATTAAAGTTGTATTTTAAATGGAAATAGTATTTTTAAATCTTCGCTAAACTATTTACCAGCAGCATTATAAAAACAAGTTTAACTGAAATAGGAATGTGTTGGCATTTGATGCCAACTTGTGGTAACATTATCATGGCACTTAATTACTTTTCAAACTCTTTTGGAATGGATCATATAGCTCTTCGTTCAGCATAAGTAAGAATGCCTTTGCTTTCCTCGAAAAGATTTAAGAACGAACAAAAATATAGAGCGCTTTTCTTGCTCTTAAGATATGTAAAAGCTGGCTTTTGAATTCTAGTTGTTATCACACACTTGAGTGTCAAGTTATAATTAACTTTTTCTAATTTTGAATCATTACTTTAATTTGGTACTTCAATATGGAGCCATTATCACCTCATCCATAGAGATCATTTTTTGATATCATTTTTTGAGAGAATCTATATAAATCGCTGTCTGGCGTATTACCAGCTTTCAGAAGATTAATATGAAATTAGTTTCAGTCGCGTTCGGTATAGTACTGCTAACAACACCAAATCGAACTATTCAATTGATGACAGTCAAAAACAGAAAAGTTTAACCAATCAGTACAAAGATGTATTTTGTAAAATATACCTCAGCCTCACATAATAAGGCCCCACATTACTTACGCAGTCGGGAAATATGTTAAAAATTAACAAGACCTGATACGATCGTCATGGTGCCCCAACTCTTTTCAAAAGTAGGTCTTCATAAAGCAAATAGTTGCCGGATGTACTCGCCATAGGAAACTTTGCAAAACAGACACGAAGGACTAAGTTTCAATAGCGGGTGAATGGAAAAGCAGAACTCATGTACCGATCAATCTTCCATATAAGTAATATCACGATACTAGATATCACATACAAAGATTTTATATCCATATAAGTCCGTTGATTGAGTCATTTTACTGTCAAAAATGTAAAGCTCATTTTTTTATTTCCTCCATTATATATTCAAAATGGACAAAATATCGAGAAAACGAGTATATGTGTACAACATCGACAGTAGATTGAAAAGTGTAACAAAAATAAAACTTTTCATTCAAGTAAAAACTTTAAAAGTTTAACTGCAACATTATTTATTTAAAAGCACAAAACTTTCGTCTTATTAAAGCAACGAGCACGAAGCAAATATTTCATGATCGATAAATTGAAAGTTTTACTGTATAAGATGCATCCTATAAGAAAAAGTTGTTTGTTACACTTCACTTGTTCCTTGTTCGGTACAATTTCAAATATTTTTCCAGATGTGTAACGAACGAGCTTAATGCAACAGTGAAAAACTTTATAACGTATATAAACTTATATTCGAAACTATATATACATAATAAAAATTCCACAGTGCTTAAGGTGATTGAAATCTAGATTTTATATAGGAAACAAATGATTAATCAACTTCACGTACTCGCCATTGTTTCAGACATGCATGTATACATATACGTACGAGCACCATATGTTAACAGCTTTTCCTATATATTGTTCCCAACGTGTATATTTAAGATAATTCATAATTTGTTGTTAGACATATGAAATTTTCCAATAATTTATCATATAATATGTGCACAGTAAAAAATTTCGGTTGAATATTACGTGAATTTACTTGTGGGCAAAATTGCCAAGCTTTATCACGTAAAATTACATTCACATACAAATAAACAATAATTATTAAAATTAAATTCTATAAGTCATAAATTTGCTAGCAAAATCATGTAATATTTAAATAACAAAACTTATAATTTTGCAGGAAGTTTGCAGATTTATGGTTAAAAAACTGTAATTTAGCATTAAACCCCTGTAATATTATAAACTTCTAAAATTTGTACATAACAAAATGTACAATTTTACCTTAATTATTGCGTAGTTTTAATAAATCTAACCCTAAAAAATTTAGCAAAAAATACTAATGTGCATATGGTAGGGACTAGGGATAGAGCTTCCACAATGCCCAGCCAATGAGCCAAACCTACAAAACGGTGAATCAGACATTTCTTTCCGACCACGATTATTATTCTAGGCCCTTGAGATATCCGACAAATCAAACCATAGCTTTGATAATAATACTTTATATATAATAACGTTGTACTAGATTAGCAAAGTATATCGCGACGAATAAAATCAATTTATTGTGGTTTTGGTTTGTAAATTTAGGAATTCACAAAATTTTACATTCAATAGTTTTTGGTTACATTAATTTCTCTCAAATTTAAAACAAAAAGGAATAATAATAGAAAAGGTTTGTAATTTTACTATAAATATCTTCCAATTTTAAAGTCCTGTTGAATAATACAAGAATAATAGATTTTACATAAGAATGTGTATAAAAATACTATTATCTTACTTTATTACAGACAATTTTTAAATTTACGCTACAAAGTTACCAAAATTTCTATTGAAAATTCAATTTATTTTTTACTGTGTGTATAAGAAAGCACAGTTGCTCGTATAAAATTTAATTTCGAACAGTTTGAAAAGAGTATGGTGCTTTGGGAAAATAACGATATAACACGTTTCATAAATTTTTACTTTAAATCAAATATTTTTATTTTCTTCCCGGGAAGAGGAAATCTTTTTGTTTCAATGTAATTGATTGGTTTTTGATATAAGAAAGATTCATTCAAAATACATAAATCACGAACAGTTCAACTATCACAATTTTCAAGGACTTTATCGTACGTGAGGTTCCCGGAGAGGTTCTTTGTTTGGAGGATTTTGTGTGGCAGAGGGCAAATTTGTACACCATAGAAGATTCCAAATCTACAGGGTGACTGACACGAAGTGTTACAACGTCAGACTGTCTTAAATGTCAAACCAGTGATGACAGAGGGCTCAAATTTTACAAGCACACAAAAGCATTGTTTAGAAGTGCACAAAAGCATTTTAGTGGGAAATATTCAGATAAACGTAATTCGCAATGGAATTCAAGGGTAACAATGTGTTTGCTCTATATTTGTCTGGAAAACCTCAGCAGCAGATTGTTAACCAGTTAAAACATCTGAATGTGAATAAAATGTTTGTGTATCGCACTATAAATCGTTAAACCGTTATTGGCAGCATTTGCGAAACACCATGGTGGTGGACCGAAACGTAATGCTATATCGCCAAAAACATTCGGAAGGTGAAGGCCAAATTGAAAGATCATCTTGGACTCAAGGCCTTGTAATTCTATAAAACGCATGGTCTCACCTAACGTTATAAAGTGATATATAAACAAACAAAACAATCGAAATTACTTGCCCGGCCGTTTTACTGAAATTTTGAACCAACGAAATGCCACTCAAAACCAAGCACCGAAACCCGTTCACCACTCGTTTGTTTGGACCGTGGCATCAAAATAAATCCTCCAATTTATCGAGATTATGTGTTTGATGGAGCGTTGAAGCCTTGGGTACAAAACATTTCGGCCATTAAGATTGGCGGAGAAACAATGTTCCACGGTTTATTTCCATTGGCCAATGGCCACGAAATTTACGGGATGCAAATCCGCTAGATTTCTAGTTTTAGAGTATTTAGAAGAGCAAAGATGGGACAAAAAATCATGTCAAGCAAGCGCTTTGCCGGGAATGGGCCAAAATACAGCCAAATCGAAAATTTAAAAATTTAAATATTTGTTAACATATTTTACTTTGATTCAATAAAATTCATTAAAAAATAAAAATTTTGTGGCGTTTGGTTTTGGTAACACTTCGTGTCAGTCACCCTGTATATTGGTCCTAATTGAACCTTCCCTGAACTCAAGCCTATTAGCCATTCTAACGCTATATACATTTCTAATAATGCCACAGATGATCGCAATTGCGAGAGCTGACAAAAAGGTGATGGTTCGAGTATTTATCGTGAACTAAATGTCTGACCAAGAGGTCCAGCATCGACGTAGCTACCTAAACTGAAATGTAATCGTCAACAGCTCTGGTATTTCAAATAACTTCCATTTGTGAATAAATTCATGTCAGGACTTGTATAGATCACAAATCGCTGGATCGTTTCGTAGGTCCTACAGATGAACCATTTCTAGAGTGAATTCTAATTTTCTATATGGCTCGTTTTAGAGTCAACAAATAGTGAAATACCGATTACAAAAGACCTGTGTACATTCATCAAATATTCCAATTAAATGGGATGGAGAGGTATGTAGGAGCATCACAATAGTTTTGAGGCACCAGTATGAGAGCCAAATGCTCGAGTAAATAAACAACGACATCAAGAATTCCTAGATCTCCACCTCACGGTCGACCGAAACGTGGTCAATATTGCACAACCATGTCTCAGAAAACCTGTTTATTGTCGACAAAACGTAGGTGCTGGTCGAGTACAGCTACCAGCTAGAGGACAAAAAATCGGCAGTACCTCGACAACTAGTATGTTTAATCGATAACCTGTGTGTGGAGAATGAAGAAATGTGTCTGGTTTAGTTTCTAGACCAAATACTTACCCATTTAACGACCTCTACACAATGAAACAATAACCAGTATTTGAAATGAAAAGACTAAGTACCTAAAAGTTTGATGAAAAACTGGACAGTCTCATTTTTAAGGCACATCATGAAAAATACGAAGTCCGTCTGGTTTGATTAATGAATTTATGTAGGTAAAATTTTTAACTGGTCCTTTGGAGGATTATGGGTGGGAGAATATCGTGAAATACCGCAGCTCCATAAAATACCCATATGGCACAAGAGCTTTTGATGAGCTTTCGACGGATGACGGTAATTTGCCACCAAAATTAGCCCAAAAATTTAAAAATGTGATTGTTAGAGTATTTATCGCGAGGATAATTGTTTAATAAAGATGCACCGATCCCAAGGACAAAGAAAAGGCTTCTTGCAAGAGAAGTTATATTTCAACTAGTTCTGTTGAACTCTAGTAACAATGTAACCTTTTATTCATCCAATTAAATGATATTATTGTTATAGTTAGGGGAAAGATTTGGAATTCTCGTCCAACGTGAAACAAGTGAATATCAGTTTGAGAACATAACAACAAGTAAGTTGGCAAAATGCAAGTTTAACCTCACAAATGAACTAGAACATTACAATATGTCAAGAATGTAAAGTCGAAAGCTTGAGCAGAATGATTAATTACATCCGTTAATCCTTTCTTCAGCTAGTAGGAGCCCGTCATAGCCAAAATGAAAGGAATCAACATGACCTTCATTAGACCAACCTCCTTAATCCAAACACGATGTTATTTAAATGATTGAGGAACCCAATCCCAATTAATAAAAAATACTAGCTGGAAGTTACTCCGTATAATTGTGCTTAAAACAAAAGCACAGCGTGAGTTAAAACTCAGTGATAATTCAACCTTCAAGCGACTGAGTAAAATTTGATTAACAATACGAGTATTCATAACATTTTAAAACATTAAAAGGAAAATCGATTTCCAACACCTTTTACGATTTTCCCCGTGTGCATACCTTTCTAAAAAAATTGTAAAGTAAATTAAAAACATCATTAAATCACTTCCCGAGTATTAAAATAAATATGCTGATAAGAAAGTACATTGATTTTCATTATCCTCCGGTACCAAAAAAACACAAAAAGAAGACGAACACAAAGTATGTAAGATTCATATATAAAGGTAAACAGAAAGAAATTAAAAGTAATTCAGGTAGGTGCCAAAAATATCAATTAACTAAACTTTTCGATACTCAAGAAAGAAAAATGAAAATTCATTTCTAATATTTTAACTTTTTTTTTGGTGGTGGTGAGCTTTTTTCTTAAGATACTCATCCTTGAAGTGTTGTGTGCAGAGAAAGGCACATTTTTGTAAAAAGTAATTAAAACTTTTTTAATTTTTTGTTCACTTATATTTTTTTTAGAATAATAATTTTTTAACAGCACCAACAAAAATCAATATTTATGCCAATTTTTTTATATCCTTAACCCGATTTGGACATTGTTAAATTTTAACATGCGACATATTTGTTAGTTGAGTTGTTGTGTTGGAAACCATTTTCAGTCAAAAGCTTTAAGATCCAGGGTAGTCTGGATTCAGATGCAATTCTATGTCGTTACTATAACGCTTATCACTCAGATGCGGGGGTCCAAGCTAGGAATAATATTGTAAGAACTCAAGTTCGATGCTATACTTGAGTAACCAGTAAAACTCTCGTCTCATATTGATCTATGTCGACAACTTTAAAATATATAAACCTATTGTGCTTTGCTACAGATTAAACACCGATCTTCCTACTGAAGCATTAATGCGTTTTGTCTGTTGTGAAACCAACTTTCAATTTAGTTTGTCTCATAAAGCACACATACTATACCATCAATGGACTAAAACCACCAACGCGACTCTGCCTTCCATATTGTGCAATGATTTCTCTCTCGTCGTGTATATATTTTTTTTGTTCGAAATTTGAGGTGTGCTTGAAAGCTTTCATGGTGTTGTTATACGTAAGAGGATTCGCTAGTTTACAATAGATGTGTTTAGCCCGTTTTTGCCAAAGAGTCCTCTATCTAAGGTATATTAACATACTTTGACCAATTTAAAGATTTCCAGTCTATTCAGTAATTATTTGCCTAGTTCCAGAAAATGTCAAACTCTCCTTAATAATCATAGCGTTCTAACCCGCAATAAAAATCAACTATAAACACTTCAACTATAAAAAGGATCAACTATACAATGCGCTTCGGACGACTCGCAGTAGAACAGGCAGTACCTAATACTATAAGGTCTGTAACAAAGCAGGAGGTAAAATGGGCTCTATGACAAATCGTGGTGCAGCCGAGCGTATTCATATAGTGATCATAATGGAAGTAGTAATTTTAACAGATGTTGACAGCCATCTGTGAACTGAAGCATATTTTAACATTGGCAACATTACTGACTAAGTATGATTTAGAAAATTAAATTGCTTCTAATTATTGCTTCTTCTAGGGTAGTTTGCTGTTATAAAATTAACCAAAATGTTTTCTTGCCATATAATAAGAAATAACCAGACCACTTAAACTGGTGTGCTTACAGTTAAAATGACTAAATCAGACTAGGAAAAATTGGCATGAAGACTACTGAGCACCAGGGTATAAAATAAGTTATATCCACATAACGCACGCACATATGAATAACCACGACTTTCTGAAGACACCTTTTGGAAACTTTAACTGAGCCAATTCATCGTACGTACTCAAGTTGTTCAATTAGAGATTTAAGAATATAGGTTCGGCCCATTTGACAATGGTGAGTTAATACTAAATGCGGTATTGGTAGTCGCCGGTCGTAGCTTAATGGTTAAGAGAGTTTCTCCACACGCCGCGGTCTCGAGTTCGAGTCTCGCCGCTGACCAAAAATTAACATGCCACCGGATGACATAAAATGCGTTTGTGTGTAAAAACATTCGTTGGGTTGACCACCTACAATGTGCACCAATCGTTAAAATTGGTTCGTAAGGTCTCAGTTGAGACGCGGTAAGGGCCGTTTACGGCCTCTAAGCCATAGAAAAAAAAGAAAAAAAATTGGTAGTATTACCAAGGAGGATTAGTGCAACACCTCTTTCTAATAATAACGTATTTTACTACTACGTTTTTTACTCTTAAGGTTAGACGTTATAATTTTTTATACTCCTCTTGCAATCTTGTGTCTCTATCAATTGAGGATTCATTCATTGTTCATGTCCATTAACTGCTTCCCAAAACATTTGAAACTATTGTCATTATGCGTTCAATGACTCTTCGATTCAGATGATTTTATTAGACGTAAAAATGTCCGCCAACAACCCAACTGAATTTATTTTTGAAAAATTGACGCTTTGGAAATCGGAGGAAAGGTCAATATACATTTAAAATCTATTTCAAATAAAAGCAAGACTTTGACCATGTGGTTATGGTAGTGGCAGGTGGAGTACTAGGTACCGGGTTCAAAGCCCGATAACAGCGGGAGGGAAATGGATTTTTTATCATCTGATTGCGATCGTCAGTGAAATCAGTGCATCTATGGACCGATGCAATGTGCAAATGGTTCGACGAAAATCTAACCTAAAGTCGTGCATTCTGGATTTGGCTTCAGTGGCGTAAGTTGGGACGTAAACAAGAAGACCGCAAAAATTTTCGTAGTTCTTAAAACCTCTTAAATAATTGTAAGAATAAAAACAAAAGCTAATTTTTTCCTGTATAGGTTTCATCAATCAACAAAGCACACATCTTGAACCGATTAATCTACACTTCATCTTCCTTTCAAAACGACGAATGATTTTCAATGAACACCGATTTTGTATAAAAAAATAGCATTATGAATCAAAGATATAAGGGTAAGGATCTCGACACCCCCATTTAAAATTTAAACGGAAAAACATGCAAAGAAAATTAATTATTTTTCCACATTTGGCAATGCACATACTCGTAGTCGTCATCACATTGCAAAGTCATTTATAATCCCAAAAAAAAAATTAGTGCTCACCGCTGAAATTAAATTCGATGTCTTATCCGAACAATATATACGATAAAAAAATTTCAAAATTTCGAAATTTTTCATCTCAACGATATATCTTATATATAAGATGAGAGACACGAGTCGATGAAGATAAACGGCAAGGAATCGTTTTTTCTTATGTTATGCAGTTGACAGTTTAATTTAATTTGATTGTTATTTCATTTTTAGCTGGAGCTGTAATTTTTTTTTATATCATATATATGCTGATAAATTTAATGACAGATAACATGTATAGTTCATATATCGTCGATATACGAGTATACGAAAAAATATTGAATTATTGAAGTATGGGTTGGTGATGATTAAATTGATGTGTGTTGAAAAAAATAATTGATTACATTTTCTTATATAGATTCTCGTATTTTGAAAAATACCTGTATACCGATAAGAAGGTTTAATGATGAAAATCGTAATAAGATTTGTATGACATTTAAGTGATAATTTGAGAAGCTACACCAATTTTAGGAATCGAGATATATGCTTCCCGAGACGTAACGTCCAAGGAGTGGGAACTGCTAACGTTGGAACGCAGTACCTAGCTCATTACAGTACAAACGGATAAATTCAACTATAGGTATTGACGCTTTTTTGCCATGAAAAGAATGACATAAAGGAAGGTTTAAATATTTGTACTCCAGTCTCTGGAATATTGAGCAGTTAAGGAACTATAAGTCTAGCTGGACCATATAAGTTTGTGGTGTATCACCACAAACTTAAATGGTCCAAACAAAAGCTCTTGAAAATATTAACGATATTGGCATACTTTACATATACGCGGTTGCCACATAAACCAACCATCTGATTCATTCACTTAAACCGAAATACTTAAATCTTAACTATAAATCGTATTGATATGAATCTTACACCACACACATAAGGTAAAAACATAAGCTCTTGGTTCAAATTTGACATAAATACGAAAAATATTACCGATATTGTCATAGTTCAAATACAGCTGCCTCAGCGAAAATCGTATTCTGCACCACGATATATATTCAACTGTGAAACTGTTTGGGGCTATCAAGTTGGCACTATAGCCGACACAATTACAGCACCAAGCAACTGGGCTGGGTAAAGGTGTTTACCAAACCGATAACCAACCTGGCTGGGTGTCCTGTTTAAAAACCAGCTCTGTTTTAACGGTCTGTCCGGATACCAAGTGCCCCCCGGACCACGCATAGCGTTTTCTGTGCACTGTGGATCCCTGCACAGACGGATAAATTTTTCTCGACGTGAGATCTAATTTCGAACTATACAAAATTAAATTTAGAAGACTCGGCGGCCCAGCCTAATAATTTGGAGGTGCTTTTGTCTTCTCTAGAAAACATAACTCTGGTAGCATCAAAGGAAACAGGATTAAACAGGCAACAATGAAACATCAGTTTTTAACTTAGACACTAATGCTCAACCATCGGAGAAGCAAGCGATTAAAAGCTCTTCAATTAAGAAGAAAATTTAGGGATGCATCGGAAAAGACAAGCACTGAAAAGTGCACTTGTTAAATTTTCAGGGAAAAACTACCTCTTCTCTGGGAAGAAAAAACGGATCAAATACGCCCACGCCCTGTCTCGAGAACCATACCAAAAGACAAATAGACCTCTAGCATAGGTAAACCAGAATGAGGGCTCAGAATCGAAAGAAATTTCAAAACGACTTTTAAGGAAGTTTAACTTTTCGTGCGCCGGATGTTCTTTACTTTTCGATCACATTGCTTAAAAGTGATAAACACACCTTTTGCTTCTGGAGTTACTTTGGCTTTTGAGATTTCTGTTTTGTGACGTCATGCTTAGCATGCAGTGTGCAAATAATAGAACTCTGAAGTTGATATTTGAAGCTGTACACAAACTTTATTCATCCCCGAGAGGGAGTTTAGCTGGTGTGTATCCTGTTCTGCGACCTTCCCAGGCTTGTAAGAAGTACAGTTTTTGTCCCGGGTCCAATCCTAGAACTTTCGGATATTTCGAAAGGAAAATCAAAATCCGGGACTAGAGACCCACAAATGGAGTAACTTTGGATTAAAAGAATGAACCGAAAGACATACTTCTTTACCTTGACATGAGCCATCTATACCAGGCTGGACGTTTTAACCCTTTTGTGCTCTAAGTAGGGTTTCAATAAATACTACACAAAAAGGAGCTGAGGTCAAGAAAAAATTGTCCTTTAACATTACATATGGATACAGTTTATACAGATAAATTTGCAGCAATTAAAGGCGTCGTCCCCTCACATAAAACGACGTATGAAAACCGGAATAAATGTATATTTAAATATGTCGTTTTTGTTCACGATCCATGGATTCACGGGAACAAAAACAATGGACGCAACATAGGCTTTCTCCTGGTTAGTGATACCTGCTCGTGACCTAAACCCTGTGTGAGTAATAACATGAGTTTTAGACTCCTAAATGAAATTTTTTGTAATGACCTTGCAGCAGTCGTCGATTAAGTGAAGGAACAGGGTATTCGACGTGAAGTTTGAGTAATCTCAAGAGTTAATCAAATCTTTAGTGTACGCAAACCGTAATAGTACAACATCATTTTCGGATATGATGCAAAATCACATCACGTTTATTAATGGAGCAACTTCGATATTAATCCTGGAGGTATTTCCCTTGAAGCGTGTTGCTTTTATGTAATTTGAATGTGTGTGGTAATCCGAGTTTTTGTAAAACTGCATTTCCCCTCCGTTTGATTTTGATGATTTATGCCGTAAATGCGTTGGAGTGCCTGCTTTCGCCCGCCTAGTGATTAGGCTTGTTGCGACATGAAACGAACCTGACTGCATGCTGTATTTGTGGGTGCCCGCATTCGTCCACCTTATTGAGTTTGGCTTTGATGCAGTATGAGACGAATTTCCTAGAAATATATGTGCCTTTGAGAGCGCGAAACGGACGACTACCACGTATTGAGAGAGGAGGCAGAAATTCCATTATAAGAAGTTAATTTTGCCTTGTTAGGTTAGGCAGGAGGGTATCGGGAGGTTGTGTCAGAAGGTATTGAAGTGTTGTTCTCTAAACAGCTTGCTGTTAGGTTCGTTTCATGTATATAAGTTCTTGTAATTCACTGATACTGACGCGTCACGACTGATCGTATATATATACGAATCGCACAGTATGAACATCAAGTCCGGTAGCATATGCTTGATGAGATGGATTTGATCTTTTCGATCACACTGTCATTCAATGACGTCATCATCAGTCGAAACCAGCCTAGTGGATTACAAGATACAAGCAACAACCCCAAAGTACAACGCACATTCAAAATTTACAGTAAGATTTCACGCTTCCCCCTCTTGGAATAACCTATATCTGCGTCTGACCTATTCATGCGGGCAATAGACCTACCTTTTTGATATCGTCAAGGAAAGAAGTAATTGAAATTACTCTTGCCTCACGGAGTCTTAATGGAAAAGTTACATCCTGAATGGTCTTACAAAACGTTACTCTCTCCGACCATCTCGACATCTCCGTCCCTTTAATGATTAATCTGAAATTAGAGAAATTAGGAATCTAAGAAACACATATTGAGAACTGAGAAGTGACTAGTTGAAATGGAGTGACTAGTCTCTTCTATCTTTAATGATGAAAATCAAAAAGTGAGAAAGAATGAAAAGGGCAGCTGACAAGCTTATAAAGCGCTTATCAGGGCCTTTGTATACAGCTGTTATGTAAATAAGCCTAAATGAACTGAGAGGCCATGGTGGACCAAGGAACTGGTCATAATGAAGAAGAAGACAAAAAAGCTTCTCATGAAAATCGGTACGACGGAAGTTGAGCGTAAACATCGAAATGAAGATCATTATGTGCAGAATTGGATAGCCTTACGGCAACCACAAAACTCAAGAGAGTCTTCTGTGGTAACATAATGGTCACTTATACGAGTCCAAATCAAGAGGTACTGAAAACTCATTTTTTTCGAAGTGAGAATTCTAATATAGTAGCTGGGAATCAACCTAAGTCGCTAAGATTACTTTTGCGTTTTTTCTATATTCTTATGATGGTATAATGACTCGATGGCTTAACCGACCACGCGTTTTCGAAAATGATGAATAATTGAAGCTTTTTGCAATTTAACAAATGATGATATGTAGTTTAGGACTGGGTGGTTTGACTGAGGCATCTCCAAAAACTTTTTTCTATATCTCTGGTAACATCACTCTCTATATCACCACTCTGTCTGCGTGAGGACAGATTTTCGACATGGCTTTTCTTTCGCATGTTAGAAATTATACCCCATCCATCAAGATTTAACTCATATACATTTATACATGACACAAACAATGGGTCTGATCACCACTCCTCTTTGGGACATTTGGGACTGTTGGGACCGTTGGTTTTTCGTGGGATGGATTCTCAATGCACAATATAAATATTTGGTTGAATACCGATATACACACTGAAAAAATTGATTTGTGATATTTACTAACTTTGCTTAGTAAAATTTTATTTGCGAATAGCACAAATCATTTTAAAGTTTGTATGTGCAGTTTAAAAATTTGCTGTGTGATAATTATAATTGATTTATGATTATTAAAAACTAAGATTAGTAATATTCAAACTAACCTCTATTGTAATATTTACAATGTGATTAGTAATAATAACAAAATAATGTATATTTTGAGAGTATATATATTTTGAGAGTAGTTTATATTCTCTCAAATTTTACTTTGTTTTGTAATTATTACTAATTACATTGTAACAATTACAATGAAGGTTTTGTTCGAAAATTATTTATCTTAAGTTCTAATAATCAGAAATCCATTGTAATTATCACACAGAAAAGTTGTAAACAGCATGTGCAAATTTTAAAAATGTTTTGTGCTATTCCAAAATAAAATTTCACAACAGCTGATTATTTATAACACTGCTATAAGGGAAGGCTGAAGGCCAAATCATTTTGATATCTTAAAAAAAATCGTTTTATATTTTTAGGAAATGTTATGGAAATATCCAAGAAAATGTACATCTTACATTTTTTTTAAGTTTAAATAATTTAGATAACAACCATACTAGAAAAAGTCGCTGGTTGTACTTTAAGGGTTAAGAGAGTTTCTCATCACGCAGCGGTTCCGATTCCCACCGTTGACCAAAAAATAAAAATGAAATCGGATGACATAAAAACACGTTTGTGTGTAAAAATCCGTTGGAATGATCACCTTCTATGCGCACCAATACGTTAAAATGGCTCGTAAGGTCTCAGTTGAGACGCGATAAGGGGAATTAAGCCATAGATTGTTACTAAAAAAATAATGCCATTATAAAATAGAAATATTCATTTGGTAATTGAAAGAAGTTATAGCGATCACTATACATATTTATTTCAATCATTCCATTAAAATTCTTATTTTTAATTATTGACATGCTCTGCGTTTCCTGATTTCTGCATTTTATATACAAATCAGAACAACCAATTTTCGTCAAGAATAGTTTTACCAGGTTTTACTCTTAGTCTCATGTCGTCACATTTTTTTGCGCAAATAATCAAATAGCATGTTGAATAATAAATATCGTACCATATCGGTACAAACATTACTAATTCGGTTTATTCCACAATAATGTAAAGTTTACTGTTTACTTACTAAATGTATTCAAAGGATTGGTAAAATACAAAAAGCTTTGTGTTAATTACTAAGCATTTGTAATTTCTCTCCCACCATTCGAGAAATATTTTGCCAAACCAAACAAATTCGAAATTCATGTTTCATAATCTCATTATACTCGTGAATTTATTGTAGATGTATCGAGATGCATATTTAACATTAAAAAAGTGATAAATTAAATAGTTGAAGTTTTATAAGTTTTTCAGGTAAGTTGGTGTTGGCAATCAATTTAAATATAGTGTTATTTTAAATGAGTGATGTGCACTTAATAAATAAATCTGCAACAATAAGGCAAAATGAAAAATAATCGAGTGACGCTAATTTTATATACATAACTCCGTACACATTTTTATATACAGGGTGTCCCCGATTGGGATGCTGATCCGTTACGGGCTGATTCCTTGGTTCATTTCATGAAAAAAATCGTATGGCAGGGGGGGGTCAATTTTTGATATTCTGAGATACAGCGCGTTTAAAAAATTTGGTTCGGAAAAAAAGTACAAGCGGATATTAAGCTGTAACTTACAAAATTTTTATTGGACAGCAACTAACAAAGTCTCATTTGACGGACAACTAAATAGGCTATATTTAAGATCTCATTGGCTATCTCGCATCTGTATCCATTTAAGAGCTATGGCGTTTTTAAAGTTAAAAAAATAAAAAAAAATGATATTTTTTTTCATAAATTTGAGTTTTTCTCAAAAAAATTTTTTTTTTTACTTAATTTTAATCCGCTATGATCTCCTCTACAATCCCCCAATACATTATTTGTACCCATGTGTTATAGTTTTTTACTTATGAGACGAAGAATGAAAACACTACCCACAAATATTTTCTGTTAAAAGATAATGGTAGTGTAAAAATTGTAACAATTTTTTTTCGTTAGTAAAATAAGAGGCGACGATTAGCAACTCATTTGTTTAAATGTTGAAAAACAAAAATTAAATATTTTATTAGTTGTGAGAAACAATCTAGTGTTGTGTCGTTGATTCAAATGAGAAAATAAAATTGATTTAATAAAAAACAAATAAATCATAATAAATTAAATATCACAATGGCAAAGTTCTCGGGCGAGGAGTACACGGATATCCATTTTATTTATGGATTCTGCGATGGTAATGCAGCAAGAGCTCGCAATGAATATCAGCGAAGATTCTCAACGCGTCGCGTTCCGGACGCGAGAGTATTTATAAATACTCATAGAAGACTGAAATGAACCAAGGAATCAGCCCGTAACGGATCAGCATCCCAATCGGGGACACCCTGTATAGTGTTTTTGTCGATTTTAGAACTATGTAAATGTGAATAATTGACAATAGTAATACAGAAAATTGTATCCCTTAACGATTTTCATGAAAACTCTGAATTTTCCATTTGCCTTTTTATCACAGAAGTAATTTTTGATTTTTAAAAGACGCCGTGGCGGCCATTCCAACAATAAAGTAAACCAATTATAATATTAGTAAGTAAATTTGTATATTACTAAGCAGTAGTAAAATGGTTGTGTGCATTGTAAAGGTAAACTGACCACATTTATTATTGAAATGTACATACATGTAATTAAATTTTTATCCTTAATTTACGTTATTTTTATATTATTCGAATAAAATTTCTCTAGATACGCTTTATTGGCCGAACAAAAGTACTTTTATAAAGAATTTTAAGTTCTAGAAAAGCTAGTTTCAGCAAAGGAAAACCACGTCCAACAGAAAGAATAATATATGAAATTCCATGAAGAATCAGGTAAAACAAGTATTTTTTTCTTGATAAATACTAGATATTGTCTTTAAATATATTGATTGATCTACAGGTGGAAAGGTCGCTCTGCAAAAAAGGTATCCAGATCTGTTTATAATTTCATATATGCACCACTTGCTGCATAAACTTTTTGCAGTATTATATATACAGTGTTGACAACAATACTACCACAAATTCAGGTAAATATTCTTTATTAATATGCCAAAAATTAAGGCATGTGGATGAATTTATTATCAACAAAATATTTCTTTTTCTCAGGTCCGTTCAATGTATAGCTGTTACCGTGTTTCATCCTTAACGATGCTCAAACAAAGTTGGCCAGTCTGGGTAGTAAATGAAAGTACCAGAAATTAAAATCTGTTAACATCATTTTATTAGAAACAAATAGATATATTTTTATACATTTATTTCAATAATTTGGAGTATCCTTATTTGGAATAACCGATGATTTGGTGTACCTAAGTTCTAATTATTTTAATAAAATTTAATTTTACCGGAATTTGAATGAATGTCTTATTTTAAGTTTTTCCTAGTTGTAATACATAATGGTGCAAAATATGTAATGGTGGTATATATATATATATATATATATATATATATATATATATATATATATATATATATATATATATATATATATAAATATATATATAAATATATATATATATATATATATATATATATATATATATATATATATATATATATATATATATATATATATATATATATATATATATATATATATTTATATATGTGTGTGTGTATGTGTGTGTGTGTGTCTGTATAAACCGCGCTCTGCAAATACTGCATATGCTTTGTGGAAACGATTAAAAGCTGAGTAATATTACATAATATCTGGCGAATATTACTTTGCTTAGTAAAATTTAAACTTCAATTGTTCTACTTTTGCTTTGCTAATATTAACAATATTTAGTAAATTATTGTTAAATGCGATAAACAACCATTGTAAAATTTACCAAATCTGTGTAGATATTACTAATCAATTTTATTAAAATCAATTTTGAGGTCAATTATTGATTAGTAAAATCTACTAAATGAACTGCGATACTTAGTAATTGATTTTTAATATTGATCTTGCTATTTGTAAAAATGGTTTACTGTTATACCAGAATTTAGCAAATCGCATAGTAAAAATTACTATGCTAAAGTGAAAACCGCAATCCAAAAAAAAATTATAAAAAAAATTGAATCACCAAGCATTAGTTATATTTAATCAATCAACTTTACGTTATTTGAGAAGCGCTTAGTTGGCTGAAAAACTACTAAATTTTTATCAGTATTTACTATGCTTTTTGTTAAAGAACGCAAATCTTTTCTTTCAGTGTAGCATCACAAATCACGACAACTTAACCCTGGTCCTTTGAAACCATGACAGAGCTAACTTGACTTGTGAGTGTTATAAATGGCTCTCCTGTTTCCAAGTGGTCGTTTTTGTTGAATTAAAAATGTAACATGTTACATGTAACATTTGAGAAACGTGACATGAACGTATGTACATCACCAAAAGGTCTGCTAACTTGATCAGCAACTTCATTTGACCTAAACTGGACTTGTGGTTAAAAACAACGCAATCGGTGGCAAATATAAATTGCCCGATGGGCTATTTTGCATGAGCGATTTGAAGGCATTGTTTACTAACGCGGTGGCGACAATTGATGCCCATAAAGGTAATGTAACGAACCCCACTATATGCAAATTTTTTTAACGGGAGTACAAAAGTTTGTTATTGCCTCAATTGGCATATGATTACTGTCAGCTCTAGAAACAAAATCATCAACCTGACATTGTGCTCAGGTAAAAGACCATCAAATTTTCAAATTATTGTAAAATGAGTCTTCTTGGCCTTGTGGTTAATTGCTTAAGATATTTAAACGTAATATATCTGACGTGGTCATTGCCAGTCATAAAGTAAAGAGCGACTTACCATCATACGGGTTGCATTCGGTATGAGCCACTATATAAAGTCAATCGGTTTTATTACGGATGGTACGGATTATTTCAGTCTTCTCAAATATAATGTTAGTTTGTGAACCATGAGAAAAATGGGTTGAGTCTATAAACACAAATCGGTGAAGCAAGTGGTTTCCAAATATTTATTTACGTTACCCGGTCTTATAAGCATGAATTTTTGATTCAGTAACCTCTCGTTACCTGATCGCAATCAAGTGATTATTCAATTAAGGTGTATAGTATTATAAATTCTTGAAATTTCTTTCAACTATCCGCCATTCCTAATTAAAATAATTTAAACCGTTAATAATTAGATTTTTCACGCAACTAAATTCTAATAATATTCAAACGACCATCGCGCATAGTTAACATAACTATATGGTTGAATGTACATAGTGAGTTAAACAAATTTTTCATGTTTTACAATCAATTAAATAATTAATTTTTATGCAAATGAATAATTAATTATTAACAAAAAAATATATTTAATTTTATTTCTTGTACAGAACAATAACAACAAGAGGTCGCGAAGTATACGTATATAAGAAATGATAATTTAAAACCTCCTCCTACTCGTTCTTGTCGAGCATTCCTTTAGAAGAGGTTATGTGTGAATAAATAAAATAACAATATAATATTGTTGTTAATTAATTCAAGAAAAATAAAATTAAAAATAAAAATCCATTCGAATGTGCACGCAGCATCTCGATATATCTCTCGATATATAAGGTAACAAGACTGCGACCACAATAACAACAACAAAAATTGTAATTTTTTAACCAAATTGACAGAATGTCATAATTTACAAAATTTTATTTGTTTTATAAATTATTTAAATTAAATGTATAGCAAGAATAAGACGTACACATAATATAATATAAGAAACCAACCAATCCGTGCGTACAGTGTGCAGAAAGAAACAAGTTTGTTGTGGCAATCAAATGAGGTGATTTAGTTTTATTGTCAGCGGCTGTAATTAATGATTTCGTCATTGTGTGGAATAAATGTTGGTCGTCGCCTTAGATTAAATTAACATTATGTTTGTTCGTCTTAATTGGAAAAACAATGTGAGATTAGAAACCGATACAGCGATAAACGGTTTGATTTCACAAATTCTTAAAATATTTTATTAAATGATTATTTATTGGTACTTAATCGCGTGATTGTGTTGTATCTTATGATATTTTAAAAAGATATTAGTGTCACAAATTTTGGTTAGTTTACGTTTTAAAATACGACTTATGGTAAAAATATGCTGGCGGGAGGTATTATTTTAAAGAAACAGTTTGGAATATTGTTAAGGAGAATATGGGGCGCCAATAACAATAAAGATGTTTGGGATTCGTCGGGCAGTGCTTCATTTCGTCTTACCAATCAAATAAGGTCGAACAGACAGTTTGACAAAATTCCGAATATAAAATAACCCTGAATTCATGTGTTCAACTGCAGTTGCATGATTTATCTGTAACCTCGGTATAACCTTAGTGAATTCTCGAATAACATTCATGCGGCTTGTATTTGAATGAATTCAATTGTTTAAAGTACCATATTGGTGGTGCTCATTGCTGAGTTTTTGAGCTGTTGGGTTTTAACAGTTGATTCACCAACATTATAAAATAATATACTTATAATTTCTTTTACATGCAGATAATATTACAGCTAATGGGTATATTACCAAAAGAGCGAGGAACACCCAGCACTATGCTCGCTCAATCACCATAAAATTGTGGAAAGGCCACTGTATTAAAACAACTAAGAGTTACATAGCCTTGTTCTTATGCCTAGCCACGAAAGGAAGTCATCTCGAACTTGTAAGTGACCTGTCAACAGATTCGAACTAAGTGTCATTTCGTGCCCCCGGGAAGTCCTCAATTCGATGGGTTATGGGAAGCCGGAGTCTAGAAAACAAAACAACACTTCCGCAAAGTGATTGGAACTGCTTTAGCCTTGGAAGAGCTCTCAACACTTCTAGCTCAAATTGAGTATGTTTGACGATGGAGATCTGAATCCAGCACATTTCCTGATAGGTAGATCAATCATTTCAACAACACAACCTGATATCACGAGTGTAAATGTCATGATAAGGTGGAACTTGCTACCAAACTCAGCCAAAAATTATGGAAAAAAATGGCATAGGGATTTCGTGATTACAACGGAGGCCGAAATGGTTGCTAGAACAACCTAACATCCAATAAGGAGAACTAGTTATTCTCAAACATGACCAACAACCAGTCACGCTTTGTCCACTAGCAAGAGTCGTAAAACTGCACCCAGGACAAGATGGACTGGTCAGAGTAGTCACACTTAAATACAAAACCAGCACATTTAAAAGAAATATTACCTAAATATGCTGCTTACCTTTGAGCAACATCAACATACACTGCGAGAAGAATAATTATGTCCTTCCTTGGCTGCTACCGATGAGAACACGGGTCAGCAGCTACCACAAAGTTCCGAAAAGCCTCTGCCGAACATAACAACCACACAGAGAGACAAGCAACAGTCTATAGAAACCAAGCTACTCTCATCCGGAGAAGATTACCACGATTCGAGAAAGCAGCCCCACAGGCAAGCAAAGAGTGGATGTAAGATAAATCATCTGGCATTAGCGATACTTTCAATTTGCTGTAAACACAAGTTCAAATCAAGATCACAAGTTCAGATCAAGATCCATTTAACTACTCGGCAGGAAGTTATTTTGAGGATCTAGGCAAACTCGAACTGGTAACATAATTGAAGAGGACTTTAGTAAAGAGGACATTACAATATGACAAGCTATTGGGAGGCAAGCACAAGCTGAGTTAACAACAGCTAGTGAAGGATTGTCTGGTTTATACTTCAACATAATCCTACAACAACGGCAGTTTAACAACTTAATCGCAGACAATGATCTGCTACTAACAAGCAACAAAGAACGACGACGAATGAAGCGAGAATTGGGAGACGACCGGAATTATCTTAGGGAATATGTTTGGGATTCGTTCCCAGCGCAAGACTAATCAATTTGAAGTCCAGTTTGATAACATCTACAACCAGAATCATCTAGTGGCACTAATAGGAAACCAAACGAATATGCCACACAGATATGATCTGATAAGTGGAAAAATGCGGTCAAATCTGCCGGACAAATGTATCAAATAATTACTAATATTTTCAACGATTAAATGAAAACAAGCACCCATCCAGAAATCTGGGAAACTTCAATAATTGTAATGATTCGAAACCTAATAAAGATATAAAAAAGTTTACTCATATCGCCCAATCAGCTTATTGAGAATTACACTCACTCTCAGCCAATTCGGGACGAGAAACAAATCATTCCGGATCATCAAGTTCGATTTAGAGAAGAACACAGAACTATGGAAGAAGTTCATCAGAAATCAGAAACTCCCTTGGATAAAAAATCTACTGCTCTACCGTGTTTCTAGATAAAGCTCAAGCTTTCGATAAGGACTTTTACATACAATAGCACAATTCCCGGCAAGCTTTCGTAAACTTATTTGCACAATCGAAAATTCTAGATAATATTTATGCAGGAGTCCTTTAAGGCAGTGTACTGGGACCAGTATTGTCAGACCTATCAACTATATATACAGCACCTTGCCCTATACAGCATACCTTTTATTTCTAAAATTTCTTTTCGGTAATTTCGATTTTCAATATGCACAACGTTGTGAAGGGTCCGTGAAACCCGATGAAATTAAACTATCGCCATTGATAGATGCAGATCGCCGAATAACAACTAGTGAGATTGCGGAGAGGATAATTTTGTTGAAGTAATAATCTTGGATAATTTTTTTGCATTAACGACTAAAATTTGTTTCTTAAACGTCACGAAAATGATTCATTTTTGAAGTACTTCATTACTGGCGACGAGAAATAGGTTGTTTGCAAAATCGTTAAGCGCAAAGATCATATAACACAGAGAGGCTGATATTCACAAAAATAAGGTTATGCTATCTGTTTGGTGGAATTTCAAGGGAATCGATTTTTTGAGCTGTAATCAACAGGACCAATTGAATGATTCACTCAAACAAAAGAGGCCAGAATTGATCAATATAGAAAAGGTGAAGTGTTCCATCACGATAATGCGAGACCTCATACAAGTTTGGATACTTGCCAAATAGCTTTTACATCTTCAATGGGATGAATGTACTACCACACCCACCATCTTCTCCAGATACGACATCTTCGGACTATTACTTGTCCGGATTTCTACAAAATGTTTGAAACGGCAAGACCTTCACATCAAATCAGAACGTCAAATATCACTTGGACCAGTGTTGTGCCATCAAAGATTAGATGTGCAAGCCTAGCCTACGTATTCGTTTATCAATTTTATACTCACACATCTGATAATAAAACTAAGTCAAATGATCAAAACAACCGAACTTTTCGATTCTACTCGTTCTATCATCACAAATCTAAAATTTTTCTTATCAATAAACAAAATTGAATTTGCACTGCTATAAAGTGATTATGTCAATGTGTTTGTACATTTATGAAGATAAGATATGATAACATAGCTTATTACAAGTAAATGTTGGTTTTCAATTCTATCGACAGTTAAGTTTGAAGTGTTGAGCTAAGTTCTCGTAAATATAAAAGTGTAAAGTACAAGGTGTGTTTAATCAAAACTAAGAAATATGAAAATTAAACTGAATTGTTCACCATATCTTAAGATGCATGAAATCACAAAACGATTATTCAACTGTGATTTCCATTCCGATGTTCAATTCATAGTCAAAGGCAAAACGATCTACGCACACTCTTTGGAACTCATGAAGAGAAGCGTTGTGTTTGAGAAGCAATTCGAAAATATGAAAGGTGATAATCAACTAATACCTATCACCGATTTTCAATACGAGAGTTTTTATGAATTCATCCGATTTCTTTACACGGACGAATGCGACATAAATGTACGTAATGGAATTGATTTGTTAAAGTTGGCTACACAATACAAAGTGGTAATTTTGGAGAGTCAAATAATCAACTTATTAGCAAGCACTGATTGGATTGTACAATTATGTGTACACTGTCGCATAGATAACTATGCGACTGCATTTGAACAAAGTACTGAAATGGTTAGGCATAATTTGGAAAGCTGTATGAAAAACAAACATAGGGGGTGGAGTGCAAGGGAACAAATTGAGGAATATGAAATTATGGAACAATTTTCTAGAACAGCGTCATCTAAACTAACGAAACCTAGTGAAAGTCTTTTACTTACGCATCATGATATAAACGAAGAAAATTTCAACTATCAATTCGAGTGGTGCAAAATCAACCGTGGAAATACTTTTGAATCAACATTCACAGTTTCAAAAGATTTGTTATTATCTGCTTTGTGGATTGGCATTGAAGAAAATCGAAGTGATGTTGAAATACAAATTAAGGAATACGAAACTAAATCTGATCAAACTAAGTCCATTAAATTTACACAATCAGCACCAAAATACTGGAACACAATGTTAATCACTCTTGGAGATTCGATTTGTTTTAGACCCGGTTATGAATACAAAATCATCATAAAATATTTGGATATACCAGATGAATCTATGTACGTGGCATGCAGGGCGAAAAATACCAAGCTAATCTATAAAGATCGAGACAACTGTTTAAAAAACGTGAAGCCAAGTGACAATTTACTAGAAATGATTTTTGAGCGGCCACCACTATTATCTCTCAAATTCACTCATCGATATATTATAAGGAAATCAAAATAAAGTGGATCCACTTGCCGAAATAAATAATATTATTGTTGCTTTTTTTGTTTATACATAATATTTTGTGAAGTGTAATTGAGATTGAATACTAAACAATGTATATAGGTAAGTTATCACAAACAGATGTCTGCACATAATTTTATAGCAGGCTTGAATGAAATATGTTCCAATTATTATTTAGATTTCTGCGAAATATTTGAGTCATCAGATGTTTTTATATATGTTTCTAAGTTTTTGCGTCTTGGGTTAACCTTTATCTTCAATTTTTTGATTGCTCTTACTTTTCTTTTTCATTTTATTAAATACATAATCATTTGTTTTTGCTGTTTCAAAAAATTTATATTCATTTTGTTTTTAGAGTGATATTAACTAGCTACATTAAAAAATTGTTTTCTTTTCTACTCAATGAACAGTCAAATTTTAAGTAAATACAAATTTATTCTGCAAAATATTAGAAGTCTTAGAAAAAATTTCGATACTTTTTTACTTAATGTAAATGATTTTTTTCCAGATATCGATATAATTTTTCTTACTGAGACATGGATCTCTAGTGATGAAATCGATAACTATTATTTAGCTGGTTACACTTTCATTGCAAATTGTAATAATAATTATAGAGCAGGTGGAGTTGCTGTATTTATTAAGTCTGCTCATAAGTATCAGGTTGTTTCTTTAAATTTTTCTTCAGCTGATGTTATTAAATTAACGGTACATCTAAATAACACTAGTTTTTGTTTTGTTTTAGTTTATAGATTTCATTTCATTTCTATAGATGTCTTTCTTAATGAACTAAATAGTTTCTTTGCGACAGAGAGGTCAAATCATAAAATTTTACTAGGTGATATAAATCTAGACTTAATAAATGAATCAAAATCTAAAGATGATTATTTGCTATTAACCGCTTCTTATGGATTGGAATCAATTTTGAATTTTGTTACCAGACCAAGCTCAGATACTTGCATCGACCATGTGCTAGTTGAAAGTAATGATTTGAGGTATGAGTTTGTTGTGCAAAATATGCATATGTGTATAACCGATCATATTACCATCTCGCTAAATTTAAGTTTATTTAATTTTAAAAAAGATGTCCATATACATCAATCAGTACCACAATCTAAAATAAATTATACTGATTTATCATATAGTTTGTTTTGTTGTGATTGGAGCTTAGTTTATTCAACGGAAGACCCTAATGAGGCTTATGCAAATTTTGAAAATAAATTAATATCTGAAATAAAAAAACATACTTTTAAAATAAAAAGAAATAGTAAATCTAAAAAAATCAAGCCTTGGATTACGTCTGCGCTTCTCAATTTAGTTACTTACAAAAATAACTTAGCCAAAAAATTGGCAAGAAATAAAAACAACCAGGTTCTAATTAAAAAATTTAAAGTTATAAACCTTAAATTAAAAACTTTGATACCAATCACAAAAGAACGGTATTTTAAAACTAAATTTAATGAAGCAGCAGATTTAAAATCAAAATGGAAGGTTGTTAATAATTTTTTAAACAATGTACCTAGCACAAATATCATCTCGTCGATTGATACAGGTGATAGTAAAGTAGAAACTAATCCGTTAAAGATAGTAAATATGTTTAATGACCATTTTATTAAAATACCATATGATATTTTGCAGAATAGTCAAGAACACTATTTCATTGATGACTCGGTAAAAGATACCATGTTGCACTCACGCATAACTAACCTGAATTTTTTTTTGTTTCCTGTGACTATTAATGAAGTTCTTGCAGTTGTTAATGATTTAAAAAACACTTATTCTTGCGGGATGGATGAAATTTCGCATATTTCATTAAAAAACATTATTCTCAGTATTGTGTATGTGTTAGTCTATATTTTTAATCAATCTTTTTCTAAGGGCGTTTTCCCTGACAAACTAAAGATGGGTATTGTTAAACCACTTTTTAAGAAAGGAAATCGTTTAGATATTAATAACTATCGTCCAATCACACTTTTAAGTACAATTTCAAAAATTTTTGAAAAACTTATCAAAACTAGACTTTTGGATTATCTGTATAGAATAAATTTTCTTGACAAACGGCAGTATGGATTTATAAAAAACTCATCTACTGAAAAAGCAATATTATCGTTCTTAACACCTCTACATGAACATTTAAATAACCATTTAAAATCAGCTGCTTTCTTCATAGACATTACCAAAGCATTTGATACAGTCAATCATAATATCTTACTATCGAAACTACAGTATATTGGTGTTAGAGGAGTTTCTCTAGGTTTGTTTAAATCATATCTTTTGAATCGAAAGCAACGTGTATGTATAGACACTGTCTACAGTGATGAAAAGATAGTGAATATTGGAGTACCGCAAGGATCAGTGTTGGGACCTCTACTTTTTTTAGTATACACTAATTCCATATTTTCACTTGAATTAAAAGGCAGTATTGTAGCGTTTGCCGATGATATGGCATTACTGTACTCTAGTTCGAGCTTGATCACTTTAAAATCATTGATGAAACATGATTTAGTATTGTTAAAAAGATGGTTGTATGTGCACGACTTGGTATTAAGCTGTAAATCTAAAATAATGAATTTCAGTGTTGGTCGTTTAGATTGTAACAGTTATTCACAGTTCACATATCATTCTTTATCATGTGACCAAAATACCTGTGATAACCATTGTGTTCCAATTGCTAATGTACATGTTTTTAAATATCTTGGAATTCATTTAGACTCACAGCTGAATTTTAAAAATCATGTAACTGAGCTAAAGAAGAAACTGCGATCTTCTTTAAGATCTTTTTATTATTTGCGTAATGTTTGCACTCCGGATTTTTTAAAATGTTTGTATTATGCCTTAGTTGATTCTCATCTTCAATATGGTGTAACATGTTGGGGAGGGATCTATCTTTCGAACGTTAAGCCGTTGTTGTCGATTCAAAAAACAGTTTTAAAAGTTATCAACTTCGTGCCTAGGACTTCTCCATCGTATTCTCTGTTTGTTAATTTAAAAATCTTACCACTGCGTTATCTTTATGTATTTAAGGTGCTTAAAGCATTTTACATCATGAGTGGAAATCGTATGGGTAATAATTTAAGAAGAGAAACGTATGGTTTTCGAAATAGTATCAGGTTGAACGTACCATTCCCTTACAAAGAGCATTACAAAAAATTCTTTACTTTTACAGCTCCAAGTTTGTTTAATAAACTCCCACCTTCTATTAAAAATTTGAATAATTTTAAGGAATTTTGTAAATTACTAAAAATTTGGCTTTTTAAGGTAAGAGACATTGAATATTTCATTTGAACTATTTCGTGCTATCCTGGTTTATTGATAAGAATGGAATTAGACAGAAAATGAAATAAAATAAGAATAAAAAGAAAAAGACAGAAACAAAATAAAAATATTAAAAATATAAATATAATTTATTGTATTATCTTGTTATTTATTATTTATTATATTTATATTATTTATTGTATTTATTGTATTATTTATCTTACACTTTTCTTAATTATCTTGTTATATTATTTAATTTTTTATTGTTCATCTTATTTTATACATATTTTAAAACTAAAAAAAAATAATTAAAAATAATAATGGTTAGATGTACTGAATCGTAGCTCCACTTCATTTTTTTTAAAATTTGGAGTTACTATACTAGTTTTATTTATTTATATTTATTAAAAAATTTTTTAAACATTATGTATGTATCATATTAATAAAATAAAACTAGGAAAAACAAAAAAAAAAAAAAAAAAAAAAAAAAAAAAAAAGTGTTCCGTGGTTAAAGTCTGTTATATCTCGATTGAGACTAATCAGGATCTTTAATGACTTTCTAACGGGTAGTCAAATTATCTTACCAAGATTGTGACTCTTTAGCTCCAGTAGCGACTATACATATCACGTTATCGTTAGTTTAGGATCTAATTTTACGAAAAAATCCATCATTTCAGGATATACAGTGCAACCTAACGTGATTGAACATCACAAAAGAAAGTATAGAGCTTATCTTTCAGGCCAGGTTTTTTCATATTTAAACGACTGATAACACGATTATTATACTTAGATAACAAGCATGTACAGAACAAAATATATTGAAAAGGTGACATCAGTATTTATTTTCGATATTTCTGTTACTACTCATATCTTGAAAATATTAAATAGGCATCCAATCAAACATATACAAGCTATATGAATGGTATTTGTTTCACAAACAACCCCTTTGATTGCTGCTCCCAATGTCAAAATAACATGATTTAGAACTCACGTAATCCATATGTGGTTACCATTATTACATAATTTAAGCCTTGATTAGACTAGAGTGGTTCAACTCTATAAAATATTAGTTTCACTACGTAGGTATAGACTTATCTTTAGATTTTTAAGTTTCTTGAACTGGAACCTAATGAGATTTGTGATACTATTAGAATCTGTGATACTTGAAAATAGTATAATGTGGAGTACCAAGACCAAAAGAATGGAATAAGTATTTTTCAATTAATGATGCACCTTTGAATTATACGAGCAGATGTGTTCTATCGTTCACTGTAATCAGAAGGTAAATAAGTTTTGTATTACACTTCTTTTCGACTATATATGGTATGCTATATTTGAGCTGATAAAAAATATAAATATTTTTCAAACTTATTTGTCAATATACACAATACGCATTTCGTTAAAATAAGTTCTTATCAACACAAACATGAATTATTTCAGATAAATATATATAAGAATTACATATACACTTGCATCGCCGAAACTGAGAACACCGATTGACGATAATAAAAAGGAAATACTAATAGATAATACATAGTAAATTTAGCAAAGACAGGCAGCGAACTACTAGCGGTTCACTAGCGGGTACTAGCGGTTGGTCGATTGGAAAGCAACTAATATTACAAAGTACAAAGCATTACACAAACATTTCAGTCCGAGTAAGGTGTCGTTCGAAAATTTGATAAAACGAAAGGATAAAATTGCTTCCAGTGATTCAAAATCATAAAAGGAATTAACTACAAAAAAAATTTAAAATTATAAAATAATCAAGTGTTTAATGCCGATAAACTTGCCTATTCTCCCATAGTTTATTCATTTAGAGAATGCCTATACGATTGGAGCAGCTTTTATATTAAAACACTTATTTATTAACAGAGCTCAAAAGCTGCGTATGATAAAGCGTTGCTGGGCTGACGACCCGCATCCGTAAAAAACAATTACTGTTAAAAATGTCAACAAGATAAAAAAAATCGGATTCCGCCAATATAAAAATGACCCCCCAGCTTAAGTACCCGGAAACGAGATTGAGGATCAACACGTGGAACGTGCAGTCACTCAGAAAACCTGGTGCGCTAGACACCCTTATCGGATGTATGAAAGAGTATCGGCTGGAACTCGTAGCGCTCCAAGAAACTCGATGGCCTAAAAGTGGAGATCATGTATTCCAAGGCTATACGTTGCTACAAAGTGGAGATGACCTCGGAAATCTTGGAGTTGGATTTCTCATTGGCCCACAGGTAAACAAGGCTGTGTTGGACTTCCAACTTCCAAGCAGTCGATAATCGAATGTATAAGCTTCTCTTGCACATGAGATTAACCAACCTGTCAATTGTTTGTGTACATGCACCCACTGATGTAAGCTAACCCCAAGATAAGGACTCATTTTACAATAATTTGGATAATCTAATGGGCTGTATACCTGAGCACGATGTCAGATTGGTGATCGGTGACTTTAATGCTATAGAGCTGGCAGAAATCTGATCGACTTATGTAATAACATAAGTCCGTACTCCCGACACGAAACTGCGACCGAAACTGGGAAAAGAATGATGTACTTTGCGATCCCTCATGATCTCCAAGTGGCAAGTACATTCGTTCCTCATAAAAACATCCATTTGGAAACATGGACACATCCACGTAAAACATCCCGAAGCCAAATTGACCATGTGTTGATTGCTAAAGGGCGGGCTCGGGTTGTCCAAGACGAAAGATCGTATCGGTCGTCAACCAAATTCGAAGGCAGTGACCATTATCTGGTCACATGGCGTGAACATTTTTCTGACTTACTAAATGTTCCACATGTATCACAAGCTGTATTTGAATATCCACAAATACAGACCGCGGAAATGTTCATTAAGGATCCATCCTATGAGGAAATTTTTCATCTCATGTTGGAATACATCCTTCGTAAAAGTGAAACACCTCAGGACAATATCTTATTCCGACAATCCAATCAATTTCTTGCTTATGCAGATGATATCTGTGTGATTGGATTAAATGGCAACGGAGTGAAAGAGATACTTGATCCACTGGAACAGTTTTCAGCTTCCGTTGGTCTCAAAATCAATGAGTCCAAAACAAAATATCTGATCTCTGGTTTTCGAGACCAAGACGCAATTGATTGCAGTAGTGGTAACCACACGTTTGAAGGAGTAATGAGATTCAAGATTCCTGGATCTCTCATTACTCACGATAATAGTGTGGGCGGGGATATCAAGGTTCGTCTTGCTGCTGGCAATCGGGCTTTGTATCCTCTACGTCCACTTCTGAAGTCAAAATATCTTGCAAATGCGAATAAGCTGAAACTGTGCAGAGTGTTGATCAGACCCATAACGCGACGTCGATGGCACATACCGAGTTCTGTTAAATCACGAGATCAGCAATTTAATGCAAAATCCTGATATCGTGCATGAAATCAAACGACAGCGAGTACGCTGGCTCGGTCACGTTGTGCGTGTTGATCCGAAACGAATGATATAACGATCTTTAAAGGGAGAGCCGCCTTCGGTAGGCGAAGAGGTCGCTGCCGGCATCGATGGCCCCACGGCGTAGAGAGCGATCTAGCATCTTCCAACTACTAGCAATCGTATATGAAGATCTGGCTCGTGATCGAAATCGTTGGAGTCAGATTGTTGACACGGTACGGCCAATAATGACCTGTAAAAACTGACAAAAAAATTAAGCATTCAAAGTAGGAAAACAATATGACCGGACTGGAACCAACCAGCAGCCCCACTGCAGCCACAGAAAATTTAAAATATAATCGTAGGGGAGGGATTTGATGATCTTAATATTGATGATTTGTTCAATGATAATGAAATTATGAATGCCGATCTCGTAGATATGGTGAATGATATAACTAGCGGAATCAGTTCCGAATCATTCACCGCAAATATAGTAGTTGGAGAGCTTCGACTAGGAAGGTAATTGCAAAAATTTATTTTTTAGCAGAGAGCCTGTGAATTAAAGGGCTTCGAAATTTCTAAAAACAAAGCCTAATCGTAGATTTTGAAAGCTCTGATGAATAGCTTTAGTGAATATAATAAATATTCAACACTAAACATATTTGAATCAATCCCTTAGGCTTGCATGATATTTTTCCCTTGAACAACACGGTATGTACGAATATATATATGATTTTTCGTATCTACAATTTTACATATCTACCGTGCAAACTGAGGGATTGGTGTTTATATATAAATATATATGTATATATATATATATATATATATATATATATATATATATATATATATATATATATATACATATATATTTATCGTTATCTGATAGTGAAATTCGTTTATGCATCTTGCCCCGTTTTGGGGTTCAAACCAGTAACCTTCCTGTCTATAGTCGGAACTCTGAACATTTTGCCATGTGTAAAGTTGTGGGATTCCTTGCTGATGATTTGAACTAGCAAGACGGATTATGTGACAACTCTATATGCATATCATGTAATAAATACAAACCAATACGACTTACAGTTGATCATTATTTTCATACATATGAGGCTCGACAAGTGGATATTGTAAACGACTTGGTTCGTCTATAATGTTCATAATCTCTAAACATCTGGTAGGCAAGCGTTTTGATATGCAGTTTGGTCCAGATTTATTTTATTAAGAAATAAATGATTTCTGATAGTGCCATCCTAAAGTTCGTTTGGCATTACATTTTTATAACATAATGTTTCGTAATGTATTGCTTAGCAAGGGAATGCTTGTCGGTTTTACTTCTTAAAGCTTAAAATATAAATTTATCTTACATAGGTTACATGGTTGGTCCTATTAAACACCATTCCCAATATTTTTAAAGTTTGTAACTTGAACCCATTCTAGTTAACAATATTTAAATTTTTTTCGTATATCTTCCAACAGAGAAAATATGTAGTGAAAGTACAACCAACTTTTTTTTTTGCATACAGTAGATAAATTTATGTAAATAATTATAAATATTTATTAATCCAATAACATCAAAAAATTATACTTTCATGAGTACGTATAGACGTACATCTAAGGTTAAATTAAGTATTAATGTATCCACTTTAACAAAGAAACGAGGAATGGTAGCAAAACTGCTCTCAACACTTTCATTCTTATAATATAAAATTCAATTATATTTTCTAATCTATTTTTTATTTTCTTACATATAGCTAAGTACTATTACATACCTCTGCTGCTGCTTGCAGTCACATATTTTCACCACACACAAAATTTTTATACTTAAAATACAATTCATTCACTGAGTGTCAGGACTTGGTTATCATATAGCTGCGGGCATTAAGTACTACCTAGTCACTGTGACTGGTGGGTTCTATATCACTAATCTGTACCTCACTTTAAATACTTTACACTTAACTGGTCAAAATAGAACTTGTCTTGCACGTCGAGCTGGAATACATAATTTACAAATCTAATGGATTCTCGATCATTCTAGTCTTGGTACAACAGACAATGTAATGGTGAACACATTCCATTGTATTGTATTTGCAGATGTTACTATGCGTTAATGTACTAGTGTCTATAACTGGTTTCGACTGACTAACTGTTTTACAGTATATTCTCTTTACTACCTTTACCGCGTTTGCGGCGTCGCAAGCAATAAAACTGAAATCTCACATAAAATATCACATATATAGTCGGGTTGGATTCGAACTATATATACCGCGAACTCCAACCAACCAATGACTGTTACTGGAGTGATAAAAGGATAATTGTTATAATACAATCAAACTGGCGATAAGCAAGATTACGTTGACTACTTAAACTGAGAAACTACTTAAGAGATAGGAGGTTTCACCTATAAGCACGCGATCTTAGTAAAAGGCTTTTTAAAGAAAAACTTCATCTTCAAATACCTTCCAAGTTCAAGTTTTAAGGTAGTTTTTATTTGATCCGTTCTGTTTTGTTACCGAAGCGCGCCTAACCCTCTTAAAGTTTTCTTAATCTTCGCATCGTTTTATTTCAAGCCAGCCTAATGTGCTAGCTGAAACTTAAGTTTTCTATGACTTCTGCATCCGAAAGGGTGGTTCTTCACACTGCTTGACATAATGTTATGTGACTCAGATTTGAAAGACTTCATTTTGAAATGTTTGTGTCCCAATCTTAAAGGTATATAGATGTTTTTAAAAAGCGAACGAACTAATAATCAGACATGAGAGGTATATGCTGTGGGAGAGATCACCACAAATCACAATAAGTACTTTATGTTAAAGTATACCTTTGTAACTGTGTTGAAAAAATATCTCAATGGGCAGAACGTACGTATTTTATTGGTTGTCTGATCAGCAAGCTTCACAGGAATATATAGTGTCTACTCAATAGAAAAAGAATACGAAGAGGGTTGGTTGACAAAAAAAGCACACAACCAAGAAATATATTTAAAACAAGATGGCAAGACGGAATACGTTGGGCTTGGATTTCCCGAATTGTGATAGGCAAATTTAGATTCCCTAGAACTCGTTATTATAATAAGGAATAAACTGAAAAAAGTGCGACTCTAAAATATAAAGGTGCGAGGTCTAGGCAGAAAGAACCGATATGATATCTGCGTTTCCAAGACTGATGATTACTTTACGAGACCACTTAAACTAATCTTTCAGTTTTTAACGGAACGGAGCTTTTTAACTTAACAATCACGATATTTGAAGATTACATAATTCAAATGGTTGAATAAAGAATGGATCACGGCCTTTTTCATTGAAAACGAACCAATGTGTTAAACTAAATTTTTGTTTTTTATCAAAACTTTTATATAATATTCGGAGCTTTTTTGCTTCTCCATCATTATCACCATATTTTTACATTACATAACCAATCACATTATTGATCAGGGCGTTATTTATTGGAGACCCCAGAAAATTGAGGTCATCTTTTAGTTTCTGTCAAAACTCTTAAAGCTTTTTACTCGCTCACAGTAATCACAATATTTTTAGATTACTTAATCGTACGGCCTCTTTTGTTGAAGACCCAAATGAATTGAACTGTTCTTTCAGGTTTTGCCTGAATTGTAGCACATCTTTTAGAGCTTTTTGATTCTCTGTCATAAACACCATAAATATATTTACATTGCACAGTATTGATCAAGACGTCGTTTATTGGAAACCCCATTGAGCTCATCTTTCAGTTTCTGCAAAAAAACTCTAACACAATTTTCGGAGCTTTTTACTCCCCCAACACGATATTTGGATAATGGAAATGGTTGACCATAGTACGGCCTCTTCTGTTGGAGTACGACCATAGTACGACCTCTTCTGTACCCCATTGAATCAAACTGTCTTGCAGTATATGCCAAAACTCTTACACAACTTTTGGAGCTTTTTATAACTCTATCATTATCACCACATTTTAGATTGCATAATCGAAATGGTTGGTTACAGTATTGAGAAAAAAGTCACAGAAGACGCCTGTGAACTAAACTCATCTTTCAGTTTTTGCTAAAACTCTAACACAGCTTTTTAAACTTTCTTACTCCTCCATCATAATCACCATATTTAAAGATTGCATATTCGAAATGGTTGAATGCAGTTTTGGATCACGCCCTTTTTTCATTGGAGACTCCAACGTGTTAAGCTCATATTTCGTTTATTACCGAAAACTTTTACATAATTTTTGGAGCTTGTTTGCTTCTCCATCATTATCACCATATTTTTACATTGTATAATCAAGAACAGTAAAGATCAAGGTCTCTTTTATTGGAAATCCCAGTGAACTTAACTCATCTTTCAGGTTTAGCCAACACTCTAACAAAGCTTTTGGAGCTTCTTTACTCCTCCATCATAATCACCATATTGTTAGATGCATAATTGTAACGGTTGATGATAGTATGGCTTTTCTAAGACCCCGTGAACTCATCTTTTAGTTTTTGCCCAAACTCTAACCCAACTTTTCAAGCTTTTTTTATTTATCATCATAATTACCATATCTGATTATTGCATAATCGAAATGGTTGAACGCAATATTGCTCACAGTTTTAATAATTATAAACCCTAAATTGATAAACTCATATTTTTAGCTTTTTTGCTCCTCTATCATTACAACAATATTTTAACGTTGCTTAACCAATCACATTATTGATCAAGACCTCATGTATTGGAGACTCCAGTCAATTGAGCTCATCTTTTAGTTTCTATCAAAACTCTAACACAACTTTTGGAGCAATTAAAGGGTGATTTTTTAAGAGCTTGAGAACTTTTTTTTAAAAAAAAACGCATAAAATTTGCAAAATCTCATCGGTTCTTTATTTGAAACGTTAGATTGGTCCATGACATTTACTTTTTGAAGATAATTTCATTTAAATGTTGACCGCGGCTGCGTCTTAGGTGGTCCATTCGGAAAGTCCAATTTTGGGCAACTTTTTCGAGCATTTCGGCCGGAATAGCCCGAATTTCTTCGGAAATGTTGTCTTCCAAAACTGGAATAGTTGCTGGCTTATTTCTGTAGACTTTAGACTTGACGTAGCCCCACAAAAAATAGTCTAAAGGCGTCAAATCGCATGATCTTGGTGGCCAACTTACCGGGCCATTTCTTGAGATGAATTGTTCTCCGAAGTTTTCCCTCAAAATGGCCATAGAATCGCGAGCTGTGTGGCATGTAGCGCCATCTTGTTGAAACCACATGTCAACTAAGTTCAGTTCTTCCATTTTTGGCAACAAAAAGTTTGTTAGCATCGAACGATAGCGATCGCCATTCACCGTAACGTTGCGTCCAACAGCATCTTTGAAAAAATACGGTCCAATGATTCCACCAGCGTACAAACCACACCAAACAGTGCATTTTTCGGGATGCATGGGCAGTTCTTGAACGGCTTCTGGTTGCTCTTCACTCCAAATGCGGCAATTTTGCTTATTTACGTAGCCATTCAACCAGAAATGAGCCTCATCGCTGAACAAAATTTGTCGATAAAAAAGCGGATTTTCTGCCAACTTTTCTAGGGCCCATTCACTGAAAATTCGACGTTGTGGCAGATCGTTCGGCTTCAGTTATGAAATGTCAAAGCATACTGAGCATCTTTCTCTTTGACACCTTGTCTGAAATCCCGCGTGATCTGTCAAATACTAATGCATGAAAATCCTAACCACAAAAAAATCACCCGTTACATAGAAATCTAAGTGACTGTTTATAAATTTTGATAATGTTTGTAATGTTTTCTGGCATTTTTCAAAACTAACTCGCGTGGGCTCTTCATATTTTTTAGTTCAATTATGAAAGATTTTTAATTTTTCTTGGGTGACATCTAATAAGAATGGAGAGCTTCGATTAGTTATTTATTTCACAATTTCATATTTAATACTCACCTGTTGAACAACCTTAATCCTCTGATAAGTTGATTTGTTTATTGAAGACTGATGTACTTCTAATAACAATAAACTAGGTTATAAAATGTAATTAAATATACAATAAATTAATTTTTCACATATATATTTCACACTCGTATCGCCATTATTGTCATAATTGTTTTGAATAATAGTTGGCTTGGAACTGGATTCAATCATGCTTTTACAATTTTGATATGTATACTTGAATATATCCGTTTACTTTTTGCCAACTTCTGCAAAATAAAGTTTAAATAATTATATTATAAATACTTATAATCTGAAATATTTACATACATACTTTCAACTTTTTGATGCTGGAATTTTTGATGCCCAACTTACAGCTCCAATAAATTTTTAAATCTGACTGAGGTTCCTCAGGTGTTATTTTTTCTTCTTATGAGTTATTCAAACGACCATGATTCTTTGAGTACTCATTTTAAAAATGTATTTGCTACTAAGATGTCGGCCGCTAGTCAAAAAATAGCCTGATTGCTAATCTCTATTATGAAAATTATTATTACTGAATAAAAACATATATTCACTTTATAAACCAATTATAAAATTTCTTATATACCTTTTATCGAATAGAAGACTTCTGGATTTATTAAAATTGTTTTATTCAATTTCCAATACTCTCCATAAATTACTTTTATGACCACTCATTTTTACGAACAAACTTTATATGTCGTGTTTGGATAGAATTTCGTTTGACATTAAATGTATATTATTTTTTATTTTAATAATATTATGTAAAAATTGCTTAATGCAAGTTAATTTATCATTAAAATAATGAAAGTTTGACAAAGTTGCTATGTAAAATTATAGCAGAACTATAGTTGATATTTTTTATTAGGAAAAATCTTACTTTGCATATGAAAATTTTACAATGCAATTAAGTCAATTTTACAAAATATTTTTAGTAATTTTCAACATGTCACATTTTGACACATTAGCATAGCATAGATTAATTATAATTATATTAAGCATAATAAATGTACGCATTGCATATGCTTTAATAATAAAAATATAAGTCAAATTTACATTTTTCACTTAACATAACACTATTTGTAAATAAAACATAGCACTTTTTTTTGAGTGTCCAACAAATTTAGACGACTACAGATGCCAGGCTAAAATAAAGTATACACACATAAATAATATGAATATTTGGGTGTCGATCTACTCGTATATACTTATCTTATAATACTGCTGATGAATTATTAAATCTTATTTTGAATTGTATTTCTATTGTAATTAATTTAATTTACAATCATTAATTTTTATTCCGTTTATTTCTTTACTTCTCACCAACAAACTTATATGAATGAATTACTGTGTAATATGTTTGTTAGTGTTATGAGATTTGTTTGTTGACATTTTATTATATAAAAGTTGGTAGTATGAGCTATAATTGTTCTATTACAATGTTATATCAAATTTATTAATTAATGTTTGAATTGTTAGAAGTCAGAATTAATAGATAAGAGAATCTTTAATCTGTAAATGTAAAATAGTGAAAATGCCCATTCTGATACTAACCATCACGGTGAACATTTATAAACGAATAAAACAGTGAACTTCTTATAAAACAGTGATTTTAATTGACCTACCACTATATACATCTGGACACGAGAACCCGCTAACGAAAATTTTGGAACCCCGCCTATATTTTGGACACGATCACCTTTAAACGATAATTACGAGCTTGCATTTTATTTTGGATATTGGAAAATTGGCCCTCTATTATATTTGGAAACTGCGAAGACACACCGATACGAGTTTATATGTTAAAGAAACACATTGGATTTGTAAAGAGATTTAACAGCGAACGGTGTTAAATTAGGATACACAACGGTGATTATATTAACACCTCAAATCTCCCAAAACCAATTTGGCATTTTCAAGAACTCTGAATAGAGAGTTAAACAGTACGTTAAACCACTAAAAGGTTAAACCCAATGGACCCGAACTTGAAAAAGAAGAGATTCATTGATATAAAAGTTGATTTTATCAATAAATTATATTATGCACTTTTCTTCTATAATCGCATTGCGATGAGTTATCAATATACTACAAATGTAGATTTCTGTCAATAATTTTATGTGGATGCCACCATGATATAAAAGATAATATAAGGACACAACAAATGGCACGAAATCGCAAAAATACACCAAAGTCTGCAAAAGAGGCAGATGCTATAGCATATAGAGATATGTGGACAACATACCTACACATTGAGATAAAAGATCAATAAACCATTCACAATCATTTCATCAATAAAGGGTGTAAGCAACAACCGAATAGATGGTAAGACTATACTTGGCGGGAACTTGTACAAATTTTTTACACCATCATATAAGATGGAGCAAATAATACTTAGAGAATCGAGAGTTTAATCAGCAGTAGATATCTGGTCAATTTACCTTATATAACCGGTGACATATTTATGTCGTATATATGTAGGAAAATTCTATAACCGAAGGTTAAATTTAGTATGATCGTTGCTCAGCACCGAACCATCCTATAGTATTGACAAGAATAATATGGTTAAGTGGTTGGGTTAAATAGCAACCAAGTTGATACACTATAGAACAGAATTCAGCTTTCGTTGATCTTAGAACCAACGAGTAAATATCTGATGATCTCTTGCGTTCGTGAGCAAGACGTAATTGATTATAGAAGTGGTGAAAGAGTGATGAAATTCAAGTATGTTGGATCTCGCATTACTCATACGATAACAGTGTAGGAGAGAATATCAAGAATATCTTGTCGCTGAGTTTATAACGTCTACACCACTTCTGAAATCAAACTTTCTTGCAAATTCGAATTTGATGGTGGGAGAGTTAGACCTGGAAGGGTGAGTACAAAAGATGGCTTCTATACCAATCGAGAGAAGAACTAGTCCTGTGATATATGGTCAAAAACACGAAGTCGATGGCACATACCGAGTCCTTTTCAATCAGAGATCAGAACTGCCTTTCCATAGTCGAAAAGGTCAATGCAATCAGGCATGAAGAGCTGGCTTATTTGCAATCGAAACAGATGGAATCAGATTGTTGACAAGGTACTAATCAACAAAAGCAAGAACAGCCGTCAAAAAAGAGGAAGATGAATCATACTAAGGGATTAACTTCATTAATGCATACGTCTTATATGTCAAATGAAACAAATCTCATCTCGATGGTCTCGTTTGAATTTGGACTCGATCATGAGATTATATTATTGTTAAGATCTTTAAACTCTTGAACATTTTTATATGGCGTGACTGTGACACTCCTCGATCATACAAACCAGCTGCATTTTGAGCAAAAATTTGATTGGATTGCCAAACTAAGATATTGCCTTTAGTTGAGAGATGTTTCATTTTTATAGAAGATTAACATCATCATGAATTTGTATGTTGCAGATAGGAAGTCTCATCCACATCTCACCCACGATTGCGTTATAATAAGAATAAATCATAGTCACCTGACTATACTATATACACAATACCCATCTCTCACCACCAAATATATATTTAAACAGAAGTCACTTTATGTCGATTTGTTTGTTATCTTTGAACAAATAAACAACCAAAACCAAAGTCACACAAATAACAAAAATATAAACTCTTTTGTATTTTAATCTTAAGACGAAAAAAAATTAACTTCTTCATTTCTTAGATTTATTTATTTATTATTTTTCGTCTTATAATAGAAATAAAACAACAACGTGCCTAAACCTTTTTTGTTGTTGTACCTCATCGTCTTTTCGATTATCATTTTTTTTTGTTTTGTAATTCGAAGAAGAACAACAGCACCACAAGTATTAAGAATAATAAAAAAAAATTTCAATTCACGATTCAAAACAATTGATTAAAACCTAATTGTTTAGATTACAATTTCCCCTACACTCCGATCATCTTATATACTTTGAACATACCTTACAAAATATTTCGTGGAATACTCTATATACCTACATCTTAGAGCACATACATACATACCCATCTTAATGTGAGCTTAAGATTTTTTTTTGTGTATTTCCAAATTTATTTACATTTTTTGAAAGGCATTATTACAAGGAAGAAAAAAACAATTGTATAAATTTCGTTAAGAAAACCACAAAAGAAAATAAACAAATCTTATATACGAGTACCTAAATAGATTCTGTGCGCGCTATGTGTTAGATCAAAAGAATTCAAACAAATAAAAAAAGTCGAATTTTAACACTCGAATTATGTTATTTTATGCGGCTTGACTATTTCGGAAGTAAAATATTTTTTCATTGATTGGAGTACAGTGCGGTACTTGAGGATGATGCGGATGTTCAGATTTCAGATTCCAATATCTCGGATACGATCCCAATGTCATTATACCTGAACCGACAATTAATTCCCTAGGTAAAATGTTCACTACATGGTTTTAGAAAACATATCACCGCATCGGTAATGCAGCATCGGTAACGTAGTGTAAACAATGTAGTTAACGTAATAAGAGTCAATGGTGGTTCGATCATTCAAGTTTTTTTTTTATATTAGAGTAAATTTTTATAGAGCTACTAGAGGAATGGGATGACACTGCTAAAACTATACAGCGAGAATCAGCGTAAAGTGAATTCGCCGAATCAATCGAAACCAGTTGTTTAGAAATGCTATACTACCATGATCCATGGACTCTAGATATGTCCAGATATGTCTAAATATACTACACAGTAGAATGGAATGGTCGTGAATTCAAAATATTTACATATATATATATATATATATATATATATATATATATATATATATATATATATATATATATATATATATATATATATAAGAGACATTTATTGTTGTAGCCTCACTGGTTATTGCATTATAGTCCTCTCCTAGTGGCCACCAACAACTACTCGGTAATAGGAGTGAACTAAAGTGTGACCGCTGTGGTCGTTCAACATAGTCAAATGAGGTAGGCGTTCAATTAAGATGGAGCCTTTTTAGTCATAATCACCCGCAGAGCCCCCAGTAACTCTTCAAGCCAACAGCTAAAATATAGAAAATATAAAATTATTCAGCAATAGCATAGTCGAATACATTCGCTACGGATTAACTCAGAGTCTTAGCAACAACATGGATAAACATGAATTTGGCATCGGTTTTGAATTTTGCAACCGATATTGTCCATTCATGACTGATTTCACATCTATGTCAATCATATTTGTGTATTTAGGGTTTCAATATAACGTTTTGTTGTTCATAGAATAAGCTCGAAATTGTCTTGAGCAAATTACTGTAACGCATATTGTAGCACCAGTGGCCCCAACTCAATGTTCCCTTCATCAAATATAATCGGGACACGAACTATTAAGCCAGATTTACTGTACAGCTAAGTGGTTGCAGTATATTAATCCCACATAGTCGCATATATTTACAAAGAAACATGGAAGTCATATGACGGAGCCAACGGTCAATAAAATTGACTACAACCTCTTGTCAAAACAGCATATTTCTGGACTTAACGACGTAAAAAAAATGTGAGGACAACATTAATTCAGACCTGGTAATTGCTGAGTTGAACTTGCGACTGTTAACCACAGACGAGTATACAAACAACCTCTTCAGTGCATCATTAGTTGAAATACCGTATAGAATTAAGTACCTAAGCTACCTGACCTTTCTTTGGGACAACTTTATCGGAAATCTTTATGAATAACTCAGGTCCTGACACTGTTTATGAACAATGGGACATAATTAAAAATAAAAATTTTTTGCCGGTGGATGATTATCTGACGGCTGCTCACGAGATAGTTCGAGCTCGCTAGTAAAATCTTTTCCATAAAACTGATAATACATCACCTTATAAGCGAGAGAATTTTGAATGATGGCCATTGCGGTTTCACCCCAAACAGAACACCGTCTGTTCAAAGTATCACTCTGAGAATGGTCTTTGAAAAATGATTTGAAAATTACGACATCCAGCAGGCGTAAACTTATTGTTCTATCTGGACATTCTGTCAGAATAGGTATTTAAGTGTAAGCTTAAAATATAGGAGTGAAAGTGTCCCAATAGCTCAAATTCTTTTCAACCACATTAGAATATTAAATAAACGAGAGGTTCTCCTCTCGTTGAAATTATGATATCAACGAAACGAAAACCAAATATTAGTGGTCACTGCGAGAAGGAAGATACGTGAAGATTAATTTCAGGAGAGGATGAATGAGTTTAAATTACTGAGATCATTATTCATCGTGTGAAACTCGGTTTTTGTAGATACATCATCGAGGAACGCAGCAGGACCGAGAATTTTATTTCCAAATCAAAGTTTTCAAATCTCACCATTTATCACACAAATCACCTAACAGGCATGAGAGTCGCCACCAACGATAAGAGGATTCCGAAGGAGACCTCAAGCACGAAGGATAACATGGAAAGAGACCTGAATTCCCTCGGACACCGTGTCTGGGGATCTCGTCTTGTCGATTCGACAATATGGAGGTACATCGTTAATTTAACCAAATTTTTGCATTGTGGCCACCAGCGCAAAAGAAGAAGATGTTTGCGTCGTAAATAATTAGGGTATGAAACCTTGATAACTTTGAATTTGAAACATTAGTGTTGGTGATTTAATGTGACATTAACGTATACAGCCGAAAAAACACGATTAGTTATGTCGATAGTTTCAGTAATGTCGATAATATTGGTGATGTCGGTATTGCAGTGTGGTTATTATACTTTCGGTAATATAAGCGTCGAATATTATTGTTTTGTATCATATCAAGATCATCGACGAACTTCGGATTCGGTACCATCGATTATCAATTACAAAGAAGTCCATTGAGAATGAAAAACCAGTGGTTTAAGTCACCTATACGTTATAGCCCAATAGATGTGATGTTTTATTGATATGACACCTGGTTTGGATAGACCTCAAAAAACATGCTTCTTCAGAAATCTTGGTTCAAAAAACGGTAGTCAACGTGCCTTTATTATACTTATTACATCATTTTATTGTTTCCGCCATATTATTTCACCACAACAAAAACCGCCTCAAACAAGATGGTATACTCTTGTATAGCCGCTCATTAAAACTATGTTTATAAAGTTACAACAACAAAAAAATTTTAAAGATATAAAATTATATCCTCTTTGTGTTAAATGTATCATCAAAGAGTATAGAGAACTTTTTAAAAGTCAAAAAAAAGTATTTACATAGTAGTAAAAAAGCTCTATGCTACCAAAACTAAATTTTAACTTTTAGGTCATCTTAAGAAGGATATAATATACAGCAACAAAATTATTTTAATTCTCATGTTTGTTAAGTATTTTTATATACGATAACGGAATGTTCGTACTTTTTAAATTAAAATTTATTTATTAAAAAAAAAAAGCTCCACAATTATAACTTTTTGTGCTTTACTGGTTTCTATAATCCACACAAAGTAACAAAAGGGTTCATACACTTTATAAAACAAAACAGCTACAACAACAACAAAAAACGATTTTTATACTCCCGAAAGTTTAAAGTTTTTTTTTAAAGCAAAAGTTTCTTTATTCTCATACTTTTTTGGCTCAGCTCGTAAACTTTAAACAGTGAAATTATGGAGAACGCATAAAATAGTTTAGTTTATGATCGGAACTGGATGGGAGAATAAAGAAACTGAAATTTATTCACTTATCATAATTTCTGTTGCCTTCGCCCTCATCCAAGCTTTTGTTGGGGTGTATGCTTTTTATGGTTACACAAAGAGTAGTTTTTCATAAGTTATGAAAATTATTATTATTAAAAAATACTGGATTAGGATATTTTTTTTGATTATTAAATAAAATGTTAATAAAATATAAACTATTTTTTGTTCTTGTATAGTTTTGTAAACAGTTTTTGTTTCGTCGTATCTCCACTATACATATTCTCATATACATATATGGAATGGTACATGGAACTATTTTTGGTACATATAGTTTGCAGATGTTGAACTAATTTATAATCTTTTCTTGTGGTGAAAAGTTTTTTTTTTATAAATTATTTTGTAAGCTTTTTCGGAATTTAATCAACTAAATTGGTAAATCGAATATGGAAATATTTAAATAGACTTGAGAGAAGATTTATACTTTCTAGATTCTAAACCCAGAAACTCCAACACTACTTTGTGAATCACTATAGCACAAAATATGGGTCAAACACAAAGTCTCCGCGTTTTTTGCCACTTAATGTGTTGATACCTACATATTTTGGGCAAAACTCACGCGATTGTCTCAAATGTACTAAGCACATCAAGACCTTGACACAAGCTGTCCGGAAATAGCGGACGCATTAAAAATCAATCACATGATATTTTTAAATCTTTGGAAAAGAGGAGATAAGACAAAGTAGCTCAATTTTTGGATGCTACATATTACCGCAAAGTAATTTGATCAACCGAATTGACAACAGTGTATATATAATGGAGTTGAAACGGAACGAAATCGAATCATATACGAGAATATGAAAGGTAAGGCTGGTGACCCTCCACAAACGACTTTATTGCCTGGATTGACGGCAAACAAGGTTACATTGAGTGTTTGGTGGGTATGGAAGGGAATTGTCTCTGATGAGCTGCTGTTATAGGCCAATCTCTTCGTTACCAACTATTTCAAAGTTATTCTTTCGAAAATGCTATTGAAACAATTAAAACCAATAATCATTATGCCTGATATCTATAGTTTGGATTCAGAAATATACATTCGACAATCGATCAAGTTCATCGTGTGACTACAAAAATACAACAAGCATTTGCAAAGAAGACATATTGTTAGGCAGAATTCTTAGATGTGCTGAGGTAAGATGGCCTGATCTACAAGATAAGTAAAGTAGTGTCAAAAAATTACTACCAATTGCTCGAGTCGTGTCTCTCCAAACGAAAATTTAGAGTATCTGATAAAGAAACATACGGGGTGCTCCATGGTATCGTATTTCGGCTCATATTATGTCTACCTTACACTTCCGATATACCAACAACGTGAACAACCTTCATCAGAACTGTTACTGATGTTACAGCAATATTGTTTGGCTTCAAGCCAAAATTTGGACGTATGGTCAAACAATTAAATCGTTTCAACGCTCCTTAAAGAAATGTCTTTGTACAATAATGGATGATTACCGCTACGTAACCAACGAGTAATCTCAATGAAGTGCGACAAGAATTGGCCAACAGAAAGGCAATTGTGTATCATGACATCTTGGATGACTCGGAAGAAATTGACGGAACTTGTGGTTGGGACGTTTTAATGCATCAACCGTATAGCCCGAATTTTGTACTTTCTGACTACCATTTGTCTCGGTTTCTGCAAAACTCTTTTAATGGTACACAATTGGCAGATCGAATAGCCGTTAAAAACCACAAAATTGATGCGATTAAATAATTTCCCGGTTATTCGCGCAAAGTCTCCATTCCAACCTCATAAAATACTGAATTAGTGTTTTTGCCAGTTATAAAATTTTGCGATCTATACCGATCTAACGAATCATGGGGTTAACTGATGAACAATTTACAGATCTTAAATGCAGCTAAGCTGTATTTTAAGAGATTGACTCTAACCGTTATCGATATGTTATTAATAGTTCTCATATTCACCAGTGGATTTCAGATTAAGCATAATTTGATGAAATCGTATTTTCAGTATGTGACAGTTAAAAATGAGATGTCCAATGCAATCTGAAATAGACATTTTATTTGTAGGAGAGTTCAATTATCTATACTATTACAGCAATAAAGACGATTTTACTAATGAATATTGGCTAATACCGAAGCTGAGTTAGGAAGTGTAAGAATGGGATCTCCCATTGAACCCGTAGGTTTTGTTGGACTTTCCAGAAGCCAAATTGACCATGTGAAGATGATTCGGGGTTGTATATCGGGCGTTTAACCAAATACGTAAACAGTGACTACTTTTTGTGCTAGTTGTAACAGAGAAATCTACCTTGCCATTTTGACAAATTAACTCTGTCAGCAAGAATGTTTAAAAATCAATAGTCACGACTAGGATGAAGTGAACTTGCTTTTTGAGAAATGTGAAACCTACGGCAAACATGCACCATTTTAAACTTCCTGTGAAGATTGGTTCAAACACTTTTGAAGTAGCGATTTTAAATTGAGGAATTAAAAGCTCTCCTGAAGACCAAAACATAGAGCTGTAAGCGTCATAGGAAGAAAGTAATACGCAAACTCAATAATAACTTAAGGCATTAAACATGACTCGCCAAGGTATTTATATGCTATGAAAAATATTCAAACGGAGAGAAAATGGCTTCATGCGAATTGACTTGATTGTAAATTGATGGGACTGTTCCAAAATTATACTTGCACGACATGAAAGATACTTCCAGCATCAAATTGTTACAAGAGATGAGAAGCGTATCCTTTTAAATAATCCCAAACAAACACAAAAAGTCATGGCTTTTACCTGACAAAGCATTAACATCTACAGCACGCCCAAATCACTTCGGAAAGAAGACAATGCAGTGCATTTGGTGGAACCACAAATGAGTTATGTACTATGAGCTGCTGAATTCAAGCGAAACTGTCAATCGACAACGCTATACCAACAACAGTTCATCAATCTGGACCATACATCCACGACAACGCTCCATGCCATCTCCATGGGATCTGCTTCCTATTTTCTAGACGTGGCTTACTCGAATCATTTAATCCGTTTGATGGTGCATGGCTTAGCGAGGTGACACTTGGCTAGCTTCGAAAATGTATTAAATTGGTTGGATGAATGATGTCGGTTTAAATTTGCATCGTTTTACCGTCGTGGTATTCATGTATTGCCTCCCTGATCGCAAAAAATGTTCCTAGTAAAATCTTTAATTTGGTCTGAAGTAGAGTATTGGATTGCTATTGATCAATTAACTATACTTGAGATTGGCGAGAAAACTATGTTTACAATAGTTGAAAATCCACCTTACAGGAAATGCACAAAAGCGTGATATTTGAAATGATGGCAGCAGAGTGTTGAACAGACCTATTGTCATGTATGGATGAGATAGTTGAACCTTGATGGATGAGATATAATTTCTACCATTCATGAGAAGTAACATGCGGTACGCGATCAAAATCCGCCCTAGGTTAGAGAAATAGGTAGCTATCACAACAAGATGAACACAAAGATATGGAACTCTTGTGATCGTAACAGATGAAGTCAAATTGATGAGATAGTCTACCAAAAGCTGTTGCATTAATAAAATTTTTAAATCAAGTCTAAAGCTCGCCAAAGTTTGTCGACCGCATCGAAATATGCGCTACACTAATAAAATCATAAATAAATTATTATAATGATATTATAAATACCATATCGATATTATATTAATGAATTCTAAACAGCAGTTGAAACCAACTCTTAATGGGTGGTCTGATCTGATAAAATCAACAAACCGAAAAAAAAAATTTATAAATTAAAATCTATAATTCGTGTATGGGTGGGGACGAGGGGACCAACTCGATATTTTTTGCCGAGTTTTAATTTATGCCCATATATACGAGTCTTATATATACATATAACCAAACTAATTAGTATCTCTATATAATCTTAAGTCCAACATAAAATTGTTTTTGTAAAATTATAATTAATGCGAGATTTATTTTGTGGTTTAATGGCCATTAAAAAAAACAGTATTCCGTTGTAAATATGTTTAAAGATCAATCATTTATTTGTTTATCAATTTACCTCAGCGCACAATGGGATGTTCAAATACAACCAATTACAAGAAAATTTAATTGTGGTTTAATGAGTTTTCATGATCGTCCAAAGCAATTAAATATATATATTTTATGATATGGGAATTTTACGAGATTTATAGCTCATTAAAATTATAATTCTGGTACAGTGAAATTATTCCTGTCTATATATAGTTTCCTCGTATCCAACAACTTCCCGATTGCTGTGAAGATACAAGTTTTCTCTCTATGTGTATAGGAGGGCGGTGTGAGAAGTCTCAAAAAGGTTTACTGAATTTCGTTGTGGTCGATCAAACACACTATGATATGGTATTGCAAGACCGCAGAGTGAAAGTGCGCGAGAAAGCTGACCAAAATGTCTCAAATTATAGGATTTTATATGGAACTTTTTCAACGCAGTTCGATTGTGCCAATTCTATCCACCGGATAGTTCTGTTATATTCACTAGAGTTGGTCCGTATCATGACCAACTCAAAACATCAAGAATCATTGCCGGCCCAACAGGTTCTCAGGTGCCAGGTACCGAAATGTCTCAAATAATAGAATTTTAAATGGAACTTTTTCAACGCAGTTCGAAAGTGCCAATTCTATCCACTGGATAGTTCTGTTATATTCACTAGAGTTGGTCCGTATCATGACCAACTCAAAACATCAAGAATCATTTCCTGTCCAATAGGTTCTCACCAGCCAGGTACCGAAATGTCTAAATTTATAGAATTTTATATGGAACTTTTTCAACGCAATTCGATTGTGCCAATTCTATCAATCGGATGATTCTGTTGTATTCACCAGAGTTGGTCCGTATCATGATCAACTCGAAACATCAAGAATCATTTCCGGCCCTACAGGTTCTCAGGAGACAGGTACCGAAATGTCTCAAATTATCGAATTTTATATGGAATTTTTTCAACGCAGTTCGACTGTGCCAATTCTATCCACCGGATGGTTCTGTTATATTCACTAGAGTTGGTCCGTATCATGACCAACTCAAAACATCAAGAATCATTTCCGGCCCAACAGGTTCTCAGGACCCAAGTACCGAAATGTCTCAAATTATAGAATTTTATATGGAACTTTTTCAACGCAGTTCGATTGTGCCAATTCTATCCACCGAATGATTCTGTGATATTCACTAGAGTTGGTCCGAATCATGACCAACGCAAAACATCAAGAATCATTTTCAGCCTAACAGGTTCTCAGGAGCCAGGTACCGATGTCTCAAATTATAGAATTTTCATGAAACTTTTTCAACGCAGTTCGATTGTGCCAATTCTATCCACCGGATGATTCTGTTATATTCACTAGAGTTGGTCCATACTATGAACAACTCAAAACATCAAGAATCATTTCCGGCCCAACAGGTTCTCAGGAGCCAGGTACCGATATGTCTCAATTTATAGAATTTTATATGAAACTTTTTCAACGCAGTTCGATTGTGCCAGTTCTATCCACCGGATAGTTTTATTATATTCACTAGAGTTGGTCCGTATTATGACCAACTCAAAACATCAAGAATCATTTCTGGCCCAACAGGTTCTCAGGAGCCAGGTACCGAAATGTCTCAAATTATAGAATTTTATATGGAACTTTTTCAACGCAGTTCGATTGTGCCAATTCTATCCACCAGATAGTTCTGTTATATTCACTAGAGTTGGTCCGTATCATGACCAACTCAAAACATCAAGAATCATTTCCGGCCCAACAGGTTCTCAGGACCCAGGTACCGAAATGTCTCAAATTATAGAATTTTATATGGAACTTTTTCAACGCAGTTCGATTGTGCCAATTCTATCCACCGGATAGTTCTTTTATATTCACTAGAGTTGGTCCGTACCATGACCAACTCAAAACATCAAGAATCATTTCCGGCCCAATAGGTTCTCAGGAGCCAGGTATCGAAATGTCTCAAATTATAGAATTTTATATGGAACTTTTTCAACACAGTTCGATTGTGCCAATTCTATCCACCGGATGGTTATGTTATATTCGCTAGAGTTGGTCCGTACCATGACCGACTCAAAACATTAAAAATCATTGAGGGCCCAATAGGTTCTCAGCAGCCAGGTACCGAAATGTATCAAATTATAAAATTGTGTATGGAACTTTTTCAACGCAGTTCGATTGTGCCAATTCTATTCACCCAATGGTTCTGTTATATTCACTAGAGTTGGTCCATACCATGACCAACAAAAAACATTAAGAAAAACGATGGCAATGCACGGGTGCACATGCGTGTAGTTGCCATGGCCTGAATCCCCTTAAAATTGCTCCCACATCTGCCATATTGTCTAGACCTTCCCATGCGATTATTTTCTGTTTCTGAACATGAAGAAATGGCTCGATGGAAAGAGATTCAGCTCTAACGAGCAGATCATCGTATCGAGAAATCGTATTATTCGGAAGTGATCGACAAATTAGAAAAACGTATGACTGAAAGAGAACAACGTTTTTTTAGCCAAAATAATATTATTCCTTGTTTCCTATTTTTACCAGACTTCACACTCCGCCCTCGTATATATCATTTCTGTTCTCTTTAGATGCTAATTAAATTTTAGCAAATACTCGATTGGAATAATAAATAGTTAATTTCGAAATACAAGAGGGATAATTAATTGTATTAAATAAATAAAAATAATTTTCGAAACTCGAAACAAATATATTTTAATTAAAAGGGTTGGATGGAATTTTTTTGTTTTTAATTTTAATCAGCTAATTCGATCAACCAAGATCTAACTCCTCTAAATTATGGTCCAAACAAGTAAACACCATTTCAATATTATTAATCGATGATACAATACATTATTGATGGGAGCGATAAAACATTATTTGCATACACCAACAACACAACGAGTAAAACTCTTGTAGTTTTGCCAACATTTCTTATATTCCGACTATATCTGCCGTCGACTATATACATAATATGCTCTCGACGTAAATGTAAATTCAACAAATGATGACAGACGAAATTATATTATAATTTGAGGTTAAATTTAGAAGTCATATAAATTTCGTTATCGACATATATGTTAATATAATGTGTGCGAAGAATAGTTATGCCAATAGAAAATATTAATCGGGCTATTATTTTGGCAACACGCCCGATATGCCTTATCTAGCAGTCCTGGAAAATGGAGAATATGGATCAACAATTCACTAATCTGGAACAAAAAAAAACAAACACGAACACAAGAAAAAATAAAACACGAATTGCATGAGTTTAGAAACGTAGTCGAAGAAATCTATTAATTAAGCCAAGCACAAAATAAAGACTTCTCTTACCTCAAAATAATGTCAGATTGTTTATTGATGACTATATATTTCTAAAACTGGCAAAAACCGTAGCGATTTAACTGATTACAAGCGTCGTTCCTCCCGTTATGAAAATTGTATTATAGTTAAATTTCAAAGCACATTGTCATCATCGCGTAAATTGACAATGCCTTTAAATCACCCCATATGCGTCACCAAGCGCCATACTATAGAACCATAAATAAGACGAAGTTGCTGGTCAATTATTTCATCTATGACCTTCTATTGGAGTGTAGAATTCATGAGATGACCCCATATCAGTATATCGACTGGCAGGGAGTTATGACAGGGAGAATGTTTGGAAGTGTCTTGAGCCCTAAAAACAGATGATCAGAAACAAGCCAGATATGACACAATCCCACATATTCAAATATCGGCTATTAACTATTGTATCCGAACACGAATTGGCAACGCTACAACCTCGAGATATTTGGCCTCAATGTGCAGTAAGATTGAAAAATAGTGAAGATCTAACAACAAGCACAAGAAACAACTCAAATATTCTCTGCAATCGAATACTAAATCTAATTCAATACCAAATTATTGAATTTAATGGTACACCAAGATGAAGGTATCATCGACTGTGTACAACCAGTTTAACACTGGTTCTAGTACACAGTCATGTTCTCATTGAATATGGAAGTAAACTCAACCCTAGGTTATTCATATTATTCATCGGTGAGTTTGATGGCATTTCTAATATTATTTTCAAATCAATATTATGGTCTCATGATGGTACCAATTTGCTAGATGAGATCCAAACACATTTGTTTTATTATCTCTTTGAAACCTTTGCAAATCCAGTTAAGACGTCCAATTAAGAGTTCTGATTTGGCAAAGAGGAACCTTTAAAGCATAGACACTTTGATCCATAGAATGAACCATCTGTAAATATCCAATGGATTTAAGTCAGAAGAGTATGGTGGAAATTGTTGCGAAAAAATAAAGCTGGGAACTTATTCTTCGGGATGGTGCCGACCAGTGGTTTCTACCAAAGCGCTAACGTGCCCAAGGTTACAAAACGTAGTTTAAAACTGTTTGCGGTGCATCGAAAACGAGTGATGAGCATCCTATGATTAACATCAACAGGACCAAAATCATGACGTCAAGAGGTTCAGAAATTTCTTAATAGGTGTGAAACATGGTAAAACACATAGAAGATCAAACATAATCTACAGGTGTTTGAAACAAATTCCTGAGAAGAAGAATAAAATGCTTTCAAGTTCAAAAACGCAGAGCTGCATACAAATCAATTACACATTGAAACCGAAATAAGAAAGTGTCAGAAGAGTAAACTTGTAAGCCATGTAGAGAGCTAGCGATGGACATCAAAAGAGTAAAATCCATTCTACTGAATTTCTTTTTTATTCAGTTAACCGCGTCATCATGTTTGATTTTAATATAAATCATGTTGACTTTGGCTCTAGGCTCACAACAACCAAAGGTAACGAACTTAAAAATGCAATAGTAGAAATGGGATGTAACGTCCATTCCATTGGCAAGCCAACATATTGGCCCACGGATGCAGGTAAAACTCCTGATCTACTGGATTTCATTATATCAAAACAAGTTTCATCAAATTTTATTGAAGTAGAGGATAATTCAGATATGGACTCTGATCACTCTGCAGTGATACTTTCCTTAAGCGACAAGATAATTAGAAAGGAAACGAGACCAATTATTGCCAATAAAACAACTGATTGGGCGAGCTTCAGATCTGAAGTAGAAAACAAGATTAACTTACATAAACACGACTTAAAACTATTCAGGACCTAGAAGAAGAGGTAGAAAATTTCACCGAGAATAATGCTAATGGAACAGTATCCAAAACCATTGGTAAAAGTTACCCAAGAGTAATTCGGAATCTTGTCTTAGAAAAAAGAAAAGCTAGGAGAAAATGGCAACAAACAAGGAGTCCATCTGATAAGACGATTCTAAATAATAAATCACAACAGCTTAAGCGAGAAATTCAGAACCTAAATGAAAAATCGTTTTCTTTGTATCTGGGAAAATTGACCGCTGATGAAGATACGAACTACTCACTATGGAAGGCAACTAAAAGTATAAAAACCCCAATTACGCAAATCCCTCCTATTAAGAGAAATGATGGCTCGTGGGCTAGGGATAACAAAGCAAAAGCTGAAAAATTTGCTAACCATTTGGCTGATATTTTCAAACCGAATGAGATTGAATCGGATATTATAATCGAAAATGAAAGCAACAATTATGAGGGTGGAATTCCTCTAACAACCCAAAAAGAAGTTACCAGTGAAATACAATTCAATCTGAAGTCAGCAAAGGCACCTGGATATGACCTTATAACGGGAGAAATTTTAAAGCAACTACCAAAGAAAGCTATCGCTAAACTAACTTACTTGTTTAATGCTGTTATTAGATTAAGACATGTTCCTTCGGCCTGGAAAGTTGTGGAAGTTATTATGTTACCGAAAGCAGGTAAACCGCCTAATGAAGCTAAATCGTATCGTCCGATATCACTGCTCCCTATCAAAGCTAATGGTGAGACTACTCTTGAAGAGAATGAAGCCAATAATAGAAAGTAGAGACCTAATACCGGGTCACCAATTTGGGTTTAAATACAAACATATTTATCTGAAAGGCTTTTTAGAGTAAGACAAGAAGATGAGTATTCTGAACTGAGAGAGATAAGGGCAGGTGTTCCACAAGGCAGCGTTCTAGGTCCAGTCCTTTGCCTACTATATACAAGTGATATACCACAGCCCGACCACGTAAGCATAGCAACGTTTGCTGACGACACCGCGATACTATCAACAGAGCAAACTGTGGAAGAAGCGGCGAATAAACTTCAATGTGCAAGTGATGAAATTCGCCAGTGGACCAAGCGATGGAAAATCAAACTTAATGCATTAAAATTTGCCCACGTCAACTTTACGAATAAATCATTGGTTAATCCGCCGACAATCAGCTTAAACGATGTGATGGTCCCGAACGTGAACTCTGCTAAATACTTGGGTATAACTCTGGATGTTAAACTTAAATGGAAAGAGCATGTGAAGAAGAAAAGAAAAGAGCTTGATCTTAAATATAGACAATTGTACTGGCTAATTGGGCCAAGGTCAAAATTAAGCATATGCAACAAAATACTGACTTACAATCAGGTTGTTAAGCCGATCTGGCTATATGGCATTCAGCTTTGTGGCTGTACGAAGAATACTAACATTAAACCTATACAAAACTTCCAGAATAAGGTACTTCGGAGTATAGTCAATGCACCCTGGTACATTCGTAATAGTGATTTGCATCGTTTGGAGATTACAGATATAAAACTCGAAATAAAACGATTTGCATCGAAGCATGAATCAAGACTAATGAAACATGTCAATACGGAAGCCCCTCGGCTACTGGATAATGAACATTTGGTTAGGAAACTAAAAAGAACCAAACCCTTCGAGCTCGTTAGTATGTGAGCAGCTACCTACCAACGAACAGGCACTGTGCATCGCTGGATCAACAGTGACCACATTATATTTGAGTTTGTAAGAATTCAGATGTAAATTGATGGTTAGTCTGGAAAGACTAGTTTCAATAATATAATATAATAAAAAAAAAAAAAAAAAAAATCATGTTTGACAAAAAAGTTTATTGGGATTGTAAGATAGTGAGGCATCTCTCAGTGACGTAGGAGCTGAAGGAGCTGAAATGATGGATCTACAAAAATCATTAACTTTAACATTAAAATATTGCCTCATTTTCGATCAACTTATTATCGATGTGGAACAAAGAATACCCGTAACACCAACTTTCCCATCAATGGATCAAATAAAGACGATGCAGCAGTCATTGCTTTCCCAACAACAGCAGATGGCTGACACAATATAACTCGACAACAGCAACAACAATGAGAGCAACTGCAAGAACGACAGAAGCAACTAGCCAACATTCTTGCAAAGCAGCCAACAAAACCAACAAGAGCAACAGCAAGAACATCAGGAAGAGCTGAAAGAACAGCTCTTACAGCAACAGGAAAAACTGTTCGCTGATTTGGAAGAGAAAATCGGTGGGCTAGAAAAATGAGTAAGCGGCCTTCGGGATACATTCAATACTAAAGTAACTGTTGTAGAGGTATAACTTCAAAAATTGGAAGAGCTTACACAACAAAAGTACAAAGTAAACTCAAGGAGTTCCTCGATAAAATCGACAAACTGGTGGTGAAGTTTTACCAACCTCAGCAGTCGCACCAGCAAGATTTAAACCATCTGCTTTCGACGGAACTGCATCGCACCAGACATTCAAAAACGAACGAATGCGCTACTATTGGTATTGGTAGGACCAACCGCGAAGAAATATTGTAGACCCTATCTACGGCCGACTGGAACTACGATGAATTGAAAACCATATGCAGGCTCTTGATTGCATATAGTTGAAAACAAGAAATCTCCAAGATCGTACGAATAGTGAACTTGACTTACCCAAACTGCAATGCTGAGCACCGATATGAGTTAGCGAATGATACATTTATCAAAACTATTCGCGAACTGCATGAGGACCCAGTTTTATTTAAGCCGAACTGCTTCTCTCCGCTTAAATAAAACCGGAAGAGTTAATTTTCTACTGCTGGGCTCAAAGAGAGCATGAAGAAGAACTCGCAATGTGTTGGAGATGTGAGGAACTGGGACATATTCAAAGCAATTGTAAACTAGCCGAGGTAGTTATTAACTGGAAGAACGATGTCCGGAGTTAACCACCATCGATGGCGAGTATTGCATACTGCAGCGGAGTGAAGAGCAAGAACACGATTAACGAAGCACTGGTAAGCGGATAGTATTGGAAAGTCTAATGAAGTTGACTAGGTCGCTGTAAGGATGTAAGGACGGAAGAGTAGAAATGTTCAACCAGGAGGAACGCGTAATGTTCGGTCTTGTGATCAGCTCATGGATGAAACCAACAAAGGATGAGGAAGGAGCAGCGTGCAGATCCAGCAGTGAGTCCAATTATCAGCTGAAAAGAGTAATAACGCAGACCACAATGGAAATAAAACAGCACAGCGTTTAGCTCAAGTGCGCTACTAAACTCAGTGGAACTCGTTATATTTGGAAAACCTTCCCTGAGAAATATATGAGAGTCTACTGAAGGAAAGACAGAGCAGTTGTAGCTACCAAAGAGTAGAGTCCTTGAAGTACTGGAAACACTGCACGGTGAAAGTTCAGGATTTCATTTGAGCATTAATAAAACACTTGCAAAAGTCAAGCAAAGGTTTTATCGGATCTACGTGGGCAATGGTGTCGACTCTGTGATGTCTGCGCATTATGTCTCGAATTAGAGACAATAAGTAAAGTGTGAAATTTGACTAATTTCGGGTCGATTTTACTTTGATCTGATGAGATCAATAATCCGGATAAAAACCGTAGCAGACGTAACAATAGTATATACTCGTAATTCAACATCAAAAGCATTATTAATGGTATGAAGATATGTATTGTAACGAATTAAATCCTTAGTTTTAATTACTAAAATCAACAACATATTTTTCATCAACAAAAACAAGATTAAAAAAAAAATTGTTCACAATAAAAATAATCTGAAAATTCGGAATCTGTGTTCGAGCGAGCTTTTTTCACAAAATATTTATTTTAAAACAAAGTTTTTATGTTTTATGTAAAAAAAAAACAATTTTAAAATCGTTTTGTGATTTCAAACAGTTGTGAAAACAATTCGTTTGTAAAAGAAAATTTCCATTTCCATTTGAGTATGACGTAGCCATACACTAAATACCCTGTATATACCATAAACTGTAATCAAACCCCTCCCCACAGCTTGTACATACAATTTTCCAGTCGCACAATGTTTTTCTATTTTCGCTTGAAAAACGTTTGAAAAAATGAAATTTATTGTGGTGTGCGTGCTGCTGGGTGTCTTCTCATGGTGGATCAGCTGAAATAGTCTTGGGTATACACAGGGTGTCCCAGTAAGAATAAAACAAAAATGGCTTAATATATTTCCAAACCAAACAAATGAATTACGAAAAGGTGGATGGCATTCGCATTATTGTGGAAGTAAATTTGCAACATTTCCCACTTCACCAACTAGGAATAATATTCAAGTTTCTGTTAAAGAAAGAATGACATAAGTGTTACCAGAGCCAAAATAACCGATCAGTCAATTCTGAACCGGTTAATGGGAAATCCTTTATAGACAGAGCGATCCAGATTTGAATCGCAGATAGTTGGTGGATGAGATGACTGTCAAAAGCACTTCGATTCCATAGCTTCCGGCCATTTGCTTAAATTTTGACCCAATTGAACTTTATAGGGCCACAAATCAAGATCTGTACGCAGAATTCGTTGCATAGAAAACCGAGTGATGTTCATTTTTAATGCACGATCACGAATTGACGAGCACGCGGGTATACGCGTTGGGTTTTCGACTATAGAGTCCGTATTATGCCACTTTATGTACAAACTTTTTGATACCGTTGGGTGTGTGTCCCGTGTTTTAAATTTTTTACGACATTTTCGACCGATTTCGGACCAATTATGTCTTTGTTGTGGAAGTAAATTTTCAACATTTCCCACATCATGAACTAGCAATAATATACTGAGTTTCGGTCATAGAAAGAATGACATATTAGTGTTGCCAGAGCCAAAATAACTAATTATTCAAATCAGAACCGGTTATTGGGACACCCTACAGAGCGAACCAAATTTGAATCGCAGATTGTTGGTGGATGAGATGGTTGTCAAAAACAACTTCGTTTCAATAGCTTCCGGCCATTTGCTTAATTTTTTTTATAGTCATCTTGTGAAGACGAAATGCTATGTAGTTCTGTGTGTGTTCGGGTGTGTGTATGTCCTGTAAAAATAATAATTTTGATAATTGAAATAACAAAATGCGAGAAAGATAATAAAAAAAAATTTTTTTTTTGTCCTTAACAGGATGATTCTGTTTTCCTGTACTCTAGGCATTTTCCTATTTTCCGTATATAACGTCAGCCTTGTACACAAATGAAAGAATAATATAAAACGGTTTTTAGGATAATGTCGTTGTTGCGGAAACATTAAACGAAGATATTTAATTTATTTTTTTTACTATGTGCGGCATCATCAAAAACGAAAAAGCTCCATTATAATACACGCAGTGTTTATACAATCCACACAGTGTTAATTTGGGTTGGGCAGTTCAAAAATTATCCACTCTATAAATCCAATTTGAATGAATACAGTTTGTCGCGATTAGAATGGGTGTATATATGATGTTGGTATGACATCATAATGATCGGAATCTTAATAATGTTCTTGAGATGCTGCAGAGTTGTATATACATATATAAAACGATAAAACAGCCATTTCTCTCTGTATATAAAGATTTAATGAAATATCCAAAATTAGAGATAATTCTATTGATTATTTTCAATTATATATATTTTTCACAATAATGACTTAATATTTTTGTTCTAATAGACAAGAGCAACAACAACAAAGTATTAAGACGTTTTATATGTTACAAAATGATAAGAAACTCGGCAGCTGGATATGTATAAACACAGAAATAGATATTTTTAGGGGGGGTTAAATTGACCGGATGATTATTGTTTTAGTTTGGTATTTATCTAGTAAATATATAACAAAAATAAGACTAATAACAGTATTACAGAATCATATATGTGGCACTTATTTCGAGACAGATTCGAAAATATTAGAAACAAGGACGAAATGAAAATTAGTTTAAGGATTATCACATTTAAAATTATAGAATATTTTTGATATATATTGGTACGACTCTGACGATTTCAACGAGGGTCAAAATTAACAGGAACAGAGTTTAGTCAAACTTTCAGTTCCGCTATTCCTCACGATAAATTTGTAAAGATTAGCCCCTTACCACTGGTAGGGGCCATGCCACTAATCTTATGCACACAATTTATTACATAATTCACTTTAATTCAAGACTAGCCACTTGCTACTGGTGGGGGCTATGACACTAGTCTTCACTTCACTACGTAAACACTAACACTTGACTGGTTAAAAAATATAAACTTGTCCGATACGGCGATTTAACACTGCTTTTATACAAATCAATGGGATTCGCTAGCCCAAATTTCGGTGTCGTATAATTCGAGATGTTTCCAGGCGTCACTGTAGGAGTACTTCTAAATGGGTTTTTATTCCTTCGGTTTTTATTGCCAAAAATGGTATTCAAGTAGCAATCAACAGATAGTTCAACTATTACAGAATAAAGTTTTCAGAAGGATAGTAAACAAATCAATTTATCGGTTTTACTGTCCAAATGTCTTTATCGCATTACCGGTAAAATTAAATATTTACCGATAAATTTAAATTTAACCATTTTAGGAAAAATAAAACAAAAATTTTCCTAAAACGAGATAAGCCAGTTCATTACACATCATTCAGTCAAACCAAAACACAGTCGGCTACTACTTCAGGACTAATTAAAAATTATTTTAAAAGGTCAACTGATGATTCACTACTGTCTGTAATTTCAAGAATGGCAGTCAAAGATGGTCTACCGTGCGTAACATTTTGTACCTTTTATGATTTAAGAATGTTATCAACCGCTACAAGATATTATGTTCCCAAATCGTAAAAAATATAATATAAATAAAAATATAATAAGTGTTAAAATTATTATTAGCTTGGACAACGAGATTCCGGTTTGGAAATAATTATATCATTAGTTGGGTTTGTGACAAAATAGTGCACATCTCGAAGCAATAAGGCGTAAGCGGGCGGGTACAACGTCACCTATGTTCCTAAGACCACAGATGAAAAGAAAAGTAGCAGGCGAGGAAGAACGCCAAACAACATCGAAGGGGTGAAACGAATTGACAAGTGATGGAGACAGCTTGACGGTTAGGAAGAAGTAGACAGTAGATCCAGTATCATAACATTGGATACAGGAACAATGAAGACGATTGTGCGCGTCGATGTTATATAACGAATTATGAATTGACAAAATGAAGGAGTCCACCATCACGGATATTATTAAGCGAGTATTATATAGGAGCAAGTTGAGTCCTCCTCGAATTTAGGAGACCCTAGAGAAGGGCCATGAACAGTTCTAATCGTTGGGATGTAGAAGGAAAGTAGCTGCAAAACGCAAGCAGTGTGGAGATTGACATCATAATAATGAAGGACCATCAATAAAGTTACAGTAGACAGGCAGTAGCACAAACACCTTATGCCTCACACTCGACGAATGGACGTCAATCAAAAACCGACGATACATGAATATAAATATTCATAGTCAAAGAAAATTTTGAAATTTAGGACATGCATGGCTACTCGGAAATATGCCTGCAAAAAGTGTTTGGTTCTAGAAAACCAAATGCAAGAATTTGGAATTAATTTTAGTAACGTTGTTGCACTGTCACGTTGAAAGAAAGATTACAACTGGCCATTGAGAAACACGAAGCAAATTTAAATGATGGGAGCGCCCTTATGAATACTAAAAAGGCGTTGGAGTATGGAAAGCGCCCCAAATAAAATATTAACTGTATCATTTGGTTAGAAACTATGTTAAATATGCTTTGAAAAGCTATTTATTTACCGGTAAATTACCAGTAAATCGGTGAACCGAACGAAATTTTATGATTTACTGGTAAATCGAAAATTCGCTAAAATTTGCAAACCCTGATTATGACAATGACCGAGTTGACCTATATATATATATATATATATATATATATATATATATATATATATATATATATATATATATATATATATATATATATATATATATATATATATATATATATATATATATATATATATATATATATATATATATATATATATACATATACATATACATATATATATATATATATATATATATATATATATATATATATATATATATATATATATATATATATATTATATATATATATATATATATATATATATATATATATATATATATATATATATATATATATATACATATATATATATATATATATATATATATATATATATATATATATATATATATATATATATATATATATATATCCGTAATCTGCCTTATGTATGGTTGACTTGATTCCGATTTATTTTTTCTATACTGAAAGTTTGGTTATGAATGAATCTGCACATTAAACTTCGGTTATGATTTAATCTGTCGCTGGTAAAAGCTTTAGTACATGCAGTAACATAGTAAGTTGCAGAAACGAGAAATTCCCGAATTAGTTACGATTTGGAAAGCTACACGGCATCGTTTCAATAACTTATCATGATCAACCATTAATTGTCATGATCTATTAAGAGCGGATTTTTGAACGTTTATCGTGCAGAAATCCCAGTCAAAATACATACTATTGAATTTCCGAAAATATCACAGCCATTTGAGCTTAAGTTCAAAATATGCCAAATCAGTCGATTACACACCATTCACAGGAATAAGGAATATTCCAAATCACATTTTGTATTTCTCTTTTATGGCTTAGTGACTTTGACAATTAACAAAATATTGCTGTGTTATTGCTTCAAGAGACTCCGTTCCAACCACAAAAATGACCGCGTAGTACAGATTTGATTGTGATTAAACCATATTTTTCGTACATATTGTATGTTTTAGGACTAATTTCCTATCGTAGTATGCCGTAGGACTATTTTTAGCCCAGAATTGAGTGGACTTGATCAGTTTCATGTGGTTCCAAAAGGATGATTAGACTATCTGACCTATTAAATAGGAATTTTGGTTATCCTTTCATCTCAAAAGTCCGGTTAAAAAATTTCGTTAAGTTATTATGGTGCTCAGGAACAGTGTAAAATTGATGCCATTCTGCTTACGAAGGTCGAAATTGACCACAACTTCTCACCATAGTTGGAATGTTCAATAAGATTCAATCTTTTCTACCCAGGTGCAGACATGATTATCGCTGGTTAATGATCAGATCAGAGTAACCAACAGAAATCGTTGGTATTGGGTTATTGGCATTAACAACATTAATGACGAGTTGCAGACTTTATAATTGTAATCTTGATTATTATAGATATGTTTTATGGTTCCTTAGCTATACTTCGCATGCCCTGTAGTTAAGAAGATGTTGTAGTTTACAATTAATTTTTAAGGAAATGTATCTGTTTTTCTGAAAAGGATTGGGAAACATAACGTTGTAGAAGTTTAATTTAGCTCGCTAGACTACACCTTGACATTACGCTATAGTCAAAGCTCTATAGAACTCAAAATCCTTTGTTTGGGTTTAACTGGTTTTTTCAAATGTTTTAATAGTTTACCATATGACCACCCAGGTTATTCTATCACTGATATCAAAATACCAAAATCTAGACTATCAATCATATTGATCGTTATCTTACACCGCATATACTAATGCCACAAATTTCATTTTACTAATAATCAATGACCTTCAACTAGACGGCGCTAACCGCGTCTCAACTGAGGCCTTATACGAACCATTAATACTTATTGTAGCCCAACGAATGCGTATACACACAATCGCGTTTTATGTCAACCGGTGCTTTTTATTTAAGCTCAACGGTGAGAATCGAAATCAAGACCGCGGCGTGATGAGAAACTCACTAAACCATTACCCTTTCACCTAAAGCATTCTCTACATATATGATTTTCTACACATATGAATTAGATGACATTTTGTGGGTTTCTTCACGACATTGTTTCTTTATAATCTAGAAGTAGTTTTCAATACAACTGTCGATTTGATTGGTCGAAGTACCGAAATTAACGTAGCTAAAAGTAGTTGTTTCTAATCTATCAGGGTTCGAACCTAATAGCTAACGATCAACCAGCCGCAACCTGCCGCACTTTAGTTCAAAATAAGTGAAATCAGTCAATTTCACACGGTTTATCCTTGTGAAGCAAAACTGAATCCTGTTGATCATTTGAGAAGTCAAAACCTATCCTATATTGGGGTTTTGAAATTTGAAGAAAATCCTGAATTTAATCTAAATAGAGTTGGCTATCATGCTATTATATGTTGCAGGATAATGTTTTGGCCAGAATTACATGAACTTGACATTAGTGATATGTGGTTGAAACAAGATGGTGCCATAGCCACACAGCACGTCAAAAAATTTATTATTAGGTGGAAAATTCGAATCCCGTGTAATCTTGAAAATTGGTTCGGTCTAAAAACCACCTCGTTCATGTGACTATTGGATTTATTTTGATAGGGTTAAGCTGTAGGCTTATGTCAAGACTTATGAGGTTCCTATAACAGCTCGTTAGAATTCTATTAGAACTTTATAGCGAGACCAATAGAGACAACTCAAAAGCTTTCACATATATTGAGATAAAATATACATTTTTCGAAGTGGCCCTAATCCCGTCTTTTCAATTTAATATTACAGACTTTTCAACAAAAGTATTTTTTCTAAAAATTAAAAGCTCTATAGAATTCCTAATCTATACTCCTATAATATTAATAGGTGGCAAGAGTTTCGTTTTGGGGTAAACTGAAATCGAAATTATCTCGCTGCGGTCTCAAGTTATAATAAGCGATTGTGTTCGTTGAGGTGACCCCCTTTATCGGTATATGGTTGGTAAGGTTTCAGTTGAGACACGGTAAGGGCCGTCTACGGCCTATTAGCTATAGATTATTATTATTTTTTTTTACGTTTTGTTTTAGTTGGGTGTAGGGCGGACTTTTAGACTGACCTAGCTCCTTGTACCTGTCAGAGTTCCTGCATCAAATGCGCGATCCTTCAAGTAAAGGTTGATAGCTGCCTTAAACTTGTGCATTTTATACTTCAACGGAAATTGAAAACCAGTCAACGAATTGACCTCAAACCTTCTTGTCTTTAATTATTAGCCTATTAAGCTCTTCTACATCGGATGAATTTCATCATTGTTTCAAAGTGGAAAGTTTTGAAAGTGGTTATTTTTGGAAAGCATAAACTTTACTCTTGTACATACATAATTTACCCGTACCCATCTTTATAATTTCACAATCTAATTAAATAAATTGTATAAATCCCAGCAAAAATTCATGTACTCGTAAATATAAAGTGTGAAAATTATAATTTTCAACGCCCTTTTAATAACCCAACATAAGAAAATATTTTATCGATTATTGTACAAAAAAAGGAAAAATATTAACCCGAACAACCTAAGCGCAATGAAATACTATCACAACTATTATGTACGGTACAGTGTATATACTCGAGTATATATATAGAGAGAGCGAACACAATCCGATTTAACAGAAATTGCAAAAAATATGTATTTCCAATAGCACACAATGCATTCAATAGTGTAGACGAGTATAAGAACCTAAAAGACCATAACCATTTCCAATATCGGCCGTTAAATCAAAGTGTAAGAAAAATAATTTTTTTGTTACTCTTAAAAGTTATTACTTTTGTGTTACCAACAATTGAAACGGAAAAAAAATTTTTTTTTTTGCCTTTTTTATTTTATTCACAGAATAAAAATTAAAAGTCGTGTAATTTAAGAGTCTCTTCTGTAATCGAGGCTCAAGATCGATACACAATTTTAATTTAAATTTTCGCCTTTTTATGTTGTTTGGTGCGATCGATGAAGCTGGTCTTCGTTTTTTTCTGTAATTATAATATAGTGCGGGAAATAATTATATGCTAAAGTAAGTGTATACCCTAATAAGGGCTTTTTAGTTCTTCAAAGTATATATCTGAACCAATAATTTTTCAAAAAACTTTTGCGACGTGGCTCTAGGTCACCATCGTATAAGAAGATTGATACTTTGGTAATGTTGTTCCTTTTTTATTGAACGTTTGATAGTGGTTTGTGACTAGTGTCAATATCTTGCAAAAGAAATTCACCCAAATTTACGTTCAAAACCGGAACTTGATTAAGTATGAGGAATATTGGAACCATTAATTGTCGTGAAACTAGCAACTACAGATACGAATACAAATTATTGTCCAATATAAATCATAATATCAATCAAAGCTCAAAAGTATTGTTGCTGTGTTAAAGACTGCAGAAATCTCCATTTACACGTCTACATATATAATAGATTATAAATATCTTGGAACCAGAGAATTGGAATTGGAATATTCTTCCAATTCGATATGACTACTAATGGTTTGTAATTATAAGAGCTTTTAAGAGCTTTTTTGTCAAACAGATTTGACTTAAAACTTTAGACTATAGTCTAGCCCAATAAAGAACCTAATGTTTTTTAGCCCTACAGTTATTGTACAACTTTTATTTTAAGCTGGTCGGAAGAGCTTTTGAATTATTTAATAGGTCAAATATATAATTATAGGAATCAGTTAGCAGCAGAAAAAAATAAACTCAAAATAAGTTGAGAAGTGATCGTACTCAGTTTTATACATATCAAAGATATTCTGACTCGAACAATATTATATTAAGACAGAGCTTTCTGCTTTGTTTTCTTCTCGGTCAGATACCAGTAGGAATGGGCGAGAAAGACTACACTTTATGGTTATTTATGGTTATTTAGGTGGGCTAGAATATTTATGCCACTTATTTACTATAATAAGACGAGGCTTAGGAACATTAATTGCTATAAACAAAACTCAGTTTGGTAAAGGTAGAATCTAACGATTCTACAGAAAGTGTGAGAACGCGTTCTAGGTAGAGATTTAGCCGTATTGTCTTTCACTTAGTCTGATTGGTAATGTGAAAATAAGTAAAACATTTAAAACTTTTCGAAAACTTTAGACACCCTTGGGTTCTGATTGGATGAGACTTACGCAACAGGCATACAACTATAATCGTCGAAAGTGGACTAAAATGTTCGTGTTCATTGTCAACGCAGACGGACGCGTAATCGTCTAACATTCGGTGTTACCAAGATAATTTCTTGTTACAGATTTCTTTCCTTCACTCTACAAGTATGTACACACGTACACAACGAAACCGAACCATATAATTGTTCTTATACACAGTACTTGAACAACACTTAAGAACTGAAGAAAAAAAAATAGAATTGTAACTATCTTGAACTTAAGAATCTACTTGTTTCTTTTTAAATATTTATAATTACACTAAATTATTCTTATTTTCGTTCGACGTATATATATTCTGTACCGTGTGTGCGCGCGCGATGATTATTTCGCGATAACATACTCCTTATATATAGTGTACAAAGTAACACAATACGGAGAGGTGTCTTCACCACAATACTTGTTGAAAATAATATCTTCAACAATATAGTGTTTATACATAAAAATAACACCTCCAATATGAACAATAATAGTAATAAGTTGTGTTGTTTCTGTCAATTCGCTCTATACGTTTGTGTTTGAATTAATTTTCTTCAATATGGGATCTTAGCTCAGCACAAAGCAATAACATTATTTAAGATATTTGGTTGGTGATTGTGTTTCGATTGAATAAGGGTAGTCATTATGTTTAGCAAATTTATTAATCGTCGAATGGAATTTAATCGCATTTACAGTTTATTTTATAAATTAACACGAACTCGATATGGTATTGAAGAAACGAGAATGGATCCACAGTGCGATCACCGAAGTAAGTGTATTTCTAACTAACACATATTTTCACCATTAACGATGACAAGCATATTCTAATAACTGACGTCTGTATAGACAACAACTAGAGATTTTCTATTTTATTGATCATTTAACTTGATTCTACATAATTTAAGGATGTAGCTCCCTGATGTTGAACCACAAACTCAAATAATTTTGGAATGGGTAAGAAATTCATTCCTAACATGAATTATTGAAAGACACACACCAAAGTAAAACCATGATTGTTGAAAATAGTTGGTGGAATCGGTATATTGTTTGGCCAACATCCATCGCCGAAAAAACTCGGGGTTTAAATTAAATCCCACTCCGCCTCAGAAGTAACGTTATGTGGAACGCCGTTCACTTTGTGGTTGAATTTTTTATAAGTTTGCTAAAAGTATCACAACATCTCTAGCATCAAATCACTTCTTGAAGTGGGCGGTGTGTGTAGTCATCGCGTAAACTTATTTACCTCTGATGGTGTTTGACGTTTATGGGAAAACTGCCAATTAAAGTATGAATAAGCTTTTTTGATAAACTTATCACCATGGCTTACACGTGGTTTAATTGCAGATTATAAGAACTGTGGTATAAAAAATTAAGTGTTCTTAGGACTGCATGATTCGAAATAGATTTATTGTCTAAATAAATTCAAACTCTTTGATGACCAAAGTTTGGAGTTCTTTATTATATTGGACCCTATTCTTGCAACATCCTTAAGTTGAAACTTACGGATAATAAATCTTTCCAATTGTTTATCACTAACATATTAACTAATTCTACGTTTAAACAATCAATTGTCTTAGGTTTATTTCGAAATTCCAGAGCTTAAGAAGTTGATCAATTTACTGTATAGATGCTGTTGGCCCACTAATTATAGTAAATGGTGTTGTTGAGTTTTTCCTCTCTATTTCCGATTTTAGGACCATAGATCGTCAACTAGACTGGACCATCTAACTCTATTTGGGATTTTATTACCCTCTTACCCCCTCCTCCTAAATTTTTCAAGCTGTTTCGGCTCGGTTAACACCGTTCTTCTTAAGGACATTTCTAGCCTTCTCACTATTCTTTTCCCTTGCGGGGAAAACTCCAATGACATCTTGTTATGTTATTGGGCCTTTACCTAAGTGTGTGTCCTATTCAACTCCATTTTAGTTTCTTAATTTCGCCTTCTATATAAATTTGTCTCGTCTACCGTATAAGTTCTTCATTTGTGATGGTCTTCGACCTGAAGTATTTGATTAGCCATTTAGGCATTTATTGCGTATGCCTCCATTTTTTACAGCCATACAGCAGTCTACTAATTTTTCACAGGCATTGAACATTCGAAGCTATAAAATTGTATGTATTTCTTATTCTGCGAATGGGTTGGTTGAAATCCTCTTTAGTTCCGCCTTTTATTCACTATAGTACAACAAGGGTATACAAACCTATCAACATCCTCGATGCTTATTTAGTGGATGGTAATTGGTGTACTAATATTTGTGTTCACTCTTAGCCTTTGTCTAATTTTGAGACCAAAATCTGATGCAAATCTCTTGACTCCTGCTGCATGTCCGAGTATTTATGCGTTACGAGACATATCGTATGCGTCCAGATATGACATTTGAGGCTGCGCTGCCTAATTTGTGCATCACATTATTCAGCACTATTCAGAACAGTAGTGGAGAGAGTATACACATTCTTGTCTAACTCCTATTGTGTTGTTGTATTTATCACTTTGTTTTCCCTTGTATTGGACTCTATTTGTGGCGTCGCTGTTTATTTCCTTAATGAGTTCAATTATTTTCTTCGGAATGTCCATTTAGTAGAGTGATATCCAGATTGCGCATCTGTATGAGCTATACATTCGTATGATGATTCGAACTGAATCAATGTCACCTGTACAGCTTCTTCTAGGTCGAAAGCCAGCTTATTTTTTTCCTATTTACTGGTCGAACGTTGGTGATATTCGTAAAAATGATCATTGATAGCACTTCCATTGAACTGATAAGGAGACTGATGCCTCTGTAGTTCTTGAATTCTTTGAAATATCCTTTCTTTGAAATTTTTAACTTCACATTCCGTGGGTGATTGGGTGTTGAATTGTTTCGTTCTAGTTGTGAGCTTTTCATTTTGTGTGCTATCTGTCTACCGTTGTCCTCAACGAACTCTTTTTATCTATTGAGCTGTTGTCGTTCAGTGGTTAAGACTTCACCAGAAGAATCCTTTATTGGTGGTTAGGTTGTGAATTTTCCGGTGACCCATTTTACACATTGATGTAGTTTGTACATATTTCTATTTGCTGCTGCTGTTTGCACAATCTAAGGAATGTCCTCGGTGTACTTTCTTCTATATCGTTTCTTGCCATCTTCTTTATTTGCTTAGCAATGTCAATGTTAAGGATGATCTGATAACGTATGGCGAAAGCAAAAATTTCTCGACCGTTAGTCAACTGGGAACTGAGTATTGATTCTCGATTTGAAATTTTCAGTGCCGTTGAAACACAGTGGATTCCAAAAAAGCGTGACTGAGTTGCCATTCATCGAATCGACCATAAATGGCAAGAGCGTGTCTGTACACCATTCTAATCAAGACTGACTGGTACTTGTTTGCTGTCGAAAAACATGTGCCAATTAAATGTCTGTAAATTTAAGCGAGTAAGCTGAATCTCGACCACTGGTCCTATAAGCCTGGTATCATTTGTAACGCCGAGTTGTTGCAAAATTTTAAAATGTTATTTGAGTTGTGCATACGTGTATGTTGTTGCTAATTCTTTAAGCCGGATTTAATCTTATGATGACGTCATTGAATGACCGAAAATATCAAATTTATGTCATTAAGTGTCGCAAAAGTGCTAGCGAATTATAAAAACTTAAACTCGAAATTTTTCGAAATCTGACTGTGGCGTTAAATGCGAACTTCCTGGAAATATAGAATATGCCTTGAGAAGCGCAACTGTAGAAAGCCGACATTCGGAAGTTACCAAGTTATAGATTATAGAAGGTATAGGTATAGTATGAACTTTTTGGGATGTTGTTTCAGAAGATATTGACGTGTAAATGTAATGTTCCCGAAACAGGAACGAAATGGTCACCAACGTAACACCGCATTGTAGAACGACTTTGTGATGTGTGTACTGGTACGATTCGTATATGTGATTGTAGATCCTCGAATATCTTTCGGCGGAATGGCTTTGCAATGTATGGGCGATTAGTGCCCGTTGATGTTTCGCAGAAGATCTCGAAGCCAATAAGTTTTGAAAAGCTCTTATTTCATGATAAAGTAAGCGTGACGTCCAAAACCAGAAAGCAGTTTCTGAAGTTCTAAGTCATCTTTTTGGGCTGAAATAATTGTGCTACCATAACGTAATCTAAGTAGCGAGTTGGCCTTGGGTTATGTTCAATTCTGGACTGAATCGTTCTGATCAGAGGTTTCGACGACAAAATATCTAAGGTGTTTGACTGTCTGATATATTGTAATTTCTAATCGAACACAGACTATATTCTTTCGGCATCCGCTAGTTTCCTTGAGAGAAAACGCAATGACTCTACCACATTACACATTACATTACATTAAACTAAGATTAGACTTCATGATCGGCGTAGAACATTTCATTTTCAATATTCACGAGCTTGGTGCGTAATTGACTGATGGAGCCATAACAAATGGTAAAGTAATCCACATATCTGAAGAAGTAGGTTGAGAATTTTACGTTCAACAAAATCAATTTGTTCATCGATTCTACATACAAAGAGTCTGCTTTTATAATTTAATCACGAATTTTGTATCGTTTATACATTTGCCCATCCAAATGCGCGTATACATAAACAAAACCATACAATATCTTCTCCGTTTGCAATTAATTAAAGAACAACCAAATTCTTGTTTGTTTATCTCTTATATTTTATTGTATATTATTGTTTCAAGATTATAAAATAATAATCTTAGAAATATGTTTCGAAACAGCATGAGGCATCTTCATCCACTCAGGTACTTGTTGCGATCATTAAACAATATATACAAAACCAAATATAATTGTGGTTCACGTTGTATGTGAGCGCGTACATTTAAAGGTGAATTGACCTTAGTGGGCGTTTCATTGCACGAATTTAGCCGTTTGATGATTACTTGTTATTAGACAGTTTAAACTAGTTGGCCGACTATATGTATAGACTCGATTGAGAAGTATTTCTTCACCAATCGATTCCTGACATTATATCAACCACATACATTACACGTATACCTTAACTTTATAAGTCACTCAGTTATAAAAAAATCTTAACGTTGCAACAACAAAATTGGTTTCTGTATCACGCGATGTTTGAATTTATGACTGATAAAATGGTTTGAAGCTAATTTAATCAGTTAAATTATTTTGCATATTTTACAGCTCCTGCTAGTTCCACAGTTCCCAATAAAACTTTGTGATGTTGTCTCTATACATAACAACATATATAACATAACGACGAATAATAGCAAAACATGATTTCAAAAGCACAAACCAAGATGGCATAAACAGTCGTTAGTACTCAGAAGAAATGGTTTTCGTGCCTAGTGGAGGAGAGAAAGAATTTCAAAATATTCTAAGGTTGTGTAGTACACAGAATAGTCTTTTATCGGGGTCATAATAAAAATTATATATAAGAGAAAGAATTTAGAACTATAAAAAACATAGCTCTTGGTGCAAGTTTGTCATTGATATGACATATATTATACCGATATTAGCAGATGCGTTTGGGACAGCCCCTAATCATCTCATTCAATAACTTAAATAATAACTTAATTAACGATTCACAGTTCCAGTTTCCTTAAATCTTCTAAATAGTCATGAGACTGCTGATTGGGTCATGTTAAGCTGATATGAGCCAACGTTTATTGCTTTCTTCATACAATAAAGCAACTTATGCACCTTTTTTGGAGTAGTATTCGAATAAAACGAAGTATGACATGTTTATTTAGTATGACAGATTAAACTTAGACCAGAACCAATCACTTTGGCCCTTATGCATCTGGGAATGGATGGGTTATTCAAAAATTACTTAAATCATATACAAGAGGTAGGATCAGAATATCTCATATATCTCATTTGGGTAGTCTTCTGACAGCATAATTGTTAATGAATGATCACCTAAATAATATGTCTCCACCTTGAGTGAACGCATACAATGCGCGCTCAACACTAAGGTTCGTAGTTGCAGTTTAAATATGAATCAACATAAAAATGAGTTGATCCTATTCTCAATCAAATATAAACCCCCTATATAAATCTAAGTCGATCTGACTCTGAGTAAAGCTTGATCTATTGAATAGCAAACAAAAGAGGCAACCTATCACGATGAAAAGAGTAAATATGACTAATAATCCTTTCTACACTTTCCGTTACCCGTTCTATTTTATATTCGATCGCTGGTGGCCAACCTTAGGTTTATGATAAAGAACTACCATTAGTTGTATGCACTTATAGTAGCACACCAACTAAAGCTCTGGTGATAATTCTTCTTCTCACTGTTTTAGATAAAAAGACTGTAGCAGGTACAGCCATTAACCTCAAAGTCACACATATATCCTACGCAGCGGATGTTTCTCTACTAAAATCGAATATAATATCCAGCCAGCATCTTTGTTTTTGATCGGTATACCCACCAGAGCGAACCTTTTAAATACAAAACCTTGAGTTTATGATCTGCTTAACAAATGGTTTAAACGCCGATGGCTTATGTAGATTTTAACAGACATTTCAAAAATAATTCAGAATTAACTCACTGCTAACCGATAACACAGATCGTGGGTGCCCGAGCACTTCAGTATTTAAAAAAAAGAAAAGGATAATAAAGGAAGTTTTCTTTAACAAGCAAAGTGAACATCGAAATACGTCTCACTTCATGTAAGGTCTTTCCTTTTTTTTACGTTTTGTTTTAGTTGGGTGCAGGGCGGACTTTTAGACTGACCTAGCTCCTTGTAACTGTCAGAGCTCCTGCACCCACCGCGCGATCCTTCAAGTAAAGGTTGATAATTGCCTTAAACTTGTGCATTTTATACTTCAACGGAAATTGAATTCTTTAGGAAGAAGTGTCGAGATCTGGTTTCATATGTCTTCTCATGGTCTTCTCATTTCAACCTTCAAGTTTCTTGGAGGGCAACAAGTTCCAGCTCCAATCCTTTTTATCAGATGTCCGCATGTTAATATCAGACGAATACCCTTCTTTCACAATATCATACGTGATAATGCCGAAACACTAACATAAATCTTATATCGATATCGTTGCCACATATAATTAAAATACTCCGCGTAATTCGGATCTACCTTCTATATAATCTGAAATTATATCGAATCCAATTAAAAATTTCAAAATAATCAATATTGAAATTAAAACGTGTGATAATTTCGTGTTCACACACAACCAGAAGCTCATTCTCATTATATATTTTGCGTTATCTGATATGCATGCTCTTATCTTCCTAACAATAATCTTAAAAACGTTTTTTTTTTTTATAAAATTACACACCTTATGCCAATGCTAACCGGGTTGTACCATCATACAACGAAAGTCAAGTTGTTCATTTTAAATACAAGCCACCGTGTTTGGTAGCGGTTTGATATATTATTATTGTTGTGGTAAGCGCTTAAACCCGTACATAAAATACGACAAAAACGGTAATTATTTAATTTTGTTTCGTTCTTCACGCACTTATCTCAATCTTATTTATTGCAATCATTGGCGCTTATACACATATTATTTATTGTATATGGTTGTTTGGACCGTATAGTGGTTGTAACAGTTTAAAGTGAAACCATTTCGATTTTTTGGTACAAACACGACCCGATTATAAATAGCATGGAATAAATTGTTCATCTCGACATAAATCGTGTTTAGCACGAAATTGCTTCAGCGATTCTTAAACTATATTTAATTATAGTACAAAAAAATATAGTGCGTCACCGTCGTAGTCACACAAATTGATGCATTCCAACGATTTATATTGGGGCACATTTTCGGTGATCAGCAGAATGCTATAACATACAATCGGGTTTTATATCAACCGGGAAAGTCGAGACCCGAGACCGGTGCTTGAGGAGCCACAATAATTGTTACGTTCATTTTGTAGCATATCGTGTTTATTACCACCACTCGGCTTGACCGCCCAGGTGGCGCATGGTTAAAGCTGCGACAGTTTGAGCGGGAGGTACAGGGTTCGAATATAATAGGGGCAGGATGAAAATGGAGATTTTTGGGGATGAATGAACACACCTATGACCCTCTGTTGGAGTGCAAAACTCATGGGTCGACCCATCTTCCATTTCAGCACTATAGGGTGGCATAGAGCTATGCAATGTGCAGATGGTTAGGAAAATCGGACATATAGCCGTACGTCCTCGAATTGGCTGTAATGGCGTAAAATCAAGGACGTAAATAAACGAATCGCGAACAAATAGGGAGTGCCTGGAGCCCCAAAACAGATTAGAGATTAGATTAAAAAAACACTCGGCTTGACGCAATGCTTCTTATCTGCAGATTATCTACAGTATGCCTGTTTTCCTTTCATATATGCCGTCTGAAAAAAGCTGAAATGTGTGAATATTTGGTAATATATGGTTTTCTGATTTGGGTCTTAAAGACCAAGCGAGGGCGTATGGCTATATAGACCTTATTTTCGAAGACCATTTGCACCAACACATACAAATTTCCCAATTTTAGTCATTTGGCTGGTAAATGAATTAGATTTAATATTATGCTCAACGCATATCGTGTGGAGAATCAAATGGAAGTCAAAGAGTGCAAAGAATTGGTTTACTTCAATAAGTTACAATCCAGTAACTTTATCATACCTTAGGATCTTGGTCAATTTCCATTCGGAACCCGAATGAAAACCTTTGTGACAATACCAATGCCTAGTCGCTCTGATGGTATATATCTTTAAATGCAGATCGTAGATGTGTCTTCAACTGCAATTTTAGAGAGTGCTGGTTAGAGGGTTCTCACCGGGATTTCCCGCCCGCTTTTCTTTCTGCAATATTACGTCGTATCGAGCCTTTGTTCGGTCACTTCACAATTTGATTTTCTCTCTGACAAATCCGTGTATATGTTGTTGATCTCCTCTTTCCAGTTGTCCACATATGCTTGTCCACATTTAGCTGATGAAACCGCTCCAAATTTGAGAACGCCTGGCAGTCTTAAATTGTTGCCAAAAAGTATTGTCGCTGGTGTTACTCCTGTTGTGTTATGCACCGCACATTGATAGGCCATTAAGAACAATGGAATACCTTGATTCCAATTCCGCTGGGTTTTATCAACTGTTTTGGCTATAAACTCTTTCAATGTGGCATTGAAACGCTCCACCAATCACCTTGCCATCAGATTGAGGGTGGAAAGGTTTTGTCCGCGTTTTACTAATTCCCAGTAGTTGGCACATCTCCTGGAAGATAATCGATTTAAAATTCCACCCTTGGTCGGAATGCAGTTCCATGGGTACCCAAAATGGCTTATACATTTGTACTCCACTGCATTGACGATTGTGGTTGTTTCTTGATTTGGAATAGGGTATACCTCTGGCCATTTACTGAAGCAGTTCATAAGCACCACCACATATTTGTTGCCGCTTTCGCTGATTAGAAATGGTCCTGCAACATCCATGACAATCCTCTCGAATGGTGCTTCAATATTATATTGTTGCATCACTCCCCGGGTGTCTTTTGCAGGTCCTTTCACTGACATACATTGGTCACACTTTTGACACCATTCAGCCACGGCTTGTCTACATCCTGTTCACTAGAAGCTGGTTCGTATTTTGGCTAGCGTTTTGTTGAACCCTAGGTGACCTCCGCTTGACCCTCCATGGTATTCCTCCAATATTTCTGCCATCCTGATTCTCGGTACTACTATACCAACGATTGCTTTATCGTGCCATCGGAGCTCTCCCATGTTCGCTTTAAGCATCCATAATATGGCTCCATGTGGATGACGTTCTTCTTCAATGAATTTTGTACTGACTGCCAAATGTGTATTCTTACGTTGCTCTTTGTAGATAACATCATTGGTCCATTCATCAGCTGGCAACACTTTCATTAGTCTGATGACGATGTTTTCCTTGTTTTCTACCCATCCGCAATGTTTACAATCCACTCGACATGGTCGTCTTGACAATGCATCTGCATTTCCATCGTAGACAAAACTATACTCAATCACTCATCGTGCTCTTTCGGGATTTTAAACTGTAGTAGCCATGTCAAGGCGCCATGATCTGTTTTTAACAGAAATGATTGGCCATAGAGATATTTTCGGAAATGTTCTACACATTTCACTATGACCAACAATTCTTTTATCTTGTTACACAGTAGTTGCGTTCTGGCTTTGATAATATCATGAAATAATATGCGATGACACGTTCCTGTCCATCGATTTCTTCTGACAACACTCCTCCCAAGCCATGATTACTTGCTTCCGTATCCAGAATAAAACGTTTATTCGGAACCGGATACGAAAGCAATGGTGCTGTACATAATCGCTGCTTCAGATAGTTGAACGCTTCCTCGTGTTCATCACTCCATTGGAACGACTTGTTCTTCTGTGTCAGCTCGTGTAAATTCCTCGCGATGTTGGCAAATCCTGGCACAAATCGTCGATAGTATATGCCTAGTCCGATGAAACTCCTTAGTTCATGTAAGTTTTTATATTTGTTTGAGAAATAAAATTTTTCAGTGCCCTGGAATTCCCGGGAAACTGGGAAATAAGTTTTAAAATTCGCGTTTCCCGGGAACAAAAAAACTCGGGAATTGATACCTTTTAGTACTGGTATTGATTCGAAGATTTTGATATACGTATCGTTGTCGGTTGTAGCTTAATGGTTAAGAAAGTTTCTCATCACGTCGCGGTCTCATCCGGTACATAAATCGGATGACATAAAAAGCGATTGTGTGTCAAAATATTCGTTAAGCTGAACACCTGCAATGTGCACCAATATGTTAAAATGGTCCATAAGGTCTCACTTGAGATATGGTTAGTGCCGTTTACGGTCTCTAAGCCATAGATTATTATTATTACTTTTGTGCCTTATGGAACTGTCTTTTCAACCTAATTCGAGATATGGCAAGTTCTCTCTTTAAAAAGACGGTTAGTAGTTGAAATGTGACAACTATAATATAATTCTAAGTAGAATCGTGCAACTCTGCTAATACCATAACCTCATATATCTGTAAAGTGACCGTATCGTAGTAATAAAGCATTACCAAAGACGGGAACAGGCTAAATAAGTGAAACTCTTCATGTCATGTGCCGGCATTCCAATGTAAGAGGACCTTGACAGTTTAGTATGAGAGGAAACAGGTAAAATGAATCCTGTCACATTAGATGGGTTTACGGCATCTATTGGATGTTTTAACAGTCTATTCGAACAAATATGCTTTTTATATACAATAATCGTGGTAAGACTAAATGATCCAGTGGTTAGAGTACATTGTACTAGTGGTCAAATGAAGAAGCTTTTATGTTTGAATTCAATTTAAGTTATGCTGAGAAATGTTTTCTCTTCGAAGCCTCAAACGAAAGAAGAAAAATCTCGAAATGGAATCCATTTGATTTGTTTATTGGCTCTTATTGACCCTTACGTATGAAAATGGATAATGTGAGTGAAGTCTACTGCCACAGTTCATATCATTGGGAATCGGCCTATACTAATAAACTTGTGTGATCAATCTCTGGTCGTTTGGAGGAGAGTCGAAAACCATGATGTGAACAGGTTGATCATAACGATGACCTTCAATTGTAGAGATGGTATGAGATGTTATTGTTATCAATGAAGAACAACCCCTATCCCTTCTCGTGCATACTGAACAATCCAGCACTTTATACATATACGTTTTGGGCAAAGACCAATAAATGAGTCCCGCGGACCATACACTGCGAGTCTCAGTTTTACATAAATATATATAAACGATTCGTACGTGTATGGCAGTTTAGTCTCAGTTAAATTTATTTAGTTTTTGCTGTATATCGGAAGCATGCGGCTATGAACATTCATAAATAATTTTGCAATATTTTTGCCATTTATTTATACGAGTATAAATAACTATTTAATAGTTTATTGCATATTGAAATCAGATATTGTAAATAATTTTTATTTTTATTATTCTTATAAACAAAATGAACCCACCATACTCCTCATATGCATATTATAGAGAGATACACTCGTATACGTATATAAATAAAATTAAAAACGTTTTTATCGCGAATAATAATTTTTATACATACATATATGCACATTAAAATAACGAATTTATATAAATAAAAAAAAACACAATTTAATTTTTATTAGGTGAAATGACACGATTCGATTTAAGATAAGCCCAAGGAGGCAGGCAAAGTATTTTTTTTTTATCGAGAGCTTTATTATGCAAACAAGCAAAATATAAAAATTTATGTGCCAATTATTGATTTCTTTATTTATTTTAATTTAACGATATCGTAATTAAAAAATTAAATTTTTTTTTCGTCTAATTTATTGCCAAGATCACGCATAAATTTTTTGACGTGGCAACGATTTTATGTGCGCGATGCAGTTAAACCCTCTTATATGTCTATATTATATGTAATGAAACTATAATTTATAGTGTGGTAACAGATTTGAAACGGGTTATTTGTTATTGGTATCCATATAACTACTTATTACTTCTGGACTTGATTATTATAACCGCAAACCGACTTATCAAAGTTATGATTGTACTTTGGTTTTCATTATACTCATAGTCAAACCAGAAACTCCTAAAAGGAAAACTGATCTAACCATAATTGGTTGAATTTATTTCAGCTGCTTAAGCTTATTTTGAAATGGTCGGTGCTTAACACGTCAGTTTACTATTCGACAGAAAATAATTCGAAAATTGGATTTTGAAAATGATTCAACCTGCCGCGAGCTTTTGACGGACTCAATATATATATATATACATATATATATATATATATATATATATATATATATATATATATATATATATATATAAACATATATATATATATATATATATATATATATATATATATATAAACATATATATATATATATATATATATATATATATATATATATATATATATATATGTGTGTGTGTGTGTGTGTGTGTGTGTGTGTGTGTGTGTGTATGTGTGTGTGTGTGTGTGTGTGTGTGTACATTTATAAATGAAACAACTAATGGAGGCCTAACAACAGTTCGGTATCAATTTAGCACTTCAAGATAAAGTATTAGCGGTCATCCTATTGTTCATGCAGTTAGGGCTCGTGATCAAAACTCTTGAAGAGACACAAAGAGGACTTGTGACAATACTTACGGCGCAAAATCATCCATCATTATTATATCTGTTGCAGCTCAAGCAAGAAATGTCGACTGTACTTAGGCAGCATACGAAAACCTGCACTGTACTTCTTAATGACAATAAGGACCAAGTAACTCAAACCAATGCCATAGTCTTGATAAAAATATCGTTGATGCAATCATAGGACTATCAGCTCTACAAGACCATTTCTGTCTCAATTTTCCTCCAAGATTCACAACTTAAAATAAATCCCACCTCATAGTATAAACTAGTCGATCCGTATACCAATAGCACTTTCCACAGATCACGGTCCAGGAAATAACTAACTGTAAAGAACTAACTAACGGTTTGTTGGTATGTGACCTGGCGACAAACTCAAAAAAAAGCGATCAAAATTATGGTAAGATATACATGTTTCTCAAAGCAACTGCCCCACATTCAAGCTGAACTACCGAGGTTGTGAGGGATGAAAGTTATTCAGATTCAAGCAAAAAAACATGGTGGATATCTTTTGAAAATTCAAAATACAAACCATCGTATTACAACATTATTGCTTGATAAAACTACAACCAGGGTGTATCTACGGAGCAATGCTACGTTACTTAGAGATCATGAACATCAATCGACGCGAATGCAAATACTTACGTTTATCATTACCACACCCAACACTATATACGCTATTGGATCAGGATATGAGAGATTATCAAATCGATGAAGCAATATCAATAGATAACAACCACGTCGTGATGGCCCATTTGGTTTTCTGAGCGTATAATATTAGTAAAGTAGAATTGACAAAAGAGGACAAAATAAACATCGTTCTCGATAACTAAAAGTTCACATTCCCTCACCAGCGGTAAGTTTGTGAAATTTCAACCGAACCACTAAAAATCTTAGTAGAAAGAAAATTTACAAATTTCTCTTAATTAGTCTGATGAACGTGTTCTTTACAAATTACTTTTTGTCCGTATACTATGTCAAAATCTGACTCAATCAGTTTCGACCAACAGCTAGTTCAAATTATTGTAACTCTTGGAGCCATCGAAGGCTGACAGTGATCATTTAACCTACCGAAAAACGGCCCTGTATTAAGAGATCGCGCACTGCATCATTCAGTTTTGATCAGCACGCAGAACAGGTCTGAGCCAGACTTTTATTTTATGCACGATATCACGAATTTGCATTGAATTCCTATCTTCTGATTGAAAATAACTCGGTATATGGACACGCTTGATGCTTCTCTCAGATTTAGCAGTCATTTTTTGTAGTCATTTCTCAAAACCCAACTCATACATCATTACGGGCCTGATCAACACTCTATTGACATTCGAGGGTGTAGTAAGCCTGATTGCTACTAGCAAGATGGACCATGACATCCTCTTCCACAGTATTATCAGATACTTGAATTTCATCACTCCATCATAAATTGCGTTTTGGCCTCTAAAACAAAACGCCAGGGCTTTGAGTCGCTGATTGTGAAACCAACAAATACTGTTCAAGTGGATCAAGTACATCCTAAACTCAGTTTGATTGATCGGCTCATAGAGTTGCTTTAAATCTAGGAGAACCTGGAAAACCACATCCGTAGTAAAAATCTTGATCAGTGACTGATCGATTTGGCAGAAATATTATCTGGTAGTCACCGATTATTTGCTTCACATGAGGAGTAATTCCCCCGAACAGAATTCACGGTAGTTGAGAGCTTTTTGAATAAATTAACTCCAAATAAACGATCTTTTTTAATCTCTACATGGCTATAGTGAATCATATAGTAAGTTCCGAAGACTCCTTAAGATAAACCGTGAATTGCTCTCATTATATTGAGTCGTACTCCAAACATGTTTACCATTTACCATTTACGCCATTTACCATTTCTGTGTACAAATTCGTTTAGCTGTCCTCCTACCAAGAATCGCTTCATTTTTCGACGTGATTATCAACCGAGATGATTGTTTCATTATGGACTATACAGCAATACTACACGTCATCAAACGAATGATGTTTCTAGTTTTCACTATACCGAGAGTTTGATGGACGGCATTGACAATTGACTGGTTGGCTTATACCATGTGCAAGTGTATAGTCTACACATTCGATTATCGACTGAAAGGAAGTTCAACACAGCCTTTTTTTCTGTGGCCAAACGCGCCATGATTTCTAACTGACTGCACGTCCCACCTAAGACGTGCTTTATCCAATATTTTTGGGTTTGGTTTCAGCCCACCGACAAGTTTAATCGTCTAATACGACAAACCGTCACTCACAATGCCATCCAACATAATTACCTCATCAATATAGTCATTCGATTCAAGACGTGGGTAATGAAATGAGTTATACACGTTCACATTGACAGATAACTGCAATGAAGAATCGTTTTTCGGGTCTATTAACATCCGATTTCCTGATTTGGGCAAATCTACTTGTATGTTACGAATTTAGCCAGCCTCTACTCACCAAAATAAAAATTTAATTTACTAGAATTTTTGAATAACAAATTGCCAGCCTTTGATGATGACGCTAGCAATTGAGTGACCTAGATATTTGAACCGTCGATGCTTTATAAAATAATATTTTTACAATAGTAACCATTTTATGGCAGTTACGTTTGTCCAGCTTTATATTTAATTGTGGCCTTCCACAATTTAAACATGATGTCAAAATTTAATTAATTAACAATATATAAATATAATTAAATTATTAACAAAAATAATATTATAAATTAACCATTGATCTCTTTATGCATACAAATGTATAGTTAAACAATTAAATGTTGCATGCAAACCACTAACCATACACGAGTACATACAGCAATCAGTTAACATTAAAATATTCGAAATTAAATTAAAAATTTGTGGTTTTAATCGTGCATCTATTTATAAATTAAATTAATTAATTTAATTTATTATTGGGTTTGTCATATTTTGCAAATTCTAAATGTTATTTATGCGCCTCTGCGGGCTATATACACAATAAAGTGCAATCGACAATTTATGTATATATCGAATGAATCCCAGTTCGTGATACAATTTTAGTCTAAATTATTCATCTGCATATATATATAGGGTGTCCCAATATTTGACATAACACAGTTCGATGCTTTTAATCTGTAAGTGTATGTGGGTGGAACCGTAGGCTTTAGTGGTATTGAGTTCTGGAATAATTTCCGACTTCTTCAATTTTTTGTTTGACTCTGGCAACACTAATGTTATTTTTTCTTTGACAGAAACTACGTTTATTATTTAAAGTTGATGAAGTGCGAAATGTTGGAATCACAAACAAAATTGTCACTTTCGGGGATCGGAAAATCCACAAGGATATATGGAGAAGCATTTTCGCGACGTATTACTTCGAAGATGAGGCCGGCACGACCCATAAGTTTTTGAATTTGAACTTCTTACTGGGGCACCCTGTATACGGAACAAAATCGAAATTCAAATTCAGATCGACAAGATGCTGTATATAGCGTTTACGTATACAACAAATCAAGAATATTTGTTTCATATATTTTATGTCATCTCACAGTTATGGTTTGTTTTGTAAAATCTTGGCACGTTCCTCTCGGTAACAGATGTACGAGTATACATGATGGTGTATACACACGATGGATTCACTGTGAATCTTATCTTTTGTTTGTGATTTAAAAGTAAATTTTTTTCTTGTTTACCTAACATAAACTTCTTCATCAAGATACCAATGTTGTGATTGTGTGTGTGTGTGTGTGTGTGTGTGTTTATGAAAAATCTTTTATCTCTCAAGCTCAATGTATATTTTATATAGGAAGAGTACTTTTGGAACAAAATAAATTTAAAACAAAATACCTAAAGACTTTTGTCGTTGTTGTTGTTGTACTGTTATTTTGAACTTTTAAGTAAACTTTTCATTTGGATTGTAAATCATTAATGAGATTTTTTTCATTTTTAAAAATCTGTTTTTAGTCGAGATCTTATAGTCTAAAGACTTTGCAAAAGCAACGTGATATGAAAATTATGATTTTGAGATGAAGATAACAAATAGTTGATTTTCAAAGATATTGTTGTAGCTGAGGCCTGAGAAAGTAATTACAAAAATGTATAGGTTTTTGTGTATAATGAGGTCATCGAGTAAAGTTCGTTATGGGGTAAACGTTGATAACAGATTGCTTTAAGATACGTTTTTAACAAAACACATTTTGCATTAACTTATATAACGCTCCAGTCCAATTGAATGGTGAAATTTTACAATAATCTACGATAGTATGATATCAGATTGGGGTTTTTTTTATTATTGACTATATAGTCTTTCCAGACTCACCATCAATTTACAACTGAATTCTAGAAAACTAAACTATAATGCGGTCACAGTTAATCCAGAGATGCACCAATTTCTGTTCGTTGGTATAGGTAGCTGCTGACATACTAACGAGCTAGAAGGGTTTGGTTCGTTTTTGTTTCCTAACCAAATGTTCATTATCCAGAAGTCGAGAGGCTTCCGCATTGACATGTTCTATAAGCCTTGATTCATCCTCAAATCACTATTTAAAATGTACCAGGCTATGACTATACTCCGAAGTACCTTACTCTGGAAGTGTTTTATTATTTTGATGTTAGTGTTCTTAGTACAACCCCAAAGCTAAATGCAAAATAGCCAGATCGGCTTTAGAACTTGATTGTAAATCAGTATATTGTTGCATATGCTTAACTTTAACCTTCGTCTAATTTGCCAGTACAATTGTCTATATTTAAGATCAAGATCGTTTCTTACTTCTCCACATGCTCTTTCCATTTAACATCGTTTAACCTGATTGGCGACGGATTAACCAATGATTTATTCGTAAAGTTGACATGGGCAGATTTAATTTCATTTAGTTTGATTTTTCATCGCCTGCTCCGTTGGCGAATTTCATCACTTGCACATTGAAGTTTATTCGGACTCGGCCACAGTTTGCCCTGTTGCTAGTATGGCGGTGTTGTCAGCAAACGTTGCTTTGCTTACGGGGTCGGACTGAGCTATATCAATTGTATACTAGGTATATGACTGAGCCCAGAACGCTGCCTTGAAGGACTCTTACCCTTACCTCTCTCAGTCCATAATACCCATATTTTTATCCTACTCTAAAATATGTTTATCCTATACTCTATGTTGATCAAAATATCAACATATGGTTCCGGATGCATAACATTTAGTTTATGTTTTAAACCCTCGTGCAATACTTTATCGAAAGCTGCTGCCACATAAGATAATATCTGTAATTCTGTGAACTTAATCGATTGTTGAATGTTTGCATCTGAATCCAAATTGGTGATCCGGTAGAAGGTCTTTACTTTTTATTATTTGCTTCATATTTCTCACGAGTAGCTTTGAAATGAGAGGAATCAGGGATATCGAACAATACTATTAAGCTTCATTGAGCGGCTTAACTTTCCAGGCAGAAATGACATGCTAGGTAAGTAAGTTTAGCGATAGCGGTAGTTGCTTTAGAATTTCACCCGTTAAAAATTAAAGTAAAGGGCCAAGGGCCTTTGCTGACTTCATATTGAAGTTTATTTTCCTAGTAACTTCTTTCTGGGTTATTATGGAAATTACATCCCCAATAATTGTTGCTTCCATTTTCAATAATAATATCCGAATCAGTCTCATTCGGTTTGAAAGTATCAGCCAGATGATTAGCATGTTCTGCAGGTTTTGATTTGTTATCTCTAACCGACGAACTATTACTTTGCTTAATGGAAGAGGGGGTCTGCGTAATTGGGTTTTTTATACATTTTGTTGTCTCCATAGTGAGTAGTTTTGTATTTTCATCAGCGGTCAATTTTCCAAGATACAAAAAAAGGATACCGGAGCAGGAAAACATATAAATCGTTTGTGTAGCACGTTTTTGATCCCATCGTTATTTAAGCAACTAGATTTGATGCAGTGTAACTGTACAGTGATCAATGTTGGCATTACACGTGAAATTGCAGCGTTAAATAGTTTAAATAATTTGTCACTAGGGTGTCACTCAATATATTTGAATGAAAGCTTCATCCATCATATTTCGAGTAATTAACAGTTCCTCTGCCTGCATGTTCAGTTGGTTGCATATCAATTTGTTAGATAGTGCAGTCTAGTGTTGTTTTTGCAAAATATTTTGCTTCAACATATAACTACTGTAACTACATGTATTTGTAGCACACCACTTTAATTGTTAATACACGAGCTTTCAAGAAGAAATACTTGTACAAAATCATTGGAGTATGATAGCTCATGGTTCGAGTATTAAACGATAACAGTTTTAATCGACCACCCAACCAAATCCATTTCGATATGTATCAGTTTATTCGTCTCTATCTGTGCTATGAGCTATAACCATACTCATAATCGGATCATATTCAACGGGTTCCATAGAACCAGCCGGCAGGTGCCATAAATGCTTGACAATTCCATATACCATAAAATACTGCTCAGAACGATAACCAAACACATCTATTGCCTGAGAAAGTAATTGGGAAGGTATTTGTATATAATGAGGTCAACTACTTTCGCCATTATACATTGAATATGGCCAGCCTTTAGTACTGACATGGGAGATGGGTTGGCCCATGAATTCTGCACTTCAACAGGGGGTCATAGATGTATCCAACCACACCACTGAACGTAATCAGGCGGTGAAAAATGTCTTTTGCATCTAGCCCTTATCGGCATTTGATCGATTGCTATTATGTACAAATAATGGTACAGCCACTTATGTTGGCCTGAAACGTGAAAAATTATGATTGGCTGCTTAGTTTAATTCATTGCTACTATCCGCAGTACAGGTTATTGTCTTGTTGCAAAGTTTTTGTTTCTTCATAAACTAGGTAGCTGTAACTAGTAGAACTTGGTGTGGAGCATCATAGTTTTGAATTAAGGATATCGTTCTACTAGGAGCAATACAAGACCCATTATAGTAACAATTATTAGTAAATTTTGTGGAATCTAGATTATGGCCTCGTGCCAAAATATTGGAACTTTCAGCGACTAATTGGAGCTTTTTATATTCTAAAATCGTACTGCAGCTGCCACAATAATGCAGATTGGAGAAAACGTTTAACCTGTTTTCATTGGTGAAGTAGGTTCAATGTATACCGTCATATTGATACTCGTTGGATATTCGATAAAATGCCTAATCTGGGATTCAAAAATTAAGTAACCCGTTCTAAACGAGTTGATATTGAAAACAAGCTACTAAAAGTATCGTCAACTATTTTGGACGAATTCAAACACATTCATTCAGCGTTTCGAATAAACTTCTACTAAGGGAAAACTCCAGAGTAATATTCTTTTCCAAATCCAGCCCAATCCATCAGTCTGTACCATACTCATAATCCGATCGTGTTCGACGTGTGTCATAGAATCTACCGAAAGGTATCATAAATATGTTCCATGTACCCTTATTCTCGATTACCCATCCCAGAGCAAGTGTTTTCGTATTGTGAGTATATCCATAAAAGGTATACTTGCCTGTAAATAACGAGGTACCTTGTCTGAGGTACCAGACCTCCATCTGGTACTTTCCATCTAGTTGCTGTTTATATTTGCTTTAAACCTTATATATAGTCTCAATCGGTTAGTGAACTGGTATAACGGTTGCGTGCCAAATTATTGGCTTTCTCGACGAACGGTTTCCTTGTAGTGAAAGGGGTGATTTGAAATCTTATCAGCTCTTATAAAAATACATATTGAAGAAAACAACATATCCATTAGATGCGTATTTATCCATTAGATGCGGATATTCCAAAATAAACAAGAACATCCGTTGAGATTACTTAACACAATTAAGGCACAGTCTCTTAAGATCTTGGTCTAGGAATGACATTGATACGACCACTCCCAATCATTTCATTCAATCACTGAAATCGACTTTCCAAACTTAACAAGTCTTATAGTTCCCATATTTGTCCGTTTTTAATTGATAGCTCCAGTTTTGTGACACCAGCGCAATCCTTTTTGATAAAAGGTCTCTAAATATTTTTGTTTCCTATCCTCTCAATTCCGTATTCTACAAAATGTGTCCACCTTCGGTTTATAATTAAAACCATTTGATACCGTCAATCAAATTTAACGAGTCCACACACTGAATAGCGAACTAGCTAATTAATGAAATAATTATGAAACGCTGTCGCACGGATAACCTAATTGAATTTGAAACAACTATACCGCATGTATACACTGACACACACGTCCCAAATCTCATTAAAATTGACCACATACACAAAACCAACGACAAAAAGTTAAGTTCATCACATTTTTTTTTGTTTACAAATTTGCAACCCTTGCTCATGAATACAAAATTATGCTGTGTGTGTAGCCCAACCCGCCGTTATGTATTCACATATGATAACGTCTCATATCAATTATGTAATCCCTTCTATATGTAATCCACACATACGAGTATATATAATTATTTATACAACATACTAGAGTGAAATGAAAAAAAAACTCAATTTTTTAATTGGACAAATGGAATAGGTATGGTATAGGTATGTATGTACGCAACCAACTAAGCATAAAACATTAATACATAAAAAACAACAACAACTGTGGAGTCTCTTCAGTTTTCACTATAAAACAATTCTTCACAGTGAAATAGTGTTATGTACCCGCCTTGCTTTTAAATTTTTATGTTTTTCGAGCAACACAACAGAGAAACAACCCTTATATATATAACAGAACATGGATTGGGAGGAAAATGGAAAATGAGAAAATGGGTAATTGAAATAAAAAGTTCAGTTGAAGTTTCTTTTTTATCCGCACATTGTATTTTGTTTTGTTTAATGAATTTCTGATGTTATTGCATTAATTAAACGGAAATGGGCATTAATGACTTTCCAAAAAAAGAAAAAACAAGAAAATTGAAATTTTTGTTAATTTGAAGAAGGGTGCGATTTTCACGGGATCAACTATAAATCATTCGGTTGTGTTGAGTTGGGTGCGAGTAGATGCGGGTCTGGAATGCTAATTATACAAGAATAGTTTGCAATTAAAACTCTACGTGATAATGGCCCCGTTTTTAGACTAATTATCTACCATTTGTTTGAGATAAGGTTGACGCTGAGATCAATTTATGGGCTTAAAGTGTATTCCACTTTTGTATAATTCTCTATCGCTAATATAAAAGTTCACTATTTGCGTGGTTGAACTACGTTCATTAAGCTAAAAATAAGCATCACCTTAACAGTAACAAAAACCAAAATTTATGTCGAGGCACTTACAAAACCTGGCGCGTTTGACGGTCTCATCACATGTATGAAAGAGTATCAGCTGGAACTCGTAGCGCTCCAAGAAACTCGATGATCTAAAAGTGGAGACCATGATGACCTTGAAAATCTTGGAGTTGGATTTCTCATTGAATCACAGGTAAACAAGGCTGTGTTGGACTTTCAAGCAGTCGATAATAGAATGTGAAAGCTTCGCTTGCACATGACATTAGCCAACCTCTCAATTGTCTGTATACATGCGGCCCTGATGTAGGCCAACCCCAAAAGTAAGACTCATTTTACAATTAATTGGATAATCTGATAGGTTCTATACTTGAATACGATGTCATATTAGTGATTGGTGGCTTCAATGCTAGAGCTGGCAGAAATCAGACCGATTTATGTAATAATATAGGTCCGTACTCCCGACACGAAACTACGACCGAAAATAGGGAAACAATGATGTACTTTGCGATCGATTCTCATAAAAACATCCATACGGAAACATGGATATCCACGTAAAATATCTCGCAGACAAATTGACCATTTGTCAACAAAATTCGTAGGCAGTGCCTATTATCTGCTCACTGCACAGCTACGATGGAAATTTTCGTACAAGTCAGGGAAGACCGGTTAATTTACAACGCGATTCTCCTGCGAAAGTATGAAAAATGAAAGAACGGAACGAAAATATCAATAACTAATCGGCAACAGCATTTTGCGATCCAATTACCAATCAGTATAAGTGAACAGTGCCTGGAAAGTATTGAAAACCACGGTTATCGCTGCTGCCCAGCACATTCTCGGTATTAGATAGCGACTCCAAAAATGATTGGTTCGATGAGGAGTGTCGTCTTGCTGTTGAGCAACGAAATATAGCCCATAACGAACCCGAGTCTTACAATTGCAAGACAAAAAAGCGGTTCTTGCCAAGAGGATAGCTAAACGCTCAGTCATGTGTGTGATATTTCGCCCAAAACGCGACGTTGATGACACATACCGAGTTCTGTTCAATCACGAGATAAGAAATTTAATGCTATCGTACATAAAATCAAAGGGCAGCGAGTAAGCTGGCTCGTTCACGTTCTGCGTGCTGATCAGAACCAAATGGTACAGCATTTTTTTTAAAGAGAAAGCTGCTTTTTGTCAGACTGTTGACACGATGCAGGCTATAAAAGAGTTCAGTCGAGCTTATATACTTTAAAAAGCTTTGTTTTTAACTAAAGCTGCTGAAAGTGCAAGAAAATTAATAAACCAAAAACACATCAAATGAACAGTACCGAAATAGAACTACACATATATAAGCTTTAGTTGATGTAACGAGGTAGCTTAAAGTTGACCAACCTGATCGAAAAAAGCATTTCATTGTTCCTTAACATTGCTTTCACTTCAGTTTTATTGTATTGTGCATACTATCGACATGAATTCTGATTTTTTTCACCGAAAGAGCTATAGATGGTCGACATTGTGAACCACTGGAAATGGAGGCACGATATCGTGAAAACATATAGCAAAACATGGGGTTTTTTCATGATCTCGATTATTGACTGTAATTTTTTGTAGCCGCAAATTCCATCTGCATCCATCTGCATTTATTAGGCATTTTGTCATGAGATAAATTGACTTAAGACCAAGAATGGAATTTTTCATTCTTAAACGAACACTCTACAACGTGGCACTGGGTTAAACTGGGATTCGTTTTTCACCACATTCTGGTGTAGTCGATCGCATATGGTATGATTGATTTGAATTTTGCACAAACTTGTACAGTTAGGACATTGATTGTTATTGAGTTCAGGCAAGAGCTAAAGCTTCAAACAATTAATTATCACCTTTATAGCTTAAATCAAGTCCATAAAATATTCTGTGTCATCTATAAACCTAGAAATTATTGTTTTCAAATGCTCAGTAGCCCTGTGTTAGAATAACGGTTAGAAATGTCGCGTAAATATAAAATAATCAGCGACAAAGTAACATCGGTTTACATGATTGATGAAATTTCAGTTTCGACAGGCAAACAGGACGATCTAATTGCTAAGATGAAAACAAAAACAAAGGATCTTTATATATCTGCCACTGTTACAACGATTGATATGATTTAGCTTGTTAAATCAAAAGACGAGGAGTGTGGACAGATTGGAAAGAGACCTCTCAGTATTGTAGCGCTTCGGGCTATTGACGAATACAAGAGAAACACATTAAAGATAAATCGATGTTGGTTTTCTGTCAGGTGGCACCGGGGTAAACTGGGATTTGTTCTTCACCATATTCTGGTATGTAGTCGATCGCATATGATATGATTAACATGGATTCTGCACAAAATATGGTTAAATTAGGACATTGATTGTTATTCGAGAGCTGAAGGCTTCCAAAAATGAATATTTCCTTTATCAAGGACATATCAAAAATCTGTAAGGTTAACAGTGTTGTTTATAATCATAGAAATCCTACATTGCATTCCAGTGGTGTGATCAAATGCTTCGAAACCCAGTGTTAGAATAAGACTTTAAGATGTCGTGTAGAAATAAAACAACCAGCGTCAGCAGTATATCTATTCAGTCGATCTATTTGCCCAGATAAAAAAGAAAAAGTAGTTAGTAAACCGATATGTCTATTCGACACTTCGGGAAATATATTGTTGTGAACCTTTTGAAAAACATTAAAAAAGACAGTTGTAAGGTCAGGTGATTGATATATCGTGCATCTGTTACACTAATCGACGCAAATCAAATGATGAGACATGTTGGGCAGATTGAAAAACGATCTCTCAGTAGTGAAGTGCTCCAGACTAATCACGAATGCAAGAGTAACGCATTACAAGACAATTCGACATAGCTATGGACAATCAATCAAATCCAGTTGCAAGACAGTTTTGAATAGTGAATGGTTATGCATAAATCTATATGTTCGTATAATGAAGAATCTATAAAGTAGTGAAATGGATTCGCATATACAATGCTCTTTAATTTTCAATGATTAATTCTCGTATTCGAAAACCTATAGTTCATTGGACGCACAATGTGCATTGTATGCCCCATTGAAGTATTCCATTACGGAAATATAATAAATGGGGTGCAATAGTCGTGTATAATGCATTTTCAATGCACCAACCCATATTTATAAGAATGAAGAAGATTTTTTCCTATATTTTTCCATCGATGCACATTTTCCGTATACATAAAACATTAACAACCCTTTTTTATTCATCCACCGAGGATGAATTTAATATGAGTTTACATGTATACACCTCTCCTTTTATCATTCTTCCATAATTTTACTTTTTTTTTTTGCATATCGCCATCATTAAGCAGTCGAGTACTAGTGAATTTTAAACATCTTTTGTTGTTGGATTCTTTTGTAACGCGAATTCAACGTACTTTTAATACCAGGGTACTTTAAATCAGCAAAGAAAACAAAGGACGGATTTTATATAGTGTGTTACCTTATTACCGTACCTCTTAGTGTATTCACATATATACATGGGAAAATGGGTAGACGAAGGACTTTTCTCGCATTTCAAAACAATGGAAATCTGATGATGGCAAAGAGAAGGGCGGATAATATCATGGTATTGTATAGCATGCATAATTTGCAAACGAGGGGTTTACTTAGTAATATTGAATAAGGTTCGGGGTATCCATTCTTTATGAATACGTGCAGATGCATATATAATATGATGTAAGTAATTGGCTTATGCACAAATTGCATTTAATGAAAAAGAACATCTTTGTTATTCTGCTGAACACAACATAATGCATACAATCTCGATTGTAATTAATTTGCTTGTTTGTTCAATTATTAAATATGTATGATCGTAGGAAATGAGAGAGCTTGTGAAAGCTAGTTCATTAGTTACACCTGTATCGCAGTGCTTCATAAAAATTTAGTAAAGTTAACTTTCATGAAGTCCCACTCAAAGAGTTCGGATAATATTCCTAACAGATGATCATATCAAACAAATCAGGGGACAGATTTACACGTTGGTTTGCTGAGCTGACTGATTCTATAACATACCGAAATAACAAAGCGCCTATCGAAACCAGTTTAAAGATAGGATAAGCAATATGAACCAAACTTGGTTGATGTTTAAATTGTACTTGATATAGTGAAAATCCGCTTCACAATCTTGGTGCTTTTTAACTTATGCAGTTAAACAGATCTATGGGATCAAATATACTTCGAGTGTGATGAGAAATAAACTTACAAGTGATTGGTGACAAGTATGGTTATATTGTTGAGATGGAAACTTAGTTATAAAATACTGGTCAGCTCAAGATTTCAGAGCGGCAGAAAATTCTATAATGAGGGATAATGACAGTTATGGATCACAATGAAGTGTATCCGTATGAGATCGGGCTTAATTTTTTTTTATATTTTTTTTCGATCACAAGATGCATTGTCACCTATATTGTACCGGGAATCAAGTGATAGGGTTACAATAATTTATCTTGTCGTGTTTATTCTGAATCATAAACTAAATATACGATACGAAAAGTAATTCCAAGACGGCAGCTGGATATTTTAACATAAAGTTGTCGATACACATACCACCGTTCTTCGGTGAATATAATGGCAATCGCTTCTCAAGTTGTATCGAATTACTGCAAGATAGTCAAAATAAATTTATAAATGGCGAGATAACACTTCAGAACACTGTGTTTAGTTGGGCTACTTCTGGAATTGCGAACGGTGAGAATGCCATTGTCAAAAAACTATTGTCGCCAGACGAACAATTGTGTGAGCTCAACCTAAATGTCCCTCGAATGTATTGTGAGAAACTGTGCTAACGAAAGGAGTTCGTTTATCTTAAAGAATTCGTATTTTCGTGCCTGCGGTGTGCAAATATAAAACGGTATAATCCTCTTCTAAAGCGACTTAGAATGAAGTTTTAAAGCATGTTAATCGATTACCGATTACCGATCATCGACTTATACTTGGCTAAATAAGTATGGAAATACTGAAGTTGATTTCTTTGGGGTCAAAAGGTTTTGATCTATATTCGTCGTTGTTTCTCAAATCTCACAAGAATACATGGATTATACTTATACAATGCAAGTAATATTTAACCCCCTTCGCAAAAAATACTAACAGGAGCAGTTTCTATATTTTCCTAATGAAGTGGAATCGTTGAAGATGCACAAATCTATCGGTAAATATCCATTTTGTGATGTATTTTTCCTTTCATTTCGGCATCAACGGCATCAACTTGTTAACTCAATTGCATTTCTTGGTGCTATCAAATTCCAAAAATCCTTTTCATTCAATTGAAACCATATCACATCTAGCACGATTGCATAAAGTCCAGCTACAACGTTTGGACTAAGTTCATAAATGCAGCTCTTGAGATGACTGTGGGTCTGCTACCACTTGATCTTTGGAATAGAAACCGCTCGCTTACAAGGCAAAGCCAATTGTATAGCCCTTCTAGGCTGTGTCAAATATGGAGGAAGGTGAAGACACTATGGTGAAGAACACGTCTTGGGGAAACTATTTTGGATGACTATTACCGGAAATCACACATGAGACTAAAGTAGCCCATCTTATCCCTTGGGTAACGATATGATAATGTTAACTGACGGATCAGTATACTATAGTCTAGTTGATGCTGGATTGTACAGACAAAATCCTTAGGTAGAATTATCTATCCCTCTTGGTAGGCACCCTTCTGTCTTTTAGGCGGAAATTGTTCCAATTTTGAAAGCAGCATACTATTTGCAAAGGACAAGAACTACTGAGATCGTCATATTTGTATCCTTACTGAGAGCCAGGCTACTCTAAAGGAGGATTAGTTCCAATACTGTTTCATCGAAACTTGTTTTAGAGACGATAATTACTTTAAATCGACTGGCTAGTCTGAATAAAATTAGTCTTTACTGGTTACCCAGTCCCATGGGTATCAAAGGAAATATATTGGTTCGTTTGGGTGGGGTTTCCTTTTTTGTGGGACCTAATCCCGCTTTAGCAGTGACGTCATTTTCTCTCAAACGAGAAATTGACTGCCATTTTGGTGATCTGCACCAAAAGAGATGAGACATAGTCTCATCACTTGTCGCCTATCCAAAATTCATTAATAAATCAGCAAAGATCTCAGTCCTTCTTAAACCATGATAGACGCACTTAAAGGATTTTTCTGGGAATTGTTCCTTGATTAATCATACCATATGTTTCTAATGAAAATTTAGAACATCGCAAACTACGAACAGTGTGGGGGAGGAAAAGAAGAAGTAGTTGTTGAGCTCTTCTGGTGCTCCTGTTACTCCTTCATACTCCTCCCATAGGTTGCACTGCTTTAGAAAAACATTTCCTATTTGAGGATCAACCTTGAGGATACAAGATATTTTGGCGACCTTGGGGATACAGGATATTTTGGACTTCCTTAGAAAAACAAACAGATTTCAGGACTGAGAGTGTACGTCTACGAAGGGATGTCACAATAGGTCAATCGAGCCTGAGTGACTAGGAAACAAAAACTTCATAAAGTTGTGCTTTTAAATGGTAACAACATCACCAAATCAATGGTTATACTTAACAAACCATATCGAATCAAAATTCAGTATATAACGTATCAGTATAAACATTATTCCTTCATCGATGCACATTATGCTGAGCCGAATGAGTCAAGATCGTCATCCCGATAGTCTTGAATCACTCATTTTGACTTATCTTGGACATTTTTTCATCACGAACATTACTTCTTTATATAGCGATCTAAAAAAATGTGGAAAAAATTCGAGCTATTTCCTTTCGAGAGGAAGTTACTGAATTCGATTGTTAATAGAGAATGGATTGAGCGATTCAATGTGCAGATGTTGTTAAATGGTTCAAGGTCGTAAGTATGTACTAGCGCATTTTCACTTTTAATGAAAATTTGTTCGTCACAATCCTGGATCAATCACTCTCAGGACCCACAGCAACCAAACATATGAATCAGGGCTTAAAACTGCAGCATCTAAGCGGAAGGTACTTGCTTCAAATACTGTTAGAGGCTAGATACTTCCTCCTCCACATATTTCGTTTCAGTACCGTATATACGATGGCATTGAGCAATTCAATGGGCAGATGGTCTATCAATAAGCTGGTATACGTAAAAAAGTAAAACTGAGTGGTTCAATATATATATATATATATATATATATATATATATATATATATATATATATATATATATATATATATATATATATATATATATATATATATATATATATATATATATATATACTCTATTGGAGTACAGAACTCATAGACCGACTTGTCTTCTGTTTCAGTACACTATACGGCATTGAGCAATTCAATGAGCAGATAGTTTATCACAAAGACAAAACTGTTAATCGAAAAGTTCAAGAGGTCCATATGTTCCAGCATTTAAAATTATTTTGGAAATTTGGCGATCAATTGTTATGGTCCACAAAACAGACACAGACACCGTAAGTTGAATCACACGCCGCAAGTTTGTATGAAAGCTAATAAAAATCATATCGGAATCAAATTATGTTCCCGCCTCGTAAAATTATCTCATTTTATTGAAACGGCACGATCGTATATTTTTTATATATAATCTGTTAATAAAGATTCGAAATTTTGATTGAAGTTAAATCAAATTTAAATCAATGTCTCATATGTATATGGATACCAATTACGTCATATTTCCATAATGCATAAAATGAACGAACATGATGGAAACTGGATGTGTGCAATGTTGTATGGAAAATTATTTTATATTATTACCCAACATAAGTACATAATAAAATTATTATTGTGTACGTACACGATATTTTTTTTTTATTATACAAACAACATTGTTGTTGTCATTGGGTTTTTCCAGCTCTCGAAATACTATCATTTCAAACGAAATGAAAATGATTTTCCTTGTGAAAACCATAAAAATATATAAAATTGTATAAGTATGTAGCAAATTATAAAAGAATATAATGTATGTAGATGTATGTGTTATATATGCCATCATCGTTGCCATATACCATCCGCGTTATAGCGAACATATAAGTGAGCAAGAATTTTCACTTCATTTTATTTTCCCATATATTATTGTTATATGAGTGCGTTCATTTTTAATGGCTTGATGATGATGATGATGATAGACATGTTATGGTACATAAGAAGCTTTTCAAGTCGTTTTTATTTTCAGATGAATGTCTCATAAACTAACTAACAACAAACGGCGCGGTATTGTAAAAGTTTAATGAGCTACATAGTGTTTACGTTGACTGAATTATGTATTTATTTGTATGGTTTTTATGTAACACGAGCATCGTTTGTAAATTAAAACGATTTTGTGAATAATTTAATATCTCGAACAACAATACAATAAGGTTAATCTAATTAAAAAGATTACGAAAATTAAATTTCCTCCTGTTTTCCCGAAGCTCGAAACAAACAAGTTTAAATGAAAAATGGAAATAATAGCTTAAATAAATAAATTGTTAAGCTTAGTAACAATATATAGTGAAGATGGAAGGTGTTAAATGTCACAAAATTTAATTAAATATTTTGTTGACAGATTTTTGACACATTGTTTATGTTTCTACTTAAGTAAATATGTATAGGGGACAGTGAATTATTCAAGACGACAGCTTTACATTTTATTGTTTAAATTTAAGAGTTATGGCATTGTTAATTGACCAACGGAATGGTGTTGTTGGTAAATCTTGACCCCAGTTTAAAAGCTCACTTTTGCCTCTATGCATATTTTGCCTCTATCTACCTCAACTGTCGCAATTTTAACCACTGTGCTATTTACCCCCAATATTGGAGGTGGGTTTAAGCAATCAAGACGAATTCAGCTAATGTTTCAGTTAAATAAGTATAAAACTCCAGTTAGAAGTCATATGGTAACAACTTTAGCCTATAAACTACCCCTTCAATATTCAGACTCTATATACAGTACGAGTAAACAAACCACTGCTAACAGATTTATGAGCTCACAATACATTGTTTTAATATTTGAGCTTTTATATAAAATCCAGGTTGGATTTCATAGGGTGGTTTTTTACTAAAGTTGAAATTGGTTTCAAAAAATCGGAGCTTTCATACAAAGGGATGGCTCAAAAATTTAAATTTGGACAAAAAAACTATTTTGTGACACAAAAAAAACATGATTTACATTCCTGTCCTCCGAAGCTCTTCCTCTCGCCTAAGTACATATGCAATATCTACTTTAAAAGTTTATGAGCTTTAAAAGTTTAGTTTTTGACGTCCAGAAACATAATTCAATCTCACTTGCCTCATTGTTCGAATTGATTTTCTGAAATTTAATTTAATATTTTGTTGATAGATTTTCACACATTAGGTTTATAACATTAATGAATTGATCAAGACGAACGCTTTACATTTTATTGTTTAAATTTAAGAGTTATGGCATTATAAATTGACCAACGAAATTGTGTAGTCGGTAAATCTGACCCCCAGTTAAAATCTCACTTTTGCCCCCATGCACAATTTGCCTCTATCTACTCCAACTATTGCAATTTCAACCACTGTATTATTTACTCTTATTATTGGAGGTGGGTTAAAACAATCAAATACAATCCAGCCATCGTAAACAAACCTCTGATTATTAACAGAGTTATATGAGCTCACAATACATCATTTTAATATTTGAGCTTTTATATAAGATCCAGGTTTCATAGGGTGATTTTCTACTGAGGGCTGAAACTATCAGATCGATATCTGATCTTAAAAAAAGTGAAAATGACATTTAAAAAACGAAGCTTTCATACGGAGGAGTGGAAAAATATAAATTCGGACAAAATTCATAATTTACATACCTTAAAGTTAGTGAACAGCTCATCGTTGATTCTGTCTTCTATTTTAAAAATTTATGAGCTTTAAAAGTTTTGTTTTTCAAGTTCAGAAACTTATAACTAGTTCATATTTCTTAGCTTTAATATTTATATTTTTGAAAATGGGGTTTTCTGCGCCCAACTGACGTTTAGAATGGCCTTCGTTTCAAGAACTTTTATTCAATCTAACTCTCCTCATTGTTCGAATCATGCTCGCATCGCATTCGATCATCCTAAAGTAATTCTGAATAGTTCGTTTAAACTGTATCTTTCGTCTAATAGTACCCATTGAAGAATAGCCTCTATCCCCAAAAGTGAAGGTCATTCATACAGCATTTTTCCTTACTCTCCTCGTTTTATATGTTCCAATTTATTTAAGGCGTTGGAGAATTATGTTTCCCTCATTGATAGCCGTCTTTAATCTTACAATTTTCCCAAGCAGCTCGGCGAGCTTTACAAAGACACTATATCATTTAATTTTAAAACTTTCCACTTTTTCATTGATGGGCTGTAGATTTCTACAACCACTCAATGCTGGCTTACACTAGCATCCGTATAAATGTGTTTGCTGGGGTATACGCAATCATGACCAATTCAGAAAAAGTTATATTTGACGTATTATAGCGCTGCGATAATTTTAGTCACTTAATGGCGCAAGATACTGCGGGTATCTTGCAGCGGGAGATACTTTCGATTCGTATCGCAACAGTGATGGAATGCAAAAACGAGTTTACTTCACGTGATAAAATATGAAAACAACTGTGACCTCCTAGTACCGCCCAGGTTGGGCAGTTGTTTAAAAACTGTGGCTTGGAGTGGGAGGGGTTTGAATCCCAATAGGGGCAGGGTGCAAAAAGGGATTTCCACCATCGTACGTTTGACCCCGTTGAGTTAAGAATCCGTGTGCACTGTGCCGTCCCATTTTTCATGTTAGATCAATAAAGACTGGCATAGCGTTATGCAATGTGCAGTTGGTTTCTACGGTAAATTGGACCTATAGCCGGAACGTCAAGTAAAAAGGTGGATGTCGCAATTGGCTAATTGAGCCTAAATGACGAATAACACAAACAAAAACCAAAAAGTGACCTCCTAGCGAAATGAAGAACTTGTGGACTGAACATTCATCCAGCCAATACTTTATACAGGTTAGTATGGAGTTCTAATGTGCTGATGAGAATTCTGAAGTGTGCGTGGGTAAACGGATCCATTTATGTATGAAAAAGTATTGATTGATTCGCAGGTATCGATTGTCTTAAAATCTAATGTATCTCAATATTATATAAATATCATAGAATTATTTTTAGTAAGTCGAATAATTGTAGCACCTTGAAAAAGCTTAAACGACACGCATACGTATGAATTATTGCATTTGAAAGGATCACAGTTGAAAAAACTAGTCATAACAGCGCACATATCTCAGTTGTATATAAAACATTTTCTGGTTACGAGCTGTGGAAAATTATAACACTTGCTATAATTTGATATGCTAGAATCGTCTGATTTTGATAATCGATATATGGAAATAACGACTTGTATGTGAGTGCATCATGGATTAAATCAGGAAATGCGATGGTATAACATTATTTTATATGGCCCTCTTATATGCGGAGAGTGGGGATACTGTAAGCATTGTCCTGGAAATTTGGCATATACTTTGTCCCCTCCCAAAATTGGTGATTTCACAGCGCGTTTCGTGACGTGGCAGTTCTAGCAAAATACAGATATTGGACTTGAAATATTTCATATCAATATACATACAATACAAAACTTGTGAAGGCTTGAATGCGGTTTGAATCCTGATGAAAACCAGGTTTGAATCCTGATGAAAAAGCTGCGGGTGTATGATCGTCGTGAATCGGATCTGTAACCAAACAAACACACTACTGCGATAAGTGAAGCTATGGAATGGTAATAAAGTTTAAGATCGGAAGGTGAAGATTTTGATTTTGATTAACTTGGCTTTGATAGACTTTACCCATTTACAGATTGTATTGCACTGAAATGCAAGAAAGTCAATTCATGAGGCTGTACTTCAACAGATTAGGACATATCAATTCGATTGTGTCAATCAACTGTACGAATCTGTTTGAACTACAGGCAGTATTTAGTAAAGAAAACTCATTCGCTAATCTATAGATTTAAGTATCACGGATCAAAGATACGATATACTTGTACATAAGCTACATGAGCTGCTATTTATGGAGTTAGTTGCTATAATGTACCACAGATGGTGTGAGATTCGTAGACTGTGTGATATTGCTTGACTGAAACAGAAAAAGTGAGCTAACATCTACTCTTCCATCACGTTCTCATAGCTCCTGCCAAAGTAAAGACTAGTTTCAATAAAGATGTCGTGATATGCTATACGATACGATCTTCCTTCACCTTTAACGAGTTATCTAGATAATTTTAAAATGTTCACATTTAAAGCTCACTATCCCTTAGACGTAAGTGAAATAAATCTCAGTGGCTTGATTGGCCAAAAAAAGATTGTAATATACCAACTTATGTCTCAACCAGTTCAAGATCCCTTTAAGACCTCATCGGAATCATTATGGAAGCATATTCATCAAATGTAGAGTATCTAATCAAGTCTGGCCAGTTAAATAATTAACTAATTAGAAATCTAATTTTTTTTTTTTCAAAACACTTTATTCATGAAATCCATTTTGCAACCCATTACCCTGAGAATGAAATACCAGAGAGTTCTTGTGCCGAGTAGTCAACGGTTGCGCCATTCGTAAAATTTGGCCCTACTTGTGCGAAGGTCAATGGATACGAAAATGAATTATTATTATTCGTGTTATTGACGAAAACATAATTAACCGGCGATGGTATCGAGGATGCTATTGAGACCTATGAAATATGTAAAAAACTATATAGAGTTCTTGTTTACATAGTATAAATAAGATGTTCTTACCAAACCAATTAGTATGGCGACAAATATTGAGATTAAAAATATTTTCATTGCGACTGTTCAACAAAACACTTTCAAATTGTAATATATGTGATTAAGACGCTGCACATTGTATTTATACAACAAACCATGTACTATTCAATATTTACTCAACTGTTGTATTCTGATAAATGCGATAAGGGCATACCTAAATAAATATTTTCTATTGATTTAAAGATCGAGATCACACGAACAATTGAACAAACAATGTTGATATATAATATGCGACCCAACATGTGCATTCATATAGTCATCAAAATGACGTTAATTGTGAACTGTGTAGTTGTCGCCTTGGTGCAGGTAAATTTGTTGTTACAAACCGTTTTCTTTATATAACTCAAATTTATTTTTCCAGATATTGAAAATTGGAGCGGCCCCCCTGCCCCAGGACGAATACTTTGCTGTTATAAATACAAACAATAATAATACGGTACACGTACCAATCACTTTCACGACAAATGGTTTTACTGATCAAAATTTGAATAACTTAAATGTTACTTACAGTGATGTCCTGTCTGGAATATCCATTAGTATTCAGCATCCTCCGAGGCCCGATGAATTTGTTACTGAAATAAATTAAAATGAAATATAAGTATATGTCTGTTTTCTTATTCCGAAGATGCAAGCCACTCTTAGCAGGTTTGATATGCACAAATACAGTCTCAAAACTCAAAATGGTCAATAAAATAAAATTTGTACTCATATAGGAAAATCGACCAACTTTCCTACTATAAACTCTCTAATTCTCAATCGAGCAAAGAGTATATTTTATAACGACAAGATGACGTCTGTATACAGTTTTTTCGAGAAAGCTAAGTGAAATTTTCCACTTCGAACATGTCGTGATTTAGTTTTGACGGCTTTTTGCAGCTATTGTTGGCCCGTACATCGTGTTAACAATCTGACTACATCGGTTTCGATCGCGAGCCTTCATCATGTTGCAAACAACTAGAAGATGCCAGTCGCACCCTACACAGTGAAACCATCGTCGCCGACAGCGACCTCTTCGCATACCGAAAGGTGGCTCTTACTTCAAAGATCGCTGTGTGATTCGGTTCGGATAAGCACGCAGAACGTGACCAAGCCAGCGTACTCGTGGCCCTTTGAATTCATGCATGATATCAGGATTTTGCATTAAACTTCTGATCTCGTGATTGAAACGAACTCGGTAGGTTCCATCAACGTCGCGTTTTGGGCCAAATATCATACTTTATATTGCTGTAGACTTAAGGCCTTAGCTATCCACCATTCGCACTTCATCTATCTTAAAATGCAATTAGCTGCCCTCCTAGCAAGAACTGCATTTTTTCTTCTTGCAAATGTAAACCGAGTCTGTGCCTCATTACGTGGGCTATATTTCTTTGATCAACACTAAGCCGAGAATGTACGTTGTCAGCATAGACAAACGAGCTCTTCAATACTTCCCAGACACTATACACTTCATCAGATTGGTAATTATATCGTAAAATGCTATTGCTGACATAAAAAATAATCCCTTACCGCATCTCAAGTGAGACTTTACGAACCATTTTACGATTGGTGCACATTGTAGGTGGTCAGCCCAACGAATGTTTTTACACACGAACGCTTTTTATGTCATCCGGTGTGTGTTAATTTTTGGTCAACGGCGAGAATCGAACTCGAGACTGCGGGGTGATGAGAAACTCGCTTAATCATTAAGCAACAACCGGCGACATAAGATATTGGCGACATAAAATATTGCTGACATAAGATCTTGATATTTTCGTTGCGTTTCTTCATTCGTCAGACCGTCAAAGGAGAACCGCGTTGTATATTTTTCTGTTCTCTCTGACGTGTGCGAAAATTTCCATCGCATCTCACGTCTTGGTTCACTCGTGCCCGTTCTTAGGAAAGAATATGCTTGCTAATCACCTTTATAAGGAAAGAATGTGCTTGCTACATCGAGATCATATGAGCGATCGCAAAGTACATCCGTTTTTTTCACTATCGGCTCTAGCATTAAAGTCACCAATCACAAATCTAACATCGTGCTCATACTTGCGGAAGATACATACTCGTGCTTTTACACGTGAGCTATTACGATTATCATAGTATATAAACCGTGTTTTAAACGATTGAAATCCAGTTCAGTAAAGTGCTCTAAATCTCTAACACACATTGCACTTGTCTCGAAACATAAAAAAATGGCAAAAGCATGCTTATGGTTTACACTACTAGTGGTTGTCTCCATCATAAAGGTAATTTTAGCTTGATGTATAAAAAAACATTGAGACGGTTCTTAATCTAATTATTTAAAGGGTAATTCGGCAACACCGTTCTTCTGGAATTTATTCCAAACTACAACGACCTCATCTGTAACAACCACCACGTCAACTCCATCAAATTCAAGTGCAGATACCTATTCAGAAACTTATAATAATGACAACAACAACAATTTATCGATTCCATTATCATTTGGCCAGAGAGGAAGTACTGTTGACGGTTCAGCCGTACAGGTTGTGGATCAATTTTTGGGCGATATTAACGTGAACATTAGTAAACGATCAGCTGAATTGCCACCATTTTATCAAGAATTGTATTCACTATTTTGAATCATATAGTGTGACATTTTGTATAGTTTCTGATTTCAATAAATAGAATTTGTTCTGGTGTAACTGAGATGCAAATCCATATTAGTAGCTGAACTTTTAAGCGTTGGATCCATCACAACAAATCTTGTAATCCTTATAATCTCTGTTTCGAGCACTCTATGCTGCAAGTGGAAGATTATATTCCAGTTAGTTTATCAAAAACTAGGCAGATGCAAGCAAATCGATCATCTTGACAAATAACATTCTGGGATAGATCGATGGCATGTATGTGATCTTTTAAATGACTATGACCCATGAAAATTTGCGCCATGACCATAATTTGTTCCTTTTACAAAGAGAGTGAAAAATCAAGGTTAATCGTAATAATCGGTAATTTTGCATTATTTCAAAGTTATAATTATATGACTAAATAATAGCAGAAGCAATTTCTAACCAAATAAAAAAGTTGTTAAATCTAGGTTAAACCTCTCAAATCTTGGTTAAATATGACAGAGCTGCTTGAGCTTTAACTAGTAAGCTCATCTGGAAGTATCAACTTGAAACGTTCTCGACATTCTGTTCCACAAAAAAGAACACGTACAGTGAAATTACAGTGCACCCAAAGCTCAAAAAAGTGTCTATTGTGTTAGTTCAATTAATGAACTTGTTAGAGTTCGAACAAGATCATCAGCATATTCTGGAACAGCAAAACTAAACTACCGCAACCCAATAACTACACACAAAAAAATAAGGCGGTGTAAATATGTTTCAACCCAGAAAAAGTTCCTTAGTTTTATCCTTTTGTATAAATTTAACACCACAGGTTTGTGCGCAAAATTTAAATTATCCGAAAAGATAAACTAATATTTTGTTCGCACAGTTCGGCGTTAAAAGTAAAATTTTCAGACAAAAATTTAAATATGTTCGGGGATTTTTTTAAAAGGTACTTCCTACAGCAAATTTTAAAACTTACGGAGTGTTAAATTAACACAATTTGGAGTTATCTTAGGCGAAGATTTTTCGGGTCAATTTTTTTGGATTTAGGATTTTACTTTTATTCCACGCATAAGTCCCGAATAATATTAGTTTCGTGTTAGTTTTCTAGTCAAAGTGATCGCTTGTTTTTTACAAAAAAAAAGTGTTATTAATTTGTATAAAGTGAATTAAATAAAATTACCAATCAAATTATAATAAATATCGTAAATAAAATTTTATCGTGATTTTAATGATTTGTGTGTATAATGTTAACAACTAGAGAGCCTTATAATCTGTATTGTGTCGCTCATTCATAATTTTTTAATTGAGTATTTTAATTGATAACTGTTGCGTTGAACTAAGTCAAACATGAAGGTAAGAATATATTTAATAAAATAAATATTTGTGGAATTATTTGAGATTGAAATAAAAATTTAAATATGTATGAAATAAATCTTAAATTAATATAAAAGCTTTAAGTGAAATATTTCTGATTTTATTTATTTTCAGATTAGAACTATCAAAAGATGCCAGAAAATTTGTATCCGATCGGTGGGATACTATGTTACACCGAATCGGAGTCAAGAGAACTCCGTTTTTTTTTGTCTAGTAGTATCATGCCGGGTTAAGCTCAATGTGCACCAAATACGCCAATGGTTCAAAAAGTCTCAGTTGAATCGTGGTCAGGACCGATACTTGTGATAAATTCAATCACTTTTGGAAATAGTTTTCACTGTATGGAGAGTTTGAGAAGCGGCATCGATAATTGAGATTTTTCATTGTTCTCAGACTTAACATCATTAGACTACGAGTAGAATCTTATATACCTGAGTATAAAATTTTTAATTTATTTAACCCTAAACATCTTACAATACTAACATAATAGAATTACTTATTTCAGATATGTTCATGAACAGACGGGAAGATTTTAACAACGCAACCTGATTCATCTTAATTTACTATGGCGGGAACCAGTCCATCAAGAAGAGCCACATGCATCAAAATATATATGTATACTTCTTTTATAATTTTATCTATTTTAAATAAATGAAATTAAATATGTCAAAAATCGTATCGAATTAATTTAATTAATCCGGAAAATCAATTCTGTTTACTTTTTTTGGTATCGTTTCTTTAACTCCGAATGGTCTAAATAAAAACTTTTTTGGGTGTGCTTTGACACCATATGAATAATTTTGTTTAATCGTATATGAGCAAATACATTTATCCGAAAATATAAAAAATTCACTAATCGGATAAAATAAATTTGTCCGTCTGATGTACAAAGATCTATGCTTAAAAAGTAATTTTCATCAGTTAGGTGTGAATAATCCAATCCAAAAAAAGTGAAAACTGATCAAACAAAATACTCCGATCGGATGAAGAAAATTTGTATCCGATCGGTGGGATACTATGTGACACCGAATCGGAGTCAAGAGAACTCCGCTTTTTTTTGTGTGTATATTTGTAGCTGTTCAGCAACCCACAAGAGTCAAAGCAGCTGTGAAAGCACAACTCAAGAATTCAAACTTTGGTGTCATTGACGGATACAGATATTTCATCTCAGCAACCCAAGACTTAAGTATAGACTCAATCCACTTGGCAATAGTGAAATCACTCGAAACTCTTTATTATTAAAAGGTTTTTGAAAGTAGATGACAGTCAAATTGGAATAAAGACAATCTTGATTCTTCTCATCGATTGAGTAACAGTGCTGAACACAATGTAAGCTTAAAAAAATCAAGTGTAGGCAAAAAATAAGGCATATGCAAAATATAATGTAGGCTTTATTAGACTCACGGTAATTCGTCAATGTCAGTGTGGGAATAATAACTAATTTACTCGGAGCGTTTGGGCGTTGCCATTGTTCATTCACTGCTCAAGTAAAACATTTGTCACTTATCGTTCCTTGGTCGTTACGAAGCTACGATGTAACAAATCGGTACATATCATTGCAGTTTATAAAATACAAACTTTATTCTGGTGGAAACAAGCACGATTGGGAGACAGTTGGATAGTGAAGTCACTGCATTTCAAAGAGATGAGGAAAGGTCTGTTCCATGCTCTAAAATGACAATAAACACGTCAAACGGAAAGCATTACAATCTTTTAACCAATTTTAACCTCGTTGTGGTTAATTTTTTTTGAAAAACCTTTAATCAAATATAAACCTTATCTGTATCTTCGTAATTCTAGTTGGTCTCAGATACTAAAATGAAATGGCTGTAGTTGAAATAACGGAGCATTGACCGCAAGGACCGAATACATATTGCCATAATATGTGTTATACTTTTCTACTAAGCTTTTTTATCAATGGAATGTAAAAGGTGTAATCGAAAGCTCCCCAAACATTCGCCATGATTACCTTGTCAATCTGAGAGCCCAGATATATAACGCCGTTCTGGTAGAGTTATCAGCTTGGCAAGCGAACTGGAGAACCCATCATCTTCTCCAAATATAGTTTTGAAAAGAAACGAGGTAATGGAAATTAGTTTGTACGCATTGATTATAACAGACACCAGAGCAAGTTCTTCCACAATCAAAAGACGCAAATTTGAATCCTTTCTGCAGCACAGTGGGGATAACACTTTCTCGTCTAGAATATAAAAATAGACGTTTACGGTTGCATATGTGGATGGACATATCGAGCAGGTATAAGCTGAGCTACGAAAATCGGGGTTATAGTCGTATAGTGGCTTTGATGTGAGGTGCGGCGATTGAAAGACAGCTGCGTACGAGTTGAGTGCGCTTCGACCCGATAATAGATAGTGGAGGCAAACCCAATTGTCTCGTTATCACGAGTTATAGATATAGAATTTTAAATCACCCTATACGTACAACTTTACCAGAAAAATGCTTAGTAATATGTGTTTTTTGTACAGCCCACAAATTTCACCACATATATTATAATATATTATTCATATATTATACAACCTTTCCGAATGTTATCGGGGTAAATGGTTTAATTATCGATAAAAATGTTATATTATCGACCATATGCCAAACGAGAGCAAAATTAAAATCTAACGCAACATAAAACCCAAAAATCGAAATCTAATAAATCTATACACAGGATGAGATGAAGGCGGAGTACACGTTTGTTGGTTCTTATATATACACATTTTGTTGTTTGATTGTTTATGTGCTTCCCCATATCCCTCAACATGTAGCCATAAACATAAAACCAATGATGAAATTAAAAACTGTTGATTCAGTATATATCGAACCATATCCACATTACACAACATATTAAAAAAACATTTTTTTGTTGTTTTGTAATCTTCTGGTATATTGAGAATTCCAACTCGTTGATACACAACAGATGGATGATATTAAAAAATGAAATCAAAACCCTTTTGTTTATATGCATGTATACGCGGCTGCAGATGATTTATGACGTTATAAAATGTTTTATGATTCGATAAAAGTTTGCAAATCGGTATTCGAGCGCATATACACAAATATAGGATTATATACGTTTGGGCAGTTGCATCTCAATTTTTTGGCTAAACTTCAGTAAAAGTTTTATTTCGAGTAACACCCAAGCTAATGGATTTTAATTTACTTTATTACTTGTTTTAATTTTAGCAAACAGAAAACACTTAAATTAAAAATTAAAAAAAAAAGTAACAGAATGCTTTTAAAACTTTAACTTTAGATAAAACTAATTTTAAATACAAACAATTGAATAAATTTTAAAAGTTTTTTGCTTTTTAAATTACTTAACATTTTTTGCTTTATATAGTACTCGTAAAGTGCTCAAGAGACACATATATATATATATATATACTTTGCAATTACGTAAGACAAAGCTTTTATATACACAGATCGCATTATCTAGCTTTTATGATGTTACTCAACATTGTCTTAGAGATTCACCCAGGTAGCTCATTACTAGATAAAAACAAGATCGTTGGTAGTAATAATCTTCCCAACTTCCTATAGGTTGTTCACATTTAAGAGATCAGTGTACTCGATCTTCATTTCTTCAACTAAATTTTACTTTTTTACGTACGGCTATAACCCAATTTACGTAGGCCATTTGCATGGTGTGCTAGTTCATGACCGTCTATAGCACTTACATGAAAGATAGATCGGCTCACGCGTACTGTACTGCAATAGGTGGACAAATTATCGCATTGGCCAAATCAGCTTCACGTAAACTCGGGTTCCTCAATAGATGCAGACGGTTTTTTAGATCGCACCAGGTTCTCCAGATATATAAAACCTTTATTAGACCGTGTATAGAATATTGCTCTCAGGTTTGGGGTAGAGCATATGGCATTAGTTTCGGATAGTTGCTGGATAGAGTTCAGCGGCGTGCCATCCGAATAATATGAAACTCCAGACTTACGAAAGATCTAGACAGCCTAGAGCACCGCAGAGATGTTGCAGAACTCTGCGTGTTCTATAGATTAATAAATGATAAATGTTCTGCAGAATTAAAGGAGAAAATACCACCGCCAGGGCGGGTAACGCGAGAAACGGTTAATGCGCATAGGTTTACGGTAAAGCTGCCGAAACCTCGAACTGAAGGTGCAAAGCGCGACTTTATTTACGGAACATCCAGGAAGTGGAATTCGTTATCCGGTTTTCAGTTTCCGTTGGAGTATAAAATTCACAAGTTTAAGGCCGCTATCAACCTTTACTTGAAGGACCGTGCGGTGGGTGCAGGAGCTCTGACCATTACAAGGTGCTAGGGCTGTCTAAAAAACCACCCTGCACCCAATTAAAGCTTAATTAAAAAAAAAATATGTGTTCGTCCACATAACCAATGGTAACCGACACTTTAAATCTCCTAGAAGGGGTGATATTTTCCTTTAAGGATATTTTCCTTTAGGTCAGAATCTTTACAGCCAAGCACACCTTTATTTACATCCTTTATTTGTGGAAGACCAATTCTTCTCAAGACTATATGGAGAAAGGCTCTTGATTAACATATTAGGAATGGATTCCACTACAAAACATCACTAAATAATCTCTGTGCTTTTATTGACTTGGGAGCTTTCGATTACAGGTTTTACAACTCTATTGATAGAAAAACTTTAAAAAAATGGATGACACATACTATGGTTAAATGTATTCGGTTTCTGTGCTCGTTTTGAATATCACAGCTAATTTAGGTGATGAGTCTGCAGTCACCAGCTTGGTCTTCAATCACATCACCGATCGTAGTCGAGTCTACTCTATTGTTAACCAATAGTCTTACCATTTTCTTATACTTCTCTCTAAACCTGTGCAATCGTAAGCGAACAATTGCTGTACTTAGGCCAAGACATGTTCCACAGACTTATAAATTACTAAAATGACAATGAGCCGTTAGGTAACAAATTTTAAGCCACAACTTGTGTTAACTGAGTACTAAAAGCTCCTTGGTTCTATCGATTAAAGAAGAGACCACAGATTTGCAATGTTATCGTTTGAGCCCACAGAAAAGCTTAAATGGATTTGTCTCAGTGAGCCTCATTTACTTCAATTACAGTATGGTTCAACACTCAAGCTTATCGAGTTTAAAAATTTCTAAAAGAAACTTTCACCCATAGATGTTTCATCTGAGTTTCTTTATAGTCATCTGGTTGTCCGGGTGAAAATCAATATATGCACTATTTAGGCTTTTGATTAGACCTGCCATTTCACAAAGTTTTACTCTGCAGACAATTTTGCTTTAAGGGCGGTGGTGTGGTAATAGTTCTTACCAAAAAGACTCTTATTCTTGTCCGATCACTCTACAGAATTTTCAGATGACTAACAAGGTGGCATAACCTTTATTTGCTCAGATTTCAGCCAGCGCTTTATTTAATGCGATTTATTTAAGATGCATATGCAGAGGAGCCAGCCTTTACCCTAGCTTCAAAGTTCTAATGAAGAGAATTACGCTGGAATTCACTCCAAAGTGGTTTTAACTAGCGTTTCCGCCATATAAGAAGTACCATAATAGTTTCTTAACAAATTTTAATGAAGTTTTATCTTCTTTTTGAAGGTGGCCTACTCCATTTGTGTACTGTAGCTGCACAATGGCAAGGTCCCGTACTCAAGTTTATCAAACATTTTCCGAGTGCATTATTTAGACTTTTGGTTAGACCAGCTCAAAGCTGTATCGCATGCTTTTCTGCCTATAGTTCATATCCAAAATCTCATTTCCAGGTTACACTTTACATATAGTGGGGCACCACTAACACAGTGTTAGTGGTTGTTGTACATTTTTGTACATACACATAAATGTTCTACATTTTTTTGTTGGGTGGCTGCTACCGCACACTACCGCATGTACGGCTATAGGTCCACTTTACGTAAAACCATCAGCACATTGCATAGCTCTATGTCAGCGAATAGTACTGACATGGACGATGGGACGGCTCATGGATTCTAAACTCAACAGGGGATTCAGATGTGTTCATTCACACCACCGATCGCACCGCTCAAACGATCGATAGTGAAATATCCCCTCTTTGCATCTTGCTCTTATCGGGATTCGAACCCGCTACCTTCGGCTCCAATTGCAGCTTTAACCACTGCAAATGGGTGGTAAGTTGCACATTTAACGAGTGTAAAATCACCATCACCATACCAGCCACCTTGGGTTGGTAATTGTATCACTATAGATCATTTTTCCTTTTAACACCCAAAGACATTATTATAAAGCTTTTTTCAAGGCCAAAATCCGTATGTGGCGTTGTTATAGACCTTGGTGATAAATTGATTTCATACCAGTCTCTGATCTATGATTAGTCCTTACATTTCAAAAGAAATGAAGTGAGACCAATGGTTCAGTATACCTTGAGTTGTGTATAAAAGTATTAGTAATGACATGTGATCAGATGTGAAAGGCAAGAAGGTATATATACTATCTTTCCAAAGAGATATAAAGGGTTGGCATGAGCCCATCAGGCACCTCATTTTTAAATCGTAGGTTCATGAAGCGGTGTCACCGAGCAGACTAGGAAGAGGGTGTCAAAAATCCCCTAATATGTTCCTAACAGTTCTCAGTAAAGTTTCCATCCTTCTTCTCAAGTGGATCTGTTTATTTTTGTGCTTATTGAAACATATTATTTAAAGCCTGGCTGCTGCGAGTACTTTTTCGATTCTCTCAAATACGATTCTCCATAAATACCATGCGTTAAGCTTTATTGAAAAATTTCTCCTAGGCTGTCTCAGTGTTCTATTCAACCAGAAAACCCTTTAAATGGATCCCCTTCGTTTCACTGGACAGCTACTCTCAGAAGCAGAATAAATAATAAAAGTTGAGAGCATTTTAAAACCGAGTAGAGCTTGGTGTACACCTCAGTTCATTGATCGGTGACCTTTCAGATGTGATAACTTTTATATATAATTTGGAGACAGAGCAGTTGGCTCATTTTGTGATAAATTATTGCTAGTGTTACCTTGGAATTTCGATCGCTGTAAACAATTTGTAAATTTGCAAATATACGAAAATAAATAATTGATGGATCGATGATGTTTTAAATGGTTCTTTGGTAACTTTATAGAGTTCTTCTCGTTTGAGTCATATTTCGATTGGCCACATAGATTAGATTTCTATTGTTTTGGGAAAAAATCACTCCAAATATTGTGTGATGGGATGATCCTTATATGGTTATTTAAATGCAAAATTGGGGCACGTTACACGGATTAGAAACAGCTTAGACCCTATGGATTACATTTCATTAAGTTGAAAACCCTGTTCTTGGAAAAAAATGACCAGCTGAGTTGAGAGCTGCAGTTGAATTTCCTGATCCCTCAAAAAAATTTCTTTATCAATTTCTTGCACTTAATAAAGATAACCTGTATAAACGAGGGACAAAAGCTTCGGTCATCGGTATCTGCGTGTGTCAAATTGTTCCAAATGTCAAACATATTTGATTTGATCCAAACTGCTGTGCAACAATCCAAACAGCACTATACACGATCAACACCCTTTACGTACAACAAGTAGAAATATAATCTTCTGATCGCAAGAGCACCTTACATATATATATATATATATATATATATATATATATATATATATATATATATATATATATATATATATATATATATATATATATATATATATATATATATATATATATAATATAAAACTTTCACAATACACCAACAACTAGGTAGTCTTCATCACGAATTGCAATAAAGAAATATTTCCATTATCAAAATATAAGATTATATGAATTGCCAACACATTTTCTAAACCAACATGATTTATTGACCTGAAAACCTTTTAAATTCATAACCAACGATATATCGACGTCTTCGACGAGTATACATGCATAACACAAAACTGTAATCAAACGAGAACGAAAACTACGAAGAAAACGTATTTTACTCTGCGTTCATTTTCATTCCCACAACTGCATATAGCAGATTTATGAGCAGAAAACGTACAGACACATACAGAACTACATAAAATTATTTTTTTTATATCAAATCGTTATTAAACATTTTTTTTTTATAATATTTTATTTTTATATATTTAATTGATCATTTAATAATTCATTACAGATTCATTTATCATTTTTGCCTTGCTGTGTGTGTGTGTCTGTGCTTTTTGCTGTATTCCAATTAAGAAGGAAAAGCGAAAGGAAATATGAATAAAATTGAATTTTTTATGATTTCCAATTTTTTTGTTATAGATTTCTAAATTTAAATTAAAAATAATATTTAATTTGAAATGCAAGAAACTATATTTAATTAATAGAAGTTTTTTAAAAATATCAAATCAGTCGAGTTTGTTTAATTTAATTGCAGCCAGTTTGTCTATTTTCACATACCTTTTTCAGTAATATTGATAACATCATTCTGTTGTGGGAGAAGTACCTGCTCAAACATCCGCAAATACAGTACACACCTATGTCTTTCATTGCTTAGACAGTGGTGTTCCCATCAACAGTGGCGTCGCTATCGAGAGAATTTAATTTTTTAGTACTAGTAGCCAGATTTAACCTACTCTTCAGCATGTCAGAGAGTAATTAATCACTAAATAATATCTGAAAGAGGCATTCAGTCTCTATAGGCTTTTCTTTCAAATATTGTCTCTATCCTTCCATCGAGCGGCTGTAAGTACTGATCCAAATATTAAGCAGCTGGTAGTTTTTAGATACATGACTTTTAAAATTTTTGTTCTAGAGTTATCTGATAAAGCCTGATCACAATACTAGGTTGAACGCAAAATCCGTTGGCTAGTTGAACAAGCAGAGAGAGGATCACAAGACATCACAAAACATCCTTTCTTAGTAGTAGCTGACCTATTTGGGACTAATGTATTTAACTTAAAAAAAATTTCAAGGTCAATTCCTTTATGGCCTGCGTATTTTGAATCCGTCGAATGATTTCATTCGAGATGATTAGTTTTCTGAACTTCCTTTAAGTTTTATAACTGGCTCTAAAGATATATGAAAGATGATCTAAGGAGACTAGGCAATATTCTGTCTAATCCTGGTTGCTCTATAATTTTTTTAAGTCATCATCTTGGCAGTCAGGTTCAAATGACTTAATTCTGCACGAACCAACATATGTTCTCCATTCCATAGAGCACCGCTCTTAAAACTACAGCTATTCCTTCCTATAACAGATATTGGTGTGCCTTAAAAGTGAATTTAGTACGATAAGCTAGGCACCAGTCAGATTACAGCGTACTGTTCAATCAGTCAGAGAGTCAGAGTAGTTAGTACTAGTTCATAGATAAAGCAGTTGGTACTTGTTTATCAGACACGCCTTCAAAGTATAAACATGCTCTCAAGATGATCCATTTTGGGTGAGCGGTATAATACATTCAACGATTTCAAGAAGTCAGTTCAATACACCAAAATAGTTATTTATCAATCGTTTGAAATATTTGTTTTGGAAATAAGCCCCATCTTCTGATAGGTAAAAATTTCAATTAAATAGGTAATTCTCCGCCGATAAGTAAAAATTTATTTGACTTAAAAATATCTAGGCTTACCATTCTTCGGAATGATCACTCCTCTCACCTTTTTCCACGTTTTTGAAATAAGGTCTAAAATATATGATACATGGTATAAGATAATTCTCAGTGTCTGCTGTAGTATCTTATCAGGTTATGTCTAAGATTTATTGCGAATGGCAACCAGATTCCAGCGTACTGTTCAATTTATAAGGGAATACTATTAATGCATTTCGTTGCCAATCATTCACTTAATAATATCCAAAAGAGATATTCGGTCTCCAAAACGCCTGAGTACTGATTCATTGATAAAATAGCTGGTACTTTTTGACCAGATTGTCTACCATCTTAACCAAATAACTGCTATATAAATCTTAATTTGCATGAGATCACCTAATATATTCATGAATTAACATTAATCAGTAGTATGTCGATGTCTTTAGCAAAACCATGACCTCAAAATCCGTTGCTTAGTTGGACTAGCAGTGAGATGGGCACAAGACACTAGAAAAGCGGAAAAAAATCTCAAAGACATCCTTTCTGATTACTAGCCGTATAGTCTAGTATATTACCTAATTTGAGAGTAATGTATGGTTCGATTGAGAGGAGATCTTAGGACTAAAGAACACAGTATCTAACGAAATCTTCAAAGGGGCTTCTTAATCCGTTCAACTGTTTTATCTAGCCCAATAATATCTAGGATTTCAGTAGAGCGATCGTTTTCGGGATGATCACCACTCTGACTAGGAAAAATCTCATCTGGTCCTGGTATAGCTCTATAAAAATTGTATTAGCCATCATCTTGGCAGTCAGGTTTCATTTACTTAAATCTGACAGTTCGTTTTGAAATGATTTCCATCTGCTGTAGTTGAATGCTTGTGTAGTTGATCACTTGCAGGAAAATGAGTTTTTATGGTAATAATGCGGTTCTATAGCAACTAAAGTTCATGTGTGTTTTCTATAGAGCACCGATAGAGACATACACATTTCTATGGAGGAAAGTATCTATACTATAAATCAAGTCTTATGTTTAAACCTTTTAATGCACAATATGGACAGCTTACGCCTAACAATTTATTTAATAATTAACATCTGACTCTAACGTATGAAACTATGGCAATGTATGGCTCTTTTCCATCTTCATTAAGCAATAAGTTACAATTAAGCTAATACGCCAAAGTGGTCTCTGGGAAAGCTTGTAATTTAATGGGTCATCATTTTGGCAACGATGAATTTTGAAAGTTCGTGGCATTAATGTCACTTACCCTTACTATATATAGTTCTCGAATAAACTGCCTCTGTATAGGAACTATCCACACGTAAGATTGAAGGAAATTGTACCTGTATTATTTAAGACCTGTCGCGAAGTTGTATGTAGATCATTGTAACCTATATATAAAGCAGCAGTTGGAGTGAAATATGAAGTTTTTCATCTCATCGTTGAAAGACACCTCGATATTGTTAAGCGAGCATGACTCCCACATCATATCCTCTCATGTTCTGCATCATCTATTCTATTCAACTAAGAAATTTTTGATAGATTAACCTTAAGCCACAATAAGGATACAGACACTATATATAGCACTGTCAAATATTGACTGTGTCATATACATAACAGATGGATATACGATGATTTAACATCCCATTTAATGATGAATATCGCAAAATGTTTGATGCCATAAATTATTTAAGAATCCATCAAGTCTATCCATATGGTGTTAAAAATCGTTAAGCACACACTCAGCGCCATAGCAATATTATGTTATCATGCAAAAGCATATAAAAATCGTATATCACAGATTCACAGCATTCATTAAAATTTTCTCATTAACTTTGTACGATTTCATATTATGTTATTACCCATCATCACAGTTCTAAAAGTGTCAGATGTTATTCGAATTAGCGATTTAAGACGAACATAAAAAAAAATAATCTTAAGATCCCAACAACAACAAAATACAATAATATAATCATATCAAAATGTTACTTTTGCTTGTTTGGCTGGCAAATCGCGTATATACCATTGCCATCATGCCATGTTGCAGTAGAATGGTGGTAATTTTTATAAATAAACACATTTTACACACCAAAGCTGAAGAAAACACCATAAGAACAGCACAAAAGGAGAATTATTTCGTTTAACTTTTATTTATTTATTTATTTATTTTTTTTTTAACCATCATTTATATTAACACAATATTGTTGATTAATGTGTTCAAATTTAAGATTACGAAATGTACGAGCTGAGCAGCAAAATATAAATATTTTTTGTAAATTGATTGTAATTTAGAAAATTGGTTCTTTTATTAGAGCTACTGCTGTAGTCTGTACATACAAAGATATATATAAGAACTGCTGCCGCCTCTATATCATGGTTCTCATGATGTTGATATTTATTGTTCTTGGTCTAAAAGTGGTAGTTGGTCTGTATCGAATGCTTACATCAGTTCTGCAATAGACTTAAGCTCACTCAATTTGGTTCGATTTCATTAAGGATACCAATAATTTACATTAAATTTCTGATATCGTGATTAAGCATAAATACCTAACCAAATGGTTGGATACAAATTAGAGGTACCGATAGCTCAAAAAGAGGACAGGAAAAAAAATTTACTCATATTACTGTTTACGATCAGTGATGAAGTATGAAAAAAATTTATCGATAAGATCTCCTGATGGCATGCAAAAGGCACAACGATAATTTATGAAAATCCACTTAGAAGGAAAGTCTCAAAAGATAAGATTATAGTTGTTGAGATTAAAATCAAATAGTCCAGGACCTATTGATATAAGTCCTATTGATCTTTATCTTTAAAACACATACGTATGGGCGTATACCAGATTTTGGTCCAAGTTTGACATTGATACGACGTATATTACCGACATTAGCGAAGTAATAGGAATAAGAGAAAAGTGAATAAGATTATGTATGGGAAAATGAATGGAAAGTTACCAGTTGGAGCTGGAGGTACCGGGTTCGAACCCCGATAGGGGCAGGATGGTAAAGGGATTTTTCACCATACGATTACGATCGGTGGTGTAAATGAACACATCTATGACCCCCTGTTGGAGTGCAGAACTCATGGGCCAACCCATCTTCCATGTCAGTACTATAGGCTGTCATGGAGCTATACAATGTGCAGATAGTTCTACGTAAATCGGACCTATAGCCGTATACGTCCTCGATTTGGCTGTAATGGCGTAGGGTAAGGACGTGAATAAGCGAACCGCGAAAGAGTTGGAAGTACCTCGCGCCCGAAACAGATTGTAAAGATAAAAACAAACAAACAAACAAACAATGAATGGTAAGTTGAAGAAGGTTATTCGCAAAGCCAAAAGAAAAAGTTGGCGGGAATATGTGTCCCAAATGACACATACCACAACAACTAAGGACGTATGGAGTTTTTTAATCGAGTAAATGGTAAATATTTAAATGTGAGTAATGTGGTGATTAAGAACCGCGTGACGAGTGAAGAATATCTTAGAATGATACTCTTCTCCTAAGAGGGAGTGGATCATAGTTGTGGATACAGCATTTCATTTGAACATATGGATATGTTTTTGAGTATAGGTAATGCCGGTCCTTACTGTGTGCATGAATATGGAGGATTTTAATAAGGGAATGAATGAAGTCATCGCTAAAATTATATTTGAGAAAATCGGTCAACAGTATTCGCAGCACGTAATGATTTATACAGATGCTAGTGTGAATGATAATGGAGTAGGTGTGGGTGTATTTATGTCAAGAATGAATGTGGAGAAATTTTTCAAAGTGGATAATAGCATCTGTATAATGAACGCAGAACTAATAGGAATATATGAAGGAATAAAACTGGCTGTGAATGATGGAAATCGGAAAATAGCAATATTTTCCGATTCCAAGAGTGGAATAGGTTTGGCTAAATGTGGAGGTGGGATACACGGCAATGTGTATGTGGATATGATTTTTGAGTATGTTCGTATCTGTCAATGTGATGTGACATTACAATGTATATAGTTATATACCATAACATCGACAGATCGAAGGAAACGAAAGAGCAGATATGTTAGCTGAGAAGGGTACAATGAATGAATTGGTTCAGAAGTATGAAAAGAAGGATGTTAGAGATGTACTTCGAATGTTTCTTTGGAGAAAATGGGAGTGTGAATATGACGATAAATGTTTGATAAAAGGAAAGAAGTACAGAGAGTTTTGCGCTACTCCTTATTGAGAACCCCGTTCTATAAGGAACTCAAAGGAGATGTACGAATGGTAAGAACAATCGAGAGAATCAGACTGAATCATAGAAATTGGAAAGAATGCTTGTGGAAACGTCGATTGAGAGAGGAAACAGATTGTGTGTTGTGTGACATGGTGGAGGATGTTGAACATTTGATATCAGTCTCACCGAATTACAATCGTGTCAGATCACGCTTCAGCATTCTCCACAATGCAAATAATTTAAGCAGAATAATGAGTGGGGGTGGTTTGACTTATAAGGAAATGTATATATGAATTTGTGAAAATGATTAATATAACAATTAAACATTAACAGCAACCTTTGTTGGTGTAACCTTTGCCATACGCTCCAAATTAGTTTATATCGGTTGAGTTACACTAATGCTTCTAGCTTTATTGAGGAATTCACTATGCTTTTGGAAGATTTAACATATTCCAACCTAATTATTATTGGTGACTTAAACATAGATTTTCTAAAACCTAGCTCACTTCTGGATAAACTTTTGCTTTCACTATCGGAATATGGGTTGAATTATATTTCTGAATCAACCAGAATTACAGACAACACATCCTCATGTATTGACAACGTAAAAAAAATGGCGTTCTTTCTAGTAGATGTCCTAGCTTTTATTTTTAATCTAAGCTTGGAAACTGGAGTGTTTCCTGTTTCATTAAAGAGAGCTAGAGATGTTGCAATATTTAAAAAGGGTGACAAAACATATCTTAATAATTACCGCCCAATATCACTACTTTCTGTTACACAACAATATAATTATTGTAATTTTTGGAATACAGAACAAGCATTATTGGAATTTTTGGATCAGATAACTTGTCATATTGATAAAGGTCTCAAAGTATCAGCTCTGTTGGTCGATCTAACTAAAGCCTTTGACAGAGTATCCTTCCCAAAAAGCTATATTACTGTGCTTTCAGAGGTATAACGCATAAATGGTTACAATCGTATTTAACTGGACGAGTCAAAATAGTACGAATAAATCAGCATCTAAGTGATGAGTTACCTAATAACGTAGGGGTTCCACAAGGTTCTGTCTTACGGTCTTTACTATTTTTAATTTATATAAATGGCATATTTCATCAATCCTTTCATGGTTCTCCAACTGCGTTTGCCGACAATTTTTCATTTACATACGCTAGTCGCAGCAGACAGGAAAATCTCAATCTCATAGAGCATGATCTAAATAGTTTATCAGTATGGTTGAAGGTTAATATAACTTTGTTTTGAGCCAAAAACTAAGCCACCCTTCTTTCAATGTCTCTACAGGTAACGTATCATACTTTTGAATGTAGTAGAAATTTACCATGCACTGATAGTTGCTTTATAGTTAATTCAGTCAATGAATTTCGATAATTGGGTGTCCTACTTGACAGACTTAAATTGGTAATCGCATATCCAAGGACTAAAAAATAGATTACTATTGGTCTCTAGAAAGTTATATGTACTAAGTCTTTATTGTTCACAAAATTTACTGACGATCATATACTTTGCCTTAGCTGACTCAATTATGCAATATGGTCTATCATGTTGGGGTAGTGCATGTAAATCTATATTACATCCTATAAACATAAGGCAAAAACAATTCTTAAGAATTATATGCCTCGTGGCCTATATTTGAAAGTCTAACTATACTACCGCTACGACATATTTACGTTTTCAAAGTTTCAAGAATATTTTTTGCTAAAATTGGAAATAATTTTGTGACTCACACAGGTCATAACCTACGAACAAATCAACTATACAAAAAGCAAATCCCAAAGTTTAACCTCGATCTGCGTAAAAAGTTTTTTGCTTCATCAATAATTTATAATAATTTACCATTTGACATAAGGAAGTGCAGAAGCTTTTCCAATTTTTCTAAAATGTTAAAACAATGGCTACACCAAACGAAAGATATCGACCACCTCTTCAGTCACGTGATATATATGATCCAATGTTATTAAATAAAGCTGGTGATAAAAAAAAAAATTAAGATAAACAGTTCAAAGCCGACAGGTTACTTCATAGGAAATCAAGAAAAACAATTATATTCTTGGAAGTAATCTTTTCTCAACTTGGGTGCAGTTTGCATGTCTGTACCATTTACCTTGTGTACATAAACTTTTCAGGATTGTCCTATACGTTTACATAAAAGTTTATGCTACAGACAATAAAATTGAATCGATATATTCGTAAAAAAAACGAAAAACATGTTCAGTTCGATTGTTGTTGTAAAGCTCCTTCCAAACAGCATAAAAAATGCTCCAGGCATTAATGACAATAAAAATATACGACATAAAATAATCTAGTCATCACAACATATGCATGTTTTATGCTGTGCATAATTTTATAAATTCAGTTAGCTACCACTTTTATGTGTACGGTGGCAAATTACAAGAACAAAATAATTTTAAGAATACGAGAAGCTGTTGGTAGTCTTAAAAAAAATTGTTACAAACGATTGGTTGGTTATAAACTACTTTGCACCTTTCCAATTAGAAATATGTACACATATTATATTCAAAGTCTAGTCTAGGTAACTAAACAATCTCTTGCTATGTAAACGAGTATTTAAGACGATCATTTTTAAGCAACTCTGCAACAACAATACTGCAGACGATATACGATTCCTATAAAGCGTTGCTTGTACGATAAATTTATTTTATTCACACAGACAACACACCTGTGTGAATTTTCATTTATATTTATGAGTTTTCTTATATATAAATTTTGTTGTTGTATTTAAAAGTATGTTTCTATATAGATATTGCTGTACCCACGACTGTAAAAGAGAAATTTATTGATGATTTGGAATTTATACAAAACTTAACATCGTATATATAGACACGGTTGACTGGTTTTTCGTCTATGTCCAGTGATTGCACAAAGAAAGTGAAATTCCCCTTAGAGCAAGTATTCCAAATGGATTGGTAGATTGCGTGAAGCATCGCGAGAGCGCGAATTTGAGTGCAAAAAGAAAGTTGTACAGAATCTTACGTTGACTGGGCGATGCGTGATATGGTAGTAATGTATAGACACCATGAAGTTGTACGTACTGCGTTTTTGCAGAATTCAAACCCTTCCCTCGAAGAAGTTACTGTGATTGCAAGTACAATGAGTCAACTCAAAAATCAATTCAAATTATTACCGGAGAGGCACGTGTGATGAAGGTATTTAACGATTGTTCAAATCGGAGTCGATCGCAACATAGATTTAATCGATTTAACCGTAATCCGGGTACACAACCTTCAGCAAGTCGGTCTAAATCAAAACCGCTTATCTACGTAATGCCACGCTTATCAACTCGAAACAGACAAGCCATTCATTTGAAGTCACATCAACGGGCCGGAAAAGAAAGGAAGGAATCTATCCAATTACTTGAAGTTTATCAATTAAAGTCACCAGGCACAACGACTTTGGACACCTCAAGCAAAATCGTCAGTAAATTGATTCAAGTGTCAGAAAACCCAACACAAACCAAGTCATCAGTCAGGGTCAATTTGCCAAATCGAAGATACGTTATACCGAGCTGATCGCAAGATATTTATTAAAGTTAATATCAACGATATTCTAATGGAGTGAGAACAGCTTAAAGAACCGTAGTACAAACCTAAAACGAAGAAATTGTTAGCATACGATGGAATGCCAGTGCAGCTAAAGGAAGTTATAAGTGTGGTTGTAAAATTAAATAACCAAATCCGTAAAGTTCCTTTATTGATTACCCACACCCAAGAAGGATCAAACATATTAGGAATGGATTGGATAGATGCGTTTGATTTGCTAATTACTTTATCTTGTTAAAGGTATGTGCCAGTCGTATAGTCAAATTTATGATGAAAAGCTTGGATGCTGTAAAATTTTTAAAGCTCATTTAGTCCTTAAAGAAAGCGCAGGTTCAAAATTCTTTAAAAGCCGCTCAGTGCCATATTCAGAAATGGCAGCAGTAAAAATGAAATCGAGCGGTTAGTCGAGATAGGTGTTATGTAGCTAGTACAATATAGTCAATGGGCAGCTCCGATCGTGGCCGTTTCAAAATCGGAATCATCTGTTCGACTTTGTGAGGACTTCAAAGTGACAGTGAATCCACAACTGAAGATACAATAGTATCAAATTCCTCGAGCTGAGGAATTATTTCATAAGCTAAGAAATGGAAAATTATTTTCGAATCTAGCTGAGGCGTACCTCCAAATTCCTATTCATGATGATTTGCAGGATTTTGTTGTAATAAACAGACCAACAGGTTTATATAGATTCTAACGAATGCCTTTCGGCATTGCTAGCGCACCAGCTATTTTCCAGAAACTCATGGACCAATTTTTGGTAGACTTGCCAAGCACGGATGGAATGCAATTATTATTCAAACGATTAGATGTTGCTGGATTAAAATTTAATTTAAAGAAATGTGAATTCCTGATGACCAAAATTAACTATCGTGGTCATATTATATCACAAGATGGAATGAAACCTTCGCACGAAGGAGTAGAAGCTATTTCTAAGTTGCCTTGCCCTTAAAATTTAAAGGAAGTGGAATCTTTCCTGGGTAATTATTACTATAAATTTTTGGAAAAATTTCCTAGCATTTCAGCACCATTAAACGAATTGCGTCGGCGAGATGTAGACTTTGATTGGAATGAGTCAAGAAAACGTTCGTTCCAAGCCTATAACGGTGAAGAAAAAACCATTGCTTTCGCATCGAAAACGTTAAACGAGCATCAGCATCGATAGAGATTCGCAGATTCGCGATAGAGAAGGAAGCTCTATCTATTATTTTTGAGAGTACGAGGTTTCATCAGTATCTAGTACGGACGTCATTTCGAGGTTTTAACGGATCACAAACAGTTAGTAAGCCTTTGCGATCTATAAAGATAGAAACGCCTTTGGTTAGTCTAGAAAGTCAGTGTCAACGATGATAGCTTCACGGCGTAAGAGCGATCTGGCGTCATCTAAATGTTAACAACAATATGAAGAGTTGGCAATTTAACTCAATCGAAACCGATGGAGTTACATTGTTGCTATAACAGACAAAAAAAATAGACACTGTGAAAGGAAGCATGTACCTGTATTTGTCGGTGGATTCTATATTGTACAACAGGAATAATCATTTCGTTTTATTCGCATGTGGGGATGAGTGGAAGAAACCTAGTTTCGATATTAATTTTGGTGAGCCCAAACATCTTTTACTTGCCTAGCTACTCTTTTTCGGGTCGATTTGATTTATTCAATTCAAAGCGAAGTCTTTTTATAGCTCTGTTCCGCAAATCAGATCAGAGTAAAATCAGGCTCATTTACCCTTTTTGATGAGTCATATACAGATTAAGATATCCTTTAAGATCGAACCTATTACCATGGTAGTGGCTATACCTGACAAATTTCCACTCACCTAATTGAGCAATGGTTAAAGCTGGCCTGTTTTATATACGGGAAACTTTGGAATTGATGACAGGATTGTATACCCCAATTGTATTGTATCTAGCTGTCTAACGTCTTAAATTGTATAATGTCACTTCACAAATAGCGTAAAAGGAAGTGGTAAGAGGTGTTAAAATATTGCGTTCAATTGACCGTTTTATAAACTATAGGTGAATTACATTTTCCCGAAAGCTTTTTCGTTTTTAAAAGTTTACAACAACACTTTATATATACAGAGTATAGTAGTTGAACGAGTACTCGTATATATGGCAATAAATTGTCTATACGTGCTTTTTCTACATTTAAAGCTTTTTCTACATTTAAAGCTTTTTCTTGAGTTCTAGAAAACGAACAGCATATACAACGGTTATAAATGGTAGGTTGTTAAAATTCAATGTAATAGTTATTTTTTGTACAGTTCTTATACGATTTTCCAACGATTATAAAAATTAATATCCTTAATGATTATGATACCGTGGCTTTCTCTTATGTTTCGCCCGGATCACCCTACGGTTAACGAGAGATGTATATATATTATATAGAACAAAATCTTGTTAAATAAGAGTAATTGAAAAGGAAAGAAAACTAGAAGTGGATTATGGACTGCATCCTATCGTGCAAGACATGATCCTATTATATATAGAAAATAAGAAATTCAAGTCGTTGTACAGGTGTTGTTCGGGAAGCAAAATAAATTTATTTATACACAATTCAACAGGCTTCAAGCTGTTTCTGCATTGTGTATATACACAGACTATATACTATATAATCTTATAAATTGGATTGTTCGTGCACAATCAATATAATTTATACAGTTGTGTCTATATGGTGTCAGCTACTTAAAGTAATTTTATTAAATTACTCAAATTAATTAGAGGCAATTAATTAAATTTTGATATATTACAATCGATAAACTATTTTTGTCTATACGTATACGAGTATATACAGTTTCTCAAAAAAAAAAAAAAAATGATGTAACATGAGATTTACGATAGCAGCACGGTGTGGGTGACTTTTTTATTATTATTTCTTCGTCTAAGACAAACCGATTAGTTATACAATACACAACGTTGTTGTTGTCTGTTATTTATTACCATCTCGAACGTTGTGTTGTATTATTATGAAAATGGATATTTTCACAGTAAATTTATACATTTAGTTTTTGGTGAAGTGATATCAAACGTCTGAATGTAATATAGACTTTTCATAAAATATTTGATTTCTTATTTATGAAAGAATATATTTATATTGTATTCCGTTGAAATCATAAAGGTGAATAACCTTAAATTTACTATATAGTCTGTATATAAATTATATTTAATGTTAGGATAAAACTCATCCAGAAAACCGCTTACTGTACCATCGAAATTGAAAGCTTCGATATACTCTAAACCGTACTCAACATGCCGTACAATCTCTCAAAGATAATGGTCGAAACCAGAGGCCACACCCTCTGTCATTGCGGTTTTGCCATAATTATCACCTGGTTACATTTTACAAATGTCCGAGCTCAGCTAAAACATGCAGTACCTGTTTGGTCCTCTTACTGGTAGCGCATATCAACATCTCGAATCACGCAGACCTGACATAGTGCTAACGAAAACAAAAGTATCTCATAACATATACGAGAATGAATTCTACTTCAAGCGCAACCAGTTCGAACAAGCATTCGAGTTGCAACGTGGAGTGTGCATATTCATTAAAGACCACATACCGTACGCTCGGCATCATAAGTACGAAATTTTCTCAAAGACCGCTCAAACCATTGTACCTATAAAATATCCATTCCTAATAAAATCCTTTTTTTAACTAGTTTATGTAGATCCCCCAATCAAACGGATTCAGAAACTATGAAATTCTTCGAATTAATTATGGATGGTGACTTTAATGCCCACCATAAGGAATGAACCACCAAAATACGAACTGTGTTGGGCGTCAGACGGAGTGGCTTGCTGTTTCGCATGACCTTACGCAGATTGTTAGTGATTCCACATTTGACTGTCAAAATTCTACAAGCAGTCATATTCTGGATCTTTGTTTTACAACAATTCCGCATTCCATTAAAGCGCGTGTCGAGGCTGAAATTGGAAATTATATGATCACAACCTGATAACAGTAAAAATATCTGTCGCAACACCACCAGAATTAAGACAGCAGCCAAGGCGTCTATGCCTTTTTAACGAAGCTATGACAATGATCGGTTACGGTCATTTATTCAACATTTCCCGTGGGAGAGCAATTGTTTTTATAACAATCAAATAGATGACACCATTTCCAATTTCACCGAAACCGTTCTACATGGAATGAATAAATATATCCCATCATCCTTTTCCAATCCCAATCCTAATTTTAAAACTCTTTTCAAGAGAAACCCTCAAAGAACCCAGACCAAATAAATCAAGAAGTAAAAACGCAACAAAAATTTCGTTTGAAGAATATACGTAACATCTGTAAAAAAAATCTATGCTATGGAAGCGAAAAGAGCCAACAACAAGAAAGGCTTTTGAGTTATAATCTCCGATCGCAACTTTTACCAGTTGGTCGCATTGGTTGCCAATATCTCTAAAACATCTATTTCAGCATTGAAAAGTGCATACTTTGCTTTGGTAATCCATACTTGAAGGCCGACTTACTGGCAAACGTCTTCACTTCGAACTCGACCATCGTTGTCGCCGATGAACTTACGCCTCCGTCAATTCCGCAATGTAGTTCCAAAATTGGCCCTGTCAGCATCTCGGAGGCAATTGTCTTCAGAAACCTGAATAACTAAGGCCACCGGACCTGACGAAATTCCTGTTCGAATATTGAAGGAATTTGCCAGTGACTTGGCTTCAGTATTAAGTAAAAATTTTCTCATTTCTTAAAAGCAAGGTAAATACCCGAACCCCTGGAAGAGTGCGATAGTGCAACCGGTTCTTAAACATGGTTCTGATAAAACTGAACCTTTAAACTATCAATTGTGTCAGTCGTGGCTAAGGTTTTTGAGAAATACTTTAACCAACAACTGGTGAACTATCTTTAGATTAATAAAATAATTTCAGATAAACAATATGGCTTCCGCGAAAGCTGCTCCACAACCGATCTTTTGACTGATGTTATAAACAAATGGAATCTCGCCCTTGTGCAACACGGGGACACCTTTGCAATCACTTTGGATATATCCAAGGCTTTCGACAAGGTTTGGCATGAAAATTTCATTTGTAAACTTGAGACACACGGCTTGAATTGGATGACCATCAAGTGGATTAAATGCTTTCTCAAAAACCGAAAGATCAACGTTGTGCTAAATGGGAGATCATCAACGAAACAGGGATCAGTTTTGTCACCAACTTTGCTTTTGTTATACATTAATGACTTGTTGGATAGCACTGTGAACCCTATCCACAGTTTTGCGGATGATGGAACATTGCACTCTTCCATTTCATTCAAGGTCAAGCCTACTCAGAGTTAAAACGGTAAACGCCTGGAACTTCTCACTTCGCTTAATTCCAATTTGGGTACAATATTTGAGTGGGAAGTAAAAAATCCGGCAACATTTAACGAGAAAAAAACACAAATATGCACGTTCTCATGTAAGAGAAGTCGCAACGAATATCCTTTTGTGGTAAAAGGCCACGTTCTCGTGGGTTGTGACTTAAATTGTCTGCTTGCGGTTCAAATTAGCAACAAATTAAAATTGAATGAACAAATTATCGCATTGGCCAAATCAGCTTCACGTAAACTCGGGTTCCTCAATAGATGCAGACGGCTTTTTAAATCGCATCAGGTTCTCCAGATATATAAAACCTCTATAAGACCGTGTATAGAATATTGCTGTCAGGTTTGGGGTGGAGCATCTGGCACTGCTCTCCAGTTGCTGGATAGAGTTCAGCGGCGTGCCATCCGAATAAAACGAAACTCTAGACTTACAAAAGATCTAGACAGCCTACAGCACCGCAGAGATGTTGCAGAACTCTGTGTGTTCTATAGACTATGTAATAAATGGTAAATGTTCTGCAGAATTAACGGAGAAAATACCATCATTTGTTACGCCAGGACGGGTAACACGAGGAATGGTCAATGTGCATAGGCTTACGGTGAATCTGCCGAAACTTCGAACTGAAAGTGCAAAGAGCGAATTCATTGCTCGAACATCCAGGAAGTGGAATTCGTTATTCGGTTTTCAGTTTCCATTGGAGTATAAAATGCACAGGTTTAAGGCAGCTATCAACCTTTACTTGAAGGACCGTGCGTTGGGTGCAGGAGTTCTGACAGTTACAAGGAGCTAGGACTGTCTGAAAGTCCACCCTGCACTCAATTAAGGCTTAATTAAAAAAAAAATATGGATTTTAGAAGAAAAATATTTTTTTGACATAACACCTCCACGGATAAACTCAAACGGCAAATTAATCATTTTTCACAAACCGTAACCCATCTGACCTTAAACAGTATACTCTCGTTACAAAACAAAATTGGTTCTCGGTTCTGGTGCAATTAGACAGTTGATTCTCTATACAGAGTTATCATGCAAGACTCCATCTCGATCGATATTGTCAGAAAAATGTTTTGGACCAGGCTAGAAATTAGATGATATATATAACCTGATTTGGAGATTTTCCATTTACCAATACTCCGTGAATTAAAATTGACTTGTCTATAGATTCTGATAATATCCTAGTATAGTCTTCCGCCAGTAGAAAAGCTAATCTTCTTATCGTCATGATCTGTTGATTCACACCGAAGTGTTTTGCACCTTTTTCTAGATTATCATCTCCGAATTGAAAAAGGATGAAAAACGTTTTTAACATTTAACGCATAGTGCTCGAAATACGAAATAATCAAGCTTCTTTCCGACTTTCGCATCATCCTCATCTGATATTTCATAAAATAATTTAAATTTCTTCAAATTCAGAAGCTTCACTTCAGTAGCTCATTATTTAGATCGCCAAAAAAATAGTTTGCCAATTTTGTCATGTATTTATTGTCAACAGTGGACGCCTGAACGCTAAAACTACATCAAAAGTATCATCCATGATCATACTTTTGATGGAGTTACATATTCCGTCTTCCAATAATCTCAAAGGTGTTGCTAACACTATTATAGCTCCGATAATGAATTCCAGGTGGTACCTTTGTATTTGGTACCACTAGGTACTGTTTATGCCATTTACCATCTCTATTTGGTTTTTTCACCTTCGGTTACCTTTTAATCGAGTATAGTAGTAGTGTATGAGCAATGGCTTTCCGAATGTATTAAATAAGATAAATAATTCGGCTTGAGCGATTCAAAGGAGTAATATCAAAATGTTCTTAATTCTAAGTATTTTGTTTTATAACAAGAACTAATTATGGCTTGAAGGATCACTTTCTTGTATACCACTTATGTAACACATTAAGTTTCTTTAGTCACATCTGTGATCCTAGTTTAAATGATGAGCCTGTGCAGCCCTGTGATGTTTAAAACGTTTCCGAAGTTCTTTTATTTCTTAGTTTTGGCTTAAACTGATCGTTGATGCCTTATAAAACATATAACATAAGTAAACATCGACGTGGCTTCAGAACTTTTATGTATTTCTGATATAGAGATAGTTTTTTATATTTGGATCAACTCGTTTTGACAATCGTGATAAGTACGCCACCTAGATAAGATTATCTCAGTCAATTGATCTAATTGAAAATTATGGATGTGAGAGTTGGACCTTGCAGTGGTTGAACTGTGCAGTGGTGCCCATAATGTCGATCGCGATCGACTGGTCGATCGCGTAATGCATTTGGTCGATCTCACTGAATTATTTATTTTCTAATAACTAAATAAATATTTCGCTTAAAATTCCTAAAGTTTGTTTATGTTCTGTTACGTCATTATTCCATAAGCGTCGTCTGAATTTGTTTTGATATGTAGTGCTAGCATTGCAATGCCGAAAAAAAGAAATGTAGAAAGACATTTTTACCAAAGCAGTCCATTTTTACCAAACAATCATCAAAAACAAAATCAGCAACGATAGCATCACTTCGGGTAAGTCATGTTCTTGCCAAGAATAAAAAGCCATTCAGCGATGAATTAGTTTTTAAAGACGCATTTTTAGAAGCTGGTTCAAATAAAAGTGAAATAGTATCTGCCATTAATGATATGCCGTCATCGCGAAACAGTGTAACACAACGAGTAAAAGAAGTTGCTTGGATTTAACAGGTCAGTTAATGAAAGATCTTGAAGATTGCTAAGCATTTTCTTTACAGGTAGATGAATCTACTGACGTGGTCAACGTATCCCAGTTTATCGTATTCGTGCGAATGGTTTTTAAAAATTTTATCGTTAAGGAAGAATTATTAACAATTATCCCTCTGAAGGGAAAAACTCGAGGAGAAGATATATTTTCTAGTTTTTAAACTAGTATCGATAACAACTGATGGGGCCCCCCAATGATTGGCCACCATAGCGGTTTTATAACTGTTTGTCGAAATGATGATAAATATCCCAATTTCATATCGTACCATTGCGTCATAAATCAACAGGTATTACGTGCAAAAATTCTAAATATGAAAGATATTATGGCCACAACATTTAAAAAGCAATGATTATCATTGCAAGCAATGGATCTACTGAACTGCTTATGCACACCGACGTCCGATGATTAAAAAGATGCAAATTTCTTCAACGATCCAGAGATTTGATTGGTGATTTATTGTTTGTAGAGGTGACGATTGCGAATCATTAGAGGACGATATTTGAATGTTAAATTTAGCTTTCCTAACAGACATCACTTCTAAACTGAATGAGCTAGATCTTGAATTGCAAGGTAAAGATAAATTATTTTACCAGACTATAAGTTTCGTAACCTCCTTTTAACAGAAACTTACTCTTTTCGTATCTAAGCTTGAAAATGTTAATTTATCCCATTTTCCAAATTTAGAGAACCAACTGAAAAATAGCATTTCAACAAATTATGATCCACGAAGATATGTCAATGAAATAAACAATATTAAGACTGAGTTTGAAAAGCGACTTAATGATTTCAAAAAATTGGAAGGGATTGCTCTATTTATGAACTATCCATTCGAAAGTTATGTTTCAGAAGAAGCAACAGCAACAAAACTTGGATTGCTATTACAGATGAACGAAGAAATCCTAGTAACAGAGATTTTTAAACTTCAAAATGACTTAAGACTTGAATCGAGAGCATCAGTCGAAAATTATTGACAATACTTGCTCTCTTGCTTTGGGTCAACTTATTTATGCGAATCTGCTTTTTCTCAAATGAAAATAATAAAATCTAAATACCGCAATACTTTAACCGATGAGCACTTGGACTCTTGTTTAAGAAGTTGCCTAGCAACGTACACACCAAACTTCGTAAAAATTGTAGAGGGAATGCAATGCAGAACATTGAACCACCAGTGTTTAACATCCCAATAAAAAAACTATGAAACCAACAAATTGGTTTGTGTAATGAATATTAAAGTCGACGATATCGCCCCAGTGTTTAAACAGACCAGCACCATTCGCAGCATGACGGTCACACTATAGGATGTCACACGCAAACTATTCTTATAATGTTTTTATGTGAACCTTAATCGCTTATCAATCCATATTTCCTAAAATCTAGTCAATAATTTTTTGTTCTGATTATGAAAAAATCATCTGCAAATTGAAAAAAGCTTTGTTCATCGAATTATACCAATGAATCGAGCTCGTGTAGGGATTCAAGTGAGCTATTGAAATATACACCGCTCACCTCCTACTGTATTCACTTCGACATAAAACGGGTCTACTACAAACGGAGCTTTTCATATGTTGACCGACTCATTTGATGGTTAAATGTAACAAATATAGCAGCTTTTAGATTTAATAGACAAGCTTTTTCTACAACTACGACAATTGCGACAGTTGGAGAGGGAGATACCAGGTTGGAGCTCCAATAGGAGTGCAGAATTAGAACGTAGTCTTAAACGAATTAAAACGTAGTCTTGGTCCAATAGTTTGACATTGATTTGACATACATTTACGATATAAGCATAGTTCACATATGTCCTATCAATGTCAAACTTGAACCAAGAACTTGTATTCGGGCCATTCGCATGTGGTGTAAGATACAGATCAATAGGACTTATATCGTTATAGGATTATCGTTGATGCCTAATGGTCTGTATTCAACACCAACATATTTCAAAGCTGACTTGGTCAATATTAAAAGAGCTTTTGTGTATGCTTCAAAGATAAAGGTTAAATGTAACATATGCAGCTTTTAGATTAAATAGACGAGCTTTTTCTACAACTAATCGATTCAATTGCTAGAATTTTTATTTGTCCGACAAAGTGGGGTAGTTGTTAAAGCGTAGCGGCAATTGCGGAGCGGGAGATACCAGGTTCGAATCCCGATAGAAGTAGGATGCAAAAAAAATTGTTCACCATCTGAATATCATCGAAGCATATCTATGACCTCCAGAATTTTCATGTCGGCCCATCTTTCATGTCAGCATTAAAGTTGGCATAGAGCTATGTGTAAGGTACCGATATGGTTCTATACATAAACCGAACATCGTCAATCCGTTGTTGTTGTAAATATAAACCAGATTGGTAAATTAATATATAAGTTAATAATTAAATTCATTTATAAATAGAAATAAATAAAAATATCAAATTTTTATTTAAAATCAATAAAAAAACGTTCATGCTGTGAAGATTAACCATTTCGTTTAGTATTTTTTTTTTTTTGGAAATCATTTACATAAAACAATTTATCTCGTCTATTAACAATTTGATAATTTGAGAATAAATTATTTATCACAAGATACAAATAGATAATAGAATACAATAAACTCGATAATGGTATTTTAAATCGTTTGTATAGAGAAGAGACAGCATGCCCGCCCGCATCTCAACCACATTTATTAATACACACGAGTTAATATTCTATATATGATAAGAGCTTAATTTATTTATATTGAAACGAGATAAGGTTTTTGATTAAAATTTTCTAATTTCAAAAGCATAAAGCTTATTAAAAATTAACCAGATTTTTTCATCCATAAACGTATTATGATTGTGTTCCAGATGAGAAATTTTTTGATTTTGTTTAAAAATTTATACAGATTTCGATTCCGACAAGTTATGACAATTTAGATAATTGATGTGTGGGTGAATTGTAACAGAGTCACATTGAGATGCTTATGGTGCGATTGGAAAGACCTAAAATTAGGTTGCATTAGTTGTGATCATCCCATTACAACTCATATGAATCTACGAGTTGAACTGTAACTTTACAAGCTTTTGGTTAAAACAGAAGAAGCTTTAGGTTAAAAAACATTTAACCTAAAGCTTGACACCTTTGTCGTTCGTGGTACTAAACGGCGAAAAGAGTATGTCTCGTTTTGTAACATTCTGAGGGCAAGCTGTAAATATAATACGGCCAGCAAACCACCAAATAAACAATAGCAACCCCAGGTGGTATATCAGTGAGTAAACTGTTTTAATTAGTCTGATAGTGACTATAAGACAAATCTGAGACAACCAAGATAGTGAAACCACCAAGGACCTGCTGATCCATACATTCTAATGAGAAAAATGGGAGTTCTTTAGCAGAAACAAATAACAACAAGATATGCTGAGTTTCATCAACAAATAAATGCAACAATAAATACGAGTGATTTAAGTAAAGGGGCAAGGTTAAAGAGAGAATAATAATTATACTTCACGAAATCGAAATAAACAATAAGACAAATAAGTGTATTAACCAACTAAATGAATGTTAAACAATCCTGTTACACCTTATTAAGTAAATCCAAATAAATCAGAAGAGATACCCAAATTCGAGTAACCTCCAATATAGTTCTGATTTATTTTTTTGTTTCTGTCTTTTTTATTAGTTTTGGGACAAAAGCACTCCCAACTTTATCTCAGGTTCCTTTTAAAACTGAAGCCAAACCGATTATGTATGGCCACAGTGTGCTTATGCCACAAACTGAGTATTATTTCTCACAAATTCGTTGTATAGCACTGGCAAACTGCAATAGCTTAACCCAAAGCTGAATAAACAACGGACTAACAGAAGACTGAGCAACTGCTGACAATTTAGAACAGCTATCAAAGAAGAACATTCGGACACATTTCAGATACGTTTTAAGACGGCTATATCCCATAAGAATATCTAGTCAACCTTAGCCTATAGGAGGTTTACCTACAAAGTCCTGGGTATGCCGAAAAGTCAAAAGACCAAACCGTACATTTATTTCTTGGTAACGAACGAAGCTATTAACGAAGCCTTCTTTACACTTTTTAATACCACAAGATAGTTGCTGATTGGAGTCCCATTAATTCAAATCAAGCATTCGGTTTGGCCAAAGAACGGACACAGGGTACTGGTACTAATTAGCGCATAACAATTACATAATTGTTATGCGCGAAAAAGCCACCGCGAAAATTTTCAATGACCATAAAAACTTTTGGTAAAGCTGAATTCATGTAAATGAAGATTAGAGTATGTCACTAAGTCAGACTGAAAGTGTTTGATACTCCAAAAGGCAAGTAAAAAATAAAAAAAATGAAACCACGGATTTCAAACTGCTCTTCTCATTACCAAACACACATTTAGTTCGATTACGATCCCTTGTTGGAATGCAGTGCTTATGATCCGACTCAACTTCTTCAAGTCAGTATTAAAGGCATTGAGCAATGCGGTTACCTACAAAAATCGATGCTTTTGCCGTTCAGCCTCGATTTGGTTCGGCGTAAGGTACGTTAATATTTCTTTGACTGGTAGAGACTATAGCACACTGGTTTAGGACTTAATTATTTTGCTACAGATTAACATGTTAACTTTTCTCAAGATGCCATATCTCCACAATTTGTAGAGCGGTGAATCTATGAACAAAACTCTAAGCAACAATCCGTGTTTTTTAACTTTTACAAGTAGTTTATCAATCACGGAATTTGCCAAATCGGTACAGAAATAATGAAAACCAAGCCAAAGTTTCCAACGGGTATACAGACTATTAAGCAACTATAACGACAAGAACTCTCGAAGAACTTAGATCAGCTTCGAAATGGCCATAACCCGTAAGCTTATCTAGTCAACTCGGATAAGCAGGTACACTAATAGCAGTCGACAAGCTGTACATTGCTTGACGTTTTCAATAGATTGGGCCCGATTTGTTCAACTTCTTGACCAATATGGAAATGAATAGTGGATTTAGGAATAAATTGAGAACAGTTTTATGATCGCCACTTATATGATCGCCAGCTTAAAAGCTTCTAAAAATCTATGCTTTTAACATATATGAAGCCAAGAACAACATGGTATGTAAAGCCAACGGACATGCCTCAAAGAATGAGTTAGTACCACGAAACCTATATAGGCAAACGTTCTTAGTGCGGACAAGTGTGCATTTACAACGCTTTAAAATTGAGTTGGTCCCTCGGTCGAGGCGACAACATACTTATAATTTATAAACGACACAAATATAATCATTTAAATTTTCTTATCGACAATATAATCGACTGCCAAGTGCCTGACAGTTGAAACTCACCTTGCAAAATTGCTTCAGGTAAATATCGAACTATAAAACGAATATGGAACGGCATGGATTTCAGACTTGCTTATCGAGACTAGACTAAAGGCATGTTTGTAGCCTTGATTTGAAAAATGCTTTAGAATCGATGAACGTTCAATGCGCACTCTAATTTACGTTTTAAAAGTAGATCCAGATATAAGATAGGAGCGAATACAAAGTATCGGAATTAATTTGATAGTTAACACGACTATAAAAGCTCAGCTTCATTAAAACTTTCATTAAAAAGCTTGGACTGGCTGAATTGAGTCTACTCTGCATCAGTCAAAAACAGGTGTACTACTGCTACCACCTTCTTCCCATCTTCACAACTATAACAGTAATCATGTGTGAAATCCTTTAGTCTACTGGTAAGTGTGCCTATGAGACAAACAACGTCACGTCTCATAACAGTCTACGGCTCCTAATATCAATTAAAAAAAATTTACTATGACTTCTTACCGCGTCTCAACTGAGACGTTACGAACCAGTGTTTCTTAACGATTGGTGCACATTGTAGGTGGTCAGCCAAACGAATGTTTTTACACACAAACGCGTTTTTATGTTATCCGGTTGTATGTTAATTTTTGGTCAACGGCGGGAATCAAACTCGAGACCGCGGCGTGATGAGAAACTCTCTTAAGCATTAAGCTACAACCGGCGACCTATTATCAATACCTCTCATAAAAGAGGCTGCAACCAACCTTGCCATTCGTTTTCGAATCATTTGTAAAATCAGGTTTCATAACTGCTTGAAGCTACTACAATAGTTTACTTGATTTTCGAGGATACTTTTGTTACATAGAGTACATTATGATATTGCAGGGCTACAGAGAAACACAGCTTAGGTTGCTGTGCTCGCTGCTATTTGTTTGTCTAACATATCTAAAGAAGTAAGATGAATGGGAACCTAAGTGTTATTCAGTCCCACAATAATACATAAAGAGACTACTGTTGTCTGATCTTTCATTACGGTTGGCCTACCTGGCCATGAACACTGGATACCAAATATTTTGTAATGCCATACAATAATATATAGGTCTAATGACTGAAGTGTAGAATCAGTGCACGACCTGGAGTATTAATCTATTTTTTTCTGAATGGAGTTTTAATTAGAGTTAAGTGCTAAAGTATCGTTCTTTACTTTCTCTATTTATTGGGTTTCCAGTTTAGTTTGCGGTCCCTGATAAGACCTAGAATAATCACAACGAATAATCCTAGTACAGCAGTACTAACAATTCAAGTCAGTAGCAGTTTATTAATGACCAAGTTATGTACATAGAAGAAAAACTAATATCCTACCAATCTGCTAGCAGATCACTCGCCCAAGTGAACAGTAATCTATCTTTAAAATAAACTTTCATTCAGCCATAACACACTAGAGGTTTATTTTATAGAGATTTTAGAAGTTTGCACTACGGGTTCAATGAATCGAATTTTCCCGGACTCCCCACATGAAAGTTGACCCAAATTTTTTTTCCAGTGATAGCCATTGACAAACCGCTTAAAATAAACTTATATCCAGCCATAACACTTTAAAGGTTGATTTTATAGAGATTTTAGAAGTTTGCACTATGGGTTCAATGAATAGAATTTTCCCGGACTCCCCACATGAAACTTGACCCAAATTTTTTTCGAGTGATAGCCATTGGCAAACCGCTTAAAATAAACTCTTATTTAGCCATAACACTTTAAAGGTTGATTTTATAGAGATTTTAGAAGTTTGCACTACGGGTTCAATGAATCGAATTTTCCCGGACTCCCCACATGAAACTTGACCCAAATTTTTTTCGAGTGATAGCCATTGGCAAACCGCTTAAAATAAACTCTTATTTAGCCATAACACTTTAAAGGTTGATTTTATAGAGATTTTAGAAGTTTGCACTACGGGTTCAATGAATCGAATTTTCCCGGACTCCCCACATGAAACTTGACCCAAATTTTTTTCGAGTGATAGCCATTGGCCAATCGCTTAAAATATACTTATATCCAGCTATAACACTTTAAAGCTTGATTTTATAGAGATTTTAGAAGTTTGCACTACGGGTTCAATGAATAGAATTTTCCCGGACTCCCCACATGAAAGTTGACCCAATTTTTTTTTCCAGTGATAGCCATTGACAAACCGCTTAAAATAAACTTATATCCAGCCATAACACTTTAAAGGTTGATTTTATAGAAATTTTAGAAGTTTGCACTACGGGTTCAATGAATAGAATTTTCCCGGACTCCCCACATGAAAGTTGACCCAAATTTTTTTCGAGTGATAGGCATTGGCAAACCGCTTAACATAAACTCTTATTCAGCCATAACACTTTAAAGGTTGATTTTATAGAGATTTCTGAATTTAAACATTTAAACATTATTACATATGAGTATTTTAATTAGTTTTAATATAAGTGTTTTTCCGTTAGTTTGATAATTTTTCGTAGCATCAAATTTTTTTTGGCTGGAAAATGTCGGAGAAAAATTTTCGGTTACAAATCAATCAAAAAACTATACAATTTTTAACTTTCGGCTGGAATAGCAAAGACACAATCTGCATTATCGATTTTTTTATTTTTTCGGCGGGAAACTTTCGGCTAACTTTAACAGCATAATGTTTCTATTTTTCGGATATGACTGATTCAGCTCTTGGATCGCTATAGAATATTCCAAGTGCTTTTCTACATGCCCATTGGCTATAGAGTAATTACAAGGTGAACTCTCATAGTTCTGAGTTTAACATCAATAACGAAGAGTAACAGCAGAGATTAAAGATCACCTGCTTGAGGCGAACTTTTGGAAACTTTAACAGAATATGAAATGTTTCCAAGTTTGCCCAAAACATGAGGCGATGGTTTGATCAATGCGAAATTTAGAGAACGCCTCAGTAATGGTAAAAAGTGAAGTACTGTCAAAAGCTCCTCCAATATCCAATAGAATGTGTAGCAAGTTCATGAGGAGTGGTCTTACCAACTCAGACTTTTAACTGTTTCTCATTAGCCTAATTTTTGCCAAACGAACTCAATGTGATAAAGAAAATAATCATTCATGTGAAAGTCGTAAATAATGACGAATGGCAGAAATACTTGCAGATTAGCAACCCAAAAATAGATTTCAAGTTCAACAAAATATTAATGAAGTTATTAAACTTTTGAAAACTATAAATTTGCAAAAGCACAGAACGTACATAAAAAACACTCACTATTCATTAGCATAAATGAATAATGATTTTCGGAATATGTTTATTACTTTGACGTATTACGGTTGTTAAATATTATTTTGTTCTTATTGCCCCTCTCGTTAATTTATAGTTCTATATATACAAATTGAGTCATTATAATATGAGAAGAAACAAATCTTATTACCTTTTTGTTTTGAATTTTGAACTCGCCAGGTTAGATATAGAATAGTTGTGTATCACTAACAACAACACAATTATTATTATTATTGTTATTAGCGGATTAAAATTATTGGAAATGTCTTTTTTATCTAACTGCGTCCAAAACGATTCGACGACCATAATTTACCGACATCGTTGAGATAAGCTAATGTCTACGATGTTAATAAGCCGACATCTTTTTCAATTAATAATATAAATATATACGTTGACCAGACCTATATATATATATACCTACATACATACGTATTTATATTAAGACAATAAAACTTAATGCCTTCCGCGTAACGCGATATACAAAAACAAATATTTAGATGCCTACACTCTCCCAACCTCTTTAATATCGACGATCATAATATTCGACCACCTCAACGAAGCGTAATGCGTTCATTATCATAAAAATTAGATTAGAATTTTAATTGATTCGTTTGATGTTTGGGGACGTATACGCGGCGCACAACGAATTTGGATCATGCTGCTGATGATGATGTCAATGGAATGAGAATATTATATTGTTCGGTGGTAAAATATGAATAGTAATTAGGCGAGTGATTAATTTTTTTTTTTTTTGGTTTGTTAAAATTATTGTAAAATTTATATAAAATTTATCATCTAAATTACTGAGATTTTTTTTTTGTCTGTATATATCGCTCGAGGACGTATTTTAATTCAACTTGAAGTTTCTTGCTTGAATTGATTAAGACAATTTGTAATTTTTTTTTATTTTACAGAACAATGGGGAGAAATATACAAAATTTGTACGATAATTGATGGACGTCAAAAATTTTATAAATCTAGAAATTTGTACATTGCTAATGGTTTAAAAATAGAAAGTCATTCATTTGGCAAGGCATAATGAAGTGGCGGAACGTAATCCTAAATAGACGATATCTTATTTAATTTCTACATTTTATTTGTTTATATCTCATTAAGGGTCAAGATACTTCCAACTCTTTTGGCTGTAATACTAACATTGATGATGATTCGGGCCATTAGTTTTGTACTCCAACGAGCGGTCGTTCGTTCGCTTATGCTTCGATTCTAACTGCCGCAGCTTTAACCAGTACTTAATGTAAATTCCTGATATCGTCCTGATAAAAGGACAGCGAGTACACTGGCTTGGCCACGTTCTACGTGCTTATCCGTGCCGAATGATGCAGCGATATTTAAGAGGAGAGCTGCCTTTCGGTAGGCAAAGAAGTGGCTGTCGGCGAAGAAGACTCTACGGCATAAAGAGCGATCTGGCATCTACAGATTGCTTGCAACAGTATATATGAAGAGCTGGCTTGAGATTAAAACCGATGGAGTTAGATTGTTGACACGGTACGGGCCAACCATGGCCTGTAAAAACCGACAAAAAAAGATGAATACAAGTGTTCAAAACAGAACTCGATGAATCAAGAGAAAAATTCTAAGAAAACTAAACGGTTATGATGGGAAACTAACTCCAAAATAATTATAATCAGTAAGAATATAAGATGAATAGTTGTGGATAACAGTTCCTGCTTGAATGGGCGCGGGTTGTTCACAGTCCCCATACATAAAAACATATATCGCAAGAATTCTAAATCAGAAACAACCTTCGAGAAATAGAAGGAGGTGTGTCTATAGATACACATAGCCCACCATAGCCAATTGTCCAGAGCTGATGAACCACAGAATGTATGAGGGAGTCCATCTTTTAAGATAAAATACTATGCACATTGAAACAAGTTTTAAATAAAGATATTAAGATAAGAAGTAGTACCTATATCTCAACCAAATTTTACAGATTTTTTTACAGCTCCGGAACGTCCAACGTCAAAAACACTTTAATCAATTAACATTATTCGATATATACATTTATTACAACCACTCTTTGATTACAGAATATCGTAAGAAATACTGGTTCAAATATTAAAAATTGTTGAACTACCAAAGTCTATATATAGAAAAGCGTCTACGCTATGATTCTCATGTTTGCCGTATATTGAAGAATATTGGACGTTCCAATCATTCTAATACATTTTTAAACGGATTCACAATGAATATCACAATCGATAAGATGATAACTATCGAGCAACGGCTTCATGGTTTCATCGCAAGATGGTATCGAGCATCAAAACTGGCTGTTTTTAGAAAATTACTGATCAATATACGTAAGGTAATACATGAAAGTATACTGTTTTAAAAAAATTGAATTTTCAATACTAATTTTACTTGTATTTTACTGTTAAAATCAATTTTTCATTTAAAAGTACGCTAATTCCGGATTTTTGCGTTTCATTTGGTATAAAATTTACTATTGTATGTATTTTTAAATATAATTTGAAAAAGCACAATGTTTCTTGAAAATTACATTTCATTTAAAGCTAATTTTAATTCTTTAAGTAATAATACATACAAAACATGTAAATATTACAAGATTTTTGAAGTAAAATTCAACGTTCTTGCAATTTTAAATCATTCTGTGAAACAAACAACGGTTTTCTGAACCATGCTGATTTTTTGCTGCAAATTTCAAAAGTGGGGATGTAAATTTGCACTACTCGTTATGTAATATTACACAAAACCCTTTACTATTGCTATTAAATACATTTAAAACGAATCAAAAAAGTAGAAATATAAATAAAATAGTTAAGAAACGCATTTTCGATCCAGTTTTCAGCGGAATAAAAAGTGTTGTGCAATGTGACGTTTCATAATTTTTTGATTTGGATATGATGCGAAAAATTTTTTCGGTAAGAATTGATTTCCTAGCATTTTATAAATTTGGAAAATCATTTAAAATAATTATTTTTATTATTATAGGTGGGTACTTGACAAATTGAAATTTTTGTTGCAATACTACACCATGGTTTGGTTTCGTTGGTAAGATTCTACTCATTTGATTAACTTATTGATTAAACTTATTTAATTCAATTACTTATCTTTTATCTGTTATGTAGATTTTGAAGATGAGGAACGTCAAGCCACATTTTGCAATCATTGCAAACTGCTTTTAATATTGAGTATCCTGAAGAGTTAGCAGTTGTATAAGTATTTAATGAATTGAATTATCCATTTAAATTTATTTAAAATTTATTAAATATAATTAAATAAAACTTAATTTTATTAATATAATATAAATAATACAAATAAAACAATAAAAATCTGTGTTTCATTTTAAAGCCAAAACTACGTTTAGTTTCTAGTTTCCTCCATTCACTTTATTGAAAAATACATGTTCTAAGTAATTTTTTACTATATTTTCACGTAAAAATTACTTAAGATGTACTGTAAAATTACTGAAATGTTTGTTAAATTTTACATTCAAATCATTCAATATTACGCCATGAATGTATTTTTACATTTTTAAAATTACATTCAATCCGTAATATTCAACCATTTAATTGTAAAATTCAGTTTTATTTCTGTTATTTTACAGTCATACTTAAGTAATTTTTACGTGAAAATGCAAACAAAATTACTACCTAAAATTCAAGTCATAAAAATTAATTTTACACCAACGATGTAATTTTACATAAAAGTTTAAAATTACAAGCATAGGTATGGCATTTTTGCCCACTCTCAAAAGCATGTAAAATTCAATCGAAATTTTTTACTGTGTAGTTACATATTTATTTACATGAATAAACTATTTGATAGGTGCCTAATGCCTTTCTCTGAGAGAAGGCAAAATATTAGTTAGTCTTAGCACCATGAGGAGTACCTGACAGATTTAAACACAACTCTCATTGTAGTGGTGGCGACGTAATAAAAAAAAGCAAATAGTATATATTAGAGTATATACTATAGATAGTAGATGGTATATATACTAGAGGGTATTCGAGCTACTGTCTAAAAGTCCACCCTCCACCCAATAAAAGCTTAATATAATAAAAAATTGGTTCACTGTGGCATCCCTTCCCAGATGTACACTCTCTTTTATAAATATCCGGTAAATTTCAAGGTCATCAGTTAATCACTAAATGGGTATTTTAAGCCAACGAAGTACAGCATATGTATAGAATAAGAAGGACAGGAGTACAAGATGTGGTCAACAGTTTCTCCTTGTTCTCCCACACCGTGTGTGTAGTTTGCGGTGTTCCTAATTTCCATTCGGAATTTATAAGAATACAATTCCTTGTGAGAATACTCAGCAAGATCCTCATGGTGCGGTTATCATAATTCAAGAATAGTTGGGATCGATTTATTATTCCAAAAATGTATGATATAATCGACAAGACATGAGGTTGTCCCATCTCTTCTGATGCAGATGCTAATGTAAAAGTAGATATCTCACTTGAGCAATAACAGACAGCGAGCTCAAGTCTCACCAAAGTGGAAGCTATATACGACAGAACGAGCGCATTCATCTGCCAAGACCTTTCCTTAGACATCCATGTGTTTGGGTTTCCAGCCAAGTCTAATTTCATGTAGACTGTCTAATCGGTAGAAGATACTCGTCTCCAAAACAAATTTTAATGAAACAATGTTGCAGTCAATCGCATCCAGCATTGGTACAGATATCTCTCAAAAACTAGAGAACCGGAAGCACAAGGTGTGTTTATTCACTTTTCATCGATCAATTTGCTCAAAAAGTGATGAGCTTTGTCTCTGATCAAGTTCATGGAGTCTGTCATTCACAAGAATGGCCACTTGCAAGAAACTCTCTGAAGTTCAGGTTTAGAGCTGCTTCCGACCCTAGGCCCTTATACGAGTTAACCTGTGAACTCAAGAAAGAAGATACCATCTTTTTTTGGCTTGGTCAATTTGGCTTCCAAAAAAAAAAGGATTTTTTCCGTCCGATTCAGAAAGTGTACTCTTTCCGTCGCTAGCATCACGAGATCTTCTTTTTAGTTTAAGAGCTTTTAACCGTTTGCATTCTCGATGATTGTACGTCTCCAGATACCAGATATGGCTACGTGATCACATAGAAGTCTGGTATCCGTTAAGATTGGGTTTCCAGCTCAGTCGAGTTTATTGCCTCGGTACGGTTAAAGCTTTCAACTCGTATAAGTGAAGAACTTGCCAATTATATCACTTCTAAAGCCTGACTTAAATTGTTACCTAAATGCACTGATGAAACATTAATCCAATACAACGTAATGCTTCGTTTTGAGCAAGCTTAAAGATAGTATCTGCGATAGTTACAAATTATCAAAATAATTGAGTAGGTAACAATTATACTAGAGAAGAGTTGTCCAAAATGCATAGTGAAAGCTCGATTGAATCACGTTGCTCACTTTTATTGATCACTATGGGATCTTGACAATAAAATCAACAGTCGTTTTATATTGATCGACATGCCTAATATAATATCCTTTATAAATTCGAGACAGTCAGAAGACAGGAGTGGATTACCCAAAGTTGCTAAATAATAGGTAAGTGTGATCCAAAACAACTTGAAGTGGGGTAAACGGCGATCTGGGCGGGATATGGATAATTGTTTCAGTAATCCCGAGAAAACAATGCGAGATGTAAAAATTATCATATGGTGGATGCCACCGTTTGTCTGACAATGAAACTGTGTAAGCTGAATAGCTTAGAACAATATGTCGGAAAGATATGTCGGAAAACGCATAATCACTCTTATACCTATGCCCCGACGGTATGTGATCAAGTGCAAATATAATAAAATGTTTCTGGATTCTTTCGAATCTACAATACAATTTTATAAAATTGAACATTAGCATTAGCTTCTTAAAAGTGAGTGAGAGGAGAATAAATTCTCATCCCCAAATAAGATATAAATTCCACTCATTTGTTTACAGCATCGTTCAGGACAGGACCAGATAAGGTTTCCTATAACATTTCACAATTCTAGGTCCACCTAAAGTTTTACACAATCTTAGATGTAATCTTTTGTAGCATATAGCAAAAAGCTCGAAAGTTCAAAAGAGTTCACAGCATCGTTTATAACTATCGTAAACAATGTGAAACCTTAATGACTAAACAGAGTTAATCCTTTATCACTGTGATCTTGTTGGGATATCGATCCCAATGAATAAATAATGACGTTATAATGAAGTATTCAAAAGTGTAGGTTGCATCAAGTAGAAAGACTAGTTTTAGAGAATTTCCATTTTCACTTGCAGTCTTTGGAAGTCCCTGAAACATTACACTTTATTCTCAAAATATTACTTCGTCTCAAAATATTGCAAATTATAGCTCGCATTAATTCAGAACATATAATACAAAAACTGTCAGTGTTTTAACCATTCTGTGCCAAATGCTTGCGACAGCATAACCAAGCGAATACTCAACAGAAGAAAAGTTGACATCACCACAACTATTCAGCTGTATGACGCAGGGCCACCAAAATTTAGTTAAACACCAACGGATGCTTTTTTCCCACATAAGCTTTGTATTTCATCCGGATAAGCTTTTGACGAAAGCTTTTGCACAAGACGAAAACTTAAAAATACTCAAAATGTAGGCACTTGTTAAAAAAATGGGACAGTTATAACATGGTTGTGAAAGTCGTGTGAGTATATCATGCGTTGCAGTCAAGAAATATAAATTAGGGTAAGCCTGTTACAATGGTTCGAAGCACAATACCTTACGTACCGCACATATAAACCTGATCCAGCAACATCGTCTAGTTTTAAAAATAATCTGAATGGTATCAAAACATGAACACTGAAGATTACATCGTCGTTACCTGGCACACGGAGCTTATCGATCTAAACAAATGGGAAAGCTTACTATCTTGACCGACAAATTACGCAGTGGTTAAACCTACAAAAGAGATTTTGATTACGATCGATGGTGTGAACACATCTATGACCTCCTGTTGGAGTGCAGAATTCATGGACCACTTCTATGTCAGTACTATATAGTGGCATGGCGCTACGCAATATGCAGTTTGTTTGGAGCTTTTATACTTTCCGCCACATTAAAACTACCTAGTACCCATGTCCTTTTTGACACTGAGCTGATATAACATAAGTATGATTGTAAGATTTAAATTGCAGCCTGACTATTATGAGATGAATCGACATTTTTTGTCGCTTATGTTGTTCATGGTCACATCAGGAGAATTAAAGCTCTACTGGTCCACCTTAAGTTAAAAAATCATTAAATGTGTATAGACAGCTGCAGCCAGAGAACCTTTATATGTTTAACCTAGTGAAAAGCTTTCCGACTCAACACTGTCCAATATTATCCAACTGTTGATCGAATAATTTTTAGTGTAAAATTTATAATTACATTTTCTAATTATAATTAAAAAATGAAAAACCAAAATATGGAAAACCTCACAAATTTTAAACACTGATTTAATTAATTACAAATTTGTTGTTAATTATACGAACGAAAATAAATTATAATTTTAAAGCTTTTCCAGCGACAACCCAAATTGGTTTTGATTTTTGATTTATTTATTTATTTTTGGAAAATTATTAATATGCAGCATAAATTTTAATTATTTTTTTTTTTTTAACAAGAATAAATTATTTAATTTGCTTGTCGAGTTTCTTATATATTTAAATATAATACAAACAAAAATAAAATTATGGATGCTGACAAGTTTCTGTTTATTTTGTAAATTTTACTTTTGTTCCTGGGTATATTTTCAACATGTAAATTAATCTTCTATAAAATAGAGACAATTTTTAATTAAATGTTGTTCTTGAAGAACTATGCTGTCGTTGGAAATATTAAAAATGGGGACGGAAAATTGGTAGAAACCAGAGTTGGATTTTATATCGGAGAAACTGGTGTGAGAAAAGATAAGAAAATGATAGTTTGACAAGATGCTCGGTTGCGTATGTATTTATAGAGTTGGCCATAGTTAGGCAGGCCTTTCTTCAGGAATTCAGGCAGATACTAATAAGCAATCTTGACAGTGTGAGGAACACCATAGAGTATTTTAGTTTATAATGTACGTGACTTTTTGCCCTATAAGTGGCTAACTTTAATCCGAACCACCTGTAATTTCAGGAATGGTGCCACACAACCAGTCAAACTATGATAAGTTTTCACTAAATGACTTGCTTTCGAGATCAATCCTATATACTTATCAATTTTCAAAATGTTCATCTAAAGTTCGTTAAAGCTCCGTAAAGCTACTTTCGATAAAAACCGTTTTCGATAAAGTTAGGATAATTTATATATGATGGCCATATCGGCCGACCATCTCATTCAATCAATAAAATCGAAATACTAAAAACTTAACAATAAGTCCTATTGATCTGTATCTTGCACCACAAACCTTTGACAAAAATATGAGATTTTGAACCCAGTTTGAGACAAATCCTGTCGACTATCTAACTCCAAACAACTATCACCAACAACATTTATACCTAATATGTTCTTTCACAATTCTGAAGGGTGCTTAACGTCATAAGCAGATCGTATAAATACACAAAAATGCGATACAGCAAGTAGTTGAATCAGGTAGCACGTCATTTTTGGTGCCTTGCATAAACCATTGATGGTATTCATATACAGCTTGTGATACATGGGGAACATTAGAAGGTCAAAAAAATGTTCACGCCATGTATCGAGTAACGTATCGACTTTAACAGAGAAGTTTTTATCCTGGTCCCGCATGGCAATTCGGTGATTCCTTTAAGGAAAACACGTGAATTGTGCTCTTTCCTTAGTTGTTGTACTCTTAAGACCTTAGCCTTCTACCAGTCTCGCTTCTTCTGATTACAAATGCGATTAGCTGTCCTGCGAGTAACAACTATTTTGTTTCTTCTTGCAATTGTAAACCGAGTCTGCGCTTCATTGTGTGCTATATTTCGCTGCTCAGCAGCAAGACGACACGCCGAGAATGTCTTGGGCAACATCGACATCGAGGTTTTCGATATTTTTCAGACACTGTTCACATCACCAGATTGGTAATAAGATCGCAATATGCTGACGCTGACGAGATCTTGATATTTTCGTTGCATTTCTTTATTTATCATACCATCACAGGGGAAGCGCATTGTATATTCCCCTGTCCTCCTTGACTTGACGAAAATTTCCATCGTAGCTTTGCAGTGATCAGATAATAGTCACTGCCTACAAATTTTGCCTACGACCGATAAGATCTCACTTCTTGGACAATCCGCGGCCACCGTTTTGAAATCAACTCATGGCCAATTTGGATTCGGGTTGTTCTACGTGGATGTATCCATGTTTTCAATTTATGAGGAAAGAATGTATTTGTAACTTTGAGATCACGGTGAGATACTTGTCACTTTTTTCGTTTTCGGTCGCAGTTTTGTGTTGAGAGTACGGACCTATATTAGGGTATAAAGCCCATCAGATTCCCATCGAAACTCTTTCATCCATATGATAAGGTGGTCAAAAATGCCAGGTTTTTTTAGTAACTGCACGTTTCACGTGCCGATCCTCAATTTCGTTTTGGAGTGCTTTTTTTTGTTTGTTGACATTTTTAACATTTTAACAGATTTAATCGACTCCTACGACATCTCTGGATATTGTGATGGTATTCAATGGGTCTCATGTTTCGTTCGAAATATTTACGAAACATGGATGCCACACCCACATGGTTAGTATATGTCATATAGTGTGCTTTTTGTGAAAGTTGTTAGAAGGCACCGGTTAGATCCAAACGAAACGTTTATCTAGTCTGGTCTAGTTTACCTAACAACCTATCTATTAAAGTCAGCGGATAAGCATCTTTAACTGTAACCGCATTCGGAATCCTGGCATCTGGCGATACAGCTCTCCCACTTAAGTAATATTAGAGTATCGGTTCCCCCTCTGCTGGCATTTCTATACTGCTTCGTTGCATAATAGACTATGTATAGCACATACTATAGAACAACACTGTTCAGGATATAACTTAAGTGAATTCGACCCTGTTCAAACATTTTAAATCCGTCACATGAATACAATAAAATATTACTTCCTTATGCAAATCGGTTCTTCTATATTATTGAATTTAAAATAAAGAAAATTTTCTTTTGAATTCATAATTTTCTTTGTTTACATTTTCTTTTCTATATCTTGTGCTTTTCCATTGAGACTTTTTGGTTAATTTAAAATGCTTTGTTTTAAGGCAATTAAAAGTTAAATTTTAATTTTTTTGTATTTATACAAACAAAAAAAGTACTCAACTCTATATTGTTTGTACAGCACTGTGTAGTTTTAATTAAAAAACAAGATTAATTATTAATTAATTATGTATCTAAAGTCAAAATCATTTATCATTGACACAACGATTTGCGATAGTGTTCCATCGAACTAGTCGAATAGAAAGTCACTTGTATTATGATCTGCAAAACCTAGCTGTTTTCCCATTGATACAATTTTTGTTTGAACATGATAATTTTTTGTCCATTCGGTCCATAACTTCTTCCATCATCCATTTAAGTTCAATAATTTTAATTTTTTTTTCTGAGATTCGCCGATCTATAAACCAACATTGACTTTTACTTAAAATCACCTGCTCAACATTAAAGTAATCCTATCGTTACCCGCTTTGTGCCCCTCCCCCCTCTCCCCGGCATTGATTTTTGTGCTTTGGAAATAAATTTTTCGACGGCATTTTTTTTTCACACGCAGCTTCTTTATGGGTACTAGCTGCTTCTCCTATTAATTGAACATCATGGATTCGATAAACTCGATAGAAAAGAGTATATTAGCATTTTAGTAACAACATTACAGCAAAACGACGATATGAGGAAGGACGTTGTACGGGGTATGACTGTACATAGTTTATTAGTTATTGTTTGGTTCGAACCAAAAAAAAAAACTTATGCTAAAGTTGGGCCATAAATTGGTGTCTATAAAAAAAGCATTAAATAGAATGAGATTGTTATTTTATTTTATGTTTATTGTGTTGAGGCTGGCTGGCTGATCCACATAAATATACATATATACATAAATGCTATGCTGTTTTGTGTGTTATGTAATTTAACAAACGTTACATAATCGATACATAAACTATTTTGGTAGCTTGTTCGGGATAAATTTTAAATTGCTCTGATATTACTTTCATATACCTCCTCCTCACATGTTGTACCAATTTATTCCAATTTTTGGAGAAACTAGATTTATGTTGCTATATATTTGCTACTGTAGAGGATGAATAATTTTTAACGGTGGAGTATGATGTTGCAGCTTTTATTGGTAATTTTTAAATTTTTATGGCAATTGTTCCCAGAATTCATGACATTCAATTATTTATTAGTAGTTAATTTTGAAATTAATTGAAATCTACAGTATACTACAAAACAACAGACCCTCAGAGGAACCCATTATTAATTTATAAGCCGTTAAGTTAACCAGTATATCGCTAAAAACCAGGTTATACACTACTAAAGTAAGAAAAAAGTTGTGCTGTGCTGTTAGCACAGCACCACATATGTCTTACCTTGGTAGTCGCGTTGATTCTATGTACTGTTCACAGTTTTCATGAAAACCATATAGAGTGGATAAAAGTCAATCCCAAGAAAAACAAACCCTTTATTCGAAACCGTATATTTAGCTAAAATTCATTCATTAATGCATCTGAGTCAGTGGCTCATGTTATTGCCTCACGAGGAGTATACGCTCGCCAATTACGGGATAATAAACTTTGGTGGAGCTGTTGGTAAAAAGTTTGGATTACTAAAACTTCAACCAACTGAAGTAGCAGCTAATGAAGAACTCAAACTCAGCTGCCTGTTCACTAACGCATCTACTGCATCAGAGATTTTAGAATTCGCACGATTTTTATCAGCCCTAGAACCAAAAAGAACATTAGCATATTGCTAAAGATTCATAATCATCCTTCAAAAAAGAATAAAAGGTTTGTAGAGAGTTGCTGGAAGGGTACAAAGATCTCAGCTAAAATTTCATCGCGAATTAATTGCTCGAGCGACACATCATCTCTTACTACATAGAGGTATCTCTAGCACAACTCTAGCACAAAGACGTAATATTGAAAGTGACAACGATACCATCTTTGTAAAGGAGCTTGAAATAAGCTAAGCGAAGCGTGTAAGCTAGCTATACAGCAAGCGAATCACAACGCAACTAAGCAAGCAGCCAACTACGGAACAACGGTGGCATCTGGGAATCCGGAATCATAGCTTAAAAGGTGAAGATAGAAATACTCAAGCTTTATCTGAATGACTACGATGTTCTACCATGTGGCCATTTCATCATCTGAAGACTGCTAATTCTCCTTCATATTTCAAACAAAACCAACAGGAGTGCAGCACAGAGATGGAGTTTGCTATGAAAATTAAACAATCTACAACAAAGGTCCCAAATGGACTACGGCCACAGAGAACTATAAGACAACTAATGCTAATAAAATATGAACATATCCCACCTACATAATGGACAAGGGGTAGCATAATAAATGCTCACCTAGATTCAGATGGTCTGCACTTTGGTCTGCTGGTGACATTCACTTTATGCCTACCGAACAGACTACCCTAAAGTAATACGAGATTGGAAAATGAACCAGGGCTCCTATTTGGAAAATCGATTCGAATTGCTTTTCGATTCGATTGATCAATTCGATTCGAACATGATTTGGTATTTGGGAATTCGATCGAAATTAAAAACGTATATACTTTCAAATTAATTTTATTTTAATAATTATACCTATAATAATAATATAAATCTTGTCAATATTTTGACGTTAAATTGCAATTATATTTTTTGATTGGTATTTGTCAGTGGAATTTGTAAAAAAATAAATACAATCTGAAATAATTAATAGAATATGGATTCTGTTGCCATTTATTTGTGAGTGCGACGATACTGCATTGCGTGTGCGATATAATATACTACGTCATCAATTCAATATATTTGAGAAATAAAATTGATGTTTATTTACCTACTCGTTCAAGAAAGGCATTCCCTAACATTCTCAAACTAGACGCAAGGGAACTATCAACATTACGCTCCAAAAAAGCAGATGAAATATTTAACGTATGTATAACGTTACATAATATATGCCTTCCCTTTAATGTGCCATTCATTCAACAACAAGCAAGAAATAATCAACGAGAAAGAATTACAAGATGATAGTGATGGTTCTACTGTAGGAAGTTCTACAGCCAGACAAATCAGAAATAATGTACTTAATTCCATTACAAAAATAAAAATTTATGATTGTTTTAATAAAAATATATAGGTTTTATTTAATTCATTTCACTTTCTAATATTTCAATTTCTATATCTCACTCATTACTTTTTAATAACCTAATTTCATCCCAGAGCCGTTTATCTGATACACATGTATATGCAGTTTGGCTGTAACCTTTACTGAAGTCCGTAACCAACGTTAATGTATTTACATTTTAAAATTTTGCATCCTTTTTATTCGCATTCGTGAACAAAACTAACTACGAATAAAAATTCGTTCATGATCGTAGAATTATTGCTCGTTATCGAATTGCCCAATAAGGGAAATTTTCAATCGTTTCTTGTTACACGTTTTCGTTTAAAGAAAATTCGATTTCGAATTCCCAAATACCGATGATTCGAAAATGTTGTTCGATTGATCGAATTCGATTTCCCAAATAGGCCCACAGGCATATATTTTAAATCCATGGGACAACTCAAAATCATTGCAACATAATAAGCGTTGCTATAATGCTTGCTTAAGCAAATTGAATAATCTTTGCTTAGTTCCAGACAACAACTTTACGGACTCTAGCATCACTATCAGAAAATATCTGTAAGCTGTTAGAACCATTATTCAGACAATCTTTATAAAACATAGAACACAAGGACGAATTGCTTCACATCTATATAGAGTGATCTTTGGAAGAAGCCACTATTTGAAGTACTAGATGATAGAGCTGCGGCACACTATGCATAATAAATAGAGAGGCTGACTTATGACATTGGTATAAACGACGAGAAACAATCTATGCAGTTTGGCCGAGGTAGATTCATTCTCCTTAAAATTAGTTTCTGTATCGTTACAATCTCAGATATAAGAAGTATTATATCAGAAATTCGATCATATCATACAAAACCGGTATTGTCATCAAATCAGCCGACACACATCGAGATTATGAAGACAGAGTATCAAAAACCTTTGTGCGATAATATTTCGTTAGGCGATATTTTCCGTTTTGTTGGTAATTATTATGGGTTGCTGCTATATACACAAAGTTGCATGTGACTGTGACACAATCATGTGATGAATGAACAAAAATTATACAAAAATGAAAAATTCAAATCTAACAAATCAAGTTAACATTGAAAAAATACAAGGCGAATAATTATCATATAGGTAGCACCATTAAATATATAAATTTCCCTAAAAGCAAAGACATAAACCAAAGATTGAATTTCATCGAAATTGGCCATGAAACGAAAAATAGTTTTTCGGTAATGTTAGTAATCGTATTAAATTTTAACAATCAGTAAAATCCCTCCTACAATTAATATAAATAACGCTACAGTGAAACCTCAATACATAAACTTGATTTGAATTCGTTTATTAGATTTTTTAAATGAAAAAGGTAATGTTTACATAAGTGTATGCAGAATCAAAAGTAATAGTGTGGAGGGTTCTACTGTATGACTTGACACATACACATAACAAAATATGAAAAATATAGGAGAAATGAAACGAAATGCACGATATATACAAACGTTTTATCAAGGGGATGTAGTGTGGTTGTATAGGTGTTTGCGTTTTAAATATTGAATACCGTTATGATGTAAATAAAATACAAATACATTTTGTAATAATATATAAAATAGAAACAAAATATATTCAAATACAAGATAATAATGAGACTCACCTGAAATTTCACAGTTTGAAGCATTTATTTACTATAATTAAATTTAAAAGTATTTATTTTATTTAATCAAATATATAAACCGAGCGGGGAAAACACATCCACTCAGTGTCACAATCAACACTGTACTCGAAAAATTAGATATTTTTTTCGTTATAACCGCTTTCCAATTGACAAACCGCTATTGAACCGCTAGTAGTTCAGTTTTTGTTTTTGCTTAATTATTGTATTTCGAATCACAGATAAGTTTTGATAACATTTTTTGACAGACTGTACACATACACAATATATTATAGGATAGCAAAGACACGAAACAACCTACTAGCGGTTCACTCTCGGGTACTAGCGGTTTATCGATTGGAAATTGGTTAATAATAACTTACATAAGACAATGTGTAAATATTGGAGACAAACACAGTTTCAATTTATCGGATAAGTTTTGTCAATTTTGTAGAAACGTGATTGAATGAAGAAATCAGTCGAGATTATAGTTACCAGGATTGAATTTTATGTAGAAGAGGCTGGATCAACACATTAAAAGTGAGTTTCTCTCCAAATCACTCTTAATGTGTTGATCCAGCATTTTTTTCCATAAAAGCTTGGTTTATAGGAACCTGTACGCTTTCCAAGCTCGTTAATTTGCCATGACAGCTTTAAGCTAGTTCGTCTCAAAAATTGAGAGACAATCGATCGTCTATTGACAGTGATGGAGCTTTCGACAGCTGAATTTTTCTCAAGGGTGCATTTTATCCTCTTTACTCTAGGTGATCTTTTATTAGTCTGAGGAACCATATGGGTTGCAAATTATCATAATGATTAGTGGAAAAATTATGGAATATTATCAGATCTGATACACTGAATCATCGGTAAAGTATCTGGCATACAGGTGGGACACACGTTAACCGTAGTAAAATGGAGAAATATGGAAACTTGGGATCCACTAGAAGAAGCTCATACTATATGCCGTATCAATATGGGACCAAGACCTTATATGTCCTACATAAACATGTGGCGTAGGTTCAGATCAATACGACTGGATTTGATGATGTGGTTGGCCGGTATGTCCACCGTATATGCACTATGCTTATACCATTAGTGCACGGAGTGTAACACGCAGATCAATACGACTTAAACCTTCGATTTCGGATATTGAGCTCGAAGATATAAATCGTATTGATCACACTCTCCTTAAATGTAGATCTGTGTATTAGAAACGGCCAGAATTCAAAACAATTCTTAACATGGAAGAGAGATGAGACAATATACTCTAAAATTAGGTATAAAAGTTCATTCGAGTAATGAATAATATGAATCTAATCCAACAATCGGATAAGAGCTCGATGAGGTAATAAAATATGAGTATGCTTGAATCTGTGCTACATCACAAAGTCCAATTTTAAATTCAGTCACTTGAAAACTAGTCAGAAATTGATAGTTCCTTATAAAAAGTAAGTTAGGATGGAATCTGCCCAAGAAAGTTTAGCCCTATCGACCGGTGATTGTTCCTCTTTTTACTCGAAAAATTTTTAGTTTAAGATAAAACTTTAAAAATCTCTGACGTCACTATCATCGAAACACGCCAACTCATTTAAGAGGAATGCTTCTGGAAAATTCCTCCTGCTACGCACAAGACAGAAATAGGTGCAAATCAAATGGATTATACTGTTTGTTCCTTATTTGTGTGCGCAAACTTCAAGACTGCCAGTTCGTGTGTGGCAGTGCTCAAAAACATTCTCACAACCGTACTTATATAATGTTTTTTGCTACAAAAAAATCGGGAGTGCAGATATGGTCCGTTGCTGTTTTGGACAGTTCTGATTAGTTATGGTACACGAGTTTCGTTGGTCCATCTATCATTCAAAGAATTCCTAGCTGTATATGGTGAAACACAAGTTGTTGCACAGTGACGAGCAGGTTTATATGCTTTTTCATTTCCCACCACCTTGAAATGGACTGGCTCATTTCATTCAGAGATGAGATTTCGTTTCGAAGATGAGCCTAGCTTCGACGTAATAAAATGAAATTAAAATATTTTTAATTTCATAGTTCCACTATCATAGGCTTTGTGTCTAAGGGCGATGTTTTCATTGTTTGCTGTTTGTCAACCATCATTAACCTAGAATATATATAGGGATAGAACATATAGGGAAGTGAGATGAAGAATAAATCGTATTTTTGGACTTCAATGTGCCACTAATACTCTGTAATTTCATCATACACTTTACATGTTGAGCAGTAAGACTACAACTGGCAACCCTTGTTGAATGACTTACATATATGACCAATATAACATTGCTCTATAGAGTACATTACAGTTAACTTTAAGATAACACCCAGGTATTTCGTTTTATTAGTAACATTCTTTAAAACGGGAGGATCAACCTGAGGAAGTTTTTCATACTAGTTCATACCTACTGCCACATTTTGTTACAACATCTTCCGGATATGCTCAGTTTCTAGTAGTAGTTTCAATGATTTATTACTAGTTGCAGTCTAGAATCCATCAAGTTGTAGAAGTTAGGTCAGAAGACTTGAATTAACAGATCGTACAGTAAGTAGTCTCAGGAGCCTCCTGTATATTAAATAATATCCTCCAGGTTCTTTTCTTGGCTCTTCCTCATTTGCAATTATATTTCTGAGGATTTTCTAACAATAATGCAACTCGCCGTCTGTAGGTTAGTGGTAGACAGATTTTCATCAGTCCGCGATTTCGGGTACGATTCTTGCCGTTGATATAATTTAACGGTTGTTCGTTCAGCTGGCCATCTACAATGTACACCAATATATTATATAATATTTCGTAAGGTCCCGCAGTTGAAACGCGATTGTGTGGGAGTAGTGTTACTTCCCAAACGAAGGTTTTAAGCACCATAATTTGGTAGTGTTCTAAGTGATGGCCAAAATATCTGGTATCTTCAAGGTCGTTATTACATCTTTAAATTAAGTCTGTAAATACTCATATTGAGGACAGGAGCACTTACATTTCTTATCAGTTTCTTCTTCTCCTTCTGTGTACTGCTCGAAGTTTGCATGATCTGATCTAAAAATTTAACGCCAAAAACAGTGTTTGATAGAAAATTTGAAGAATAACTGGCATCTTGGCTGGTTAATTGTTCATAAGGAAAATATTTTTTAGATGATTGGAGTCAATTATCAATAAAACAATTTTGCTATCAAAGAAGATACAAATATGATGATCACTCTGTATTATATCACCATTCTATAGACAACTCCTATCCAAATTTCATTTTGGCTCAAAATGTGTCATTGGTTTGCATGGAAAAAGTGATCTGATCTGAATCAGTTGGAGTCATGAAACACGGCTATATCAATTTGCAAATTAAAGGCTGTGTCACCCCAACCAAGAGGTAATGTAATTTAGTACGTATACCCAAGAACTAGCCACACTTAAGGGTTCTTAAAGGTTACCATACGTTTTCGTCAGAAAGGTACGTTGGATTACTACGGTCATATTCGTGCATTATGGTAGTAAAATAAATTTGCCAGAGAGGTGTAAGGACACTATATAATATTCGAGGACATGTCAGTAGTTATGTGACCGCCCATATTTGGAAATGCATAGTAGTTTTAAGAAAATTGTCAATATCGTGTAGCGGTTGTAACTGATACACGCCTTCTGATCGAAAAATGAAACGACAGCATACAGACCACCATTAGGACTGTTGACGCCATCATGCCTTACGAAACAAGTCTTCGTTCTAAAGCCGCCAGTTGAGTTGTAAACCAGTCTTAAATCTAAAATAAAAAAAAAATAATAATAATCTATGGCTTAGAGGCTTACCGCGTCTCAACTGAGACCTTATGAACCATTTTTAACGATTGGTGCACATTGTAGGTGGTCAGCCCAACGAATGTTTTTACACACAAACGCGTTTTTATGTCATCCGGTTGCATGCTAATTTTTGGTCAACGGCGGGAATCGAACTCGAGACCGCGGCGTGATAAGAAACTCTCTTAACCATTAAGCTACAACCGGCGACAAAATCTAAAATACTTCTCGTTTATTTCTAGTTATGAATGTAGGCCCAACACTCAATTTTACATACACTTGTGAATAGAAAATGAAATCATTGAATATAAAAACACGGTGACTCCAATTTTCCGGTTCTGTCACTACAAACTTAAAAGATCGCCTAAATTCGTATAGATTGTTACTTTTGTCCCTGGTGCTACAACCAGTGAAATGTTCGTAATGGAAGGTCTTTTTAACGTATATAACAACCGGATGGTCGTATTCTCCTTCTTCTTCAGTAGTTACGAATCGGTGAATTAAATACTTCAAAGTTGTAAGCACATTTGTTAACGGATGCCTGATTAATCGTTAAAAAATGTTTTCAAATAGTTAAGTAACACGGTAGATAACCAAGAATTCCATTGAATGAAGATGATGTTTCCAGTCATTAGTCAATAGCTAATTACCAATTTCTGTAATTTATTGTTAATCAACAAATATTATTAATTTGTTTACTTATATCTAATTTTTAATTAGTTTGGTAAACATGGATATAGTTGAACGGAATGAGGTGTGGACGTACCATACACATAATAGTGCGGAGTATATAAAAGTTTTTCAACCGTTGCTGTTATGTTAAATTATCCAAACATTTTTGTTAATTATATAAAATTTTAATATTTTGTAAATTCATAAATAATAAACACAATATTAAAAATATAGTTAATTGTAATTTATATTTATGGTAATAAATTTCATTTTAATGGGTATAGAATCTCATTAAGCTTTTCTGTTTATATTTATGTATGCATGTTCATAAATATGATTACTTGCGCGACAAACTTCCCATCCTCGAAATTTTTACATTTACTACTATACACACATGCATTTACATACCAATTACTGTTATCATTATATAAAATAACATTACCATATAAATTATAATTAACGATGCGATGTACGCTCCTACTCGTAATATCAATGAACAAGGAAAGTTTCTCAAATTAAATGCACCAGATTCCAAATGCTTAACACAAAATTCAAGCTTGGTACTTTCCGTCGCCAATGGTTCAATAATTAATACATACGGGACAAAATTATTGAATGTAGATGTTGGTTTACGGCGACAATTTCCTCATATATTTACGATCGCGTCAGTAGACAGACCAATTATTGGTGCTGACTTCTTGGCGAAATATGGTCTTCTTGTCGACCTGCGTGGAAGACAATTACTGGATCCTATACGACAAATCTAGTTGTCAGAGCAATGACTGCTAAGGTCAATACACGTACACCAACACTCCCAACTGTCGGAAATGGTTATGGTGAACTCTTGAAGATGTATCCATCGCTCACTGAATAACCAAATTATAATCGTCCAGCAAAACACAGTGTGGTCCACCATATTTATACAATAGTCCGGTTGCCGTTTTCAAGACCACACCGTCTGGGCCCTGTCAGACATAGGACAGCGCTTGCCGAATTTGAGCATATGGTTCAACTGATCCAGGAGTATGAAGAAGAAATATGGTTCAGAAGCAAAATGGGACTGATTGGAGACCATGTGGGGATTGTCGAGGCCTAAATGCCGTCACCGAACCGGATCGATATCCGATTCCACAAGGATGGAAAGATTTTTCGAAAATTGACATGGTAAGAGATTATCATCTGGCACCCATTGTGCCCGAAGACGTGCCTTAAAGGGCAATTACTACGCACCATTTGGGTTATTCGAATTTACGAGAATGAAAAGTGGTAAAGGGTCTAAATTTTGTATTCGTCTACATAGACGACATTCTAGTAGCAAGTAAAAATGAGGAAGAGCACAAACTACATCTCAAACAGTTGTTTGAGAGGCTATAGTCGAATTTGGAATAAACATCCAAATTTCAAAATGTGAATTCGGAATACCCGCTCTAGAGTTCCTCAGCCACCACACATCTGCAGATGGCATACGATCATCGCCACGGTGAGTTGAAGCCATAAATGAATTTCCTGCTCCAACATCAATTAAACAAATTCAGGAATTCGTCGGAATGGTCAATTCTTATCATAGATTCATTCCAAAGTTAGCCGGATTGCTGCCCCCTATTCACGCACACTTGGCATATCTATATAAGATGCCAAAGAACAGCAAAAAGTTCTCGTGGCTTAACGAATATAGTCAATCGTTCGCCTAAATTAAAAGTGCGCTTGCCAACATAACCATGTTAGCCCATCCTCTGAGCAACACCAGAATCAGTATCTCCACAGATGCATCAAACATTGCCGTTGGCGCAGTGTTGCAACAACTAAATAACGGATGTTGGCAACCTTTAGGATTCTTTTCCCGAAAATTATCAACAGCAGAAATGAAGTGTTCAGCCTTTGACAGAGAACTACTCGCTATTTATTTAGCAATAAAACATTTCAGATATTTTATAGAAGGTAGGCAATTTACCAACTACCCAGATCAAAACCTCCCTGAGTGATAAGAGTCCACGGCAGACTCGACAATTAGACTATATCGCTCAGTTTACGACGGACATACAATAAATAGCAGGCAAGCACAACGTGGTCGCAGACACTTTGTCACGACCGTGTGATCACGTTTAAATAGAATTGACAAAATTCCTAGGCTAAATTTTGATGATTTAGCCAAGGATCAAGAGTCTGATGATAAATTGAGAAAACTACTCGAAAATTCATCACGTCCCGCGAGTTCTAAATTTAAATTGGAACTTACCATCCTATCCGATTTAAAATTATATTGTAAAACATCAAGAGGAGTTCATCGACCATTTGTTCCATGGTCACAGAGACAAGTAGTTTTCAGCGCACTACATAGTCTATCTCATCCAAGCCTGCGCGTTGGGTACGTGGTTGTCACACACACAACCAGGGCATTTCGATCTTCCATCGTAGAGATATATCCCACTCAAGATAGTACCGCTGCCACTATTGTTTAGAAATTTGTCGAGCAATACGTATCAAGGTTTGGAGTATCCCTTGAAATTACAACTGATCAAGGCAGCCCATTTGAGTCAAAACTTTTTTCTGTACTCACGCGTTTACTAGGCGCTCACAGAATTCGTACCACTGCCTACCATCCACAGGCAAATGGTATGGTTCAACGGTTTCACAGACCACTAAAAGCATCGCTTAAAGCTCGTTGAAATGTCATCCATTGGAGCACTGAGCTACCCATTATCTTGTTGGGAATACGAGTAGCAGTCAAAGATGAACTGATCTACTCCTCAGCAGAACTAGTATATGGACCAGTCCTCAAGCTTCCAGGAGAATTTTTCGTGAACAGTTCACAGGATTCAAATCCCGATCCAACAGACTTTGTTAACAAATTTCGCGAGAACATGCGCAAATTAATTCCAGTTGACACTCGCAAGTCAACTTCCACTCCAGTTTTTGTTCCCAAAACATTAGAAAGTTGTGAGTAAGTTTTTGTTCGTATCGATAAAGTACGAGCAGGCCTTTCATCACCTTACCGTATAGAGGACCGTATAGAGTCATTCGTCGTTTCAGGAAACATTTCATTTTAGATCAAAGCGGTCGACATGTTAATGTTTCCATTGACAGATTAAAGCCGGCGTATGGTATTCTAACCAAATTGATCCGTTTCCAAACATAATAGCCTATCCCTAAAATTGTACAATTATTCTATTTTCCTTACCTTCATAATCCGGGGTGGAATATACTTGCAGGAGGGTACTGTGGCGACCTACTCCGAGTAATCTTGGATTACTCGTTACTGTATTAGGAATTCTATTTGGGATTTGACTACATTGAACTTTCACTGTGACCAGACCATTAAAGAAATCACCAAACTGTAAGTGCCCAAACATTCAGTAAATGCAAACTGAAAAAATTTAAGTTTCAGTCCATTCTTTGGTAGATTTTTTAAAATTAAATTACCTTGAATACCTTTAAGGGATCCAGTCAATACCAGAATAAGTGAGGAAGTGATGAAGCTTATTTTTTGGCTAAACGGTTTCATCCACAAACAGAATATGCAATATTGATTATGTGACCGTGTTCTGAGCAGCCCACCTCACAATTGTTTACTTGATTTAAAATTGCTCAACACTGTGATAGTTAATTCCAAACATGAGTAAGCTTATCTTACTCGGCAATTACGATGAGCAGGCCTTCCGGCCAGGTGGAATCACTTGAGAACTACTTTAGTTTCACGGGATCAGTGCATTTATAAAATCAAACCGTTTGCCTGTTTATAATATGATGTCATACCAATTCGGTGAAAGCTCAAAAGATTCGTTAACTTTAATTTCGAATTATATTTCTTGTGCTCTTGAAATGTAATTGATAACTAAAGAAGTGGCGTCCATAGTATGATTTGGGACCATAGGTCTGCGATACATAAACGAATCATTCTAATCCTGATTTCGTTTTGTTCTTATATCAAGTTGAATCTTTGAGCTTTCAAATTTTTGATTGCTCGATCATTTACTCTAGGAATTAAGGGTACATTTCTACCATCTATTTATTTGGATAACGGTTGGAAAACCTCTTCGAGGTATACAGTTGATACCAGCTTGCTCTTCAAGCAAAGTATGGGCAATGATTGGGAAGAATTGTTGAAGCACCAGAAGCACCTTATAGTATTCGTCTGAGGCATTTGTTGCCAAATACTTGTATCTTGTTTGCGATCTGCCGAGTTTGCCTCCTTCTGTATTTTCTGCTGCATATCGAAATATTTATGAATTAACAGGCATATATCGTCTGCGTAATCCACATCATTGAGTTTGTTCGTTAACTCCCATTGAATGCCATTGACTGACTCACCGTCTATTTTCCTCATGACACTATCTAATACTACTAGGAACAATAGAGGTGAGAGTACACATCCTGGCCGTACTCATGATTGTTGTATACGTTTCACTTTGCTTGATTTTGTGTTGTATTCGGTTACCTGCATCCCGATACATTTCTTGTATGAGTTGGATTATTTTGATCGTGATTCCCATTTCTCAAAGTGTCTTCCATATTGCGTTCCAGTGTATGGTGTCGAAGGCGCGTTCGAAATCCACGAAGATAAGGTATAGTGATGAGTTCCATTCATTTGATTGCTCTATGATGATGCGAACTGTATTTATATTTACAGTGCAACTTTGGCCTGGTCCCAATCCAGCTTGTTAATTTTTAAGTTTCGAGTTTATTGTAGGCGTTATTCTATCGTGGATGATCATCGATAATACCTTGAATATTGTGTTAAGAAGCGATATAACGCGCCAATTCTTACATTCCCTTAGGTCATCGTTCTTAGGAATCGTTATGGTCAGGCCTACTTTCCATTACCGCGGTATTTTACCCGTGCTCCATATTTCGGTTAGGAGAGGCGTTATGGTTTTCATTGTTGTGGATGTAGCGTTCTGAATAATGATATGTTATCCGTTCTGGGTGTCTTGTTGTTTTTCAATTTCTCAATTACACTACTAACTTCCCGCTCCGTTGGTGGATGGGTGTTAATGATTTCGTTGTCAGCGTTATTGGGTAATGTAAAGTTACCGAGCTAGTTGGTGTTCCATCACTGAAGTATTCTGCCCATCTCTTTAGCTGTGCTTCGTCTGTTTTTAGTAATTGACCATTTTGATATCTTATAGGTGATTAACAGTTTGCTTTCGAGCATGTCATTGAACGTCTGGTCTCCGTGGGTGCTTATGCCATATACCTTACACATACTTCAATGACATGAAGAATAGAAAATATTTCAACTGTCTTGTGAACTAACGTAAGGTTTCATTTCAATGTTTGAGAGAACGATTGGTTTTATGATGCAAGGACGTGAATACGCTGACAGATAGTCGTCAAAAACTAAAAATAACTGTTTTAGTTCGAAATAGAATGGGGATGACGTAGCTCATCATCAAATGGGGTCTAAAATATTTATCATGGATCAGAATATTGACAATTGGATAATTTCTTACAACAAGTTCTGCCAAGAAATTCTAGCAACAAGTTTCCACCATGGAGCTGGTGGCAGCATATTGCTCTTCAACACACGCAAAATAGAAGCAGAAGTTCATTGAATTCTAGTCAGTTCGGTAATAACAACATCAAAGACTACAACTGCAAACATACTTAATGGGGCTCAGAATTAATGACATCGAAAGGCAAACTACTGTGTTAAGGTTTTGTATTATCAAAGCAACGCATCAATTTAACTACGTAGGCACAATTTTTATTTACATCTAACAGAGAGCTTTCTCATATGATGCCCATTTACAGATTAAATGGTAGAGATGGTAGAGATTGAGATACAGCTGTTAAGCACCATAATTTTAACCACTATAAATGAACCAAAACATATACGATAAGCAAATGTTACATAGCTCTGGAAAATCTTATTATACCACTCAAAAAGTACGGTACCACCAATTGCTAAGCTGTTTGAAAAGAATGTGGCCGCGAAACTGAAACCATTGCAAGAATAACTAAATTTCATACCATACCATTAATTATAGGGGTTCGATACAGTTAGAAAAGGATTTCAAAGCAGTTTTTGAAAATATACTTCTTGAGAGGCCATGTCGGTTTAGACCAAATACAGCAACTTCCACTCCAGGCTTAATGTAAAAAATATATACTGCCTCAAGAAAAATTAAAATCGATGTGGAGCAAAATTGAGGACTGACTTGTAAAGAACTCAATCAAAGATACTTCGCCAACGTGAAACACTTTATGGTTAGCATCATTTTGGATCACTTAGTTAACATATGGATATATGATTCACGTACATATATTATTCCAGATTTTTACGTTATTTGATATTCCAACAATATAATGCAAATTAGATCTCATCAATCTCAACCAGTGTCAGTATCATACGAGTATCATATATATATATTCATCATCGTCATTCACGGTTCCTAAATTTCCACACAAAAGAAGACAAAAACAATTAACTTTTTATTTTCAAGATATCACTACAATTTGCAATCAATTCGTTACCTCTTAAAAAATAACAACAACAATATAAAAGCCACAGGAGGTATGAATGGAGAGATGGTTAATAATTCACGATTCAGGCAACATGAAGTAACAACAACAATAAAAATTTGGAGATAAAAATTTGAAACCATCCATATTTAAATTTTATTGTTTTATCCAGACCGCCCCAGCCTCGTCGGTGTTGAATTACCTTTAACGTTACCATACGATTTTATACCCGTAAAGTATCTGTGTCGTTGTCGCGATTATTTCAGTTTTATTTGATATTTCATTCGCATTTATACGTTGATGTACACAATATGTATGCGCGATGTATGTATGTACATACATGCACGTGATATAAGACTGCAATCGATATACGATTATGTATTTTGTAATTCAAGCCAGACGTGTACATACTGTTTATATAATGCTACAGGACATATTTCGAGATACAGTGTAAGTTCCGTTTCGAGTTTATGGTCTTCGCGCATCTCGGAACTACATGATGTTGAATTTTGACTCACTTCCAAACAACACAGACAACAAACACCCAGCTGTCGTCATATAAACGTCGGAAGTCAAAAATACAACTAAGTGAGAGATTATTGAGATATCAGAAACAATCGAGTTGAATACAAATAGGAAGGATCCTCACGACATGAAAACATTAACGCCATCAAAGGCGAGAATTGAGAGCTGTGAACAAACGATTCTCTTATTCACTGGATTTCACCATACCTAAAGATCTCGTTCAACTGCTATTCGGGACCATGGAGGCCACATCCGTATTACCATTCCTACTAAAAGCTCAAAATGTGTCACGTTAAAGATCCATCTTATGAGGAATTCACTCAATTTTTTCTGAGGTATTCAGCTGAAAGTAATCGCAATATAGCAGAGCCCATGTAAATTATCGGTGACCACCGAGTAGACGTTAGAGTTACTTGATCTAAAAATCAACGATTCTAAAACCAAATATCTGATCTCTGGTCACTGCCATTAACTGCCTCATATCGAAATTTGTAGGTATAGGTTTATTTATTGTTGCTGAGGTAATGGTTGCTCCGATATTTGTTGCCCCTTCCTATGGATCCTCCGCATTAGGTACTCCAGTGTTAAATTCGTACTGGTCTGGATCGATGTTCTCTTGCAGCAAAGCGTGTTGTAGTCTCTCTTGTAATTATGCGTTGCTACCCGCTGTAGGAAAACCCCGTACATTCAGCTTCATGTCTCCTTATTCACAATCCCACCGCGGTCACCAATTGTTACGTTTTCTCCTAGTAGGGATGCAAACCAATCCACAGTTCGATCACTGGATTGTGAATTATAAAAAACCACTTGCTTGTTTTTCACTAACTTTTGATTAACAATCACCACAATTCGGTTTTAATTCACTGTTACTTTTACTTTTTCACTATTTCACTTGTTATCACTTTTTCTCGATTTTAATTTATCGTTGTCCCAATTTAAAACTGAAACTCTACGCTTTCTGTTCGCGCATTGATACTCATTTTGCCCACTTCTCGGTAATAGTAGAAGCTTCCATTTGTTTATTATTTCAGCTGTATACTGCGTTTCATGCTGATTTCCAATTATTATGATAAGTTCTTGCAGTGTTTAGAAGATATTCCTAATATAATAACTACGCTTATAGAGAACCTGAATCTAGATGATGCTACAAATTTTATAACCAATAGCAAGTTTTCAAACGTGAAATGCTCTTTGATTATGTCCAGATGGATTATTGATACTCCCTTGCCTAATGTAGTGAACTCATTAGTGGCGTTAGATACGGAAGTGGTTCCAGAATCAACGACCTACTATTCAAATAAGAATAAACCTGAAGACAAATGATTAAGTCCAAGTAAGAGCGTTAAAAGCCAACGCGCAAGTCATATCCACCATGTTCGCTGAGTTTTTCAAATCTGTCTTCAAACCAGAATACGTTAATAAGTACGCAAATCCCCATCACGGTAGCGTAGGGAACCTGTCCACATATCACAATAGAAGATATAAACATGCCTCTGAAAACATTCGACGATGGTTTCAGTTCTGCCCATACCTGCTCACCTCTTTGCATACAGTTCAATGAGTCGTCAAAAATTGGGAGAGTTTCCTAAAAAATGAAAGATAATTGCAATTGGAATATGATGTTACTGTGCAGATCTCGAAAGTGATAGTCATTTTTTTGTTTAAGAGATAGTGACGTCACCCTTAGAGCGGGCTCAGGCCCCTCAAAGGTGGATGTCGCATACAATCGGGCCAATTTATCGGCCAATATATTTCCTTTGATACCCATGTGACTGGGTATCCAGTGAAGTCTAACTTTATTCAGCGTGCCTAGTCGATTTAAGGCTCTTATCGTTTCCAAAACAAGCTTCGATGAAACAGTATTGGAACCAATTGCCTTTATGGCAGCCTGACTATCAGAAAAAATGCAGATATGACGATCTCTGCAATTTATCCTTTTAACAAATATTCAAAATTGCAGCGGTTTCTGTGAATGTAAATTCCAGTAATATAGTTACATGAAATAATTTCCCGAAAACGTGCTTCGTCACCATAGTGTCTGAGAGCATGCGGGCAGCTTTGTGCCAGCCCACCTCTCTTTATATTTGACAGAGCCCGGAAGAGCCAAATAGATTGTCTATACATTGTAGGCGAACAGCTGTTTGAGCTGCACACCTACTGATCCAAAGATCAAACGGCAGCAGACCCGCACTGCCATCTCAAGAGCTGCAGACACCTACTGTGTGCATAGCTCCTACTACGGCTGCATAGCCCTAGATCCAAGACAAACAATTCTTTGAAGGCGGCTTAGAGGTTTCCTTCCTATTCCACTCATTGTTCTAGGGCACCAAATAAATGCGGCAAACGAGACTATGGGTCTGATCACTGAAACGTATAGTACACGCGTCTTGGTATCAGGCCCCATGATTTACCAATTTTTTTGCCTTGTAATCTTCCGATCTAACCAAACTCCCAGATACTTGACTTCCGAAGAAACTGGAATCGTATATGAGCCCTAATTATTGAAAGACTAACGTGTCCCAGAGTAATGCATCTAATGAAAAGTATACCACCTCAGTTTTCCTAGGGTTGACTGATAGACCCTTGTCACTACACCAGGCTACGACTATGTTAAGTTTGCATGCGATCACATATTAGATCCGTATATTAACCTACCAGTATTATGGAGGTATTATTAGCATAACCATTCAGAAAAATCCGTTGTCGTTTGGTTGGACTAGGAGTGAGTTGACCACAAGACACAACAAGTGTATGCTGGTCCGATTAAACAGTAAACAAAGAGCTCGCTTTCGGTGACAATGAGCTCGCTATCTGTTAACAAGCGTATATGAAAAGCTGGCTCGTGATCAAAATCGATGGAGCCAGATTGTTGATGCAGTATAGGGATCAACACTGTTCTGTTAATGTCGCAAGCAAAATGTCTCCTATTTCCATTATTGATCCTCTACATTTTGCGATACATCCATAGTAGATGTTTTAGACCCCACCGGAAGACTGTAGAATATCAGCATCAGATTTGGATCGCCTCTTGAAATTTATGCTATTATTTGTTTCGTCAAATTAATTCAATTAAGATTGCTAGGCCACGTCGAATGAGATCATCAACCAAATTATGTCTTCCAACACGCAGTATTAAATTAGATTAACGAGAGTAGTACAATCCACTTTTAAGAATAACAAAAACCGTGGTCATGTCGCGCGATTCTCGTGAGAACAAACAAAACTATATATTGTATTTACCGCGGCAAAAAACAACACACAGAGGGATTTAATTTAATAATCTTGTACCATTGCACTGCGCGACAACAACACAAAAATTCACTAAAGACTAAGACGACGACGACAACGACGAAGAAGACGGGAAAAAGTCTTTGACATTTAAATTTTAAATCACTTTCTTGGTACACAAAAAATAAATCTACAAGATAAACGAAAGAATATCTTAAAGCATATCCTCGTATATACATACATTATGTATGTGATACAGCGGAGGAATATATAAAAATACTTTGCATGATACGAATACATATTTTGTAAAATATCTGATAAATTTGTGTATGTACACAAAATTCGTGTAATCTGACATATTATTCGTATTAATATTATTATTATAACTCTTTTTTATTATTATTAATAATAATATTAAATTTAAATCTTTGAATAACTTTATCATCTTTACATCATCATCATCATCATCATCATGTTTCAAAATAAGATCGTTTTGCATTGATGTCACGAAAAATATTTAAAACTTCCAGCTACAGATACAATTTCTAATCAACGAGATTAATATCACTTGAAGATGTGTTTGCGGAGGTTGTAAAACTCTTACTCTGAAGCAACTGTTGAATCCGGTAAACAAATTTAAGGTTGCTCGCTTAACAAAATTTTGGATGTTGGTTGGATGATGAGGTACGAGTCTTAGTTGGTTTATAAGCTTATAATCAATTACAGCCTTTGTCTGTCTATCTGTTTCTATCTTTGCAATCTATCTGTTTCTATCTTTTTGGGGCTCAAGCCTCTCCTAACTCTTTCGCGGTAAGCTTAGTTACGTCCTACTTTACGCCATGACATATATGTCATTTGGCTATAGCCAAATCGAAGACTTATTCGCTATAGACCCGATTTATCGAGAACCATCTGCATAGCTCCATGTTAAGTACATTTTATCCTCCAACGGAAACTGAAAACCAGACAACAAATTCGCGCTTTCCATCTTCAGTTCAAGGTTTCAGCAGCTTCACCGTAAACCTATGCGCATTAACCGTTCCTCGTATTATCCGTCCTGGCGTAACAAATGTGGTATTTTCTCCGTTAATTCTGCAGAACATTATCTATAGAATACTATCTATTAGAACACGAAGAGTTCTGCAAGATCTCTGCGGTGCCGTAGGCTGTCTAGATCTTTCGTTAGTTTGAAGTTTCGTATCATTCGGTTGGCACGCCGGTGGACTCAAGTTTGTGTTTTTACACGTTAAATTCGACCCTATTACACAATTTTACAAATGAGATTCTCATTCCAAACCTTATCAAAAGCCTTGGATATATCCAAAGCGATTACAAAGGCTTCTCCATGGTGCTCAAGGGCGAGATTCTATTTGTTTGCAACATTTGTATATTCGATGGTAGGGAAGTTTAACTGGTAGGGGAGTGTAAGAATTTGCTGAACCTCCTTGGTTATAATAATAAGGTAACGGTCATGTGGATTACCACCCATTGTGACATTGATGGCAACGAAGTTGCAGACAGTTGATCTAAAACTGGTTCTCGCTTATTTTTTTACTGGTTCTCCTGTACCTCTTCACATAGTGAAACAAACAATCAAAACCCATATCGAACTTAAAACTGACGTGGGCAACCATTCCTACTTGCCGTTTGGCAAAATACTTTATACGGGGGCTTAACCCGAAGCTGACCATATACTTTCTTTCGTTGAAAAAAACAACTTAAGAAATTTAGATTGTTTACATACTGGCCATCGCCGTTTCAAAAGTCATCTTCATCACATGGGATTTGAAAGTGATGCAGTATGCGACGAATATCTTGAGGATGTTGATGACAGCCTATACTTCATGAGCAGCTGTCCAACTTTCGACCGCATTAGATCCCTTGTGTTCAACTCCTGTTAATCAAGTGTCTTCTCTGGCGATTATATACATAAGTCACTACCAGATCTTGGTCCAGGTTTGACATTGACACGACAATGACATATGTTAACAATATTAGCATAGTTTATATAAGTTTGGGAATGCTCCGAATCATCTGATTCAATCACTGAATCGAAATGGCCCGGTACCTCCCGCTCCACTTGCCGCAAATTTAACTTCTGTGCCATTTGGTCAGTAATTAGAGCCCCAAATTAGCTGAATATCCCGCATCCTCTCAAAAAATAAAACAATGTAATTATTAAAAAAATACGAGAACAAAAGGACTTCGGGTCAGAGTGTATGTATTTTTGACGCTAGAGTTCGTAGTCTCGATACAAGACTGCCATCCTTTCACATACAAACGGAAATACACTTGACACGGAACACACGGAAACACTTTCCTGCTAAGATAAACACAAATTACTCGTAGTCAAAGCCTAACAAGCCACATTCATATAACATTAAACATATACGAATTGGATTGGCCGACCCATAACACTTTAAAGACGTGTTTACAATATACACACTCACAGAAAACAATTATCACAATCAACACACTTATTGAATGAACACACATCCATTATACACAAAAATACAATAAATGACTGATTACAACACAACACTACAAAGGGCACATAACAGGTCGCACCGATCGTCATATGAAACTGATCGTCATGCTACTATACGTCAGAACAATGTCAAACACATACTGCGAAGGTGGTAAAATGAAAAGAATGAACCGTGGCTGATTTTCGTGCTAAATGATAGATGGCGGAACGAGCGCGAAAAAAGATAACTTGCCCGATGTACATTGCAATACTAAAAGATTATAATAGGTGATACGTGAGGCGACGACTCTCTTCACAAAAAAAAGAATTAATTGTGTGAAGTGAAGTAAAATGAAGGTTAACTTGGTGAAAAGTAACAATTTAAAGAAAATACAAAATAAAAAGAAATTTGGTAGGCCAAGGTGTCAGAGTGTTCTATAAAAACAGAAAGACAAAAAATACATATATTGTAAAACAAAGTCTAAGTGGTTCGCGCCAAGTGCCACGAGTACCAAAATACGATCATCAAGTGGAACGCGAGCAATAGCGATGGATGATCGATCGACATCAAGAATCCCGAAGATATAGAAGCGGTAGAACGTGATTCGAAGCTGTACGCCTCAAAAATAGATTAGAGCCATTTTTTCCTCGAAGTGGCCGGGTCTATCGAACTCCAATATCCCTATAGCATAACTTCAAATTGTTACACCCAGTCTGAAGGTCTCTAGCCAACCAATTAGAGCCAACCGGCACTCACGTTTTTTTTTCTGGTTGCCAATTGATTTATCGAGTGTATACAGTTCCAAATTCACTTTAACTGCTTGTCTCTCCGATAGCATATATAGCATTGTACAATTTATGCTTTAGGTTAGGACCAGCATTTGCATGAACCTCTATCTCATGCATTTAGAAGTGAACTTAGATATGGATATGAACTTAGATATGGTTCAACATTGATTGGTTCAAATACCATACAATAGAACCCTTTTCGAAAGAGGGTTCTCCTCGACTCCATACCGATCAGGGAATAACACATTAAATGATTTGCCTAATTCTATGTTGGCCCAAATACCGTCGAAGGGCAGTCCAATTATGACCAACTATATAGTAGCACTGAGGGCAGCCCTGGCAGGGTGTCCTTAGCAGCAGTCGAATATGTTCACATTGATCGTGTTGTAAAAAAATTCTATGCGTTGTACATAATCATGGGTCTGATAATAGTAAATTATGAGTGAGTAAGATCATCTGTTCCCACCTGTTTTCGCTACTGTGCAGTCAACATCGGTAGATTTGAGAGATAAACAGAGAGGAAAAAACCAGAAAATCTGTAAACTGAAATCGACCCAAAGAATTCGAATTAATTTCCTTGCGTACAACCTAACGATAGTTCATTAACATCAGAGACTAAAGAAAACTCTAGTGAAGCTATAGTAGAGGCTCACAAACAAGTACAAACCCAAGTCCTAAAAGGAGCTTTCCAATATAGCTGCTAACTGTCTCTCTTTAATATATCTCTATGGTGAGTTTGAGGTAAGTTCGGAAATCGTGAACGAAAGTAAAAGAAACGTTTCTTTCGAAGGATGAAAAGCTAGGGTGAAAGTTTCCGCACAAAAAGTGATTAAGTCACTTGCAGCTTGAGAGGTATAGTAACAAGACGAGAAAATAAATAATACTAGACAATTAGCCAATCCATATCATGAGAACCAAGAATTTAGAAATAACAAACTTAAGTACAGAATCACCTCATAGGGTTTCCACACAGTACCTTGATCCGATAAAACCTTGATCCTGTAACAGCACCTTGATCCTGTAACAGCTTCTTATGCACGGATAACACTGCTTGTACTCAATCTCATATTCGTATTTGTTGGAAATATGACTTTTTACATTCGAAAGAAGAAGAATATCTCAGAACGCGACGTTGATGGCACATACTATGTTCTTTATAATCACGTTATTAAGACCATGGCTCTACGGCGTAGAGAGGTATCTGGCATCTTCTAACCGTTATCAGTATGAAGTTCTGGCTCGTACCGATACCATTGGAGACAGGTTATTGACACAACACAGGCCACTAATATCCTGTAATAGCCGATAAAATACTTAATCAAGTGTAGAGTTTAAGGGACAGTCACATATCAGAGTCGAGAACTAGCTAGTCAATCGAGTGCAATCTTTGGAACTCTGTTCGCGTCCGTAGGATTGCTTTTGAAATTTATTATAATTTATGTGTCGTTTTCCATTAGAAGCTATACATAAAGGCTAAATCCGTGGTACTCGAGCGACCTTTTAGAAACTGACTATTTAGTGGTCGACTCCACGAATGGATATAGTGATGCATTGATTACAACATAATATGAGAAAGAAAAGCGGAATTCCTCTCATTGCTTAGTGGCAACGGATGGAATGCATGTCACTATGGCATTCAAATTATGGCCCAACTTACCGGCACTACATAACGGTTGCTCTATAGCCGGGTATTAATTCATTACCCTGATACCATACAGAGCACAGTTTGTTACTCTGTAGTGAGTTCCATTAACCAAACTTTACGATCCTTACATCACTTGTGAAAGAATATTGACCAACTATACTGCCAGACATATATCAATCAAACCACATCCCACTTTTATATCGATCGCGTTCTTATGTTGCAGTCTGTTTTTTTTTGTTGATGAGTATACAGGTATTTGTAGGTGTCCCGTTAATGTAAATTTAGATAAACAGGATTGATATGCGCAATTCTTCTCAATTGGAGCGTTGTCTGTTGTTGATCTAAAGTACAAAACAGAGTAATTGTTTTTGTTGGTTTCTTTGCGTGAGACTGTGTTGTGGAATTCATATCTCGATTATACTAAGGTAAGTTTGTAACAGTGGTTTAATACTCGCAATTATGTTCTCGATTCCCATCTCATTTTATTTTTCTCTTTTATAGACCACATCTGATTGGTGTAGCAAAGTTATATATCGTTCGGGACGCGCGATCAGAGGTGATACAAAAACCACCACCTTGATGTGTTCAAAAAGTTCATATTTCGGCAACAGGATCGTAAATTAAAACTATCAGTGAAAATTATATGTCAAAGTGAAAATTATATGTCAAAGTGCTAGTGTATTGCGTTTCGCAATTTTCGTTATGCGTGTGTGTGTGTATAAGAACTAAACTTAAGTGGGTGTTCGTGCAGTGCAAAAAAATATATTTTTTTCAGGACTACCAAGTCGTATACCTGTTTAATGGCCTTGGGTGAGTGTACGTATTCTCTTTTATATTTAAAATTATATTTTTCTCTTCTCTTACTTATTGAATAAATATATATATTCTCTGTATATAAACTGTAGGGTAGGGGTGGCTTCGTATAGGCTGAATACAAGTATCGTTTTTACATGAGAATTAGCTCTCTTATCAGATTTGGTGTAATTTTTTGTTGAACACGATTATGAGTTGTAACAACATCAGAGCACACAAACCCTTAGGTTGTTATTGCACACTTTCCTCTTGAATTGATAGTTAAATTTGTTGTGTATCACAACTTTTGGAGCTTTCCATGAGAGTGGAACTATTAAGAATGAACAGTGATAAATGATTGAATTAGCTGGTAATTGCAAGATGTAATAACTAGGAATGTAATTCCCACACATAGTGAAGCGTTGTCAATGTTATGCTCTCATAACTCTTTGTCCGGGTTTCTTTCATTGTCTGGCTTAATTATTTCATTTGTTGTTTATAGCATTGCCTTTATTGCGTCTACACAAATAATTACACCAAATATTAAGAAATAGCTTCACACCATTCTGACGTTGATTCGTCTGACCGTCACCGTGATTTTTTGTGCTTCAGAATATTTACAATGTAAGAAATAAGTGTGAGTTTGATGTAATACATAACGTTGAAAATCGTTTATAATGAAGGCACCATCTTTGTAATTATTTATTATTCATCTTAGTTCTATGTTGTCCCTATATTCTTAGTTCTATATCCGATATCGTGTCAACAATCTGACTCCATCGGATTCGATCACTAGCCAGCTTTTGTTATTGTTGTAATCTATTAGACGATGCCAGATCGCTCTCTACTCCGTTGATCTCTTCGCCTACCGAAAGACGGGTTTCCTTTCAAAGTTCGTTATATGATTTGGTCCATCGCGGTTCTTCTCGACAAATTACTGAAGTAAATGTATAAGTTGATTCTAAAGTATTTTTTAATTGAATTAAACTAATTGAACGATGGCTCTACAACAATTTGTTATGCTCTACCACAGATACCGTAAGCCGCTTATATATGTTACACAGAACTATTTGTTCTTTGGTTTAGGATACGTTGGTAAGAGACTTCTTTATATAATACACGTTGTTCCTGCTTAAGTCTCACATCGTTGCAAGTGTTTTGCCGGATGGGGGTTATTTTAACCACACAATCGAATGAAATTATTATAATTTTTATCACTAAGTTCGATGCAGATTCTCGTTGCATCTCAAGTTTATGATAAGTGGTCCAGATAGCTAATCATTAAGAATGGAGATAGTTGTTTCCTTAATGGTTCGTCCATCCCGCCACACTAAGATTCGCATTCCTTCAACTATGCAAACCGAAAAACTGCAAGAAACAAAAGTCTAATTGCATCTGACTGAAGATTTTGAAATCGACCTTCTTGCTCAATTTAACACAGTGTGATAACATTGGGTAATATTCACACTGTGGTGAATTATTTCATTACTGATCTTTTGGCTCATTAGGTTACGGGTTGGCTCGCCTACGGGTGGGTTCGAGTGATCAGCTGTCTATTGTAATAACAAAAAAAATAATTCACTTCCAACTTTAAATGAGCCGTCAACCAGATCGCGTCTTTCTCTTACCACTCTATTATACTCTTGTATAATCAAAAAAAAAAGTTATTTCATATTCGATCGTTTATTATCTAATCATAACTATTATTATTATCAAATGTCATATAGAACAATTGTTTTCTTTATTATGAATATAAATTCGGATTAATTAACTTAAGTATTTTTAATTCATTGTATTTATGTTAAATTTAAAAATGATAATTTAATTCAATGGATATAGTAACATATGGTAGTATTAAAACTAAGGAAACTAAGCAATTATTAAGTTATTTAACTGGTCGTTAAAATTCACTCATCACATATAATTTAAATAGATCCTTTAAATTATAAATAAATATGTATAAAAATGACTTACGGTTTCGGTTTGGCGTCCACTGTAAGGCCTTGCAGCGTCTTCCTTATTATCGCGTTGGCTTGATACCGCTAAAACTAAGGTTATTCAAATATATATGCGTAAGGACGTGTAAATATTTCGACACCGAAATAATCTTCACGACCAGTGAATAATACTTAATCTAACACTTTTTATTTTATTTTTTTAAATTAGAGCTATTTAATTGTTAATGTAACTAAGAAAACACTATGAAATATAAAATATTATCTACTACTAATTGCAGTACTGCAAAAAGAAAACTCTATTGCAACAACTGTAGATAGATCTTATATCACTTCGATGAAATTGGCGCCACAACCGATTAACGGTGTGGCGTCTTTTATAAAACGGGATTCACTCAACCAAGCTGGTTTTAGGTAGTTCTCAATGGCGATATGCTCGTCTAAAACAACCGTTTCCAAGTATTACGTTTGTTAGATTCTACGTTTCACGCCTATTTATCTCGATTTCTATTACATAAAAAAAACACAATGAAGTTGTAAGATCAACCGTTAACCATGAGTGGTCTTAAACTTACCTTTTAGGTAAAATCAATCCAAACTAAGAATAGTGTGTTTTAAATTAACTAGAAATCAAGCCAAGCCAATTTCTTTTGGTAGAATTTCATGACCAAAATTTTGGAAATGATGATCAAAGTGTATTGAAATAAGTATTCTTAGAATATACTTAATATTATTCACTAAGACCGTTTCCCTTTTGGTCGCACAAAAGAATTCACTGTCTACCGCAAACTGATCATGAAATTCAACCAAATTTTTTTTGTGTACAGACAACAAAAATGATATTGGTATAGGTTAAGGTATGTCACCCTATACACCAAGATCAACTGGTACGAAACAACAGACCAGTTTTATTAATTATTTCCCATTCAGCCCAAATAAGTTAGCACTGTCACGGCCAGTATTTCATGAACTATTTAAACTGTACGGGCGAAACTCTACAACACCACTCAAGAATCTTAAAAATATTTAACTTCTATTGGTCTCATAACCAATATGAACACCAGGATAAAATATCTTTTTCTTATAAGCGACATCTCTGATTAAGAACTTGAACTTAATATATGTTATAGGTAAAAAATTTTAAAATATTGATTCAATGATTCTATGAACCAAACTGTCTCGAATAAACTACCACTCATTTCAATTCCACTAAAAAACATGAAGGTGACAGAATGGTCAACCCCATGGGATTTCAAGATGAGAGGCGTATGTCGGTAAGAGCTTACTAGGTTGATGATAAACTTTCGTAGTGAATTACATTTATATCACTCAAGTTCACGAAGCAAATATCGAAACAAAGTTAGGGAGATGGAAGAGACTATATGTCCATAGAACCTGTTTATTACATCTCGAATACAGATTTAGCCATGACCAGAAATAGATCCCAATGAAAGTTTCCAACGCTCGCTCAACCAAAATCAAAAATTCAGTCCTAACAGTGGACTGCAAATTGGCTTCAAAACAAGTATATTACTTCGGCTTGAAAGTGATGGCAACTGTTTTCTGGATCACTCGTAGATTTATCTTACTTGATTATCTTCAAAAATGGTTTGACATGTGTAACGCTAACCAATATTTGGCTAACGTTAACAAAAAAAATTAATTGAAAAATAATTTTAGGGATGCAGTGATACCAGAGTACGCCATTTCCTCTGCCGCTAGCTCAGACGTCGAGGTTAAGTTTGTCGTGGGGTTGTACCTGGCATTCGTAGAATCACTGTTATGGCATACAGAAAAAAATCAAACAAAGAATAGAAAATAATTCTCACTCATATAAAACTCACCTGAACTCACTACACTCCATATGGTTTGTACTCTCTTAGAAAATCATCGTAATTAAAAGAATATTATTTCTTAGCAAATATACATTAAATATAAAATATTTATTCAAATTGTTCGAAAAAAAAATGATTAAGCAAATGAAATCAATTTTACAAGCAATAATAAGAAAACAATTAATATTAGTTCATTAATATTAGTTAATATGGGTGTGCAATATAGAGGTACCCATTCATACAACAAAAATAAAAAAAAATATAGATCGGTACCTTTAAGTACGCAAGTACGAAGAAAGCGCTTCCAACGACCTTGATACTGCAATCTAAAAATTTAGCTTCAAGAAATAAAAAAAAATAATAATATTAATCAACTAATTATTAAGAAATAAGGAAAAGAAATAATGATTATATATCATAAAACGAAAATTTGAAGAATCGATAAAAATTAATAATTAAAATAAGAATATAATACAAAACCATTCTTGATAACTTCAACCATATGAACACATTGATAATGAATGGTATCCGTCCTTGAAATTCCGTTTGAACACGCCGACCCAAATTACGCAATAAGCTCCAACCGGTACTTCGAACCACCTGGTTCACCAAAAAAACGTGATCGCCTCCAAATAACGTGGTTCTGCTCGACCGCGCTTCACACCAAAAAGCACCCGCAAATAAAGCCGCCAATAATTTTGATCTAACTCCAACCGCAACAGCACGTGTCGATCCGCAAACGTTCACTGATCCGTTACCAGCTCAACTGATGTAATATCCGCCAACGCCAAATCAAACGATATGCACAATGTACTTTTAACTCGACTTAAGTTTACACAACCAACTAACTTATAAGTAGTACAGAGCACAGTATTAATCGGGTTATTCACTATAATGTCGCACTTTCAACAATGTCTGAATTTATATAGTTTTAAGATGTTTAATTAGACAGAATGATACCGTTCATTGCAACTTTCTTACTATTGTACAATCAACACAGTATTATACCACGTTTCCATATCAACACAGAAACTTCGACTTTTATAAACATTCGTGCTACAAGCTTTTATCATACGATAACTAATATATGATTAAGTAGCTAATTTTACACGAAATGCTGGTCACACACTTTAAATTCGTCCAAACAAAAAACCCGTACACTCAATCAAAATATATTGTGTACCCACTCGAAAAGAAAAAAAATAGCGTGTAATTCGAAGGAAAATCAGTTCACTTCTCATAAGGAAACTATGCACCAAAAACGAGTTAACTTAATAGAAAAAAAATTTCTTCACACTCGACACCTGTGTAGTCACTTTGAGATTCCTCCCTCGTCTGTCCCAAAATCCGATCGTCTACACCAAAAATCTAATTTTTCAGGAAAAAAAATCTGGTTTTCGTGTGGCTTTCCCGCCAACAGAAAAAAAAAATATAAATATTTTATCTACAATAGGAAGAAATGTAACCCTTGTATCACCCGGTTCGTAGTGAAAACCCATATCGACTTTGTGATACGTATAATTACTACTTCCAGTAATGTATATTTTGAGTATCGTATTAGTATTTCCTTCAATGTATGTCGATAAAATAGTATGAATAACAAAGCAATAAAATATTTTTCAGCATACAGTCAGCACATAGAAATCAAATCTTATTGCAGCGGCGATAAAATGGAACGAATGTTACACATGTTATAATAGAGGAAAGCACTCTTGATTACACGCAAAAAAATATTGCTCTATCTCACACTTCAACGATATCCTTGTCGAAAACTGCTTGACTACCATTATTATAATCCGGATCTAGCCTCAATAGAATGTTTTGCCTCACTAAGCTTAAAGTTGAGCTCGGAAGACAGATATTCGACGAAACGAATGGGGAGGCAATCACCTTAGCAAACAACTATTTTGTAGAGGAAGCATTTGAAAAAAAATGTTTGCCACCAGTAGAGAAATCATTATTCGAATCACTGCTAATCAAGTAACCACATATATGTTTCTGTGCACTTCGGCCTCTTATCTAGATTTTTTGTATTACTACCGCCATCAAGATAATTTTGAGTTATTTTTTGTCAGACTGCAAGAAAATTTTGAGCGTCTTGCGAGATTACTAGACACTTAATAAACTTACGTTAATTTTTTTGGGGTAAAAAACCAGTAGCAAGCTTAAGGTCCATGAATTATAGTTCAGTTTCGATGCTGGCACATGACAAGATCACAACATAGGTGCTTTCATTTCTTATATATATTTTCTCGAATGGCACAACCATTCGATATTGATTTGGGGCTTAAAGATTACAGCAATCTATCTTTAGAATAGCCTGAATATTATGTCTTATATTGTTTATCTCATATAAGTTCGTCTTAAACAGTCACATCCAGAGGGACTGCACCGCTTAGCAACACTATAGATTGGTTATCACGTTTTTCCGCCATATCTCTGAAGACCCCCGACATATAACTAAAACCGAAAATAAAGACAGAATAATGTACTTTGCGATCGCTACGATACATGGACACATATCTACGTAAAACGTTGCCTAGATCTGATAAACGTGAATATCGTAATCTTGTTAGTGATAGTATTTTACGATTTAATTACCAATGCAATGAAGTGAACCCTATTTGGGAAGTATCGAAACCCTCGGTTGTCAGTGTCACCTAGCCAACTATCGATTTAGTGTAAACGAAGCCCAGAGATGGTAAGTTCGATAAGAAGTGCGCGAATCTAGACAGAAATGTGCGAATCGAGGAAGGAAAGAGTCTTACTCTTGAAAGCTTGTCTACGATGCTTTTAAATCTTATGCTTGATAAATACATCCTTCGTAAAAGGGAACCACATCAATACAATATCTTACATCCACCAATCCAAATATTAACTTCTTGCAGATGCTGTATATATGTAATTTAATTAAGTGGGAAAAAGATGAAATAAAAATTTGATCCAATAGAATAGAATTCAGTTTCCGTTGGTCTCAAAAATCAATGAGTCATAATGAAATTATAGTATCTTGGAACTCTCATTACTCATGATATAAGGGCGGAAGAGGATATCAAGGTTTGCCTTGCCGTCAAAATATCTTGGAAATCCGGAAAAGCACTGAAATTGTACAAAGTGTTGATCAGACCCGTTGTCATGTTTGAATGTGAGAATTAGACTTCGACGGATGAGTACGAAACATTACTTCTAACATTCAAAATGCGACGTTGTTGGAACAAACATAATTTTTTTCAAAAATGAGATCAGGAATTTAATTCGAATTCCTGATATCGTGCATGAAATTAAAAGAAAATCGAGTACGATACAGAGATAGCCCTCATTCATTAGGAAAAGAGGGCGCTGTTAATAAGATGTCAAGAGATCAAAATAGGTTTGTTAACTCTGTGGCGTTCTGAGCAACTCCAACAAATACAACTAAATTATCTCACGCCACAATTAATTAATAAAAAATATATTTCGAGTTAAGTTATATATACGAATCGCACAGTATGAACGTCAAGTCCGGTAGCATATGCCTTATGAGATGGATTTGATCTTATCGATCACACTGTCGTCATCATCAGATCGAAACCGGCCTAGTGGATTACAAGATGCAAGTAATAACACGGATTAACAATTCAAATCTACAGTAAGCTACACGCTTTCAACTCATTCAAAACGTCAGGACACCATATCGATATATTTTAATGGCTCATTCATCTTTTTTTTTTAGTATAAGTGATCTCGACCTTATGCTGAGAAATGATTCGCAATTTATTATCCCAAATTGCATGGTGGCCAAATGTTTCCAAATTATTAACTCGTCGATTGTAAAATATTAACGACATTCGATCTTCTTTACAAAAAAAAGCGATCTTACATTAATGTCATTCGATTTATATATTCCTCTTAGCATCATCTATCAAATCGTCGATCGATCGATCGATACGATACGATAAAACATACAAAGAAGAATATAAATTTGAACATCTCTTGTACATACAGAGTAAATGTCCCAAAGAATTAATTTTCTTCTTTTTGTTTTTTTTACGTCTTTAAGAAAAAATTTAACGATCGCCCGATCGAGTTAAATAGAGTAAAGGGGAGTTTATTCAATAAACTGAATATATTATATACAAAGAAAGGTTTTGAAGTTTTGTGATTAATGTTAAGCGACAGGTAGGTAATATTTATTTCTTAATTAATTATTGTGAATACATATTTCGCTGTGACAATTGTCATTTGATTGCGTTCGGTGGGACGATAATATTTATATAAAGCGTCCCCGCCATTATACATACGTGGATAAATTGCATCTGAATTACATTTATACGATTACGATCAAATTCATCAAAGCGCGATTCGATGTAATTATTCTTTTTAAGTCAATACCGACCGAATGTATATAGAGACGATTTAATAGTCTTGTGTGTACCTACTCTAGAAGAACCTATTAACTAACCGTTTAAATGTATGTAATCAAATACGGTTGGGAATTTTCTTGATCTATAGTATGTAAGATGACTCCTCTTATATACTATTGAGATATAGTTAATTTGCGGTTTAACATGAATAATTTATCTGTGAGCGCGCACACAGTATCTCAAAGTCATTAATGCGATTGCAAATCGTTTATATATCGAGTACGAGTACAACATATAAAACAAGCACATCAATCACGTGCATAAACCTAATTTTTTTGTCTTTTGTAATGTCGCTATATAAGACATACGATATAATTAAATTAATTAAGACAAAATAAAATACTCGTCGGCTATGTAACATCTGACTGGGGCGAAAAAGGGTTTAAGATGAAAAAAATATTATGTTGTAACATGTATTTATGATTAATTGATTGTGACATGTGATGGGAGATCAATATACGAGCACAAAAAATGTTAATCTGTAAAGTGAGGTACCGCCTTATAGATTACATACAAGAAAGCCAATTAAAAAATATTTCTTGACATTTGAACTCGCTGCATTACAAGCAAAAATTAGCTTGACGTTCTCAAGCAGATAAGAAACTATATACTCTTATATATACACAAACAATAACAATAAAATAATGTCACGGTAGATTGACAAGAGACAAACTTTGACAACTTTCAACTTGTTGTTTTAGTTTTTGCTTCTGTTGATTTATTATTGTTATTTGATTTTTATCAGCATCTGTAGCAATCGTTCTGTTCGTTATTTTATACTTTTGTGAACTTTTTAACAAATTAATGTACTATAAATACAACATAAAGCAACATTAACGCTGTATAATGGTATATACAGCGATTATATGAACATCGCAATGAAGAAGGGTGATTTTAAGTTTTTTGTGTCAGTCAATCTCACGATATGCCAGCAAAAGGTTAAAGTGGTTAGCCATTCATAAATCCCACGCACTATTTTATGTTTGTGTTGTTAATGTGTACGTTTATGTGTACCATTGGGATGGTTTTATTCACAATCTGGATGCCAATAGTTATAGAGAGTTTCCTAAAAAATTGAAGACAGCCGTAGAATAACCACATTATTCAAAACTGAGATGTTTCGCCGTACCAACATGGGTTCATGCCAAAGATATACATACCTTATTGCATTCACAAGCAGCACAATCAAGGTTATTGCAAGTCACAAGCGAGTTGACGTGTTGAACATATAGACTTTGCCAATGAATGGTTATCAGTGAAATCATTCTACATTCAAAAATTTTAATGTTTGCTGAAGTCGTCAGATATATACAGAACTGTCGAGAATTTATTACATTTGTTCTATAATATACGCTGTGTATGCTGCCTTGTATTTTCTCCATCATAGTAGAATTGACATCAGATCCTCTTGTAATTTAGGTCCCACTAGTTGTATTTGATTTAAACTGAATTGATTTAAGCTGATGCATCAAATGCAACTCATAATTTGGATGTGGTACTGGTCGTTTTAACACCGTGGGATCAGGAATATAATATACGTTCTAGTTGAATGAATCTTGCCAAAGCCATTTGTTTGGATGATCCGAAAGATAGTCAATTTTGATTGAAAGGAATTCGTACTGCGTAACGACCGTCCGTATCTCGACAGCAATTCTGATGATAATTTTTTTCAAATAGAATCTCTTCCTCTCTCATCAGCATCTTTAATTGGCCATCGTTGTCCGTTAAGGTGATGAATGACTTGATCCTGGATGGTTTATTGTTGGTAGTATTCTAGTTCTGTCTCTTGGGCGATTGGTTCTCCTCCCTTTACAACTTGGTTCATGACAATATTTAGATAATAATCGGTACCCAATAAGAATTCGATTTTGTTTGGGCGGTTGACATTCGGATCGGCCCACATCAAGCTGTTTAAATGACTTCATTTTCTACTATTGAAATGTTGGTCAGGCAGTGGTCTTGTTATATTTGGCAGCTGTAAAGCTTCCATTTCTATGGAGAAATTCGATGAAAATCGCGTTTGTACCCGGAAGGTGACCGATTTTGTGGCAGTTGTGATTTCGCTTTCGTTTATTCCTATTTCTACATATGCTTGGGAGAGTTTTCTTTATTTTAGACACTTTGGTTTTCGACCAGCTCTTTCAATAGCTTCCTGAAACCTACATTGACAAAAGTAAATGGAAACACCTGGAAGGATTACAATTAGTTGATTCCCAGTACAATCACTCGCAACCAATCGACTTGGTGATTGGAGCGGATTACTATCCGATAATAATAACCGAAAACATCAAAAAGAGCAAATATAATGAGCCCATGGCTCAAAACAATGAATTTGGGTGGGTATTTTAAGGGGAACCTGGGACGCAATTCAGATGGAAGGTAAATGGTGCCAGAATTCATTTTAAGTCAAGCTGTAGCTAGATTGCCACAGCTTGATAGAAAATTTATAAAGTATGCCTCATTCAAGCAGATGTATCACTAGTTCAAGTTAGAATGCCTGGACCTCAAAGTGAATCAAACCTGTTACATACCACATCACGGTGTTCTCAAGGAAGCCAATACAACAATTAAACTACGGTGGATAGAACCAACAGAATCATCAATCGAGCTGCATCTATTTGCTGATGCGTCCGAGTCCGTGTATGCTGCAATGCGATACTGTCTAGTTTCTGGCAATATGGGTCACATTACAACACACTTAACCACAGCAAAAACACGAGTCGCTCCTATTAAGACCAAATTATCAATGCCACGTCTCGAGCTTAACGCAGTCTTGCTACTAGCGAAACTCTTAAGTCATATTCAGTGTGCTCTGAAAATCAATGGCATAAAGACCTACGGCTTCGACAGAAAGAAGTATGCTGCCAACGACTACATGTGGTGGGGAGATCCAAATTTTCTTCACACGAGGAATTACGGCTTCATTTTGATGTACCCACACCAACCACAAATTCAAAATGACGTATGTAGGCTACAAAACTCCAACCTTAAGTCTGCCAGCCGAAGCCCAATAATCTTGGACAGGCACAACGTATTAACGTTGCGAATCATCGAAGATGCCCACTTGATCACTTTGCACGGTGGCCTTCAATTAACCTTGGTATATTTAAGGAACAAATACTGGATTATTGATGGCAAGCGAGTGGTGCGAAGCGTGATTCAAAAATGTCTAAAATGTTTTCGCCACAAGCAACATGCCAGCTGCCAAAGTTCAACCAGGAAGAACATTTGCCAAAACAGGAATCGATTATGCTGGTTCCATCTAATTGAGAACAATAAAAGAAAGGTAGCACAAGGTCTACAAATGATAAAAAGCTGATTTCATATGTATGGTAACTAAGGCGATCGAAATAGTAAACAGTCTCACAACGGACTCCTTCGTTTCTGCCTACAAGCGTTTCATTTCCAGGAGAGGTTTGTGTACCGATTCTCCGACAATGGAACTTACTTTTGGTGGAGAAAATTTTACATTAAAAGCTAACCATCGCACGGGCACGACAACATTACCGAGCGACATTGCAGCTATGTAAGCTATTGATGGAGGCTGGTATAAAATTAGTAAAACTTTATCTCGAGAGGGTTATTGGTGATTCATCATTAATATTCGAGGAACTGTGGACGGTAACAACTCAAATTGAAGCGTGCTCTCGCCTTTAACACCACCCACTAATGATGTTTTCTGACTTAACAATAATAACTCCAAAACATTTCCTTATTGGTGATTTAGTGAATGCGCTACCATGTGCACACATCGAAACTACAACGTTGGAATTAAGATAGCACCTGACAGAACAATTAATACAACAATTCGGGAAACTTCAGCAGCGGCCTAAGTGGATAAAAATCCAGCCTTACTTGTTGGTAAACGAATTAGTATTTATAAATGATGATCAGCTGCCTTCTACCCGGTAGGCTGGGACGGGTTCTTGAAACTCACGCTGGGAAGGATGGATTGGTTTGAGTCCTCACAGTAAAAACATATAAAAGTCTCGGATTTGTAGTCTTTTATATGTAACGTGGAAGTTAACTGATCATACTGGCTTACCAGATGATTCGTTATCTGTAACTGATCTTCTATTCGTTATCTGTAACTGGTGCGCATCGTGCGTTGTGGTGGATTGTTCGAGTGTAATAGGGTGTTGTGACGTCCCACACAAACTAAACATCGTATAGAATATGGACTGGGATGGTAATTCTCCTTCAAGCACAAGTTGCATAGCCACTCTTGTGCAATGAATTTGGAACGTTCTAAAGTGGAGTGTTGTTGGAACTTAATACAGTCCTTTACAGGATTTTCTTCTTTGTGTTCGACATGTTTTGATCCTTTCTATCTGTGGAGCGGGTGCTCCAAACCTGCGACTTATAGGTTTGGGTTTTGTCGCTTCTAAGGCTTGGAAACGCCGTTCTAGGAATTTGAGAAATTCCTCCAGTGTTGCCCTAGGATCCGGTATTGATACCTCAAATAATTTGGATGTTTCATTATCCAATTTTTTTATAATTATTGGAATTATAATGTAATTCCTAGACAATGTCAATATGTTCAAGATGTTAATGGCTCTCGATCAATAAATCGTGTAATAATTTAATTGATGCTGCTGATTCCGAGTGTTTTGCTGCAATATTCAGCATCGCGTTCAAATGGTTGGACGCCATTTGTCTATTATTTTGGTATCGGTTAACCAACAATTGCCATGCGTCTCTGTTATTATTTTCAGTAGCTTCAAGGTGGCTTATTAGCTTGCTCGTGCTCCCGAGCACCGTAGTTTTAAGTTGGTGCATTTTTATCGTTTCACTTATTCCGTCGTTTTCATGAATAATCCTTCTAAATAGGTCATGAAATGATGCCCATTTTAAAGGATCTCCATGAAAATGTAGAATCTCAATCGGCTTCAGTTTGACTTCATGATTTGGGTTTGTTCAGTATCTCAAACTTGTTAATTAAAATTGGTAATAATCCTCGAGCATTTTGTTGATTTTATAGATCCTCCATTGCATATTGTTTTTATGCGGCACCAATGTGGATCTTTGATTTTCGAGAATTGTTTGAAATATTCTCGCACTATTGTTTTTATTTACTTCTTAGCTGGGATCCGGCTCGAAGGACCAATGTTGCCATTGCCACTGCTTTTGGGATATGCGTGGGTTTATTGGAATGGTTTTATTCACAATCTGGATGGCAATAGTCAGAGAGTTTCCTAAGACATGGAAGATACAACCGTTGAATAATCCCATTATTCATGGTATAACTCGACATGTTTCACCGAACCAACATGGGTTCATGCTATAAAGATATCAACATCTACAATCCTTATTGCATTCACCAGTAGCACAATCAAAGTTATTGCAAGTGAGAAGCAAGTTGACGTGGTGTACACAGACTTTGCCAACGCGTTCCACTTCATTAGCCATTGTACAGCACTTGAACGGTTATCACTGAAGTCGTTCTACATTCAACAAGTTTAATGTTTGCTGAACTCAAGAATGAAGTTTCTTGAAGAGACAATCAATATTCTGTGCAGTTGGAATATGCTGTTACTGTTTGGTGGCCATTTTATGATACAGACATCAGTAAACTAGAGAGTATTCAGAAAAATTTAACCTGTCACTTAGCTTGAAAAAGCAGTTGGGAGTATGATCAACAATTACCAAACTACGAAAATCTGCAGTGTTTGCCACCATATCTGAATGGTTGTAAAACAAAAACATAGCAACTTTGAAAAATAGGCGTGAGCTTTTATAGTGTTCGTTTATTTGCCAGGTTACCTTAAAACGAAGATTGAAGCAACACTTTGCGAGAGGCTTCGAGCCATTATTAGAGCTATTCGGACAATATTATTTCAATATATGTACTGCATAATTCAGCCAAGTTAATGCCTTAGACGGTAAAAATTTACAAACAACAAGAATTCTACGTTATAAAAGAAGAAGCGGAAGCTTCACTGTTACAAGCTTCACTATACTAATCTGTTTTCATATAGAAGTGCATTCTTAAATCGCTTATACTGGACGTGATTTTTGGGGTATAAGGGTAAGACAAATAGGGTATAACTCTCTCATACACACTTTTAAGGTGCCATTATATCTTCTAGTCACCACGATTTATAAAATAGGTAAAAATGGACAAATCAACGGTAACCTATTAGTCCTCGAACACCTCGTGAAATCATAAAGTATATAGTAACCCGAGAAGACAAACCACAAAGCCCCAAATAATAAATTCTGCGCTGAACGGAACCGAATGAAACACTTTAAAGGATGAGCCGCCTTTCGGTAGACGAAGGGGAAGCAATGCTTGCACCAGTATAACGATCTGGGATTGATATATAAATAGAACATAAAGCAACATTAACGCTGTATAATGGTATCATCGTTGAGATATCGACATCTACAAACCTTATTGCATTGACCAGCAGCACAATAAAAGTTATGGAAAGTCACAACTGCATAGTTCGACCAAGTCAAAAACAATTGATGCCTTAGATGGTTAAAAATCTTAAACAACAAGGATTCTACGTTGTAAAGAAGACACATTTAGTTCTCAGTGACAAAATATTGAAAATGACCACTATATGTTATTATAGCAGTGCATTCTTCATGTCGCTTATGTATAACTCATGTCGTGATTGAGGGATTCGAAACGATCGTTTTTCTAAATTAATTTATTAGTACGAAAGGCAAGCTTAAAGAAACTCAACATTGTTCGACGGACTATGGTATCTACCAACAAATAAATGAATCATTTTTAACAAACTTGCTTGGGACAAACGACTTTGAGTGCGACTTTATGCCTTAAAACATAAAAGGTTCACACTATCTACTCTACGGGTATCAAGATACACATTGCTGATTTTGGAAATATATTTAACTTAAAGAAACGTAAATGATGAAAGGCTAGGGTCTTACGAGCACAATAACTCAGCAATGAGCGCAATTCGCCTGATTTCTTTGAATGAATCACCAAATTGCCCTATACCTTAAGATCTGAACTGTCATTCGAGACGAGGATAGAAACCTCTGTGTTAACGTCCATGTGGTAGTCGATACAGACGTGAACATTTTTCTCACTTACAATGTTCCACTTGCATCACAAGCTGTATTTGAAAAGCCTCAAATACAGATTGCAGAGATGACCATTGAGGATCCATCCTAAGAGGAATTCCCCATGACCTTGAAGAGATTAAAGAAAAATCGTTCACCAGGAGTTTATTGCATTATTTCAGACCTCTTGATATTCGGAGAGCTAACTTAAGCTATGCCTGAAGAATGGAAAGTGGCAGCGTAATGCTCAATAATCGCACTATAGCTCTCTCCTATCTACATATTTGATCTCGTTTTTTCGAGACCAAGACACAATTTATTTCAGAAGTGATAGCCACACGTTAGAAGGAGTGATGAGAATCAAGTATCTTGGATCGCTTATTACTAACGATTATAGATAAGCGATGAAATCAAAGGAAAGCGAGTACGCTGGCTCTGTTACGTTGAAGGGACAGACGCTTTGCAGTAAGCGAAGAGGTTGCTGTGGATGACGATGGCTCCAGTGCGCAGAGAACGATCTGACATCTTCTAGTTGCTAGCAACAGTATGAAGATCTGGCCCAACAATGGCCTGTTAAAATCGTAAATAAAAAAATTTTACTTTTGCAATGTATTTAAACAAAGTCGAAGTGCAGACCGCCACAGAGCGACCGATCACTGTAAGAGGTGATTATATGAGAGTGAATTATATAAATGGTATCACCTGCCATATGCAACCATTCAGGATGATCACATAACTAAGTTAAATTTCTAAGAAGCATTAACTATAACGACTTAACCTCAATCGTTCCCAATTTCATATATACTCGTATGTTCTTATGTATATGATATGTATTCCATTTCCAACCAACATCCATGTCATTATACAACATAAAAGATGTCAAATAAAAATTTAAAACGAAATTCTATTGAAATTTTCAGTCGACTGATTTTCGATTACTCTTATAATTCCTTAATCTTAAATCATAAAACAAAAAATAAAATAAAATGTTGGTTCTTGATTTGTTTGTTTTATCCAATTCAACTCGACGACAAAAAAATTGTGCTTGACATAAAAACGACATTCCAATCATCATTAGTCAATTACATACATGTTTTATATAAGATTATATTCGTTTTATTGTTTTTCATGTTGGTCATTTCAATGTACGGCGCGATGACCATAATTATAGAGGATGGATAATAAAGTTGACAGTTTTTATGATTTAAGATGTAAATAATAAATATTTATAGCTGGTTATATAATCGATTTTAATAGATGTCTTATGTTTTAAAGTAATCTTAATGAGGTATATAATGCATTGATGGTTGGGGTTTTTTTTATATGCTACTTAAGGTGGACTTAAACGATTCAAATTGAAACCTTTTATCTAATTAAACCTGCATGTAAATTTTTAATATTTGCAAGATTTAGCTGCTTCCGAATCTTATTAATGCAAGTATTATTTTTTAGAATATCCTCGGGTCATATATTTTTTACACCAGCTCTTCATACAGGTTATAAGCTCTCAGAAAATACTTGGTGTGATGATCTCCAATTCTTGCGGATCCTCTTTAAGATATTATTACATTGATAAATCAACTTCAATACTCAGAAGGATTCTGAGCCATCCCATCAATCACTGAAATCGAACTACTTAAATCTTAAGTGTAATTTATCACAAACATAAGATCTTAGTCCAAGTTTGACATTAATACGACATATGTAAACGATATTGGCATTGAGCAAATATAGTGGCCATATCGGCCAACCATCTCATTCTATCGCCGAAATTGAAATACAAAAAAGTATATAAATCGTTTAGGTCATTTCCACCTGATCTGTGTTTCTCACCTGACCAGTAATTCAATTGGCGATACCTTGGTTCCACTCCAGTTTCAGGACATTTGGCTTCTTTAGTGTTTGATTCATTGTTTCATTTAAAATTGGAGCACTTTTACACACTTTCTCCGTTTTACTAGGGTTGACGTGAAGTATCGTCTGTGTATGTACCACACATTGGTACATACACAGACCAGTATTATAACCAGTATGTCGCCGGTTGCAGCTTAATGGTTCAGAGAGTTTCTCATCACGACGCGGTCTCGAGTTTGACTTTAAATTAGCATGCACCGGATTAATATGTAAGGTCTCAGTTGAAACGCGGTAAGGGTCGTTTGCGGCCATATATTGCAACAATCAAATCATTTTCCTTACCCTACACATCAAGATCATTTGATTGTTCAAACTATAGTAAGTGCTCGTCAATCGATATCTGTGTCTTTCTCTGTGTTGGTCCCACTTTGCATTGAAACGGTATATATTACAGATTTTAGCATATGGTTCATATACGGTGGCTATACCGGACAATCATATCTTAAAATCTTTGAATTTGAGATTTTTTTTTTTTTTGCGGTTTTTACAGGACATTATTGGCCCGTACCGTGTGTCAACAATCTGACTACATCGGTTTCGATCACGAGCCAACTCTTCAAACCGTTGTAGGCAGTTTGAAGATGCCAGATCGCTTTCTACGCCGTGGAGCCATTGTCGCCGACAGCGACCTCTTCGCCTACCGAAAGGCGGTTCACCCTTAAAGATTCGCTGTATCATTCGGTCCGGATCAGCACGCAGAACGTGACCGAGCCAGCGTACTCGCTGTCCTTTAATTTCATGCACGATATCAGGAATTTGCATTAAATTCCTGATCTTGTGATTGAAAAGAACTCGGTAAGTGCCATCGACGTCGCGTTTTGGACCATATATCACACGCATGATTCTTCTCTTGAATGTTAGAAGCCATCTTTCGTACTCATCCGTCAAGGTCCAACTCTCACATCCATACATGACAACAGGTCTGATCAACACTCTGTACAGTTTCAGCTTATCCGTATTTGCAAGATATTTTGATTTCAGCAGTGGATGTTGAGAATGCAAAGCCCGATTGCCAGCGGCAAGGCGAACCTTGATATCCTCGCCCACGCTATTATCGTGAGTGATGAGAGATCCAAGATACTTGAATCTCATCACTCCTTCAAACGTGTGGTTACCACTACTGAAATCAATTGCGTCTTGGTCTCTAAAACCCGAGATTAGATATTTGGTTTTTGACTCGTTGATTTTGAGACCAACGGAAGCTGAACACTGTTCCAGTGGATCAAGTATCTCTTTCACTCCGTTGCCATTTAATCCAATCACACAGATATTATCTGCATAAGCAAGAAGTTGATTGGATTGTCGGAATAAGATATTGTCCTGAGGTGTTACACTTTTACGAAGGATGTATTCCAACATGAGATTAAAAAGTATCGGGGACAGCGCATCTCCTTGTCGAACACCAGTAGTGATTGCTAAAGTTCTCGATAGTGTTCTCAACTTTTACACAGCATTGTGACTGCGTTACTGTCATTTTACAGAGATGTATACATATTTTTTCGGTATTCCTAAATATTCAAGCGCATACCATAGCCTCTCTCGATTGATCGAGTCATAGGCTTGCTTGAAATCTAGGAATACCTGGTGCACATCGCGAGATGTTTCGTAGTACTTGGAAAGAATCATCCGTAGCGAAAAAACTTGATCAGTAACTGACCGATTTGGACGGAATCTTCTTTGGTAGTCACCGACAATTTCCTCCGCTAGAGGAGTAATTCTTCCCAAGATAATGTATGACAGTAACTTGTATGCTGTGCAAAGGAGAGCTATACCGCGATAATTCTCGCATTTCAAGCGATCACTCTTTTTGAAAATTGGGCATAACGCGGCCACTTTCCATCAGGCATCACTTCATTTCGCCATACCAATCGAACAAGGTCGAAAAAACAGTTCCACAAAGTTAGCCCTCCGAATATCAAGAGCTCTGAATTAATGCAATCAACTCCTGGTGAACGATTTTTCTTTAATTTCCGCATGGCCATTGTGAATTCCTCATAGGATGGATCCTCAATGAACATCTACGCGGTCTGTATTTGAGGGTATTCAAACACAGCTTGTGATACTTGTGGAACATTAAGTAAATCAGAAAAACGTTCACGCCATGTATCGAGTACCGCATCGACGTTAACACAGAGGTTTCCATCCTGGTCCCGAATGGCAGTTGATCGAGATCTTAAGGTATGGTGCAATTCGGTGATTCCTTTAAAGAAACCACGCGAATTGTGCTCAATGCTGAGTTGTTGTACTCTAAAGAACTTAGCCTTCCACCATTCTCGCTTCTTCAGTCTACAAATTCTTTTAGCTGTCCTCCTAGCAAGAACTGCTTTGTTTTTCCTTCCGATTGTAAACCGAGTCTGCGCTTCATTATAGGCTATATTTCGTTGCTCAACAGCAAGACGACACTCCTCATCAAACCAATCATTTTTGGGCTTAGTTTTCACTATACCGAGAGTGTGCTGGGCAGCATCGACAACAGAGGTTTTCAATACTTCCCAGACACTGTTCACATCATCAGATTGGTAATTGGATTGCATAATGCTATTGCTGACAAGATCTTGATATTTTCGTTGCGTTTCTTTATTTATCAGACCTTCACAGGAGAATCGCATTGTATATTCTCCTGTCCTCCCTGACTTGTACTTTACATTTTTAACATTTTCACTTTTTTACGGATGCGGGTTGTCAGCCCAGCGATCCAACCAGATTTAGTCGCCTCCCACGACAAGCTCTGGATACTGTGGTGGTATTCTTTGGGTCTCATGTTTCGTTCGTAATATTTACGAAACCCGAATGCCCCCAATCACAGGACCTGTTGAATTTGAGATTCTTTAGTCTTAAGTATAAGTCGTATTGATCTGAAACTTACGCCACATGTTTATGTCGGACGTATAAGGTCTTGGTTATAAATCGATATAGGCTCCTTACAGTGGATCCCAAGTTTTCCTCTTGCTCCTTACACTTTCTCCGTTTTACTACGGTTTACGTGTGATCCCACCTGACACGCACTTTTCCGAAGTGTTAGTGTATCAGATCCATAAAACGATTCCACAAAAGTTAAAATACCATAACAATTTCCATTAATGATTAAGATAATCTATGCATAGACCCATTAGAGAACTTCTAATCTAGTCGCAAGAGATGTTTTCGAAAGCTCCATCACTACGAATTGACGATAGATTTTCTATCAATTTTTGAGACGAACTTGTTTAAAGCTGTCATGGGAGATTAATCAGCTTAGCAATCGAACTGGTTCTTATAAACCAAGCTTTAAGGAACAAATACTAAATCAAAATATTAGAAGTGAATTGGAAAGGAACTCTTGAATTTAAACAAGCTTCTACTTGTGAGTGGCCGTTGATTGTTCTTCAAATGTCAGTGTTGCTTCTCCTATATGACTTTAACTAAATGTTTATAAGTGACTCCCAAATTCCACCAAAATTTTGGTGGTATGAAATACCATATTGTAATATCGTTCGCAAAAATTTAGTGACTCACGGAGCAATGTACCCATATTACACTTTCAAACTGAATTACACACCGACAAAATTAGAGACGTATCAATGTATATCAATCGCTGTACATTCCTCTCGATGCAGTGAATCGTTTCTAGACTGCAATAAATGTTTCAGTGTTTAAATCACTGACTGGCTCAATATGTATGGTCTTTGTTGTCATGCAAACGAAAATTGAACAACAACCCTTGTGCTTAAAACCTGTTCCCTTTGTTGAACGAATATGAAATGGTTCTGCATAATCGACTTCAGTTTTCAGGAATGGTCTTCTAGGTGTGATACGCACTGCTGATAAATTTTCTTTCAACTGTATTCCAAATTTAACATTGAACCGATGACACTTCAAGTATTTGGATATTAAATGTCATGTTAGATTTCGATCGTGTATAATCTAGTATCTTGTTGAAGATGAGCTAAAGTCAATTGTATTCCTACATCCATCGTTTGTTCATGGATCACAAAATACATGCATTTTCCTCGTAGAGGAAAATCTAATCCATAATTGAAAGCCCATTTTCTCAGATTAAATCCTCCAGATTGCAGTAATATTATCAGTTGGGTTTGTGCCGTCCGAGCTTCGTCTATATTAGTATTTCCCGATAATAAATCATCTAAGAAGAAATCACTCTTAATCGGCAGCTAACTGTTGTAATATTTTGATGGCCAAATATCAAGTTGTTTAAGTGACTCCATCGTCTACTGTCAAAATGTTGGTCTGGCGTGGTCTTGTTATATTTGGCAACTCTAAGCCTTTCGTTTCCATGGAGAAATTCGATGAAAATCGCGCTTGTACACGGAAGGTGACTATGGCAGTTGTGATTTCGTTTTCACTTATACCTCAAATTTTCACATATGCTGTGGCCAATAATGTGCAATTTAACTGGTCATACTGGATTACTGTATGGTTTGTTATCTTTAGATGTTCAAAATATGTAGTAAAAATTTCGATGATCCAATATTATTGCTAAAATCGCTGTAAGACCTCGGAGATATTAATGAGTTATTTACGGAGATATTAATGATTTTATAATTTTATAAAACTTTATGATTTAAAACCAATTTTCAAAATTTCAAAATTTTACGATTTCATGATTTCATGAAAATTTTATCAAAATTTCGATATTCAAAATTATTGCTAAAATTGCTCTAAAACCTCTATTTACGTAGATTTTATAATTTTATAAAAATTTTGCCAAAATTTTATGATTTTATAATTTAGTCAAAGTTTTGATATAATCCCAAATTATTGTTAAACTCGTTTTAGGACCTCTATTTACGGAGATATTAATGATCTTATAATTTTATAAAACTTTAGTCAAAATTTTACGATTTCATGAAAATTTCGATAATCCCAAATTATTGCTAAAATAGTTCTAGGACCGAAAATATTAATGATATTATAATTTCATAAAAATTTAGTCAAAATCTTATGATTTCATGAAATTTTTTATCAAAATTTCGATTATTGCTAAAATTGCTCTAGAACCTCTACGGAGATGATTATGATATAATAATTTTATAAAAATTTAGTCAAAATTTTATGATTTTATAATTTTTTTGTTTATTATTTCGATGATTTTGTTTATATTGCTAAAGTCGCTCCGGAACAAAAAATATGATTTTATAAAAATTTATGATTTCATGAAAATTTTGTCAAAATTTCGATGATCCCAAATTATTGCTAAAATCGCTCTAGGACCTCTATTCATGGAGATATTAGTGATATTATCATTTTATAAAAATTTAGTCAAAATTTTATGGTTTTATAAATTTTTTTTTATTATTTCGGTGATCCCAAATTATTGTTAAAATCGCTCTAGGACCTCTATTTATAGAGATATTAATGATTTTATAAAAATTTAGTCAACATTTCATGATTTTATAAAAATTAATCGCTCTAGGACCTCTATTTACGGAGATGATTATGATTTTAATGATTTTATAGTTTTATAAAAATTTAGTCAAAATTTTATGATTTTATAAAAACTTTATCAAAATTTCGATATGATCCCAAATTTTCGCTTTAGGACCTCCATTTAAGAAGATATTAATGATTTTATGATTTAACAAAAATTTCAACCAAAATTTCAATGTGAACCCAAATTTTTGCTACACTCTAGAGCCTCTATTTACGAAGATAATAAGGATTTTATGATTTTATGTTTTTTTTAATTTCGAGTCGTTAACGTCACCATAGGTCATGATTTTGAAGTGGTACCGCATGTCTGTTCGTTCAAATCAGCTTTCAGGCAATTCTTTCCTACAAATGTCAAAAAAAAATCCATCACAAATGGAACTTTAAACATCACACGTTATCCGAGTTATATAGACGAAAGGGTGCAAAAAATGTGAAAATGATGAGTTGACTAAAAATAGTTTTTATTTTATGTATATATTGACAAGATACCACGATGACAAAAGTGGAATACGAATATTTAAAAGCTTGATGGACAGGTTGACAGTGATTTTCGTTTTTTATATACAACCATATACATCTATCTATATGACTTCTCCTAGCTAATATCTATTTAATGAGGGTAGAAAAAGTTCATCTTACGTAGAATATCTATAGTTATATATGTTAGAGTTCTAACGTTTTCGAGAAAGTAAAATATAAATCAAACTTAAGCCATCGTTATTTATATACTTATATACACAAAATACAATATATACAAAAGTAGTAGAAGAGATAGAGAATTTTCAATTTACTTAAATTTATTACAACATCTATTTACATAAATTAACATCGTTTAGATACATTAGTTTTAATGTCTGGAGAAATATAAGCTATATACATGTCCCGGGTGCACAAGACAGGGACAAAAATTAAATCGATTTTTTACTTATGTTATCAAACTCTACATGTTGTTTCTCTATATATGCACATACATATACTCTTATATATGTATATGTGTACGTATAGATTGTTGCATCTGCCAAACTACAATATAATAATAAAATTCCATTACATTACAAAGCACAGTAGCAAAAAAGCTCATATAATTTTCTGCTCCATTTGGTTTTTTCAGCTATTCTCTATATTACAATGAGAATCTGTTTGTTTTACAAAGAATATTTTTCATTTTTACTGTCAGTCAATATATATGTATATGTATGAGTGTGTGTATATAAGAGCTTTTTGCAGGAGAAGAACGAGAAATACAATATTAGAAAATTTAACAAAAGCTTTAATTAAAATCATTAAATTACAGCAAAAGTTTGGTTTGATAAAATAAAAATGGCAATACAATCGATTGTAGGTGCAAAATTGGAATGAACTTTAAGAGTAGTGGAAACTTGGAATCAGGTCATTCATACAATTCGACCCTTGAAAGTGTTTATAATATGGTCACTGTGACATATAATTTTATTGAACTCAAATCGCAACATTTGATATAAATAGGGTTAAAGCATTTGAAGAATTTTGCAAAAGCTTCTTCAAATGAACAACGTCTATCCTTCAAGTAAATGTTGATAGCTGCCTTAAATTTGTGCATTTTATATTCAAACGGAAACTGAAAACCGGCCAACAAATTCCACTTCCGAAGATGCTCGATAAATAAATTCGCGCTTTGCACCTTCGCGATTTTGGCAGCACTCACAGTGCTATAGAATTCACAGTGCTGTATTAATGTATAACAAAAACAAAATTGATAACAAAACTGATCCCTGATGGACTCCGGTATTTGAGGAGTTTGTCGTTTATGACCTCCCATTTAGCACAACGTTGATCTTTTGGCCGTTTAGAAAGCTTTTTATCCACGGTCATCGAATCTAAGCCGTACGTCACAAGTTTACAAACAAGATTCTCATGCCAAACCTTGTCAAAAGCCTTGGATATATCCAAAACGATTGCAAAGGCTTCTCCGTGTTGCTCAAGGTTGATATTCCATTTGTTTGCAAAATACTTAAAGGGATCGGTTGGGGAGAGAATTTCGCGGAAGCCATATTGTTTATCTGAAATTATTTTATTAATCTCAATATAATGGACCAATTGTTGGTTAGTGTATTTCTCAAAAACGTTAGCCACAGCTGACACAATCGATATGAAGGATCAGTTTTATCACAACCACATTTAAGAACCGGTTGCACAATTGCACTCTTCTTATAGGATATGGTCCAATCCTTATAGTTCAAACGAGATGAAAGCTTTTGGAAACAATCTTTCTTAAGATGCTGAAAGAAGTTGCCACATATAAGGTTTAAGATAATTTTTTTTTACATAACTAAGGCGTACTAGAACAGAACGACGTACAGAAGGAATTTGTCGATGAAGTTCAAATCGATGATCAGATATGTCATGAAAACTTATAACATAAACTGAACCGTGAATTAACCAAACAATTACGCTTGGTCATATAATTTAAGATTAACACCTTTGATTGTATATACGAGTTTTTTTAGTTGGTTTGAGCGCCACAGATCTATGCTAACATCGACAATTCTTCTCGTATCAATGTTAAAGCTAGACGTGGTGTAAGATACAGATCAAAACGACCTATATAGTTGAGATTTTTGTATTTTGATTACAAGCAATCCTTCCAGTCAGTCACAATAACATTGTGTAGTTTACACACCCAACAGTGCATCAAGAGGGAAGCTTTTATAAAGATTTAACAAAGAGACATCGAGCACAATTTTGTAGACATAAAGATTTACTTTACAACCATCCCTTGAAGGTTTTATTAAATCTTAAATTTTTGACATTTTAAAACAGATGGCACTGCGAATGGTGTTGTCATTTTTTACATGTAATTTACGTTTTGTGTAATTTACACTCTTTTTTACATAATTTACATATAAAAATGTAAACAACGTTTTTTACATGTAAAATTCCAACAGTGGTTTAATCTATAAATTAACACTGAAATCTGAAAGATTATTAACTTGATCATATCAGCTGGTAAATTATATTATTATACCATCGAGTGAGACTATTTATAAATGAGAAAAGCATATTTGAACTTTGGTGACTTTTCAGCTTAATTAGTACACAGTAAAGTTCTTTGATGAAGCTTAATTTACACGAAACTAGCCTTGTATAAATTTGCCAACAATTACCACCAGATACATAAATTGGGCCCATAGCAAGCAGATTTTAGCAGGTCTGGCAAAATTCGAACTGGAAGAGATGGGTCCGAAGTCTGTGATGATCCATATGTGTTCGAGATCCGTACCTTGACCTCAAAACCCACTTTATCATTGTGGTAACGACAACAGTCATTTTAAGCATAATGTTGATAAACAGACAACATGTAACTAATGTTAACAAATTATTTAATACAGAACCATGACTAAAAAATTTTTTTCTTGTAATTGTTAATCGCATCTTTAAAAAAAATGTTATCGCAATATTTTTATCCACCTTTAGATGCTCGTACACATATTATTGCATCAATCAAGCAATATACGAAAATTATAAAATAAAAAATTAAAATCATAAATTATAAATAAAATAAAAAATATTTATAAGATTTATAACGATTGCAGTTAATAAAAGGAAAAAAATTGTTAACCTCCCATCAACATCATCAACATTTCTTATTGTATACACGATCAAATATTTAGTTTTATATCCTCTCTCCTCTCCATCTTCTGAATCTTCCCAAAAAAAAACTTATTTTACGCAAAATTTAAGTTCTGTTGTATTTGTTCTTATTTTTTATGATTATTATTATTATTTTTATTACTGTTGCTATTATTACGATATTTGTGTTGTCTTAAGCTTCAGTTCTTTTATTGCAATTTTAATTTCGCAGAACGCGTGTGGTCTTATGGTTTTTATTACTTTACATTTTCATATGCGTTCGTGTATTCATTTCGGTTTGCAAAAAAAATTGTATAGTTTGGAGCTGTACACGTTAATGACCCAGTCCGCAAGTTAATAACTGTCAAATGTTGCCACCCGAAAAAAACGATAAAAATTATAATTACTGTGTAAATTGCAGAAGGTATATGTACAACAAAATGAACCCTCTCAATTCGTTGACCGAATATTATGCCGGCCAACATTAAGTACAGAACCCACAATCCACAGTGGCAATATTGGGTATCAATCAAACGAAAACCGTTAGGTCGATAGACTAAGCTGTACATTCAAAAGCTCCATTCCAATTTCTTTCCTTATAAGCTCGAATATCTTTTAGTTCATATTACACTCTTACACTTCGCAGTTTCTGAGTATAGATTCTGGCCACTCAATTTTGCAAATTAGCCCATCACCACTTAATAGTTTGATTTATCTTTGATTAATTCTTCCTTACCTATTGAAAAACAAACAAGGACCAAGGGATTTTCAAGATCTCTGGTATGTTCGTGGTTTATCAACCATACTGCGTTTTGAGCTATGGTAATAATAATCTATGGATTAGAGGCCGTAAACGGCCCTTACTGCGTCTCAACTGACAACTTACGAACCAGTTTTTTTAACGATTGGTGCCCATTGTAGGTGGTCAGCCCAACGAATGTTTTTACACACAAACACGTTTTTATGTCATCGCGGTTACATGAAAAACTCTCTGAACCGTTAGGCTACAACCGGTAAGTTATGGTAATACGCACATAATTGGCTGGAACCTAAGAAGGTTCCGCACTCAATGACACAAATGAAGCCATGTTACTAACCGAAGATTTAATCCCAATTCACAAATGTGCGCTATACGGCCTTGGAACGACTGGACCGGTTTGAACCAATGGCTGGCTAACGGTTATTGAATAAGAGTCGAACACTGATGAACGATCTACTATATATGTATCAAACAAATCTACTACCAGACGATCTAAGATCGTACATAGGGTAATATAAGTTCCAATATCTGGGTAACTACGTGCAGTGCGAGAACCATTCGAAAAAATAAGAGATACTTTTCAAGAAAAACAATTTAGGCGGATTAACAGTTAAACTCTTCCCATAACACACATAGGTGTCGTAGTTGAGACAAAACACACATGTCTACCTGAGACTGTTAGTATATAAAATAAGCGGCATAACTCTGGACAATTAAGTCAGACTGCTGCATCCTTATAACGAACTCATCAATGATAAAGAGTCAAAACAGAGGTTAACGCTTACCCTCCCTTAAGCCAATCTTTGCTTATTTGACAAAAACCGATATTGCTAACATATTGGAAGGTTGTCTTAACTTTCCTAACCCAACAACAAAAATATGTATAGTGAGAATGTAGTAGTGATAAACCAAAACGTGAAAAAATCTTCATTTAGGCGAAATACAATTATGATTTCGTTAAAGCAATAAGAATTTAAAAATGAAATGCAATCTGGGTGAGAAGGTGGTTAGTATTAAATGTCTTTGGGTGACAATTTACTTAGAAACCAAAGATTTTCATGAATTTTCTTTCAATAAAAGAAAAAGGTTACCACACCTGGAATGATAATTTTCTAACCAGGTTTTCTAACCGATGTGCGAAGCGTTGATCCAATATTAACTTCAAAATAAATTGCCAACAAAATGATCGATCCTTAAGTACTAATTTTATTATAGAGTTATCTTCTTATGCGGTTCGCTTGAGTTTCACTATTTGAATGACTACAATTTTTTTCACTAGATTTTGGTCGTCAATCTGGTGGCCTAAATATCAACAAGTATATATTGTTTACATCTATGAATGAATGGATTAACTAATCATGAAATTTATTTCTAATAGATCTATGGATTAATAATTTACAACCAGAACTGTCAACCTTATCAGACAATTAAGTTGTTTTGAAAACATAAAGATAATGGTTTACAGTGATACGGATCGACTAATTCAGAGATGTATATGTCCAATATATACATAAATGGTTTTGTATCACGTTGGTCAGACGGAACAAATAGTTTTTAGTGCTATCCAACATACTCCTGCATTTTAATAAATTTTGTTTCTTAAGGGTTAACTTTACTAGTTTCTTTACTAGACGACGAAAGTCGGTGGTTGATGTTTTCACGGTACCACTCGTACCATCTGACCCTTGGTGAACCGCTGTGATTCTTCCACGTAACCATTGGTTGGGATATAAATTAGTTTCTTGATTGAGAACTAGATCATCCACTTCGAATTAAGCATGACGTAGCAGATTAATGTACATACATCTGCATACGTCATCACAATGAATTGCCAGTGACATTTGTCAATTTAACACAGTATTACATACGCTATTATCCTCACCAACCACGGTACTGCCAACTGCAATCGTGTACGTAAAATCGCGTACTGGCAAACTCTTGCGATGTCGAGCACTACTGGATTCAGGCTCCAATCATGCTGTATAACAGAGCAGAAAATTTTCAGCAGAAAAAATAATTTTTATACTCGCCACCAGGGGCACTACTATCGCTAAAGAGCATTTCTTCTGCTGTCATTTTTGTATAGCCAACAGAATTTTTTAATTTTCTTCAATATTTTAACTATAAAATTATTCAAGGTTTCAAATAAAATATGTATATTATTTCCATAAGATTATAATATACTGTATAAAACGTATTAATTTCATCTACAGTTTAACTACTAATAGCTATGAACGAAACCCCTGTAAAAAATTTTCAGTTTGACTTTCCAGGAGCTTAGTCATCTTATCTCCATACATACAACTATGAAGTTTGAGGATAATCGACCGAGTTTGAGCGCCTCCAGAATTTTTCTAAGTTTTGGCCCATACATAAAAATCAGTTTTTTCACTGTGAGCTATGGATGGACCCCCCTGTAACCAATATGTCATTATGATTTTCCAATAGCTTAGATGACAATACATCTGAACATGAAGTTTGAGGATAATCGACCGAGTTTGAGCAGCTCCAGAATTTTTCAAAGTTTTGGCCCATACACAGTGTTGTGCCTGTATTTTACGCTACGTAATTTACTTGATTTTTAACATGTAAAATATGTATTTTCTGCACTATAATTTTTTACAAAATGTAAAATACAGAAAAATAAAGTAAACTACATATTTTAATTGTTATAGTAATCTTGATTCTTAACTTACTGAATTAGAAATATTTTTGGGACTAACAATTTTTATTAATTATCATTTATGAATCATGCACCGCTCTTTAGGTAGATAAGTAAAAACTTAAAACTGGTATAATTCGTTTGGAAGGCAAAAATGTCTCGTTTCGTTTTCTATGCAATTCCGATTATTGGAAAATGTTCCAAGAAATAAAAATTATAATACAGTCAACCCTGTCTAATCGAACCTCTTCGGGACCAAAAAAAATTGATCCGATTTAAAGGTTTGACTTTTTTATTTTTTGCTCGTACTTTAAGCAATAGTCTATTCAATAGTCAAAAGACTATACAAAGCGACAACTTCTTCTAAATTACTCAATTGTTCAAGGGTGCTTTTATAAATTCTGCTCAGACCTTTCCAGATAAACGAACATCTCGTCAACTTCGCCACTGCCATAATTTTTCAACAGTTTTAAATTTATCGAGCTTTGGCGCAAGTAATGGTTAAAGAAGATTCTAAATGTCGCTCCTCTCCATCAGACGACGAATTATCACTTATTTTATCATTCTAATTATCTGGATCATGTTTTCTTTTCTTCAACACCAACACACTCACTATCTGATTCCAATTGTTTCCGGAATTGTATTTTTCCAATACTTTGACAACCATGAGCAAACTGTTATTTGTTTCAATAATTCCTCTACGTCATTAGAACCACATATTGCTATGATTAGACGATTCATTAAAAGTTATCGATAATTTGCCTAACAAATTTTTCACTTTTGCATTTTTTAATTTTTTATGCTGAAAACAGATAGTCAGAATTTCTGCCGGCAACACTGCTGACAGCGCTGCCTGCAAATTACATGATCGTTTTTTTCTGACGCGTCAAGCAAAATTCGAGCTGTCAAACGGTTTTGTTATTTTTTTGTGCATTATAAAAAATTCGGAAATAAAATTAAATTACCGTATATAGTGAATTAGAGTAAATATTTATTATTTTAATAATATAATCATGTTTTATTTATGTTATTATACATAATGAAGTTAAGTTATGTAGTGAAAAATAAATAAAGGCTATCAATGCGATCGATTAAACCGAAATAAATAGGCGATTTCACGGTTTTTATATATACTACTGAATATAATTCCACGAGATGTATCATAAAGGATTATTTAAATTATTATGTTAAGAAATGTATAAAATGCTTAAATAAAAACATAAATTTGTAATAATTAATTCAGTTTATAATTTTCCCAATCTAAAATTATTCTGTTCCTCCATTTTATTTTGACAGGATACAAAAGTATTTTCAATCAACAGAGAAGTAAATGAAAAAAAAAACAATTTGAACTTAGTTACGATTTACATTTTATTTTGTTTTTTGTGTTGTCGCCCTTATTCTGATCAGCGAATTTAGAATACATGTAATTCACTTCATATAAACGTGTGTGTTCTAATTTCTCTGCTGTCAGAATTCTGACCATCTGTTTTCAGCATTAATTGTAAGATACGTGATGGGCTAGATCGAAAAGATAAGCCGGTTTCGTCCAATTTAAAAATGTTTTTCGCTCGTATACACCAGTCAATTTGCATAATATATCGCTATTTGTGTCAATAATATTTACATCCACGGAGATACCTAACGACAGGTTATGGCGCTCAAGAGCAAACTTTAACTGCAGGGCATTGTAAACCATTTATGTACGTGTGTGTAATAAAGAAGTCTAGAAAGTTTTCTTATAATGGTCCAGTACAAAGTTATTATAGCAAAAATTAAACGAAATAAGTGGCCCATAGTTCCGACTGGAAGGTGGTTCAATTTTAAAGAACAATTTTTATGGAAACAGTTTTATATAACATAACTGATGGTTCAAATTAGAATTGGTCCGATTAGAAGAGGAGGTTATATAAACTGTATAAAAAAAAATTGAATTTTTTTTCCTAAAAAAAATCCCAAATTTTTCGTATAAGTATACATGTTATGAATGTATTATTATTTTATTCGCCTAAATGACTTTATTTAAAAAAAATGTACCAAAAAAGTAATCATTTTGGCAAATTAAAAATTGTGATAACCACATTATGCATCGTATGGCTTACAAACTAATACATGATAAGATGTTTTGATATTAAAAATACTCAATCCCAAGGATAGACAGTATAGAAGCTGACGTCACAACTACGGTATGTTCACCAAATTATAAAGAACAAATCTGTTCAACCAAAATCAAATAGTAAATATGTTAGTAGGTTTCTAGAATGCCTATTAGATGAAGTTTCTAAAATTATTTCCAAATGCCCAATCCCAGGGGTCGACAATATAGAAAAGTGACGTCACATCCACAGTATGCTGCACCAAAGTACAATGAATACAATGTGGCCTGGGATTGGCCATTTGGCAATAATTTTCGAAACTTCATCTAATAGGCATTCTAGAAACCTATATTTACTTTTTGATTTTGGTTGAACAGATTTGTTCATTGTAGTTTGGTGCAACATAACGTAGTTGTGCCATCACTTTTCTATATTGTCGACCCCCGGGATTGACCATTTGGAAATAGTTTTGCAAAGTTCATAAACTTGTATTTTATAGTTCATTCTTTTCTTGTTCACTTGGTTATTGATATTTTTAATTTGCTTTGGTATAATTATGGTATTTTAGAATTTTCATTCAATATTTATGGTACACTACTTTGCCTAAATGATCGCAATTTTATATTTACTCAAACATGTTCATTTTTGACATGTAATTTATGTAATTTACCTATATTTACGTAAAAAATGTATAAAAGTTTTTTTTACCTACAACTGCACAACACTGCCCATACATAAAAATCAGTTTTTTCACTCGCCACACACACCCATTTAAATACACTTAGTATTAAGGAAAAACTTCATATTGCTATTTTAAAATATGAAGTTTTTCCGAAAACTGTCCTAAATACTTGTTGTTGGATTTAAGGACAGTTTAGGACAAACTTCCCGCGAATATATGGCTAAATATTTCAAATGTATGTGTTGAGACAAGATTTCCATAAACGATCAGAATTTTATAGCTTGTAGGGATTGTAATTGTAAGTGACTATTTTATTCGTTAAAGATTAAAACGCCCCAATAATAATATGGTTGGCGTTGAAATCATCCGGGTGAAGCTTATGTATGGGTTCACACAGCTTCTTTGTTTCGTAGTACATTCACGATAGTAGAATTTATATAGAAGTACGATTCTGCATCATACATTATTGTACTGTCGAGATATTAGATCTGTTTCTCAAATAATTGCTTCCATAACTACTTACATATCTAATGAGCATATAGCTAGAACTTGTCGTGTTGATTGATTTTACAGTTCATTTATTCGTATTTTTTCAAGAATGAATGAAGTGAATTTTCCACGATGATAACTTGATATTTTGGGCCATGTATTCATCCTCTAGACTTACCTTATTCTAATTATCGAATTTTTCTTTCGCTCGACATTTTATAAGTAGACAGTGGACCTTTTTATTAACTAGCACATGACTAGAAGTTACACGTGTGCTAGTTTATAAAGAGGTGAAATGTCGACTAAATTGTTTTACATTGCTGTGGCTATGCTCCACTCCTTAGTCATGTGTTTCTTGTCTGTTCAGGTAACTTAAGATAACTGTTCAAGTTTTCTGTAACATCTTCACAATCCATACCATTCTTCTCTGATTTATGTAATAGTCTTGAAAACTCCATTAAAATCTGGATCTTTGTATGATTGACATCCAATGGCCGATTTGTTGTATTCACATATTTTTTTTTAATTCGGTTCAATGAATAAATGCAAATGCTTCATATATCAAGGGAGGTTCTTAAACATCTTTCAATTTGTTATGTCTAGTATGTCATTGCATGACGATACGAAGATGAAGGTGTTCCAACTATTAACTATTTTGTCACTTACATTCTTTAAACTCATCGTTGGTGTAATTTAGCCAGACTGAAAAAAGTGTCAAGTTTGAAAGTTCAATATAAAATCAGTAGAGCTATAAAAACATATCACGCTCGATTTCAAAGAATTAGGATCCGATGATTCCTTGGCATTGAATCCTTATCTTAACAACGTTGTACTGACAACTTGATAGTTCATATGTATGCTATAAGAATGAATGGGTGTTACTTTCGTGTCGAACTTTCACAGTATATTTCCAAGATTAAAAAGCTCTAAAAGCTTAAAAAGATTAAAAAGCTCTATTGTTGGAGGTGTAAAATTTTAGTGCTTGAAATATTACATCATAATTCAAGTTAGTCTTGGCTGTCTATATGGCATTCTTTGGGCAAAGTGAAAGTGAGAATCTTTCACATCTTCAGTTTCGTAAGTAGCCTCTACTCAAGTGAATTGGTCGAGTATTAAACAAATTAGTGAAGTGTTGGAAATATTTAAAATGCTATGAATACCTTACTGTCACTTATTATCAAGCTCTTCATGCCAAATTGAATTCAAACCGGCCAAGTGGTATTATGATTGCCGTCAGAAATGGGAGATGTTCGTAGCTTTATACCCTACTTGATCTAGTCTTAGTGGTTTGTATACTGCTAAAGAACCATCAGAAGAGCTATAATTAACCACGATATATCAAACTGATCCAAAATCCATTACATTCCACGGCTAAGCAAAATCACTGCCCTCCCTAAACTTAAATTATTTAAGATTAGATTAAGCAAGTTTTTGAAGAAGGACTATACAGATTCCTGACATCATTCCTACCAAAGTCTATTAGGTCATTTGGGAGAAGTGTTCCTTTATGGTTTTTCCTACTTTTATTAATTGTTTTTTCCTACGTGTCAAGTGACTCTAGACTTGACCGCATATTGTCACGTAAATCGCAACTACCGTACTTATCTCATTTAATCGAAGCCAAATATAAGCTATCCAGAAATTAACCAAACTATTTTTGGCCACAGTTGTATAGTTATGATGTGGAATATAAATATTCACTCTATTATGTCTAAATGATTTATCGATATTTCCAACACTTCGATTATGCATTTGATTGATGTCATAATCTAGATACAAAATGTCCATTAAGCTATAGTCTATTTAAAGATTCCAAATTGAATGACCTTTAATACGAGTACAACAAAATATTGGATACAATCTCTGCTCTACAACCAACCAACTATGCAGCACACAATAACTATAAATTTTGTTGTAACGTTTATATCTCACTTTTATCGTTATTCGAGTGACAAGATTTCTCATCCAATTTCCCAATTTTCCCATTTCACAAGCAATTTCTTTTTACACGTACATATATCATTCATCTTCTTATTCATGTTAATGTGTATACACACATACGGTACAGTATATATGAACACACATGCACACACAAACACACACAATATATATAAAACCTAATCTCTTTCATATCACTCCCATTATCAAAATGTGAAACGTCACATAAAATTTTTATCATAACACTAGGACATAATATACACAAAAAATTCTATGCTTCTGGTACATACATACATGTACATATATATGCTGCTGCTACATAAAACACAAATGCATGAATAAAATATAAATATTTTTGCATATGGATATGACTACACTATAAAACAGAACAGAACAACCAAAATAGCTCAGAATATTTTCGTGTCATATATCAAAGGTTATACGAACAGATATCTGTACGAATTTTAAAATATGTCGTTCGTACGATAAAACATAATTATGTGAACTTAATAAAAAGCTTGATGATGTTTTCTATATATGCATATGTATGTTATATGTTAGTTATATGTATGTTATATGTATGTTATACGATGTTATACGTATGTTACGTACAATATAAATATTTTTTTAAAAGGGTTCCCTTCATATTTCGTATCTCTTGAATTAGATGACGATGATGATGCTGATGGAATTATTATTTGAAATGTTGTAGGCGGTTTTTATTACTTTGTGTTTGTTTTAGGTGTTATGTTGGTGTTTTAATTAAAATTACTTAAATCCATTAAATTTAATTTTGTTTTGTACACAGCTACACCATAGGCTGTAATTTAATGTTATAACACTGGATCACTTACATCACAATTCAATTATGTTATGTTGGTTATGTTATTATATGACTAATAAAATGAAGCTTTTCAACTATAAGCAAATATTGTTCGTTATAGGTGGGTTCACATCAGTCGGGATTAGTTCAGATTGGCAATACTTTATATAGCCTACAGAATTTTTTGCACGAACATGACAGTCATTAAATTCTTCCTGCGTGTACCTAGTACTGATCGTAGAATGCTATCCTTACACGAAAACCAAATTTGAGATTTTTGGCCTAAAAGTTCGATTTTCGTTGACCATTTAGACGTTTATCTAAGGATATTTCATCGAATGCCGATGGAGCCAGGATTTAAAAAAGGATTTACACCATCGATCGTTTGGACGGTGCGATCGGTGGTGTAAATGAACTCATCTGAGACTCTGTTGAGTTTAGAATCCGTGTGCCGTCCCATCTTCCATGTCAGTCCTAAATAGGCTGGCATAGAGCTATGCAATGTGCAGATGTTTCTACTTAAAATCGGACCTATATAGTTACTTGATCTACTGGAACAGTACTGCGCAAACGTGGACCTCAAACTCATTAAGTTCAAATCTTGTTATCTCTGGACTTACACAACAAGACGAACAATAATTATAATACGAAAGAGGAGATCATGGACAGAAGAAAACGCTTTCAGAAATCAAAATAGTTTGGGTATCCGAACACCGTAATTTTATGAAATCAGCGAATACCGATTACATTGGCTTGGTTATGTTCCACGTTTTGACCTGGGTCGAATTGTGAGTGATTTATTAAATAACAAGACAGATTTAATCCCTGTAATGCCAAAATACTTTAGTGGTCTCGGTAAGTTCAGAGAATAAATCATTATTCTGAGATAGTATAAAGAAACGGAGATTATAATAGACAAAGTTTTTCTGGACGCTTTGATTCGATTCAATTCGTGTGAAAAGCAAACCTGTACCTGAAAAAGATAAAGTCCAAAGTTAAAACCTCCTCGGGGTCGGAAATATAATTTATATTTTGTTCAGCACGGGCGAGCCAATTTAAAAATATGGAATAGTTTATAATCCGATACTTTATAGTGGGCCAATATATCGAATGTGACGAACTTACAATAACGAAGTAACATACTAGCCTCAAACCTTTTATAAGAGCTTGACTTACTTGTCCTGAAACCTTACTTAACTTGAAATATTGTTGAATGTCAGGGTTGAGTTTTAACAAATTCAACTTTTACCTGAGGTGGCCCAAAGATTTTAAATTTCTTTCATGTACATATCTCCAATTTTAAGAGCAGATGACGTCTACTAGGCTGGACCATCTCACTCTCTTGGGGCAACAGCTTTTATCTCTTTCCAATATTTACCAAGTTGTATCACTTCAGCTAGCATTGTTTTCTTCCATGTCATCTCTAGTCTGCCTACTTCTATCCTCGTCATATTCCCTTTAAACTTTCTTATTGTGTGGCCAATCCATCTGCACTAGCGGCTTTTTATTTTAGTCTCTATTTCTTACTTATTTGTTTTTTTCTATCCAGTTCAATGGTAGTTATGGTGTGAGGCCAGCAGCATTTCAATATTATGATGGTTATCTTAAGACGAACTTCATTATAGCTATAGATCTGATAGCCGCCTGAGTGTTTGAGTGTGAGAAGGCATATGTCATTTTCATAGTCCAGACCATTGAGTTTACTCGTTAATCACCATTGTATGTCAATTAAATACGTGACATTAATTTTCCGCATTTATTGGTGAGAGTACGAATCGTTGCCTTGCTCATCGATATTTTTCATTATGTTTGATTTTATATTGAACCGGGTTTCCAGTGTCCATATACATCTCTTGTGTGCGGATTCACAAAGTGTCTACCATATCGTATCAATCGTTCCTATTTATCGTATCAAAAGCGCGTTCGAAATCGACGAGGTGCAGGTACAAAGATTAATTCGATTCACTGGATGGTTCTCAATAACGATACGGATTGTGTTGATGTGGTCAATGCAACTGCCTCCTGGTTTAAGGCCAGCTTATTCTTTTTTTCTAATTTTGCATTGATCTTAGGTGAGATTCTGTCAAGGATGATTATTGTGAGTATCTTGTTTTTTGTATTATGAGGAGAGAGATATCACGCCAATTTTTCTCATTATCTTAGATCCCCTTTCTTGGGAATTATAATTGTCAAGCGTTTTTTAATTTTTGTGGGATTCTTCCAGAATTCTCCACTTCTTTGATTATTGGTGTTAGTGTACTAGAAGCTGTAGATGAATTTCGTTGAATATTTCGGCAGTTACACTGTCTGTTCTAACAGTCTTATTATACTCCAACTTTTTAATGGTTGCTAGTTTCGTTAATGACGGAGCTTTCTATGTTTAATTGTTCTACATCCATCGTTAGTACTTCACCATAGTCATCCCTTAGGTATTATGTTTGTAAGTCTACCGGTGACATCTATTACGCACTAGTGTATAGTGATTGCATATTTTGGATGACAGCTGCCTCTTCAACAGCCTTGAGAATGCTTGCTGAATATTTCCTTCGATCATTCCTTGCCATCTTCTTAACATGAAGTGCTGATTTAGTCTGCTTCAATCTTTTTCCATGAATCATCACTAATCTAACGTTTTCGATTGTCAGTTGGATCTTATTCGATCTTAATGCAAACTCTTTCAGTATGGTTCCATTTTCGTTCGTTACTGATGGCTTCATTTCTATGGAGATTGTGTTGGATCGTTTCATTGAAGTGGGAGTTGTTTTTTTTCCGCAACTTTCAATCTGTTGTAAATTTCCATCTCATTGTCTTTAAGTGTTTCAAAGCTGCTGGGTTGTTTCGTAATTTGATGTCAGGAATCTCTTGTTGACCATGACGTTGTGCATATCTGACTTTTAGTTCTGCCATCCAGTGATTGTGTGGGCCCTACCGCCACCTTTGAACAACTGATTTGTGATGCAGAAATCTACGAATCTAACTCCACCAAATAGTTTGCAAAAAACTGAAGATATTATATGGCCGAATCAAAACGGATTCAAAGTAAGGGGTCATATCGTTAACTTCTAAAAACAATTGATTGAATATTCGAAACACTTACGGACAATATATACTTATAAAGGGTGATTTTTTTGTGGTTAGGATTTTCATGCATTAGTATTTGACAGATCACGCGGGATTTCAGACAAGGTGTCAAAGAGAAAGATGCTCAGTATGCTTTGACATTTCATAATGAATAGACTTACTAACGAGCAACGCTTGCAAATAATTGAATTATATTACAAAAATCAGTGTTCGGTTCGAAAAGTGTTTCGCGATTTACGTCCGATTTATGGTCTACATAATCGACCAAGTGAGCAAACAATTAATGCGATTGTGACCAAGTTTCGCACTCAGTTTACTTTATTGGACATTAAACCAACCACACGAATGCGTACAGTGCGTACAGAAGAGAATATTGCGTCTGTTTCTGAGAGTGTTGCTGAAGACCGTGAAATGTCGATTCGTCGCCGTTCGCAGCAATTGGGTTTGTGTTATTCGACGACATGGAAGATTTTACGCAAAGATCTTGGTGTAAAACCGTATAAAATACAGCTCCTGCAAGAGCTGAAGCCGAACGATCTGCCACAACGTCGAATTTTCAGTGAATGGGCCCTAGAAAAGTTGGCAGAAAATCCGCTTTTTTATCGACAAATTTTGTTCAGCGATGAGGCTCATTTCTGGTTGAATGGCTACGTAAATAAGCAAAATTGCCGCATTTGGAGTGAAGAGCAACCAGAAGCCGTTCAAGAACTGCCCATGCATCCCGAAAAATGCACTGTTTGGTGTGGTTTGTACGCTGGTGGAATCATTGGACCGTATTTTTTCAAAGATGCTGTTGGACGCAACCGGTGAATGGCGATCGCTATCGTTCGATGCTAACAAACTTTTTGTTGCCAAAAATGGAAGAACTGAACTTAGTTGACATGTGGTTTCAACAAGATGGCGCTACATGCCTCATACAGCTCGCGATTCTATGGCCATTTTGAGGGAAAACTTCGGAGAACAATTCATCTCAAGAAATGGCCCGGTAAGTTGGCCACCAAGATCATGCGATTTGACGCCTTTAGACTATTTTTTGTGGGGCTACGTCAAGTCTAAAGTCTACAGAAATAAGCCAGCAACTATTTTAGTTTTGGAAGACAACATTTCCGAAGAAATTCGGGCTATTCCGGCCGAAATGCTCGAAAAAGTTGCCCAAAATTGGACTTTCCGAATGGACCACCTAAGACGCAGCCGCGGTCAACATTTAAATGAAATTATCTTCAAAAAGTAAATGTCATGGACCAATCTAACGTTTCAAATAAAGAACCGATGAGATTTTGCAAATTTTATGCGTTTTTTTTTAAAAAAAAGTTCTCAAGCTCTTAAAAAATCACAACCAAAAAGAGCCAAGTCGCAGAAGAATGAATATTCAACGGACAAGGAAGAGTTAGAAAGAGAAATTAACTGGATGTTGAAGAAGGAAAATGCTAAACAAAATAAGAGAAATAAAAAAAGAAAAGCTGAGTCCTCAACAGAGGTAGCAAAATCACCAGCTCAACAAAATAAAGCACCGAGGGTGAAAACCCCACCACCGATTTTTATAGTAGGAGTAACCAACGAGATTGCGGAACAAGATTACAAAATCACGGCTCGGAACAATAATGTATAACACTTCTAATCCAAACGCATACTTGTCAATGAAACTGAATACGGAGAAATATCAGTGGTTCACAAACCAAAATAAAAACGATCGTCCCATCAAGGTCATGGCTAGAGGTCTACATCCAACCTGTCAAAGTTATTCAATAATGGGAGATTTAGAAAATAAGGGATTTAAAATCCTTGATGCCGTGAATATTTTTGAAAAAAGAGAGATGTAGCGGAGAGAACCGACTAGAAGCAGTTTCAAAAAGAAAACTTCCCCTGTTCATGCTATCGTTTGATAAATCCGAGCAAATAGAAAAAAATTACAATATATAACTGACATACTCAACATGCGAGTTAAGATGAAGCTGTTAAAAAATGCAGTACAAAAATAGTACAATGTAAAAAATGTCAAGGTTATAACCATACGCAAATATATTACGCACGCGAACCAAGATGTGTCAAATGTGCTGGAAAGCAGCCAACACAAACTCACAAACTATTTAAAGAAGAACCAGCAAAATGTATAAACTGTAATGGGCAGCATCCGGCGAACTACAGAGAATGTGAGGTTGCCATGCAACTACAGAAAATGAGGGATCAGGTACGCAAACCCCTTCTAAAATGAAGTACATATGCGTAGGGAAAATTATACATATGCGCAGGCCACTTCAAATTTGAAAGAATCTGACACCAACAGAACTGAAAAATTCATAAACACTTTCCAAGCAATTTTAAATAGTCTTGAGGAATAGAATAAACTAAATAAGTTAATTCTGGATCGACTCAATCTGCTGGAAATACCAAATTCCAAAATAGCTAAAAAGAAATAATGTCTATACTATACATAGTACAGTTCATAATTCCATAGCAAAAACCAGACATCAAAACTACTCATTAAGAATAGCCATATGGAATGCAAACGGATTAACACAACATCTAGCAGAATTAGAATGAAGACTATATTAACTTATTCCAGAAATTAGGAAGTAACTTCATTATCGGAGGTAACTTTAATGCCAAAAATACCTTTTTGGGGTTCAACATTAACCTCTCCAAAAGGCAAAGAATTACTTGCAGCGGGTCAATACTCAAACTGTGAATTTTACTCAGGAGGGAAACCAACGAACTGGCCATCTGAATCTAACAAAATCCCAGACCTTATAGATTTCTACATCACTAAAGGTATATCGGAACACTATATCTTCTTAGAAAATGACGAAAATCTAATATATGATCATTCTCCTGTTATTATGACGGTTAGTGAAAATGTGATAGAAAAAATAAATTCACCTCAGCTCACAAACAACAAAACCAATTGGGAATTGTTTAAGCAGTTAGTAGAGGAAAGAATAGATCTTCAAGTACTAATCAAAAGTGAAAATGAAATTGAAGAGGAACAAGACAAGCTCCTTGATGTCATACAATGGTCCGCTTGGGAATGCACTCCCAAAATATCATTGAGGAAAGAAAACTTCGTTATTTACCTAATAGAAGTAAGAGAACTAGTGCGCCGTAAGATAGAACCACCTTAAACAACTTAAGCCTCAAACTTAAGGCACTTATAAAAGCAGTGAAAAATGAAACAACTGGAAAATACCTTTGTTCTCTAGCTCCATCTAAAGATACCGAATATTCACTTTGGAAAGCAACAAAAGGGTTGAAACAACCAAAAACGCAGATCCTCCCAATCAAACCAAACAATGGAAAATGGGCCAGAAGTGCGAAAGAAATCGAAAATCTGATTTCGAAAATATCAGTTCTGTAACATTGAAAGAACTAAAAGCTGAAATTAAGAACTTAAAACCAAATAAAGCTTCTGGTTACGATCTGATAACAGGGTAAATAATGATGGAACTGCTTGAAAAAAGCACCTGTAAATCATTGCAGATGCTCAATGCGACACTCAGGAATAAATATGTACTAATGCAGTGGATATTAGCAGAAGTAATAATGATTCCAAAACCTGGCAAGCCACCGAATAATAGGGAATCTTACCAGCCAATTTCACTTTTACCAACAATAGCGAAATTGTTTGAGAGGCTGTTGCTCAAAAGATTAAAAAGGATCATAGAACAAAAAACCTTATCCCAGATCATCAGTTTGGTTTCAGAGAAAAGCACTCAACTATAGAGCAGGTTCATATGCTTACAGATGTCATTGAGAATACATTAGAGAAAACAGGTTTGCTCTAGTATATTTTTAGATGTGGCGCAAGCCTTCGATAAGGTGTGGCATAGAGGTTTACTCTTCAAATTTCATAGGGATTTACCAAAACAATATTATATGATTTTAAAATCATACATTTAAAATCGCCACTTTCGGGTGAAATATGAAGAAGAATATTCCGAGCTAAAAAAGATATCGGCAGGAGTCCCGCAGGATAGTGTTTTGGGACCTAGTCTTTACCTACTCTACACCAGAGATTAACCTCAATTAAACGAAGTTACCGTTGCAACATTTACAGATGAAACTGCAGTTCTCTCAGTAGGAGAAACTGTCGAGGAATCTACAACGAAACTTCAAGAAGCATGTGACAAAATCATAAAATGGACAAAAATGTGGCGTATCGGGCGTATTGAAATCCACGCATGTGAATTTTACTAATCTAAAAATCAGCTACAAACCTCTAATCATTAACGATCAGCAGATTCCGTATGCAAATAAGGCTTAATATCTAGGGATGACCTTAGATACCAGGCTCACGTGGAAAGAGCATATTAAAAAGAAAAAAGGTGAATTTAATATCAAACATTGGAAAATGTATTGGCTGCTCCGGATAAACTCGGAATTGTCAACTGAAAATATATTACTGTTTTATAAACAGGTGTTAAGCCTGTATGGAATTACAGATTACAGCTTTGGGGCTGCACAAAGAAAACCAACACTAAAATAATACAAACTTTTCAAAACAAAGTGTTACGAGGTCTAGTTAACGCTCCGTGGTACATTAGGAATGATGTCGTCCATAGGGACCTAAATATCCAAAAGGTTGAAGAAGAAATAAAAAAAACTTGCCATAATTCATGGACAACGTATTTATCAACACGTGGTATGTTGGACACTTCACATGCATAGTCAGACGTTTGCAGAGAACGAAACCACATGATTTAATGGATTAAGGACATCAGGGCAAATACTATTTCAGTAAATTACCTATAAATGGAGCTGGCCAATGGGTCTCTTCGCATTCACAAGTGACTTAATTAAGAAAGAAAAATTACTGGTTGAATTGTATTCAATTGTAATAGTTAAAATAATAATAAAAAAAAAAAATTGATCACCAGGTATTATCGGTACTGTTGACAACGTCTCCTTCGAAATATTCTTTCCATCGAAGATTTGTTTTAAATTTGCTTTTACTAGTTAGTAGTTTCTGATTACACCACAATTTCCGAAGTTGGATTTTCAATACCAGCACTTTGAAGGTAGCTCCAACCCGAGTTGGCTTAAACCACTACCAAGCCACCTCGTAAGATTTCATACACCGGTTTTGAACTGTACAGACTGTACAGTCTTATAGTTATTATGTTCGGTTTTCTTGCACTTTTTGTAATGTATATACCTACACCATTCGTATATTTTTGAAAACCGTAACTAATCTCTTCTGGATTATATACGTATTGTGATTCTTCTGAATGTGTACACAATTGTACGAATATAATATTTTGGGTATATATCTTAATGTTTTGCAACAACAAACAAATAAATAAGACGACATGAAAAGTAAATTAATTAATACAAAAAATAAGAAGAATAATGCATTTTAGTCAAAATATGAATTTATTTATTTATATTTGTGGTTTTTATTATTATTTATAATAAATGTAAATTCTTCATTGTGCCTCACCACAGTGCATATATATATATACAAATTCAATTTATATTATACTCGTCGTCTGAGAAATAAGTGTTAAGCCCATCAACCATCGTATTGTATGCACACCGATATTTTATGACAAATTAAATGCAATAATTCAGCCCCGTCCGGCATGTTAAATAATAATAATTGAAAAAATTAATAACAAATCGTATATAAAAAATATTTAATCGCGATTATTGTGTCTCGCTGGCTGGATACATTTCGAATTACAAACTATAAAATGTGTTAAGTTACAACGTTTAAGCCATAAATTTGGTTTATTTTTGTATAATCCACCGCGTAATAAAATCGATTTTTTTTTAAGAATTCGAGCTTACCTTTATTGTTCCTGTATGAGACCAAACAAAACATAATCTTAAATGATTTAATTAAAGTGGTCATCACATTTATTGACTTTATTCTTTCATTTTTTTTGCTTAAATATTAATTTAACTTCCCACAGCTTTTTTATGGTCCATATACGAACCTGGGTGTTGTATTAATATTACGTCAGTTGTCGGTTGTTCATTTACACAGTAATTCTTTCCAATGAAGCAATACAATGGTTAAAGTATTTGCGAACGAAGCAAAATTCGTCTAGCACTATAGTCAGCACTACAAAGTCATCCAAGTGGATGCTTTAGAGATTATAGTCAAAAAAAAATTTTTTTTTTGTTTGATTTTGTCATTTCTCGCATAAAACGACATAAACTGGTTAATTTAACGAACCTGCGGTGCTTTAACATTTCCCTAACCAGAACCAGTACAAAAATGCCTGAGTCAGTACAAAACTGCCTGGTTTTCATCAACTGTTCTGATAAAGATATTTTGCAGTTTCTGGAAAGCAGCAAATAATAAGTTGCCAGAACGACTGAATATTACATCGGGAATTTGTTGTTGGCACTTTCCCAATGTTGTGTCTCAATGGTATCTTGGGCTCCTGAATATGCAATATGGACTACGTATCCTACGTAGTACTTAAGAATAGGAACCACAGCAAATGAGCTGCAAATTTGTGATTGTGAAACTATTCAGCTTAAGGACAACGAATGGTCGGTGCAGATGAGAACCGTTGATCCGTAAAGAGCATAATGACATAATAGTCTGTAAAGTGCTAAAAAGATATTGCTAAGAAACACTGCCACATCACCATTGAGAAAAACTGATACGTTGCAGTCTCTATTGATTGTGAACCTGAGGTTATATAGTATTTTAACAGCCGCTGGTGTATAGTCTCCCGAGACGAATTATCAAACAGAACTCAATAGAATAACTTCTTCGAATATTTCTAACTGCTAGAAATGGACAGGTACACTAACCTTTAGTTAATTAACAGAGAAGTGACTCTGACTCTGAACTCATCTTTAATTTGTCTTAGTATGAGCATATTGAAATATGTGCATCGAGGAAATCATGGAGACTCTTCTGCGACAAAATGGAAGAAGTCTCCGAGACCTCTCGTCTTAGGAAGATTTTGTCTTCCAATCCTACCAGTCCCAGTTATTTAATTAAACCAGATGAATCCTGGACTGCTTCTAGTAAGGAATCCTTGGAACTTCTCATCGAAACACACTTTCCAGGAAGCTTCGATGAATCGATAGAGACTAGTACTCACCAAGAAGCACACTCACTGCGCATATAAGATATCGTAACCAAAGAACGAATCCTATGGGCACTTGAAAAATTCATACCCTATAAATCGGCTGGTCCTGACCGAATTATTCCCGCGTATCTTTAGAACAACTCGAGGATTATGCTCCTCTGGTTGGAGTAATCTTCAAAGGGTGTTTAAAACTAGTCTGTACTCCGTGAGAGTAGATGGAGGTCAGAGTGATTTTTATTCCGAAGGCGGATAAATACTCGCAGGGCTACTCAAAAGCCTTAAGACCAATAACTCTATCATCTTTTATATTGAAACCCTTAAAAAGCCTGATGAATATCGACATACGTGCAAAAATAAGGCCTAGTGACTGGGCTCAGACTCAGCACGCTTACTGTAAAGGGAAATCTGTGGACACAGCTCTGCATGCCCTGGTCAGTACAATTGAGAAATCATTATTCTCGCAATAGTTTTGTATGGTGGCGTTTCTTGACATTGAGGGCACCTTTAACAATGTAAAAAAGGAGGCAATTCTGGAGGGATTGTCACTACTAGGGTGGATTACTCTATAATTGGGTTAATCAATCACATGCTTGGGTGCAGGATGATTAACTCGGAGCTGGGGGATTCCACCATCAGGAGACGGGTGACTAGGGGAACCCCAAAGGGGGTTGTCCTGTCTCCTCTTCTCTGGAACATAGCAATCAATTTGTTGTTCTTAAGGCTGTATAGAGAGAGGATCGGAGTGATTGGTTATGCAGATGATGTAGCGATAGCTGTCTCTGTGAAATACATAAGCACGGTTATTAATTAATTATTATGAGGTGGGTCATCAAATGTGGACTGGCAAATAACGCGTCTAAAACTGAATTGGTACTATTTACTAGGAAATATAAAATCCCTTTAGTAGATCAACCTCTCCTTAATGGCAAGAGACTAGCTTTTACAGACAAGGCAAGATTTCTAGGCGTAATCTTGGACAGTAAACTTAGCTGGAAGCTCAACATTCTGGAAAGAGTAAACAAGGTCAATATAGCATTGTTCTCTTGAAGGAACGCCGTCGGCATTCAATATAACTGGCGCAATTCAATATCCAGGTAGTCTGTGTTCCCAGCCACTTAGAAGTCATGGGAAACTGAAGGGCGGACGAGCTAGCGAGGCACGGTACAACTTTCCAACTGCTATTGGAAAGAGCAAAGTTGGGTAAACCCATTTAAGAACTCAAGATTTTAATAGCGAACAGTAGGTGGACGAACACCCTCTCATGAAGAGTTGCAAGACAAGTCTGGCCAAAGCTGAACTTTAAACGATGAAAGGCACTTATCTCCCTACAAAGATGTGAACTTAAAACGATCGTGGGGATACTCACAGGACACTGCTTTCTTGGAAGACATGCGAGGAGGCTGTTTCTGGAAGTAAAAGACTTTTGCAGAAGCTGTAAGGACGAGGAGGAGGAAAGGACGGTAGTCCACCTCCTATGCTTATGCTCGGCTTTGACACACAAAAGACATGAATATTTGGGTAAGTTTTTAATGGACTGCCTTTCTGATCTCGAAAACTGTAATGTGCGAGACTTATTACGCTACATAAGAAGCTCAAGCTGGTGTGCTGTAGCAGCCACTCAACCTAACCTTACCTATGGGCATATTGACCCAGTGATCAGTTCGGAAACGAAGGTAATCTTTCAAAACGGTTCCTTGGTGGAGTGAGGAACTGGAAGCACTTGAGAAGAAACTGAGAAAATTGATTTGTTTCCCCGAATAAAAAATCATTAACCATTGGCATATTATAGTCTTCGATGTTTATCAACCGAACTAAGATTCTAGAATGGTTTTAATGTATTTCCTGGCATGGAAGAGTGGACCCGAATTAAGCTTTCATTGAAATTATAGTATAGAGTATGCAGACAGATCGGATAAGTCACATGAGCACGAGATATGAGTCGGACAGCTAAATAGATTCCTAGCGCGGGCTTAGGATTGTCAAAGCTCGATAAAACAACGGGGATTTCGGGGAATATAGTGGAATAGGCAACCACTTTGAGCTCTTATTGGTGCAACGTTCTAGTTTATTGGCAATCTGCAAGCAACTGCGGCCTTTATTGGCTGTCGACATTTCGAAATTTGAAATTTGAGAAATATTTACTATTTCACACCACTTTCACAGTACGTCTACTGGCACATCACATTGATGACAAATCAATATAATGAGTACTGATCTAGGTGATGTACCGTTGTGTTGATAATGAGCCTAAGTGTCGATGTGTATCAAAGCGAATATTATACCACAAAAGATGATTTGGTGCTCTTTAATGTACACTTTGATAAACTGATTGAGTATGACGATATGAGAAGGAGAGGGAGATTCCGAGAACCTCACCTTTAATTAATTTTTGATCCATGTGATCCTATACTCAGAGTGAAAATACATGAGTAATGAGTAATACGATTAAGAGTCCTGCTATTTTGACACAACTTGATGAGTGTTTCGTTTTTCAAACGACCACTCTTAAAACCCAAGCGACTCTTGGAAGCATGAGATGTGTTTATAACTCTTTGAGCATTTTATTCAACAAACCATGAACGATCTTTATTTCGATGGTTTATCTTCTGACTTTTAGGCTGGTTTCAGACCATGCGGCATTTTGTTATTGGAATCAATCTGTGCAATGTTTGTTTGTTTTTATCTCTACAATCTGTTTCGGAGCCCGAGGCACTTCCAACTCTTTCGCGGTTCGCTTATTTACATCCTTTCCTTACGCCAATACAGCCAATTCGAGGACGTACGGCTATAGGTCCGATTTACGAAGAACTATCTGCACATGACAGCCTTTAGTACTGACATGGAAGATGGGTTGGCCCATGAATTCTGCACTCCAATAGATGGTCATAGATGTGTTCATTTACACCACCGATCGTAATCGTATGGTGAAAATCTCTTTTGCATGCTGCCCCTATTGGGATTCAAACCCGGTACCTCCCGCTCCAACTGCCGCAGTTTTAACCACTGCGCCACTTGGGCAGTCTGTGCAATGTTTACTTCACATCTTTTTTGTCACTGATATCTCGAAATCTTCGTGTTTTGTTTAGAAGAACTATAATTACCAATTGCTCTCCGTTTGAGACACCTCTGAAAATAACTGGCCATCTGTGAATAGATCCTCACAATATACGAAAAAGGTTATGTGATCAGGAAAGAGACACATACTATAGCTTAAACAACTCTAGTTGTCTGAACTTAAGCCAGGCTTAAACCCGATAGTCACCAATGGGTTGTAACACAAGTACTTATGGAAATTGCTATAGTACCAACTTGGATCCTCTGGGCAGCAACTATCACTACGATAGATGGTATTCCACCTTTGAAAAGTTAATTTTATTAATTTATCAATATCATAGCGGCAATTAAGAATATAAATTCCAATTTCCAATTCCTTCATCTATACCAGACTCGCATTTCATCAACGATTTGAATCGATTCCGCTTTCCAATTACAGTTTTAATACTTTGTATTGTGAGGCGCGCGAAAATTGATTAAATTGACGGATAACATGAAATATGTACGACTATACGAGAGTTTTGTACACAAAATAGCATTTTATAAAAAATATTTTATTAATCATTGATAAAACTAAGAATTCTTCTCGAAGCGGTAAATCAACAGAAATTAATTTCTTATATTACAAAAATATGCCGTTTCCTCGCGTACTAATCATAATTACTCGGGGCCATTGTGCATATAAGAAATGGTAAGTCGTTTATCTTACACATCCAAAGTAGAATATAACCCTATACAATGTAATAGCTGGATGCAAAAATTGATAATCAAATCAGGTGCTAAATGTATTCTATGACCAACGATGACTTGCATACATATTTAGAGTATAAGATTCATCATGAATCATGGTACTTAGATAAATTGTAAGATGTAACACGTAATATAGTGTATGCTGGTGGAAAATAATTCGACCATCAAATTATTGACCAAAATAATCAATTTCTGTACACACCACAAATGAGTCGTCTACATTATTATCTCGTTGGGTATCATGTTTCTCAACAACATATGATGATTTCATTTCGCAGAATTCAGTCGGACCCAAAAAATAAAATCGAATTTCATTTCAAACCATATTATAATAAGACATAATGTATGTGTATATATGTGTGTGTGTATATGAACGTCCAAAATTACATTTTCATGACAAGGAATATCATTAACTGATTTCTTTTTATCAGTGTCTCTTAACCTTTAATTAGATTTGGTACCAACATGAACTGAGTTGTAATTTACTGAAGCATAACATTCGCTTAGTTCATGGGTGTTCGAACTTCATTGTTCAGTTAATCCAATCGAATTATTGTTTGTTTGTTTGTCTTTATCTCTACAATCTGTTTCAGGCCTCGAGGCACTTCCAACTCTTTCGCGGTTCGCTTATTTACGTCCTTACCTTACGCCATTACAGCTAAATCGAGGACGTACGGCTATAGGCCCGATTAATGCAGAACCACCTGCACATGACAGCCTATATAGTACTGAGATGGAAGATGGGTTGGCCCATAAATTCTGCACTCCAACAGGGGGTCATAGATGTGTTCATTCACACCACCGATCGTAATCGTATGGTGAAAAATACGCTTTTAACCACTGCGCCACCTGGGAATATAAATTCCGGGTGGTCAATCGAATTATTAGTACTAGCATCTTGTACTTCTGAACCTTTTCCTTATCACACTTTTACTACTGTAATACTGTACTGCGAACTCTGCTTTGACAGTATTGAAAACTTCGGTTGCTCATGAGTCGTTTGGTTGAGTAATGATATAGCCAATAATGAGGATCAAGCTTAATTTGCAAGTCAATATTAAGATGTTATTGATACAAAGACGGGTACATGAATCTGAAAAATGTGTTGAAAGCACAATAACTCTAATGAATATGGAATGATCTTAAAGCTCCAGTCAATTCACTTTTATGACCAGGATATGGAAGCCTTGATGTTTAATTGACGATGCGATGGATAAACAACTACAAATGATCTGTGGAAGTTAAAACCAGGCAGAAACCTATCAATAGTTCCGAAAGCTTTTACACCCCAGCCGAATAAGCTGTTTACAGTGGAGGGTTGTAATTGAGGTTGAAAGATATTGAACTCCATATCTAAAGGCGGAGTGGAAGACTTGTTTCAAGTTACAGCCCTATAAGTGATATTTTGCAACAGTTGCGTTTACCAATTGAAGATTTTACTTTAACCACTGGCAAATATTGCATTTTGAAGGAAAGCTGTCTGCTGTGGCTTTTTGTAGTTTAAAATTCAGATGATACTTCCAAAAAAGTTTATTACCCAGAGAAACACCAAGGTGTTTGACATAGGCTAAGGTACTAACCCGACACCTGAAAAAGCTGCAATATTCCTCCGCCTTGTAAATATAACTAAATTGGTTTAAGACGGGTTCACATGGAAACTCGTATCCAGACACCAGTGTTCTATAATGTTAAGAAAGTCTTGAGTTAAATCTGACAAGACATAAAGGGGCTTGCCTGAAACTGTTAGAACCACATCATCAGCATAACTTTGAGCGTCAATATCGGACTCGAGAAGAATAACAAGAAATTCGCCAATTCCCAGAAACCACAACAGGGGTGAAAACCCACCTCTCTGTGGGCATTAGCCTTGTTCGAAATAATGGTAGCCTCAACTTATCCACCTGATAATGTATGATCCGATACCAAATTAAGTATATGCACATCCGTAATCGAGACGAATATAATTTTATCAAAGGCTCCTGCAATATCCACAGTGCATTTATAATAATTCAATCTAATAATCTAAATTCTAGTTACGAGTTCAAGTAAGGCAGTCTCACAGAATTTGCCCATGGTGTAAACATATTGCATATGAAGCTTTGGAATAGCCCAACTAAATGAAGTAACTCTCAATTGAGGTATTCATAGTTTCAGACCCCTTACACCATGGAACGATATACGATCGTAGAATGGTTTAAAATATCACATCGTTACGCGGAACTCACATTTAAGAGCCATGACTGGTACATATAAGGATGTAATTTAAAGATGAATTTTGAATTTAATGTTTATATACCATAATGACTCTCGGAAACATATATGTTATATGTATGACATACATTACATTGGGAGTCCCATATCATTTCAATATTTTGACATTTTTTGTGCACAAATCGAAAAAGACACATAATAAAAAGAAAATCTGAATCCGAACAATGTTCATCCTCGTTTCGAAATCGAAATGAAAATATTATCCGGGTACATACAATATCTACATATATCCGAGTGGTATATAGATACAAAGTCAAAGGATAAAAGGACTGAATACTAATTTATTATTGTATGTCTCTCGAGATTTGATTCAATATTTGACATATTTGGGTTCGAAATATTTTTTTTTGAACTACTTTGAATAAATTTATTTGTTATATTTTGTTTGTGAAAATTTAAGGGTTGCAATATTTTATTGGTGTTAGGGATGGTTCCATTTTTGCTTTAAATTTGAAAAAAAACTATAAAATTACCATATCGAGATTAGAAAAATAAAGCAATTCATAAATTGCGATATACTGTAACAATGATGCAATGTCACATGTCCTACTTAAAAATTAATAATCGCTGTCTCATAACTTATCCCTAAGTGAACAGCCAAATCACAAAGCTGCGACAGTTGGATCTGGATAAACTGGGTTCAAATTACGATAGAGACTCTATAATGGTTGGTGGTGAGGATCAACACATATCTGGCATGGAGCTATGCAATCTGCAGATGGTTCGTAAATCGTAAAGTAGGACGTCAATAAGCAAACCGCAACCTTGAGCCGCAAAATTGATTGCAATGATACAAACAGACAGACAGACTGTAACTCTAAAGTGTTTCATATACGCAAATTAGTACTTGAGCATACTAATTTACTACCTCAACTATAAAACTACATTGTATACTCTTAAACGTTATCAAAATTACCATACACAGTTTTATAACAGAGAAGCTTAATTTTGTACGTTTGGTGTTTGATAACCAGAAAAATTAAAATAATTTATTATTTAAATAAAATTAAAAAACATAAAAGTATGTTGCATCTCGCAAAAACTGTATGAAAGCTTTTTTAATGTGAAGAGCTTTTACAAAAAAATAACAATTTTTTTGTATAAAGCTTCATTGTTAAGATGTTGAACGCAGATACAACTAAAGCTAAATAATTCAGAACAATTTTAGCTACTAACTGACTTCGTTGGTCACGTAAATGCTCTTATCAATAATCCTCAGATGGAGCTATTACAGGTATATAAAGTTTATCATCATAAATGTAAATATTTGGGTATATATTGGAGTGTGGTTTGCCTTAATGGTTGTACATAGAAGTAAGAGGCTGTTGGCAAAATATTTTTCAGGAGGCTCATGGGCGAAACTCAAATGCAGTGCTCAAACTTTTGAATTCAATATCAATATGAACGTCGGGTCACTTATATCAACAGTTTGGTTGTTGTATTTGAATGATTTTAATATTGACTAGTTTTTGTGTCAGTTCTTAGCGCTCCTTTACCTTATCATTATATGTATATTTCTACTCAGTGTACCTTTACCCTTAAACCTTATACTGTAAACCGTAAACCTTAAACCTTAAACTTTAAACCTAAAACCTTAAACCTTAAACCTTATACCGTAAACCGTAAACCGTAAACCGTAAACCTTAAACCTTAAACCTTAAACCTTAAACCTTAAACCTTAAACCTTAAACCTTAAACCTTAAACCTTAAACCTTAAACCTTAAACCTTAAACCTTAAACCTTAAACCTTAAACCTTAAACCATAAACCTTAAACCTTAAACCTTAAACCTTAAACCTTAAACCTTAAACCTTAAACCTTAAACCTTAAACCTTAAACCTTAAACCTTAAACCTTAAACCTTAAACCTTAAACCTTAAACCTTAAACCTTAAACCTTAAACCTTAAACCTTAAACCTTAAACCTTAAACCTTAAACCTTAAACCTTAAACCTTAAACCTTAAACCTTAAACCTTAAACCTTAAACCTTAAACCTTAAACCTTAAACCTTAAACCTTAAACCTTAAACCTTAAACCTTAAACCTTAAACCTTAAACCTTAAACCTTAAACCTTAAACCTTAAACCTTAAACCTTAAACCTTAAACCTTAAACCTTAAACCTTAAACCTTAAACCTTAAACCTTAAACCTTAAACCTTAAACCTTAAACCTTAAACCTTAAACCTTAAACCTTAAACCTTAAACCTTAAACCTTAAACCTTAAACCTTAAACCTTAAACCTTAAACCTTAAACCTTAAACCTTAAACCTTAAACCTTAAACCTTAAACCTTAAACCTTAAACCTTAAACCATAAACCTTAAACCTTAAACCTTAAACCTTAAACCTTAAACCTTAAACCTTAAACCTTAAACCTTAAACCTTAAACCTTAAACCTTAAACCTTAAACCTTAAACCTTAAACCTTAAACCTTAAACCTTAAACCTTAAACCTTAAACCTTAAACCTTAAACCTTAAACCTTAAACCTTAAACCTTAAACCTTAAACCTTAAACCTTAAACCTTAAACCTTAAACCTTAAACCTTAAACCTTAAACCTTAAACCTTAAACCTTAAACCTTAAACCTTAAACCTTAAACCTTAAACCTTAAACCTTACAACATTATCCTGTAAGCATTTGAATGTGAAACTCGTACTGAACACATAATATGTTAAATACTAAGTGATAAGACCAGTTTAAAGCCGTGTTATATACTACGTGCATCTATCAACTTTTCAGCTTAACTTACACCATTGTTTAATCTATTTAAGGTAACTAGGTTTGTTAATGTTTTTATTTTAATAAACTTTTTTCCAGCTTTACAAACTGTACATTGATTTCAAGTCGAAATCATGTTGAATTTAAAATTACAAATCAGATAAAAGTTGATCCGACAGATGAAAAAAAAACTTAAAGACATTTGTGTACTCAAGAAACGTAACGAAAATGTTAATACGAGATCTAAAAGTTTTCTATTATCAGTTATTTAGATTTGTAAAAAGCTTATCAATAATTCTTTTTACTTTTAAAAGCGACGAGAGAATTTTTTTTATTGAATGAAAAACTAAGTAATGAAAAGTTTAGACTCAAACTTGCGTCTATATACTTGAAAGTTTCAATTTTTTTGTTTGAATAAGTAGATTTTATTTGAATATACATAAATCAAGTAGAATTTTTTATATTCGTTGTAAAACTTAAATAAAATATCTATCGAACTGTCAAAAATAAAAGAAAGGAAAACTGGAGAGTTATCTTACTGGTTTCTTATTAAATTTTTTTATTGTTGGTATTCTTATGGTATTCTTGGAGAGAAAAAAAATGAAAACAATCCAAACTGTACTGTATATGTATATTGTGTACGATGTTCTTAAAGAATAGAATAGAATAGAGCGAACCAAACTTTGTTATGAAAAACTTAAACTTATATTTTGTTGTACTTATGCGGTCTGCTTATGAAAAAGAGTCATCGAGGGCGAACATCCTGAAATACAATATAAAAAATCTTAAGTTGGTCGTCTCACGTCGATTTAAATATTTATACGTATTGCGGAAAAATGTCCAATTTTTGATGAACATAATTTTATTATAAAGTATATAATCGAGTGGAAATTGATTTCTTGTAAATTAGACAAAATACGATATAACGAACAAAGAGGTCTGTTCGTTCGTCTTAATGATTTCTTTGTTTTACTCAAATATCGTCTGGACATTTTATAAACTCCATATCTACATATACCTATCCCATCCTACTATTATAATCAAAAGCTGTCATTCTGTATACCATTATTTGTATTATGTTCTACTGTGCGGTGTGGTATCTGGCTTTAAGCATTTTTGTTCAAAATTGTTTTTTTGTTGTGGTTGCTGTTTTGATTCCTCTTGGATTTTACTTGTGGACAATTTTCAAAATCATAAAGATAAAAATACGATTTAATGTGCCATCGTTAAAACAAAATATTCGAGTTTTTTTATTTTATTATTATTGTGGGATGTTATTTTCTACAGGTGAAAACTGTTATGGCGCACATTGGTAGGTAATTTTTTTAAATGTCTATACCTCAAAAACTATAACGATTTTCAGGCCATTGATGGTCCAATTGCGCATTTGGAGCAATTAAGGACCCACTCTTATATATATAAGAGTTTATTTATATATATATATATATTTATATATATATATATATATATATATATATATATATATATATATATATATATATATATACATATATATATATATATATATATATATATATATATATATATATATATATATATATATATATATATATATAAATATATATATATATATATATATATATATATATGTATATATATATATATATATATATATATATATATAGATATACACATATATATATATATATATATATATATATATATATATATATATATATATATATATATATATATATATATATTATATATATATATATATATATATATATATATATATATATATATATATATATATATATATATATATAGATATACACATATATATATATATATATATATATATATATATATATATATGTAGGATCGCAAACCATATACGTCGCAACGCATCCCACCGCATCATGGAAATATTACAAATCACCCTATATAATAATTATTATAGTACATAATAATCAACGGTAATTATATTTACCAAAGTTATGTATATGAGGAGAAATATAATTTGGATGATTGGAGGGCACTCGCGATTTGGTTGTAAAGAAGAAAAGTTGAAAATACATTGTTGCGTATATGTGCTAGTTTTGGGTTTTATTTATTTTTCCTGTTACCAATTTTATCCCGCACACTACAAATTTGGGGGCTCAACCGATTACTCAACCTCTTATTCAACAAGTTACACTTTTGGAGCTGCTTCAAGTCAATATTAGTTGGCATTAACAATTTATGGTACGTACAGTGGAATTTTTACGTAAATGTGCGATTAACGGAAACGTCATTGACCGTAAATGAATGAACAAATAGTGTAGTGCTGTTTAAGTGTAATAAGTGAATCCACATTTCGAGAGGACAAGTAGAATGGTGATTAGATCTCGTAAACTGTATAATGGGTAAAAACAAAAAAAAAAATAATAAAAATCGTGATGATAACGATGCCGCGGGTTCGTTTGACGAGTCCGAATTCATGCGAGGCTTTCAAGCGAGTCTACGGGAAATCACAGAACAGGTATTAAATCGTAATCCTGTACATTCATCAACTGATAACGGGATTCAGAATGGACCAAACCCAACGATAAATCAACCAAACAGTAACCACGTGGCAAACCATTTTTCGTTGCGTGATTTGGATGGATATGTACCGGCTTTTGACGGTAATGGCTCGTATTCGATTGACAAATGGTTGGATGACTTTCAAAACGCCGCAACTCTGTTAAAATGGAATCCACTTGAAAAACTCGTTCATGCCCAACGATGCCTTAAGGGTGCCGCTAAAACGTCCTTAAGAACGGGTGTAACGATTACTTCTTTTGAAGAGCTGAAAGCACATCTTTTAAGTGAATTCAAGCGTACTGAGAACAGTGCTGACATCCACCGGTTACTAATGCAACGTAGGAAGAAGAAAACAGAAACGTTGCACGAATATTTTTTGGAAATGAGAGAACTAGCAGCTCGAGGACGTGTTGATATACCAGCTACTATTCAATACACAATTGATGGGATTGATGTTGTCGCTGCTAACAAAGCTATGTTGTATGGAGCAAAAACTGTCGCAGAATTTCGAGAAAAGCTAGAGGTTTATTCAACGTTTAAAATACGAAACGACAACACAAGTTCAAGCTATTCGGCACCGCCAACAAAAACAAAACAGATAAAATGTTATAATTGCGGAGAGAGTGGCCACTTATCAAGAAATTGCAGACGACGTGCTGATGGATCGAAATGCTTTGGTTGCAACGAGTACGGTCATATTGCAGCAAAGTGTCCAAAAAAAAATTAAAAACACTGGATGCGCAACTGAACATAGAGCATTATCTACAGGATGTTACAAAGAAATCAAAATCGGTAATCACTCAGTACAAGCACTGATAGACACAGGAAGTGAGGTTACATTGATAACGGAAGATGAATGGAAAATTTTAGGGTCACCAGAACTTGAAAACAAAGTTATTCAAATTAGTGGTATAGCAAATGGCCATGCAGATACTACGGGCTATTTTGAGTCTAAAATCTACATAGACGACAGCGAATTTGATGCCAAAATTCAGGTAGTGCCAGCTAATGTATTGCATACGAAAGTGATAATCGGGAAAGATGTTTTGACTGGTACAGAAATTTCTATCGGGCAGAAAGAGATACGAGTCAAGAAAGTAGCAGAAGTGCTGCCGTCGATAGACGTTAACGAGGGCCTAAACATTGGTGATCGCAAATATATAGCCGCTATTGAGACTCTGGTAAGCAACTATCACCCTATTAATAACAATGTCTCCCCTGTACAGATGAAAATCATTTTGAAAAACGAAACACCAGTGTATCAACCACCACGACGCCTCTCGCCAGGAGAAAAAATCGAAGTTGAGCGGCAGATAAATGAGTGGCTCAAAAATGATTTTATCAGACCAAGCAATTCGGAGTTTGCTAGTCCGATAGTACTGGTTAAAAAAAAGGACAATTCAATTAGACTCTGCGTGGATTACCGACGCCTAAACAAACAAATTGTCATGGATCGTTACCCTCTGCCTATAATAGAGGATCATATCGACCAATTATACGACGCTTCAATTTTTACGACGTTAGATTTGGAAAATGGGTTTTTCCATGTCCCCGTTGAAGAAACCAGTATAAAATACACCTCTTTTGTAACGCACTGTGGCCAATTTGAGTTTAAAAGAGTACCTTTCGGCTTATGTACCGCTCCAGCGGTGTTTCAACGGTATGTCAACTGCATTTTCCGTCCATTGGTTTTAAAAGCGAAAATACTGATATATATATGGACGACATAATAATACCTGCCAAATCTACAGATGAGTCAATCAGAAAACTTAAAGAAGTTTTAAAGCTGGCTGAATCAAATGGTCTTCGAATTAAATGGAAGAAATGTTCTTTCCTCTACAGTAACATCGACTATCTCGGATACGAAATTTCTAAAAGCGTTATTAAACCTTCATTAGCAAAAACAAAGTGTGTAAGGTCTTTTCCTGAACCAAATACCATTAAAAAGTTACAAAGTTTCTTAGGTTTAACCGGCTACTTCAGAAAATTTATCCCGAATTATTCAGTAGTCGCGAAACCTCTAAGCGATTTATTGCGGAAGGACTGTTCGTTTAATTTCAGTATAAGACAAAAACAGGCTTTCGAACAACTAAAGGAATTTTTAGTGGATCAACCAGTGTTGGCAATCTACCAACCAACAGCAGAGACAGAGCTTCACACCGATGCATCAAAATTGGGATTTGGTGCTGTACTCTTACAAAAAGGTGACGACTCTAAATTTCACCCAACATACTATTATAGCCGAAAATCAACTCCTACGCAAGAAAGATATTCCTCGTATGAATTAGAAGTGCTTGCAATAGTCTATGCACTTAAAAAACTACGCGTTTACTTACTTGGAATTGATTTTAAAATCATAACGGACTGTAGCGCCTTCAAATGGACCATGGAAAAAAAAGAAATTTCAGCACGCATAGCAGGTTGGGCTCTCCAACTACAGGAATTTCAGTATACGTTAGAGCACAGACGCGGGGATCAAATGAAACATGCTGATGCTCTCAGCCGCAATCCATTAGTTATGGTGATCGAATCCAGCTTTTTAGAAAAACTAAAATGTGCACAGAAGAAAGATACGAATTTACAGTTAGTTGCTCAACTACTCGAACACGGACCTCACAAAGATTATGTTAATGAGCGGGGTGTAATTTTTAAAATACCACCTGATGGAAGGAAGCTTTTTTGTGTCCCGAAGTCACTCCAAAATGAGCTAGTTCGTAAGGTGCACGAAGATGGCCATTTTGCTGCTAGAAAAATGGAAGAAATTATTGGAAGAGACTATTACTTTCCCAAAATTCGTAAAGTTTGCGAATCATGCAGAAACAGCTGTATAAAGTGTATATTGGCCGAGAGAAAATTGGGCAAACAAGATGGTTTGCTTAACCCATTACCAATAGCAGATGGACCATTAGCCACCCTTCACATCGATCACTTAGGTCCACTGGTAAGCACTAAAAAACAGTATAACCATCTTCTCTCTATTATAGATAGTTTTTCGAAGTACACTTGGCTCTTTCCTGTTAAATCAACAACTACTGCAGAAGTTCTCCAGAAAATAGAACAGTACAGGACGAATTTTGCATTTGCGGACAAACTATACAACAAAGTCGACTCTCTCTTAACGCTTAATCAGTTCATTAGAACGTCTTGGTCGTTGATGAACGCCATATTGAGTTTACTCAATTGAACGACTGTTTTAAATGTACAGCGTCACTTATTCAGCGCGTTGTTGAAGTTTGAAGTATTGAAAGTGTATCCTGTACATATACTACTCCGAGTCACTTATAACGAAGACTAAATGTTACTCTTGTCTCTTCCATACGATAAGGCCATCATTGTTAGCGCTCCCTGTATTCTAATTGACTACATGTTTCATAAGTCGTTCCTTAATCTAATATCTCAGTACTTAAGCAAAGCTTTTACCGTACTCAGCTCAAGAATGTAACCATGTTTTATCTTAACAACATCGCACCCAAAATAATATCCGTAAGCCTTCTGTTTAATATTGATCAGCTGCATAATGTCTGATAGTATACCCCATTATCGATTTTACATCATATTCCAGATAACTTCCAAGCATAAATATATTTTTAGATAATTTGAAATTGTTACCCACATCCGTGTTGGAATATTTATATCCTTATACAAAAATTGTGACACATAACGAATAATAATAATCGGATGTATATATAGTTTCTCGTTATCCCTCTACATACGTATCATTTCTATCGTATGTATGTGAGTATGAAACTACTATCCAGTTATTCCTTTTAGTATGTAATAGTTTTTGGTCCATATAATAGCATGAGGTTTACATATTATACCATTTTGTTACTAAGAATTTTTGTGTATGGCACATAATGACTGTCAATTAGTTTTGTGGTAAAATACTATTTGGATGCTGTGCCATTCTCTCTATAGAGTTTCACCAACAGCAAAATACAAACAAATATTTTACTAATATTTTGGTCTCGCAAATATATATTTCCGAATTGTATTAGGTTTGGTATATTGTCTATATATATTCGTATATACTTGAATCTAACGATACTCGATATATACCGGAAGAGTTTGTATCGTATCGCAAACTATCCTATTACATTCAAACTATTATTTAATCTAATAGCACGACGAATAAAATATATATTTTATTGTCTTCTACAGGTGTTTACCATTTGTTCTAGTCACCATTTTAGAATATGTCGATACTAATTTATCTTTTGCCAAATTAATGCTGTATTACTACAAAGTGTGAAACGTGTACTTATTATATATTTAGAAGGTCATAGCCAGAGTTGGTCAGTCAACAACAAAATGACTGTCAACACGAATTATATCTGATTTACACGAAAATATTGGCAACCAATCCAATAGGTTTGTAGGGTTTTTTTCTACTATCACCTCTAATCGTGTTGACATTCTGGGATCGACTAGAAGGGTAGCTTGGCACTTCAATTATGAAATCAGATGCAGTATGATGACAGAAACCACCTTATTCTTTCTTTTGTAGCCTGTCAATAATTATAAATGAATATACTAATAAAGATAAAATTCCTGGCGATCAACTATAAGGCCAAGAGAACCCACCTCAAAATAATTAAATAAGTCGTACTTTTAAATAAGTCGTCGGAAACTAAACGATGCATGTGAAGTTAGACTTAACTAGAGTAGAACTAGCTTTAAGATAGTTTAAGATCTAACTTTACACTGAAAGGTAATGCGTACTATGCTTAGTTGAGAAACCTTACGTTCTTTATAGTTCGGCTTTGGGACTAAATACCCCTTTTGGCAGAATTCTGTACAAGAGTTCGAGAACCAGAGTTTTCATATGTACCTGATAGCAGACTATGATGCTAATGCTCACCAAAAAAATTAAATAAGGTGAAAATTATTCCAAGGCTCAAAGCCACTAGGAGCCCACGGTTCAACCCACATACACTTACAGATTTTGTCGCTCTCGTGGCAGAGAAAGTAGTATGCTTGCTCTGTCATGCAGGGGTCTCAGGCTCGATTACCGAGGTGGTGACCAAACATCAATCACGATTGAGTGTTTTTTAATTTGTAAATGCACACCAAAGTAAAGTAATTTGTATTCCAAAAATTGGCAAATCGGACTACACCAACTCCAAATCGTTTCAGCCGTTAACACTTAAGGTTTTTTGGATGAGTTTACCAGGGACCAACTTTTAGTCACTGCTCCACTCAGTAACATGCAACATGCTTAGAGAATGGGCAAATCCTGTGAGTCTGCTTTACACGATTTTCTGGATATTTCCGGAGCCTTTGATAGGACTACTTTCGTCTCGATTACGAATGTATGAACTTAATTTGGGATCGAAACCAATCACATCAATTGGTTTGAATGTATGCTTTAATCTCGCATAGTGATTTGCGAGGTGGAGGTATCTTAACTTGGGTCAAAGCTTCCCAAAGATGCAAGAAGGTGTACTTTCACCCCTGTTGTACGTTCTTTTCATAGACGAACTTTTTGTTAAACTTCGTGAATATGGTCAAAGTAATGCTGAAGATCTGGTTTAAGGCAAGCACCTGAATGTCTTGTCAGATTTAATCCAACAGGCTCTTCTCATTATAAAACAGTAGTGTATGAAGAAGGATTTACATGTGAATCCGCCTACAACCGATTTGGTTATATTAACAAGACGTAGGAACACTGCAGCCTTTTTAAGTGGTTAGCATGTTATAATGATGAGTAGTGAAGTCAGCGGATGAGAGAACGACTCAGAGCCGTAGTAGTGCAGAAAAAGGACTTCTCTATGCAAGAGACAGTACAGATCTGGAGGTAAAGCAGTCATCCACACAAATATTACAGATTCAAAGTCATCTACATGCACTTAAGATACATAGCAAAATGCATTCGGTGATGACGTCGAACGAAATTATAGGGAAAGGTGACTTTAATGATCCAGACTCTTAGTACAGGGAATTTTTATAGATCCACTTTAGATTAATTTCAGATGGCTGGAAGGAAGTATGGATCGATTTCAAGTATAATATTAAATAAAAAAAGAAAGAAAATAAAGAAAACGTCGCAGATACCGGTGATGAATCATCAAGGACACATACCTAAAACTGTCATACGAGTCATTTATTCCAATTAATGCTTTTCTTAAATCAGTATCAATAAAACTATGTTATCCAAATTTCACCACCATTTGGATAAAATAGTTTTATTGATAGTGAATATGATGATAAGAGCGACAAAATAATTCAACTGTCAAATAATAGACCGAACCAAAATATAACAACATAAAAACAGTTTTAAAATGTCAAAATTCAACAATGGCTGCGGACGAACACTCGGATAAATGCTACTTTTACCTAAATTCTATAATTCAGTGTATTAGGTAAATTGAACTACTGTACTAAAAAGCTGGGTAAAAACTAGGGGAAAAGGGATGGTTTTGATTGTTCGTTTAATATATTATGGAAAAATATAAAAATCTATATAAATGTAAAGATTTGTAGGACAACTGAATCGAGTTGATACCCGTGGCAGGTTTATATAGGCTGTTCTTAGCAATCAAAAAATGTATGATTGTTCTCTGGAAGCCCTGGAGCCATTATCGTCGATAATGACTTGTAATACAAATTGATTCACAATTCACTCCGGATGAAAGAATAAAATGAGTCATGAGCTATTGATTAAAGGCAACACCCAACACGACATGTAATGCTTCCTAAAGTATGAAGTCCGCTTTCATACCTATCCGTCAAAATCATAATTCTTACATCTACTTTTATCTAGCATACACAATTTGCAGTGATGCTAGAAAAGCAAGACAAACCTATCCCTCACTATATTCCCATTGAAAGTACATCTATTTCATCACTTTAACAAAAGTAAGGAGATTTATGTGTCCTGCAAATAAGAGCTATATAGAACGCTTTACAGTTAAGGAACTTCCCAGTTTGCATTGTAAGGTCATAACATCATTCCACGACGCCACTCAAAGACAAGTTTAATTATTACTTTAATTATTATAGAACATAAAAATGATGGTTTCCATGCCAAAGAGATGAACGTTTAAAATTTGACTGAATAAATTAATTTTCAAAAAATCAAATCATAAATATAGTTTTTTCTAATGTTCTCATGTCAAACGTTTTGACGTTTATTTAAATACCAATACACCAACGAATTTAACCATATTTTATCAAAATATTTATTTAAAAATTCGCACGGTAGGCTAGGTAAATATGTTCTAAATCGAAAATTTACTGTACTAAACCATTTACCCGAGTATTCGTCCACAGCCAATATGATTAATTTTAGGATAGGTATGACCATTAGAACAAAATTTCCCTTTTCATAATTTGGCAGTGTACATTTCTATTTTCGATGCAGTGCAGTGTTGATCGTTACACTGAGCGAATGTGTTTGTTTCTGCTCGGTGTTTAGTTAAATAAATATTAATGAATACTTTTTAATTTAATACACAATAAATAAATGATTTTAACTGTGAAATTTCAGGTGAGCCTCATTATTATATATTACATTTGGTTTCATATTTTATATATTACATACTTTATTTGTATTTTATATACATCAAAAAGCTTTTCAATATTATAAACGCAATTACCCACACTAACTCACAATATATCTTCAAAAAACTATTGCATACCATTTAACGTGCAATCTTTTATATTGTACGGTTTTGATTTCGATTAAACTGGCCAATTGCGCATCTCATAATTTCCCTTCATATATATGATTTCTCCTATATTTTTCATATTTTGTTTTATGTCAAGCCATACAGCAAAACCTTCAATATTGTTGCTTTGGATGGTAATGTTTTGAAAACAGTTGAATTTAAATTAAGTTTATATTTTGCGGTTTTACTGTAGCGTCATGTAAATTAATGGAGGGAGGGATTTTGATGATTTTTATATTTTAATACGATCACATTTTCGAAAAAATATTTTTTGTTTCATGGCCATTTTCGATGACATTTCATTTTTGGTTTATGTCTTTGCTTTTAGGGAAATTTTAATTTAATGATGCCACCTATATGATAATTATTCGCCTTGTATTCTTTAAACGTTTAATTGTTTTTTTAGAATTCTTGATTTTTGATTTAATTTTTGTTCAATCAGCACATGATGGTAGTTTTTCCCCACTTTTACTGTAGTACTGAGTGTAAGTTACTCAACAAACTGACCATAGTAGATATAAGTTGCCTGTTGATTAATAAGTTTTTTGAACTGCATATATTTGAAATAAATCGATTTATACATTATCTAGTTTAATTAGATTGTTTGATAATTATTGGTTGAGTTTCCTAACGACTTATATTGCTCTTGACTTAAAGGGCACTTTGTACTCTTGTTTTTTCTGTAAAGCCTAGTACTAAGATCAAAGTGAAACGAAATTTTACCGCGGTCTCCAAAACTTTATTTATTTTTACGTGAAATAGAAACTAATTTTATTGGAGAATTTTGGTGTTTGACATATCACAGAAATACAAATCACACATTCGAAATGTAATAACATTAAACATAGAACTTTATCACATCTATTTAGAATACATCAGAAACGTAAATGTCGAAAATGGTTAGGATTATTATTTTCGCGTGAAATTAATTTGTAGAGCTTACGTGCGACATCTATGATGCAATGAGAAAAATACATATAGTTTTTTCGTTCATGAACTGAGTTTTGCTTAGCGAAAATTAAAATGAAATTTTTTGATGAGTTCACTTTGGTAAAATCGTATGGAAATGTCACGCCAAATCGATCTGAGTACTAGCCTTAAAGGCTTGAAGACAGTAAGTGAAATGAAACTTTGCGTGAAACAAATTTGTAGAGTTTATGCGCGCCATCTTTGGTGCATTGAGATAACTATAGTTTTTGCGCTAATGAACCTGCTTAGTGTACGTGAAATGAAATTTTTCATTTCTGAATTCATTTTGGTAAAATCGAATGAAAATTTTTCGCGAAATCGATCTGAGTACTAGCCTTAAAGAATGAACTTTTATGGAGGTAATTTATTTAGAAACTAAATACATTGTGGAAAGGATAAACAACAAATCAAATTTGAATATATTTTGTGAATAAAAAGGGTGTTTTTTTGATTCCTTATTCAAAGAGGTTAAGGAAAGCCTACAAAATATATATAAAGACAAATCAATGAGTTACCTGATGTTAAAACAGATAATTTAAATCAGACTTGTTTATTACGTAATAGAGTGATTTGTACAGGCCTTATAGATTAGGATCGATAGTGAAAATCCCTTTTCATCCTGCCCCTCTCTCTATATCGGAATTCGAACCCGGTACCTACGGTAGCTTTAACCACAACACCACTTGGGCGGTTAAATTGTCATAGTTATTTATTCACAAGGGATCGGAAAGCGATGGTGATTTTGGACAATTACAAGTTTAAAACAGCCTAACGATTGGTCATTCCTTTGATCGACAGAACCAATGATAACAGTAAGGAAACTCGAGTTAAGATTATTCACTAGCTTCCTTACGTGATAAGTGCGTTTAGAAGACGTCGTTTTTGTTTCGGAACTGAACATGCCGGTGTCAATATGTATAGCTATTGTTCGAGCAGAACTATAAGTCTGTTTTTTAGTGATGTACCAAGCTCTAAAATTTAAGAGTCGTGAACAGAATTGTATTTTGAGTAACATATTCTTTCAAATAATAATGTTACCGACAGTTTTTGTCTCGTTATCTTTGTCATTTATTTTCCGCTTCCATATGCATTTCGTTGTATCGATAGTTATACATATCGAGAACATATTTTTGTGCTTCTAGTATGATTCAAAATATTATAATGATATCGTTATTGAATATAAATTTAAAGATGAAATAATATATTGTATCACGCCGAAATGAACATGCTGTTCTCGAACAAGCTAATTTCCTTCACATGCCGGCATCTATTTATATATACCGCGTTAATATTCATATTCATCCATTATAATGCTGTTAACGAGTCAGCATATGGTTCAACATAAAAATTATCTCCCTATATATTAACAGCTCATATATATGTATGTTTATCCAGCATCGAATGAAATGCGTGCGAGGAAAATGATGCGCGTGGCACGCATACACTGTGGAGTATACACACAATATGGTGAAACATTTCCTCGAGTTTAAATATTCGGTAAATCCATTTATTTTTATTAAAATGTTCGAAAGTTTTTGTACGCGAGTGTGTGTAGACTACGAGCATATATAAAAGCTTATGTATATAGTTTACAATTGTAATTAATTGATAAGAAAATTATACATCCCGTTTTGTGCGACGTCTTAATTACAACAAATTAAATAAAATACAAGGAGGGATAAAAGGTGGATATATATGTTTAAAAAAAACGTTAATGGTTATTTAAAGTATTGTATAAGTTTTTCAACTTCTTTGATACAGATAAGAAGAACATAAAAGTTAAATTTAAAATATACAAAAACCAATTCTTTCGTTGGTTTTAAATTAAAAGGTTTAACGTTACGTGTTTGTATGTATACGCGCTTCAGAGACGTCATGTTTTGAAAATTTAATAATTAAGATAATTAAATGTATCTTGAAGGGGGGAAGTTTAAATTCCTAATAGATGAAAATTTTTTTGAATTGTACGTGTTGTCTACGAGTTTACACATAGAGTAGAAAGAAGTTGCTTAATCAGCTTGAATAGTAGTTTGAGGTCGAGAATATCTTTTCAACTCAAATATTTCCCATTTCTCACTCTATTTTATGTTTTGAGCCTAATGCTGGAGGCACTGTATGTATCAAATAAAACAATTTCTTTAAAAATCGCTCAGTACTAGAAAAGTTTGTTGCGTTGTTCGAATATATATCGGTGCATAACTCCCTTCGTGATGTTAATCTCCAATCTTCTGCTATATAAATGCTTCAGTTGTTAGTCCGCTTACTACTTCCACATGTATGGCTTTTATAGTAATAAAAGCCATACATGTGGAAGTAGCAAGCCGAAATGTACCCTTTGTATTTGGTCTTGCTTTTTAGTTGAATTGGTATATAATCAATTCACATCTTGCTGAATGACTGCGAAGTAATAACTATGAAAATTGGTAGATCGCCCATTATACTTGATTTAGGGTTCTGTGGTTCATTTCTGTATAATGTGTCGTGTCAAAACCCTGACATTAGTTATCAAGAAATTGCGGAGATTTGCCAAAGTCATTTTTAAGCTTTTCATGAAGTCTTGTTCTCTCATGTGTACCATGAACTATCCACTTGCTTATTTTGCTCTCCTTTGGTAGAATTATTGGTAGCTTTGGACTTCATGGCAGTTGGGCTTTTTGTAAACGTCCACATAATCTTAATATGCCATCCTTGTCGATGAATAGCTTGAATTTTGGATCCTTTTTCATTAATTAATGCCTGAAGTTCTCTACGGAAATATCTACGTTGTTTATAAACGTGATAGTTTATGAACCTGTGACACTACACGAAAATATACAAATTCATGTGTAATTCACTTTCCTTCAGCGACTATTGTGAGACAAACTATGTCATCAGTACTGTTTGTATTAATGTTGGATGGTGGCTGAAGGTACTCGTACAAAGCTGTCGTTAGCCATGCGCCCTTGTGTTCACCCTGAGTTTCGTGTCGTACTTATATGCACTGCTGTTCCTTTTGTTGCAAAATCAGCTGGATTTATATCGGTTGTATGTAGTTCCACGAAGCATGAGGTAGATTATCTCTAGCCACTTTGTGGCTAATCGAGTATCTCATATTAGAGATAATAAACCTCATATAATCTAACTTTGCCCCATATATCCAGATCATGGTTATTATAGAATTCGTCCAAGCGAAGGTATCTACATCTTGATAATTCATAGTGTTTTGGATGTACCTCAGAAGTACCTGAAATGTACTGTGCTTAGTTCCAATTTTGGAACTGTTACCATCTTTGTATTCTTATTCGACCTAATTCACCTAATTCGACCATGTATTTTTTCTATTTTAGTTCTATTACTGGTGGTAGTTTATCATCCCAGTGTATGTTAGCTCCCTATGTCTCTTGCATTGCTGCTATCGTTATTGGTGATAGCCAGCCAACAGGATCAAATATAGTCTTGATGAATCGGTTAACAGTAATAAGTTTTCTCGTAGATGTTCTGATAAATTTGCTCGTAGATACTATGGAACATTAGTTAAAATTTCTTCCGAATTCGACGCCCATTTGTGTAGTGGCAATCCACCGCTTTCTGCTCGATTTGGTATCTGTTGTTAAATAGTTTTGACTTTTTCAATGTTGTCACCTCCAGTTAACAGATCATCTACGTAAAAATATCTTTCCATGACCCTTGCTGCTATTGCATTCTTTTCATCCATTTCCAGTTGCATCAATGTTACTTACCACGATATATGTTGCTTATGTTGTTCCATATGTAACAGATTTTAACCTGTATTATTCTATTGGTTGTGATTGTGAGAGTTTCTTTCGCCACAATATTTGTTGTAAGTTTTGGTGACTAGGATTCATTCAGACTAAGCTGAACATCTTTTCTACGTCGGTTGTTAATACAAACTTGTGCGTTCGTCACCTCAGGATTATATCAATTAGATCACTCTGAGTTTTGGGTCCATTCATCATTATATCATTTAAGGATACATCTGATGACATTTTGCTGGATGTATCAACTTTCTTGGTTGATTAGTCCATGATGTGGTATGTATATAGTATGTTAGGAAATTCCTTTTCCGGTACTAATTGCATATGACCTTGTTCGATAAAGTCTTGCATAAAGTCGTGACATTTTTTAGCGAATGGTTTATTTTTCATAAATCTTCTCTCGATCTCGTGCTACACCTTTCTTTCTAGATTATCCTATAGATGGTTATGATTTCAAAGGTAAATGAACCAGATTACCAGATATATCTGATAGTAGAGCAGTTGTTTTTATGAATTGCTTTTCTGCATCTGCTTCTTCTTCAGTGTGAGCTGTTTCTTCTTACATCATTCTCTATTAATAAATTTAATTTTTGTCCGATTGTCTTTGTGGTGACCATTGACAACGTATTCATCTCGTTGTTGTCTTGTGGTTCCCATAATGAAGCATCAAAGTTCAGTTTCTTGGGCAATTGGACCTTGTGACCATCCCTTGATAACGTTACTGTTTAAAATAAAAGGATAGTTACCAACGCCGATTATAACGGCAATGCTATTGCGCTTATTGTATAGTGCGGATCTGCCAGTTGTAAATGCTGTATAGATGCGACCATTGACTGGTGTCAAAATCGATTTCTGGAATATTATCGGTTAAATTATTGAACAAATGAACACCATTGCTTCAAATTTGATATTAAAGGAGCTTTAAAAATCTTGAGTATACAGTTAGTTGTACTTTATGATTTAAGATACCAGCTTCCTTTCCTCCCATTCCAGAAATATTAACGTTAATCAGATTTTTTCAAGAGTTAAGCTAATTTGCTGCTTCCGTGGAGATGAACGATGCTTAGGCCCTGAGTCGATTAAAATTGTATTATGCAATTTAATAGTCTGATGAAGCAATGCCATACGCAGCCCAATATGATTGCTTTGTTGATGTGAAATTTTGCCTCTCTGGTAATGACATATATAGCAATATAATGAAGACCTACGTTTTTATTGCTTAGAGAATAGTTAATCGAAATTCTGTTCAAAAGCATGAATGGTATAGAAGGCTGAAGTATTAAAAGTATATCACCTTAGGAGTTACCAATTTCCACTATGATGCAGCACTCGACATTATTATGTGCCACTCAATATTTCACTTGTATAATACAGAGTGTTATGAAATACTATTCCATTGGTCTTATTATCAAGGGACGAAATTAAAGTATCTTCGATCTCTCATTGCACTGCGGGTTAAACGGTTCAGCTGTATACATCATACTATCCATAGTCGTGTCAAAATGTTCAAATGCATAATGTTACAAAATTAAACGAAGTCTCGAAAGCTTAAGTCACGCTTAGCTTCGAAAACCTCTTATTTGAAGATTTCGAAAAAATAGTTGTTAAGCTTGTTTCAATACCAACCCGGGGAAGTAAGTTCATCGATACAGCCAAACACGAAATCGTCATATACCTTAAACCGAATAGAAACCAATTATCAAATGCAGTAGCTTGATTATAGAATATATCGATTTGATCTGACTTTACTCGTTAGATCGTAACTGGGCTGTAGCGAGAATAACCTGAAAGAAATTTACTGGATAAATTTGCATCTTTTGTTTAACGGTGGCCAAATTGTATGACAATATAGGACAATGGTGAGTCTCGTTGAATAGTAAAATAATAATGCATAGAATATCAGTATCGGAAATAATAGAATTTATACCTATACCATTATCACTAGTACCGGTAATACCGCTTTGCATCCCTTCTTATATACATATTCCACAATCTCCTCCTACTATTCGACCTGTCCTCTTATTAAATCCATTCCGCCATCTCCTCCAATCTCATTCGTCATTCCATCTAGACCAATTTCGACCTTTACCGCAAATTCCCAATGGACTTCCTCCTAACTGATTATCATCAATCTCTTATTTCACGACCACTATGTGTACCAGCAAGTCCTCCTTTGTCTTCACTCACTTTCAACACCATCAGCACCTAGAAGATTTCTATCTCGCCCACCACTACCAATGGCATCGGTATTTGAAGGACGATTTCTCTCTAAACTACCATTTCCTCATGGTTGACCTGTTTCCTATTGTTCATCTAAGTTTCCATCATGTTGATATCATCAGAATATGATTCACTGGGTTTATTACCGCTTGGATAGCCAACACCTATATGAGCCCACATTTTACCTTATTGGTTTACACGAAATTCTCCATTTTGATTGCCACTCGGATTTTGACGATTACGTGGATACCACCCAATTCGTCTGATTGGATCAGATTAGCAACAATTTAAAATGGAATGAACACATTATAGCATTAGCCAAATCAGCTTTATGTAAACTCAAGTTCCTCAATAGATGCAGACGGTTTTTTAAATCGCATCAGATACTCCAGATATATAAAACCTTTATATGGAATATTGCTGTCAGGTTTAAGGTGGTGTTTATGGCATTGCTCTCCAATTGCTAGATAGAGTTTGGTGGTGTGCCATCCGAATAATACGAAACTTCAAACTTACGAAAGATCTATAGACAGCCTACAACACCGCAGAGATGTTGCAGAACTCTGCGTGTTCTATAGATTAATAACTGGTAAATGTTCTGCAGAATTAAAGGAGAAAATATCAACATTTGTTACGCCAGGACGGCTAACACGAGGAACGATTAAAGCGCATAGGTTTACGGTGAAGCTGCCGAAAACTCGAACAACAGGTTTTCAGTTTCCGTTTGAGTATAAATGCAGAAGTTTAAGGCAGCTATCAACCTATACTTGAAGGATCGTGCGTTGGGTGCAGGAGCTCTTGCAGCTATAAGGAGCTAGGACAGTCTTAAAGTTCGCCCTGCACCCAATTAAAGCTAAATTTAAAAAAAATTGGTTTCATCTAAACGTTAATAACCTTGATAATTGCCTCTACTGTTTCCGCCATTATTACCCGGTATATGTAAGTTACTGCAGTGCAATGCTCTCAATATATTATTATGAACGTGTACAGAAACCGTCTTGTCGCAGGTCAAAAGTTAGCGCCGGTAAACTCCACTCGAGAACATAAAATTCAATATTCAAAGTACCGAGTTTTTAAAACAAATTCAATTCTCCAACAACTTCAAAGTTTTGTATTATTGTAGGTAACTATACAATTGATCAAAGGGATTGTATAGCGCACCGCGACGTTTGAGTAATTTATTATTACATAGAATAGAAATTCATATTTTATATGCTGCTATATGCATGTACATACATATCTACAGTCAAACAAGTAAATACAATTGTCAACCGAAACGGCAAATGAGACCATTGCAAATATTTTATTGTACCGAACCGAGATGAATACCCCTTTTCATAAATACCTATGTTGAACTTCTTTTCAATTTTTTGTTTCTTCTGTTACCATCTTGTGTGTGTTGTGTAGTTTTGGATTTTGCATTTTATTAATAATAATAAAGTGAAGTTGACAATACAAACAAGAATGGGAAATTTAATATAAAAACAACAAAAATCAACGAAACGATGAAAATGCATCATCAAAGGTATAAGTATTATTCGGCGATTTACAATAACTTACGTTATACAGCCAAGACATAATCCAACTAATAAAATTATTATTTTTTATTATTATTCGATTATTGTGTATATAGTTTGGATTTGAAGTTTTATTCAATTCGGCGTTTTTCAATTAAACTATGTGTGTTTGTGCCGTGTGGATGTACGCGAGTTTCTTTGCGCTGCAAAGGTATATTGTTTCGATTATTGTATATAGCGAATGACGTATTATGTTGCAATTGACTTTATTAGTTTGTTTGAAGTGCATGTAGAATGTGCACTTACTATAATTGAAGTGCGTACTTCAGCTTGATTATAATATTCTCGATTATACTTATCCGCTTCCAAGGCAACGTGCCTCTAATCTTAAAAAGCCAATGTGATGATGTCAGTTTTTTGTTCGAGTATTGGCCTAATATGCCTAATTATCAACGGAGTAAGCATCATAGAGAGCAATTGTTGAGTCATTATAGTACACGGTATAAGTAGTAGTGGTCAAAATAGAAGATCGCCACTAATCTTCAATACACTTTAGCCAATTTAACAATTCACTGGTTAAAATACGACTTCTATTGTTCTTGTTGTTGCAATGTCTGTATCTAAATCGTCGTTAGTAGGGTTGTGTAACCGACGTTCTCTTGGTTGACTCTTATTCTGCCCAAACTTAGCTCTATCGGACCGCCCAGGTGGCGCAGTGGTTAAAGCTGCAGCAGTTGAAGCGGCAGGTACCGGGTTCGAATCCCGATTCGGGGCAGGATGCAAATGGGTTTTTCAACTTCGGTCGTTTGGGCGGTGCGATCGGTTTGAAAAATATCTGGATCCCCTGTCGTGTTTAGAATCGATGGGCCGACCCATCTTCCATGTCAGTACTATCGGCTGACATGGAGCTATGCAATGCGCAGATGGTACTACGAAAAAACTCGGACCTTTCACCGTACATAGAGTGGTATCACAACGGACCAATTGCTGGTATATGTGTGCGAAAGCAGCCACAACCACGTAACGTAACCTAGCTTTATCGGGATCCTCTTTCGTGCATTTTCTATTACATTCAAGTCGCACCCACATTTCGTCTACGGAGTTCTTTGTTCAATTAAGAGTGACAAATATCATTAATTATCGTATCCGGATTTTTGACGGCCTAACACGTTCAACGTTTATAAGACAAGTGAATTGAAGACTAGTGTCACAGGTCACTACCAGTGCGCGTGGATAATTGTTTACACTTTATGGTGCATAAAAAAAAATAGTTATTTGAACTAAAGTCATGGTTGTTTTAATTTTGATCAGAGTCTGAAGTCTCAATAATCCGGATACGGACCGTGCAGAATCGTAACTTTATTCCATATATAAAGAGAAATGTTTGTTAACTCTCAAATTGTATCATAAAGTAGTAGAAAAACGTACAGTTATCGACAAGTATTATCTATCTGTCCTACCATACCATAGATGGTCAATCGAGCAGAAATGGTGTAGAATCTCTAGTACAGCACCCTTGAAGTAAGACACATTCCCAAAAACGAGAACTGAAGTAAAATATAATTGTTATACCAGAGACGAAGAAATGAAGCATTTGTAGTCCAAAAAACTCCAGGTCCATTAGGCTATCTGGTCATATCTTAGAACTATTGAAAGACAAGTGAAAGTGTTCGTATCATGTGAACAACCTGATTCCGTTAGGTTTAATCAAGAGCCAACTGTTTATACTCAAGGTTTCATACCTTATGTATACTCGCTGTCCTTTGATTTCATGCACAATGAATACTCAATATCTGCCACCAACGTGGTTTTTGGGCTATATGTCATACGTATATGCTTCTTATCTCGAATAATAAAAGTCATCTCACCTACTCATTCTGTGATATGTGTTATCCTACCGTCTAGGTCAAAACCTCTTGATTCGAGATACTTGAATCTCACTACTTCTTCATTCAGATATTTAGCTTTAAACTCTCGGATTTTGAATCCAATGAACACTGAATACTGTGCCAGTCGATACCATCTCCATATACGAGCACATGATTATAGTATCGGAATAAGATTTTGTGCTTAAGGTGTATCGCTTTTACGAGGATTATATTCTCACAAGTGACTTAAACTTACTAAAATGGACAAAACTTTGAATCATCACTGTGACTAGGTAACTATCATTTTCAAAGTACTTGCAAAGAGTCGTCGGTAGTGAAAAAACATGATCAGTGACAAGATCGAAGTGAATGGAATACTCTTTTGTTGTCAGCCATGGAGAAGTGATGCTTCATTAGAGGAAGACTGTAATATGTATCCGTTGTGCAAAGAAGAGCTTTACCGCGATAGTGCCTGCATTTTTAACGACCACCTACTTTGTATAGTTTGATCAACTTCCATTAACTTCGTTTCACCATTAATTGAAGAAGCTCAAAATAAATTTCGTTAAACTAAAACATTCAATTAATCCAGGTGAACTTTTTTTTTGTTCTTTGCTCTAAACAACTTTAAATCGCCTGCAAATTCATAGTGGACGGAATTTATGACCGACATTACTGACAAGATCTTGATTCACTGCGTTTCTTAAATGATCACACCTTCAAACGACAATCTGATTGTGTATTACTCTGTCCTTCCTTACTCTGTAAAACCTATATTGTAAAGCTTCGTCATGACAGGTAGCTATAGTCACGTTTCCTATGTGATTGAGAATCGATACGATCTGTTTCTCGGCCAAGTTTGACTTGGAGTTGGTAAAAGCTTATATATAAGTGAAAGTTTTCAACAGCTTGGCATGCGTTTAAAGTGTACATTTGTGTCAAGCGATAAGTACAGAGCACTAGTCTTTGATAAACTTTTATCTTAGGAGAGTTGTTGATCTTATAATTTCTTAATAACAAGAACTTTAAGGCTGATGAGAAAGGTTAAACCCGTTCTAATGTACAGCCCATTGGGTCTATATAACGTAATCTAACCTAGAAACTCACAATAAAGATATTTTGTTCTTTAGCGAATTTTTTGGTGTATAAATGAAGATGATGGACGAAATATACAAATTGTTAATGGATTAAACGTTCACTTTAAATTTGGTCTGGATCTCAACTGGATTGTTGATAGTGGTTTGAGGTTGATTACGAAAGTAGAAATTTGCACTGAAGGCATTTTCGTAGACAAATTCTGAATGAATTTCCAAAGTTCAAATCTTACTTATAGTTTACTTAAAAAAAACCGGAACTAAGAATTTTGGAATGTTTTGGCCATTCTGTTACCAAATTCTAAAAGTATGATTCAAGTTTAAAATAAAGCACTGTCCGAGACTTAAAAGTCCAGAATCAATTAGGCGCAGTTGGTTGAGTTTGTAATTTTAGTCCTGTTGTTTAAGCGCAATCAAAACCTTTCATGGTATCTGAATGCATAACGTAATGTTTGGTTCATTCCACACTGCCAGTTATGCTTACCAAAAGTGATACATTAGGCACAAAATATCATTAAAGATCCACTTTTATGGCTTTAATCTGAAAAGTCGATGATCTTGTCTATTTTAAATTTGAGAGGGTCGTTTCGGGACCAATTCTTCAATAATCTTTCACTTTACCAGATAAGACTATATGCACCAGGTATCGTGAGCGAAACTTCTGCGGGAACAAACTACTTCGTATCAAATCCATCTCAAATACCGAAGCAAATATATCGAGATTATGATTTTTTGCGAGGTCATAAAAGCTTGGACACGACCTATTCCAAATTTAACATTAGTTCAGCTCCTAGAGTTTGACTTCAATTAACATATGGCTCATATAAAGCCTAAAAGTCTGATCTAAACTTTGTCGAGTGAGAGAGGACTATAAGATCGCATTTTGATCGTTGATAGGTCCTTAGTTGAGAGAGAGGCCTAAATTTCAAAATAAAGTCTGTAAAGTATAGTGTTGAGATAGAGTACAGTTATAGACAGGTATTAAACAATTCAATTAATTAATTTTAAATCGACAAGGTAAAATCTTGGCACACAAGAGCTTTTGCATGAATTTTCAAGAACAATGGTGCATGTACTCATTTGTACCAAATCTCTTTCATATTAATTACAACTATACTGTTCCAACAATTAAATTCTGAAAACTTAAATTTAAAGTATTTTATATTGAGGCTATTCATTTGCAAATTATTCATCAATTTTCAATTACACTCTTCAATGATTATAATCGTTAGAATGATACAACATAGAAAGATGTACATAATACATACTCAGATATACATATAGGGACGAGTATGCTCACTACACCATTTAAAAGTTATGTATGGGATTTAAGTTTTTTTCTTGTGAGGAGGATATTTGGGATGTTATGGTATTCTATCATGGTACGAGATGTATCTACTACATAGATTCATACGTGCTGAAAATATTCGAACCGAATATTTTGTTCGCACGTTCATTAAAATACCATAAATTATGTAATTATACCGAAATTTAGGAAACGACCCAATTTCCAGGATTTTATTCAAAAATCTTAATAATCCTTTTAATTTATATTAAATATAAATTTATATTGGTAATAGATCAGTATTTCAACAATATAGGGGTTAACATCATTATCAACTCAGCTCATAATTTGAATTCAAATATTGAGTGTACTAGAAGGCGTCAAAACTATTAGTCAATTCATAAAATCTACACTCTCGGTCCAAAATCTGTATTTTGGTTTAACGAGAGACCCAGCACCATAAAATTGGTGAAATACTTCAAATTATTTCTTGTTACTTTTCTATGTTGGTGTTCAGTTATATAGTAGCTTTCCAAGTTCCGTAATTCGTTGAGTAGGTTGGAGGTAGTTGAAGGTCCTGGATATTGTGCTATACAATGCAACTGTGACGAGTTGGGAATACTTTGACCCAAAAATAGATAATAAAGATACACCCAATCGAATTCAAAAGCCTATGTAAGATGGTTTCGAATGAAAATAATGCAAATTTTCAGCATCATCCAACTTAATCGATTCATAATGTCAGAAGTGTATTAAACAGAACTTCTTCTTCAAGCTATGAATATACAGCCAGATCTCAGCACAATCGATAGTTCAATGTATACTAATAGCACCAATATCATAAGAACTTGATTATATTAATGAAAATTACTGGTGATTGTTCTGTCCCTCGAAAATTGTTATCATCTCCAAATGAGGAAGACACTAAGCAGTCTATAGTTGTATGTCAAATCAACAAATAGACAAATGTTTTTGAATATACAACTGAAATTAAAGCTGCGATCTACTCAGTTGAGGCAAATTCTATATCCAGGTCCAAATGGCACATCGAGTGTCCGAAGTCCGAACCTAACATTCGAAAACTAGCATGGATTCTAGGAATCACTCCTGATCATAGAAAAACAAACTGATTGGTCAGTTCGAAAAACTCATGGATAGCTCATGGAAAGAGCCTAGCTTGCTGAAAATAGAGCAAAGTCATGACGATATATATGAACTCGAAATATCAGAGTAAAAGAAAACTACCGTCATGGAACACCTGCAAATCGTAGAACCATTTATATAAATTCTATTCTCATCCGAATAACAATCCTTTAGTTGAGATAGCAAACAACCCATCGAAGGCCACTACAGCTACAGAAATGGGATCACGCAATATTAGTGTTAGTAAATTTAGACAAAATATGGAGTTTTAAAGAAAAAAATTCTCACTGAAAAAGTTTAAATTTGTTCTCGGTGAATGCTTTTCTTTAACAAGACACACTCAGAACTCATCTATCTACCAGTGAATTCACTATCACCGGTTTCAGATTCAAACATTAGAACAATAATGATAAATTAATCAAAACCCCGAGTAACCAGATCACATCCTCTCGATCAAATAGGTTTATCAATTTGTGGATGAGTGAAGGGCAATAATCAACTACCGCCAAAAACTGTAATTTTTTCCCTCCAACACCAACTTACCCCGTTTGACTTTGGAAAGCAGCTGTGAAAGCGATTAAAACACACTTTAAAAAAGACATTTAAGATGCTAAGCTGGCCATCGAAGCAATGGTCCGTACACTTTGTAGCCCAAATAAAAGAACATTGTGTCCATTGATCGAGGTGTGAAAACCAGGGCAACACTTTGAGTATGAAAAGTATTCCTGACATGTTGGAGAGTAGTGGAAAATGTACCGACTCAGTACTGGAAAATGAGCACTCGATTGGTTATGTAATTCTAGTAATATTATGTTTTTTAACCTCCAATGAGATGGGAGACAAAGAAATATACGGAGTTACACCATGTATACTATAGTCTCACCATCGACAGTTAAAAACCGCCTTTGGCTCTAGCATCAAGAGGCGACTAACCAAATTATCTCCATTACTAATCAAGACATCATAAACGAAGGTAATGATGAAGGAGATGAGTCAAGAACGCCACCGCTCAGATAACAACCGAATTCAATTGAGTCATCCAAATATAATACAATCAAGGAATGGAACAATCCTGGCTTCTACTTTGCCAAAAATGACTAGATGGGAGCTGATAATTTATTAAAACATGGCGAGCTACTAACAGGAAGTCTGGTAACAAAACAAAGTACTTGAAAAGTTCTGTGCCAATGCAAGGCCTTAGAACTAATCATCTTCGACGGCCATTCAACAAAAATAATGAGTTACTCATTCAAAACGGTCGGAATCGTGGGAGAATCAACCGAGTTGTATAGGTGAGTCTGTTGGACTCATGATAGTAACAATGTTTGTGATATTATCTCAAAAGAAAGCAACACTATACTTCTGTAACTATACTTCTTTCGTGTCAATAGGATTAATCATTAAACATTTATAAACTGCCCTGTATGGTACAGATCTGCAGATACCTAGCGAAGCAAAAAACAGGTACCCAAAATATTCATCATCCCATGACATGGTTATCTAGAGCTTTACAATTTGTATCAAGTATATTGGCTGTTCAATATTGAAATATTTTGCATCGCTAATATTTAAAAGGATAGATTAAGAGGAAAGTTTTAAGTTATCTACTCCGAAAATAAGCTTCAGTAGAACAATCAACAAAACTATACTGTAGTGGGATTTAAGTCACTGAAACTTGTGACTATAACGCTAGATCAAAATTGAAATGAAAATTCAACATCACGTGATCAAATTACCAGGAATAACCTATTAAAAGCTCCCTGATTTTACTTCTACTGAGCTTATCCTATTCCTAAGGGTAAAACTACGGTTAGCCAGTACCGATTTAGATAATAACTGTTCATAACAATATTATTGTCGTCAACACCTCTCCTTACATACAGTGCCAGCAATAACACATCAGCGTGAAACCTTTAATTTAATTCTCGTTTCAACGAAATGTTTCAAATTAAATTATCCCAACACTACACAACTCATGTAACAAAATCTTGAATGAAATCCAAAAATCAAATAAATGAGTAGGAAAACGAGAAGAACACTAAAGCTTTCGGTGGCTTTAGTGTATACAATATATAAATAAACCACCGCCTTTTCTAATCTTTTTCCAATATATCGAGCAAGAACATATCGACGACCGTAGCTAACATATAAAATACAACATAAAATAAAGTGATTGGATTTTTTCCTTCTAAACAGTCTTTATGTGCATACTCGTATACACATATGTATGTATATGGTATATAGCTTCTAAGAAAATGTATTTTCTGTTATCTATATAACGAGACTATATAAAATATCGAAGAAACATTTCCCACAAACAATTTGACGTGATAAAAACATCTCCGGAAATTTATAAAGATGTATTGCCTCTAATTCAATTGAAAATTTATGTTTTAGATGTTCAAATGGCAGTGGCGATGTAAGAAGTTGAGATAGACGAGAATTGTACTATACATGTTCGAGTGTGAGCTTTGAAAATCGTAAATATCAAGGATTAAAGTAGTCTTGTGGATAAACTTTAATGAACACTTTTGAGTATGATTCAACTTTTGGCCTATAATTGAGAGCAGGTAAATATAAAGAGTGCCAAATTGCTTTAATTAATTGAGCTTTTATAATCCAAAAATATTTATTTACCCGTTCTCAGTAACTTGTTCTCAGATCAAAACTCACACTAGCCCACAATTCGCCTATAAGCTCAGTCAAAGAATTAAAATCCTCCTGCCCAAGCATGTGTTTCGTCAGGTTGGTTTTTATCAAATTACAAGATCTCGCAGGTTGCTCCAGCTTTCAACAATGGCGACAGAATGTTTATTGATCAAACCAATACTAATTTTGCCGTCAATCACAAATGGTGAGTGAAAAACTGCATAATTATTTTCAAGGGGCATGAAAGAATTGACTATATTTCAGGCTCTAGTCGGACGTGGGTTGAATACCGGGTTTTGAAAAAAAGTTTCTATAACTTCACCTTGTCAAAGTTTTATCCTGAGCATTCTTTAATCCAAAATCGGGAAAAATTTGGATTGATGCTCGCTCTCGCTTAGGAGATTATTAAAAAATTACAAAAGAAAGTTGACTCGTCAGATCTGGCGTTCTAGTCGGCCAGTTCAAATCGCCATGAAAGAAGTTCAAACGAACCTGAAAATGATGTTTCAAAAGATACAGGCATCATTGCTCGAGTTGTATAAGCAGTTGCTCCATCGTGCTGGAATCAACAATGCTGGAGGCCCAAATAACTTGCGTCTATCTGTAGCACTTACCGTTACGGAGGTGAACATTAATGAGGATTATGAAGTCATCCACTTCTTAACCACACTTGACAGCCAACAGCTAGAAATCGGTAAACAGTTGTTAAGGTCTTTCATTAAAACTCAGCACAATGAATGCCTGCTATTGTCCATCTCTGTTGAACAAGTAATATGAGGCAGACTACTCCATACGACATCTCCAGTACACGCAGTTTACATAACACACTGAGTTAAATGATTAATCGTTTGTGTACATGGTGTAATACAACGAAAAATTCGATCGTGTGATTCAAATAAGCAGTTTAGACCAGTTAACGATAGTTAATTATTCATGTAGTTAACTGCAGTTATTTCCTTCGACCTGAATAAAATTGACACTGAAGGGTCATAGATATAGCTCTGTAACATTACAAAATCCCAAATATAATGAACTTTTAGTCAAACAACACTTCAACTGAAGATGGACATTCAATAAGAGCAAGAGCTAACTGTGCTTTCTATGTTTGGGTTTGAAAGCACTCGCAACTCTGTTATAGTTGCATTTTAACGTTCTACCTTACGCTGAACACAAATCGAGTACAGATTTAAACTTCTGATTGGCTTACACTATCTGTACTCCATATCAGCCTAAAAAGTACTGACATAGCAATGTGAGGTTTATCCGCCGAAAGTAAACGAATTATAAAAAATTACTTCTCCAGTACCTTCCGCTCTAATTGACACAGATTTAACCACTGCACCATCTGTAAACGATCAGTAAGCGATAAAGTTAAGTTTTTCCCAGTTTGGTCTTTATACGATTTAGACCAAATAAATCTGTCAATAGTAGGCTCGTGCTTAACCGCTATTGAAGAATATCATTTGGTGGCCATGCACAAATAATTCGATGCAGGGAATTTTCAAAAGTTTTTGAAATATGATCAGTGTGATCAACTGAGTCCTTACGAACTATTTTAACTTATGGGTCACTCCTAAGAAATGCACAAATGATTCTACGTAAATCGAACCTTTATAGCCGTACATCCTCGGTTTGGCTATGCAATGGCTAAAAGTGGGAGGTTAATAAGAGAACTGCGACAGTTTTGGACACTACATTATAAAAGCTCATTTATTCACTACTACAATTATAAAAGCTCATTTATTCACATTAAGTAAACCATCTCTGCTCGAGTAATTATGTTAACGAGACTCCGTTAGTACAAACTACTCACAAAATTGCCTTCTCAGAGACAGTAATAATCTTTGAAAACGAATTCTGTTTTGAGCCTAATATTTTGACTGTCAGTTCAACATCCTACGTGTGAAATTTGGTGAGTCCCCAATCGAAACCGCGCACAACAGCTATTTTCTATAATAACTATTGTTTGTATGAAATCTCCTTCCTGTATACATTTCGTCGGATTGCTTGATGAAAATTTAACATTAAAAGCTCCAAACTATTTTAAGTGATCTCATTAAGACATGTACATTATTAACCAACAGTACCCAAAATGCCGAAGCTTGGTGATTACATAAAGTTGTAAAAATATATTTTTATACTAATTTTGCGTAACGAGATGAATGCAATTTAAAATTAATGAAAAGCAAAATAAAAAGCTTTCACTCTAAAAACGTAAATTGGGACCGTCGATCGGTAGATACACGCAGATACCGAAAATGAAAATTTAATGAAGGTTACCGTACTCGAAAACAAAGCGACAACAACTGACCTATGTGTGGGTACTCGTCATTTAACCAAAAACAAAATAGAAGCGTGAAAGCTTTCAAGTTCGAATTTTATTGAAATTCATAATGTACCAATTTTGTTGCTTTTTTTAGCAAAAGTAATCATCATCAACTATATATACATTGTATACGAGTGTATACTGACAAAAAATACAATTCAAAAAGCTTGTCTAAAAGCATTACGTATATACGGTGAAAATTGAAATATCAAAAGAGCAAAAATATTTTTGGTATTTTTGTGCATGTACATGGGAGTGAGATGAGTATACCGTGTATACGAAAAAAATTTCATCTATTTTTAGGAAACTTCCAAGGGAAAAAGCTCAAACAATTTATTATTGAAATGAAACCTCTTTATGACATCAAACTCATAATTTTTCAACAAAATTATAAAAGCTCAAAAGAATTTTATAGTGCCTGTTACATTAGCACACACACAAAAGTAATTGTTTTGTTCAGATATGCGGGTGGTGTGAAAGTTAGTTACACATCAAATAATCGGTTTGTTGTTGACTATCCAATTTTGATAATAGATTGTGTCTGATAATCATTGTCTCTGGCGAATAGTGTTTCAAATGTAGTCTCAAAGCTTTTACATACATTCAATTCCAGTTTTGGATAATTAGATTATACAATTCTATATATATAGTCTGTATCATTACGTTTCTCAAGATGCAATGGCGATTCAGTGCACTCATGTATACAAGAATGTAATATGAAAAACATACAGAATCTGCATAATATGTTGGTAAAATGAAATTATAATTTAGATTCCAACATAAAATATGTTATTCCCAATTTTTACATTACATGTTATGCTCCAAAAAATAACCAACCACACAGACCCACCCACCACAATGATAAATATATATATTTCGTATACAAACTCGGTTGGGGTGGTGAACATATGTAAAGAAAAGCTAATAATGTTTATTAGCTTTGCCTGGAATATCAAAACCATTGCTTGTCTATTAGGTATATGGTTTGGTTATGTAATGCTGCATGTTGTTACACAAACTTAAGATAATGTTTTTAATTTAGATTCGATTTTCACTGAGAGATTAAATTATGTACATTAATTGTTTGCCAAATTGTTCGTGAGCTGAATTAATTTAAGGTAATATTTGAGAATTATTATGTATACAAGATCACGTTAACCTTATGAGATTACAGGGCAAGTTTAACTTATTGTTGGTTACTTAAATATTTGCTATCATATAGCAGAACGAAATAAAATGGTTGGGTACTGAAAATTGCAGAGGTTCACACCTATTTGAAATATAATCTATTATACGTATGTTACGTAGACAAACACTGTAACAGGTTTGGATTCCTATCAATGTAGCAACCTGTATGAGTGCGACCTGTATGAGTGCGACCTATATGCCGGACAGTAACAAGCCCAACAATGGAAATAGAATGTTGTTAGGCTCCTCCTGCACAGTACATACAAATTAAATCTACTAAACCAAATCCTCTTACACTGTGAATTTCGACACTCATAGTAATCATGACTTTCACAATTAATTTTAATGCTAAATCATCTGCATGATTTACATATGTACTCGTGTTAAGAATCATATGTTCCATCAATAATTTTATGCGCCGTGGAACGATAATCGCTAACAACAACGTCTACACTTACCATAAAGATAGCTCTTCTTGTTTGTGACACGCTATAATTTTATCATTAGAAGTTGTAATTGGTTTTCCAAGTCTCGAGTATTTGGAAAATCATCTGTAAAAAAGTTGATCAGTAACTGACCGATTTGGTATAGTAACCTCTGACAAGATTCTACCCAAAATAAACTAGGACAGTATTTATAGTCTGCTGCATGCAGAGTTAATTATACTGTGACAGTTCTGCATGGTTTTTGTTTATTTCTCATTACATGGGTCTTCAACGAAAACCTTGTCAGTCTCTAGGTGAACAGTTACAGGCTGTGACACATTCAGAATATTACTAGATTATATCTTGAAGCGTTGGTGGGGGACTCAAAGGTATTCAAATACCTGTTCTCCTTGTAAGAACAGCTGTGTTTTTTGTTGCAATTTTAAATTTTCTATACATTCATCATCAATACATCAAATATTTAGATTTAGTCATGTCGAGACTTCAGCATTGTCTCCTGAAGTTCTTCCATATTTCTGAAGTTCTAAAGTTTGGACTCGTTTTGTAAATATTGATAAAGAATCGATTTAATGTCTCATTTTAGATAATACGAGCACGCTCTTTTGAAATCAACAAGTAGTCAATTTCCAAGTTGGAGTAACATTGTTTGTGGGGCAAGCATAATGTTCTTCCCTCGATCAGCGATCGAAAAAAACATTCGATTCTATATAACATAAGAAATTCGCGGGAAATTTGTCCTAAACTGTTTCTTAAATCCAACAATAAATATTGAGGACAGTTTTAGGAAAAACTTCTTATTTCAATATAGCCATATGAAGTTTTTCCTAAATACTAAATGTGTTAGTGACGATGAAATATGATTATAACTTTTAATTCAGTTTGCCGAAATGTTGGCATTTTTCAAATAATTTGAAACTAAAATAAAAATAACACTGAAATTGTAAATTTTCATAATTATTTTTAAATATACGCAGGCGGCTAACACATCTGCAATCCAAAATTACTAATGGTTTAGGGAATAAAATAATCTAAACACAACGATTATTTGATGGTTCCTTATCGCAATCAAAGATTTTCATGAATTTTTAAATAAAAGAAAAGGTTACCACACCTGGATTGATAATTTTCTAACCAGGTCTGGCCTAACATTTACAAAACAAAATGGTTCTTTGAAAAATCTAGGTGAGTCATTCCAGGTTTGGTAACCTTTTTCTTTTATTCAAAGAAAATTCATAAAAATCTTTGAGTTCTAAGTAAATTGTCACCCAAAAACATTTAATACTAGTTCCTTGTTTTATTTTGTTATCCTACACAAATACGCGGGTTGCCTTTTATATTTTGGGATTTGGCAACGCTGGTGTTGCAATCTGTCAACTGACAGCTATGAAGTTTTTGAGGTTATACGTACTCAAAACGTTTTGACATACGAGCGCTATTTGTGTACAACGAGCCTTTTTTAGAGCGATTGACAAATTGTGCGGGATCCAACGCGAACAAATGAATGATCATGCAATATTGAGTGTATGCTGGTCCCACTAATGCCTAAGGTTGTCTCCATCTCACATGACGATCTTGCAGTTCGCGCATAGCATCACTGTTTTTCGGAACAACAACTGATTTTGGACGACCTTCACGAAATTCGTCTTGAAGTGAGCTCCGACCACGATTGAATTCACCATAGCATCGTTATTAGTAACAAGTAAAATATATATGTTCTAACATTTCATGTTTAAGCTCATATTGATTTAACGAAAGCATAATTGTATTTCGCCTAAATGAAGATTTTTCACGTTTTGGTTTATCACTACTACATTCTCAATATAAATGTTGTTGTTGTATGGTTAGGAAAGTTAGGACAAACTTCCAATACGTCATAAGACAAAATCCTTTGTGCCAGCACCACCAGTTAATTAATGCCATCAATCACGTCAATCTGACATCAATTGTTCTACAATATAGACCCCATCAAATTATCACTATACTGATGTAGCGTATAGGTATAGATGATATCACTGAGATCATTTTCAATATGAACCAAGATAAATCCTTGAAATACAAGAGAGTTGTCTTATATGTGATTGGACTCACAAACGGACCGGGTATGTAACTACCTGTATGTTCCACAAGTGAATATGTCATTCGATAACAAGATTCTGATATATATGAATTTAGTTATGCTTGCCTGCTGGTTCAAATCGAGTACATCTCATTTTTCGATGGCTTAGATATCGCTTTCTCAGTGTCTTTATGACTTAACTATATACAGACCAACGGTATTTTTTCCTGTTTATCCACTTTTAAGAGCATAGGGCGTTTACTAGACTAAACCATCTTACTCTGTTGGAGACTACATCATATATCTCTTTCCCTGATTGACCCATAAGTTGTGCCTCAGCTAGCATTATTCCATTCCATGTCATCGGTGGTCTTCCGAGTTTCTTTTCCCATGCGAGGTCAGTTAAATGACTAACTCGCTAATCATGACTTTGTGATTTCATCAGAATATGGCCAATACATCTCAGTATCATTTAATTTTTCTATGCAAGTGATGATGTTCGGCCAGAAGAATTTCAGTATTCGTCGAAGGCACTTGTTTACATATTTTTTTTTTTTATTTATTTATTTAATAGTACAATCTTATCACATGATAATTTATTACTAATGATCATAACGCACTTAATTGAAACAAATAAGTGAAGCGAGTGTGGGTTTACAAGAAATCAATATTCTGCTCCCAATAATGAAACTTTGTTTATTAGATGACTAGCTCATGCGGTTTAATTCTTTTAAGGCGTCTCAGTTCTTGTGTTATGTCAAGAAGTTGTATTGCTTCACTGTTAGTATGTTGCAGTAATCTTCTTTCATGTTGGATGGCAAATTCCTGGACCACTTCATCAATCCATTTAACATTAAGGTCGTTGTGTAATTCCTCGTTGGTAACGTAGCGGTAAGCATTTGTTATTGCCCGTAGAAATTTGTTTTGGCTGCGTTGAATAATTAAACGATTTGATTGTTTAGTGCATCCCCAGAGTTGGATGCCATACGTCCAAATTGGTTTAATTATCGATTTGTAGATGAGGCGTTTACAGTACAGGCTTAGCTTAGAATGTCTTCCTATCAGCCAGTACATCTCGCGTTGTTTTATTTTAATTTGCTCTGCTTTTTGTTTAACGTGGTATTTCCAGTTCAGTCTTGAATCAAGATGCAATCCGAGGTATTTAGCAGAATCAGCTTGGGGTATTTGTATCCCGTTCAGAAATGTATGGAGGTTGCTATTTTTGTGCCGTAACGTGTATGTAACCTGTACTGATTTAAGCTCGTTAAGCTTTATTTTCCAATCCCTGGTCCATTGACTGATTTTATCGAGTGCTTGTTGTAAGTGTTCAACTGCTTGATTCAGTGATTCACTTGATGCTAAAACTGCTGTATCATCAGCAAAAGTTCCAATGAAGGTTCTTTCCGTTGTCGGTATATCGGAAGTGTAAATTAGATATAAGATGGGCCCCAATACGCTACCCTGGGGCACCCCTGCTATGGCTGGGTAAAAATTGGAGTACGTTTCTTCATGAAATACTCTAAATTTTCGTTTGGAAAGATACGACTCGAGCAATTGGCAGTAATTTTGTGGCACTACTTTACTTATCTTGTAGATAAGACCCTCATGCCACACTCTATCGAAAGCCTGTGAAACATCTAGGAATACGGCAGGACAATATTTCTTCTCTTCAAGTGCTTGTTCAATCTTTGCAGTCACGCGATGAACTTGATCAATTGTCGAATGTTTATTTCTGAATCCAAACTGGAAGTCAGGTATAATGATCATTGGGTTTACTCGCTTCAATAACAACTTCTCAAGCAATTTTGAAATTGTTGGTAACAAAGAGATCGGCCTGTATGATGCAATTTGCTCTGCTGGTTTGTCTGGTTTTTTTATCATGATAATTTGTGCAACCTTGAAACACTCAGGCACATATGTAAGTCGAAAGCAAGCATTATATATATATGTTAACATAATAACTCCCCTCTTTGATAACTCCTTAAACAACCTTGGAGAAATTTCATCAATTCCAGGTGACTTTTTGGGATTCAAATTCATATCTATTTCTTGTGCAATTTCTAGTGGAGTGATACTTTTGATATTTAATGGAGTTCTATAGACTGGTTTAGGATCAATCATAGATTGTATGTCGTGCGGTTGAAATACTGATGCCAGATGTTGCGCAAACAGTTCTGATTTTTCTTCATTACGTCGCACCCACTCTCCGTTTTTGTTCCTTATAGGTGGCACTTGGTTTATTGGCCTCTTGTATCTTTTAGTTGCTTTCCAAAGAGAATAATTTTTGTCAGCTTCAGGACCTAATCCTTTCAAATAATTTTCAGTGCAAGTTTCTTTGTGTTCTTTAATTAATCGGTTAACTTTATTACTTATCTGATTAAAATCTCTTTTGTCAATAATGTTTCTGGTTCTATGCCATATGCGTCTTTTCCTACGCCTTTCTTTTATCAGTTCTCGAATCACCAAGGGGTAATTAATCTTCTTTATGCCTTTCTCGCATAATACGGGTGTAGCCTCTTTAGCTGCTTCACTCATAGATTTAATAAAATATTCAGCTTGTAATTCAAGTTCTTGTTTATTTTTCAGACTAACTTTTAACTCAATTAAGTTGTCCAGTTTCTCTCTAAATAATTCCCAATCAGTAAATTTATTAGTAAGATTGAGTTTCATTTTCTTTTTTATGACTAATGTACTCAGAGTCATTAAGACCGGTGTGTGATCGGAAGTAAGATCGTCAATTCCTTCGACTTCAATGTAATTGGAGGTTACTCCTTTCGAAATATAAAAGTCAGTCAAATCAGGAACCTTGTTGATGTCTGTAGGCCAGTAGGTTGGTTTACGTGATGAATGATATTCACAACCTGACATTTCTATTGCACTAAGAAGTTCTTTTCCTTTTCCTGGTGTTATGAGTCGAGATCCCCACGCAGTATGTTTCACGTTGTAGTCACCTCCTATAATAAACCTTCGTCCAAGTTTATTGAAAATGTTGACATATTGATTTCGTATGATATTATGTCTTGGTGGGCAGTAAATCGCCCCTAAACTTAGTTCCGCACCACCATGATTGATTGTTATTACAGTACCTTACATAAACGGCTCTGTAATTTCTGCTTGTTGGAAATGTAGAATATTTTGTTTGATTAAGATTGCTGTACCCCCTCGAGCACGACCACTGGGATGTAATGTCCAATAGGCTCTATATCCCGTAATTTTGATAAAGTTTTTCTCTGTAAAGTGTGTCTCTGATATTAGAGTTACACTTGTTTACATATGTAGTTTCTTTGTCACCCTATTTTGTGGGTTTCCATGGCTCACACTCATACAATAGTACTGTTTTTACACACGAGTTGAGCATTCGTATCTTTGTCTTGCGTGGGGCTGTATTTATGCATGTATATGGCTTTATTTATGCATTTGTTGGTCTTCCTAAGCTTAGGTATAAATTTCGTTAACATCTTTAATTAGTACATTGTTGATTTGCATCAGTGTGGGTATATATTTGTGTTTTGTCTCATCGTCTTGGTTTTTCTAATGTTTATCTTGATTCGAATTTTGATAGCTAGATCTGAAAGCTTTGTATTTTTTGCTGCAAGTCTGAGTGTTTGTGTGTGATCAAGCATATTGTCATCTGAATAGTCCAGATCATTGAGTTTACCTGTTAATCCCCATTATATGGCATTAGAAGACGTGACAATTTCCACATTGCGATTTCCAATTTGATCAGAAACAGTATTGATGAGAGTACTCGTCTTTATCTTACTCCTAGAGTGTTAAAGTTTTTTTTTACTTTTTTTTTTATTTCTAATCTCTAATCTGTTTTGGGGTTCATGGCACTCCCTACTTGTTCGCGGTTCGCTTATTAACGTCATTGCTTTTACGCCATTACAGCCAATTTGAGGCCAATTATAGGTCCGATTTTCCTAACCATCAGCACATTGCAAAGCTCCATGCCAGCCTATAGTGCTGACATGGAATATGGGTCGGCCCATGAGTTATGCACTCCAACAGGTGGTCATAGTTGTGTTCATTCACATCACAGATCGTAATCTCATGGTGAAAAATTCCTTTTGCATCCTGTCCCTATCGGGATTCGAACCCGGTACGTCCCGCTCCAACTGCCGCAGCTCTAACCACTGCGCCACCTGGGCGGTTGTTTTTCACTTTGAAGTCGGTTTCCAGCGCCTTGCTACATTTCTTGTATCATTTTAATTAATTTTTTTGGGATGCTCATTTTCTTAAATTTGTATAGCTCGTAGATAAGATTCTGTCAAGGATGATTATTGGAAGTATCTTTTTTATTGTGCTAAAATGAGAAATTGGTCACCAATTTTTGCATTCTCTAATCGGTCACCTTTTTTGGGGATTGTAATTGTCAAGCCTGCCTTCCAGTTTGGTGACATTCTTCTTGAATTAAACACTCCTGGAGTTGGTGATAGTGTGCTTGCAACTGTAGATGTATCGTCTCTCAATATTGGGCGTGTATAAGGTCTGGTCCAGCGGCCTTTTTGTTCATCAGCTTTCCAATGCAACTTTTAATTTCCCGCTTTGTTGGTGGATGGGTATTGCTTGTTTCGTTATTGGAGTCAATTCCGAGCTGTTAATACGTCTTCTTCAAAATATTATTTTTATCTCTTTAGCTGTGATTGATCCGTTGTTAATAATTGACCCTTATATTTAGTGTTGTTGGTAAATTTAGTGTTGTCTTCGCATATTCTGGATTGCTACTGCGTTTTCAACGGGCTTCAGAATGGACTAACAAATGCACTGAGATAATTTAGATAAGAACCACGGAATGTATTTTGAGCTTTAACCAAGTTTTGGTTGTTAACCAAGGAATTTTTGTAGTTGAGAAACTGCAGTAAAGGTACAGACATAGCCTCCACTAGCGTAAAGTGACTGATACAATTAACTGAGTAAAAGTTTGACTTAACTCACGATTTTATCTGCCTAATCTACGTCATCGGTGCGAAACTCGTAACAATGTACAATTTCCAAATCCGGATGCTGGATTGTTTAGTTCATAAAACAACTCAAAGTTTTAAAAGTTATGTGTGTTCAACATTTAATTAAGTGAACTTCAACAAAGAGATAGCAACAAATATAATCTCATTTACATAAGACTTGCTATGCCAAAATATTAATTTACCTTTGTCAAAAGCATTTATAAAAAAGCAGTTAATACATAATTACCCTACATGCTTTTACATAAACACATCTTTTGTTATGTACATAGTACATATTTGGATTAGGGTATAAATACATAAAATGAGATTCGCTCGAAGCTGTGTAACTTTTAAAAATTAAACAAAAAAAAATTCGATATATTTACACAAACATATATATAGATGTGTGTACGGTACGAAAGCTCTTGTTAATTTAAATAGATAAATACCAGGAGGTTACCTATACACTGTTTGCACACACAATGAAGGGATGTTATACATAAGCTAAGGTATCACAAAAGTTGTACAGTTGTTGAATTTAGTCGATATCGAAAAAATGTAAATTTTCGAATGTAATCAAGCTTTAAAGCTTTATGTTTGTATATAGTGGCGTAGGAGGAAAACGTTAAGCTGATCGTGTACATAAAAGAATAAATTTCCAAACAATTTTTACGGCTCAATAAAATGTACAATTTTACAACTCGCTTCATGTGCCTATATATATGTATGTGCGTTTGTACTAGAAAGTTCAACTCAAATACTTAAGCTAGCACAGTATAAATTTAATGCCGTTTTAGTACTCTCTCTATATATCAAAACTAGAGTGACAAATACTAAATTTTTTGCATAAAATCTAAGACACTAAAAAAACCTTAACAATTTCACTGTTACGTAATACGCACAAATACATAATCGTAAAAAATTGTTTTCGTCGAGAAAATTTTTGTCGGATTATCAAATTTTAATCAACGATTTGAAATGGTTGTTTGTTTTTTTGGAAGAGCAAAATATCGTTCAACATAATCTTTATGTTGTTTTTGAAACTATAAGCGATACGAATTCTTTAAGTACACATGATAAATTTGATTATCTTGAGTGTTACATTATCGTAAAACAAAAAAGAATGTTATAAAAGCTTTGAGCTTGAAGGTATAGGGCAATATGGTTCTCTTGGTAGAGATGCCTTGGTTAAACTTAATATAAGCTTTGTGTTTGACCTTTTGAGCTTTGTATTGGGTTACGGACAGTATCGATATGATATCAAATAAAATGACATAATGCAACTAGAAATATAAAAGCTTTGGTGTTGAAGGTATAGGGCAGTATGGTTCTCTTGGTTGTGATGGCCTTGATTAAACTTAATAAAAGCTTTGTCGTTCACCTAATTTTGGGCTATGCACAATATATATTAAGTAAAGCTTTTCAGCTGATATGCCATAGAATAAAAAGCTAAAAGGAATCTAATGATATGAAAGTTTTTGTCGTAAAGTTATATGGCCATATGATTCTCTTGGTAGTAATGGCCTTGATCAAACTTAATATAAACTTGGGGTTTACCTAGTATTGGATTAGAAACAATTTCGATTTGGTAAAGCTTTTTCCGAGAGACATCGAATAAAAAGCCAAAATGCACCTTATGATATAAAAGCTTTGGTCTTGAAAGTAAGGTAAAGGCTTTCTAACTATAATCATTTTGATTCACCTGGTATTGGGTTAGGAACAATATCAATTAAGTAAAACTTTTCAGAAGAGATATTCAGAAAAGGTCAGAAGAGATATTCCATCGAATAAAAAGCTAAAATACACCAAATGATTTAAAAGCTTTGGTGTTGAAGGTATAAGCAATGTAGTTCTCTTAGTAGAGATGACGTTGGTTAAACTTAATATGATATCTTGTGGTTCGCCACAAACATTGGGTTAGTAACAATATCGATATGGCATCAAATAAAAAGCCAAATTCACTTAAAGATATAAAACTTTTGGTTGTGATGGTATAGGGCAGTATAGCTCTCTTGGTAAAGATCGTCTTGATCAAACTTAATATAAGCTTTGTGGTTAGGAATAAAATCGATTAAGTGAAGCTTTTCAGTCGAGACATGACATCGAATAAAATGCCAAAAGCACCTAATGATATAAAAGCTTTGTTCTTGAATCTATAAGGTAGTAGGGTTTCTTGGTAGAGATGACCCTGGTTGAACTAAATATAATCTGGTGGTTCATCTGGTATTGGGTTAGGAACAAAATCGATTAAGTGAAGCTTTTTTCGGCAATATGGTTCTCTTGGTAGAGATAGCATTGATCAAACTTTATATATGCTTTGTGAGGTTCATGTGGTATTGGGTTAGGAGCAATATCGATTAAGTAAAGCTTTTCAGTCGCGATATGATATCGAAAAGCCAAAATGTATCGCCGGCAAATTTTAATATATGTTCAAAAGTTTTTAGATGGGTCGTTTATAATAAAGCGATTTTTCATATAAAAGCTTCACCAAAATGAAGCAGTCGTTAAAATTACCACCTGTCTAGTAATTGGATAGATTTAATATGGTTATATTAAATCTATATACAAGCGACAAGGAAAAAGAGAAGTACGCTATGAAAGGTAGGGTTAAGTGATTTTATTCACACATAAGATTCAGACAAGTGCTTGCTAAAACTAACAGGATTCATGTGTTTGCATTTTAAATTTAAATTGAAGGTGATCTTGATAAATTTGCTCAATTCGTTACAAACAATAGTGAAACGTTAATGTGGGTACCTACATTGAAAGCTACATGATCACTATCACTTTGGTCAAAGTGGAACTTCTCTAGGCAATGTATAGTGCAAGAATGTTTTTAGAATTACATTCATTACCTCGCAAAGAACGAATGACGTATGGTATTTCTACGAAGTTCTTTATTGGTAAACTAGACGTGCTTGAAGAGAGATCAGCTAAAAATTTTGATCAGTATTCCTTTAGGTCATGGCCGCTTCAAACAACGAATGGAACTTATTCAAGATTTTGTCTGTAGTTATCCAGTTAAATAGTTTGCAACGTAGATGTTCCAGAATGGCAGAAAATTGATCCAACGATGAAGCTTAGCTTAATTTAAATTTGATTTGAAACCGATATAAATCACGAAATTGACTATAACGACGTTATATTCAATAGTAATACTTTCTGGTTTGTACAAGACAGGGCGCCATGTAACACCGCAATTCAGTTTGTGCAACAAAAACCACATTGACATCAGATGCCTAAAAAAACGTTGACCTGAATCTCTACATTTTACCTGTCCGGACTTCTTTTTGAGTGGTTATTTAAAAAGCGAAAAGTTCTCACCATTGGCGAGTTTAAGGCATACATTCCTGCCAAAATCATCGGCTATACCGCCCGAGATGCTCCAATACGTATTGAAAAACGAAGCAAACACACGGTATCCCAGTTGGCGTTTATTAATTATACAAAAACTAACTGGGGGAGGTATAAGAAAGTGGTAAAGGGTGAGAAATCTTTTCAAGGTTTAATCATCGCACCTCTAACAAAGGTGGAAGAGACAGACTGCACTATGGAGAGTTCAATTCCAACGTAGCAACTGTGAAAGGTAATGCTGGAATGGAAGATAGGTCGGGCCATGAGTACTGCATTCCAACAAGAGGTCATAGTTGTGTTCATCACACCACAGATCAACTTTTGCATCCTGTACCTATCTGGATTCTAACCCTATACCTCTCGCTCCAACTACCGCAGCTTTAACCACTGCCACCTGGGCGGTAAAATAGGTAAAACCTTGACATTACACCATACATAACATTGCCATACAAAGTGTAAATACGATGAATCCCAGTGGTTATATTTTATATTCTGTTCACATAAACTTTGCCATGAAACCGCTGCAGCGATGTACGGAAACTGTATCGATGTACTACTAGTCCACTACTCTCTTTTTCTATAATTCCATTATATTCGATCTATCAAATCGCTCCTTTTATTCCGACAAGTCCTAGATACAATGTTAAATAATGTAACATTACATAACATACTCATGCATGTATATATGCGGAGAAGATGACATAGCTTATCGATAAAAACATTCAATTTCCGGCCTACATATCATATCACAATGAATTATAAATTTTCAATCGTACTTGTAATCCGCGGGTGGTACACATATACATACACACATTGATATAAATACAAATTATTACATTTTCCACCACTCGTGTAAATAAAAATGTTCTTCGTCATGTGCCTGCAGCAGCAGTTATATATGTACACTATACAGTACCAAATGTTATTTCCTCATTCTTCGTCACATATGTATAGTAAAAATAATCCACATGCGCATCATATAGTATTATATCCCGCAGTTTATCTGTGTACATTATCCTCCTGTAAAAGTCAATTACCCTTATTATTAATCACCCTACTCAGTGTTAGGTTTTGTTACGTCACATCTCCTTATCACATACACAGACTTTATATAGATATATTCTGTTTTTCTTATGCTTCATTGTTATCCTTTTAATATTCATTGCAACCCCATCTAAGGATGCATACCATCGTGGATAAGGGATTATGTGTTCTTGAGTTGCGCTTCGCTCACAAAAGAAACAAAATTTTACATTATATTTGACTTTTAAATCAACATCGCTATCGTGTACATGCACAAGATGAATGACATTTTGTTTTTGGTCCAGCAGGTATACATAAGGATAATCATAAAATAAGTTTTTTGTCGTATTATTTTTTTTGGTACACAAGCATCCTTTCTACTCGTTTATATATACGTTGATGCTGGTTGTCTATATACATATATATAAGAACGCATAGCCGAGAGGTAAATGGACTATATATAAGACTTGTGTTGTTATTGTAACATAATTTCTTATGGCTAGACATATTTTTGTGTTTCATGAAAGAATTTTTGAAGCTTATGGTATGGTCGTTTTCGACGAAAAGGATACTCACCAATTTATTAAAGCATCAATCATTTGCTCTTTACCTGTGTAATGGGTATCCTTTTCTCGATATCGAATCGATTGATTACATTACAAATTATTAATTTAGTTTTTTTTTGTGTGCTTCGCCATTCAGGTCTGGTCTATATATATATAACGACTATCGTATCGTCTTAACTCAATACCAATTTGATGTTTAACAAGGTGGAAAGGTTTCTTAATTGGATTCAGCTATGATTATTTATGTATATGACTGAGATTTGATTTTTCGTTTATATCGTACAGTTTGGGCATGAAAAATGTCAACAACAGTTCATCTCTAAATAAGCGTAAAAGAGAAGCCATCAATTTTAATACTGTATAGTTGAAGTTGTGCATTCACGATGAGGTGGCAGTGGGATTATGACACATCTCTATAGAAGACTCCTTCTTGTTACATTGCGTTGTGTATGGAGTTCAGGCTCAACTTTCTTCGATGTTTTCAACCCAGTACGCGACTATCCTAAACACACCCTCTATACGGTTAAATCTGCACTGTTGTGACGTCAGTTATAAAATTAATTTTATCGAAGAAATGCCATAGTGACGATTCAGTAAGGCCACTTTTTTGGTACTAAAAAGTTAAAGATATAACGCATCAGAGAGATGTGAAAAAATCGAGGGAACTAAAGTCAGGACGACCTGAGACTGATGTTGGCACAAAAAATTCTCTCGCTCTCCCTCACTCATCTTTGAAACTTTTTTCAAACTATTTATGATTTATTACATCTATGTATGTTTGCCTCCAATATGGTAGGTCTGCTTAACATACGGTGTGACCTAATCGATCTTAGTTCGCTCTAACACCCAAGTGCAAGAAATGATCCAAATAATTACACTAAGTATTTAAAGAATTTTAATGAGAAAACTGAATGTTATTGAAAAGTATAGCCCGTTTGGTTTTGCAGCTGCTCGAAAGACTATTGCTAAACTAACTCATATATTGAAGCTGTCATATAGTGTTAGTGTATCTGGCTTATGGTTCTATAAAACCGCCTGCTTCTGAGTATTTTTTTTATTGATTACAAACGTTAAAAACAATGGAACTGCCTAGTTCAAAACAATGGTACTGCCCTTTCTAAGCTGCTCGTAATCTCGATTTACTCAATATTGAAAGCGGGCCAACTTTTATTAACCCTATTTAAAAGGAAGAGATTGACATTATTTTATACTCTACTCACTTTCAGATGGCACGTCTTCCCATTTCCAACCAACGAACTATGAACAACTGTAATATGTTCTGAATTTAAAAAATTAAGGAAAAGCGCTAAAAGATTGAACTATAAAGCCAGAAAACTCAACCTTTAGGATTAGAATCGCTTTCTTGCTGCATAAAAGGATTAGATGAAGAGACAAAGATCTTCTTCCAGATCCTCCTAATAAAATCTTGTGACGAAATCAATAGTCTACTAGCTGGCTAGACTAAATATCACCTTAAGTAGGTATCATACTTAAAGTTCAGATCCATATTGTCTATTTCAAGTAGTGAGCTTACTTGCTTGAAAAACGAAGGTCATAAGGTACATCTTTATACTCATTTTCCGGATTATTACATTCTATCTTCCGGCAACATTGTTGGCCAAACCACTCACCCATAGGTTAAAACCTCAGAATCACCTTTAACTAAAAATAGTAAATATTCAAAACGCTACTGTCATCTTTTAGAAATGCGGCAGCGATTTTGGTAATTCACGGAGATTTTTGAAAATCGTATGCAGCTACATTACCTGCAGTCTTTCATTCTTGACACAGTATGATCAGTTACATTTTGCTTGAAACGAATTATTACGAGGACCGATTTCAGTATTATTGCGGAACATAGATTTTAAGTCAATTTGAGACATGGTCAGGCTCTTGCCTGAATTTAATCTACTTAAATATAAAACTTTTATATTTAAGTAGATAACGTTAGACAGTAGAATAACTGATGCCAAATGTTTTTATGAACCCGTTGCTGAAGTAGAAAACCCACCTAGAAACGAAACTGTTTTAACAGGTTCATCTGTGATACAAGTATATCAGTAGAATGTTTTTTGATAATATAACCTTCTTTCAAGCGGTTTATGTAATGGAACACGGTTTGAAAAAAAGAAAAACTCGATTGGGAAAGATTTAAACCTATGATCTGTAGTTTAAGATGGATTATCAAGCGAAGGTTTAGCTTTCAACAACTAACCGAAAACTTTGATTGCTTTTGCACCCAAGACAATTTTCAAGTAGCTATTAATATCAATAAATTTCAAGGGAACATAAGTAAACGTTCGGACTTATTGTCTGAACCAGAATTAGGCCCCCGCCAGTTCATCATACTCCAAACGTCGACAACACCAACAAATCTTTCAAATAGTCTTTAAGATACAATCGTTCTACGTCACTTTTGGCCTAACAAATCGTTTGAATAAGATTAGTAAATGTATTGGGACCCATCAAACCAAGAGTAGAGACCAAGATCGATACAGATGTAACAAGCAACATTCATCTATCTACTATATCGATGAATTTAATTCCAAATGCTCTAAGATTACAGCTAATGTCAAACTATAAATCATAAACTTGTTCAAAATATTATTACCGATTTATACTGGAAATTGACTAAACACAAAAAAAACGTCTCGCGCTACACACACAGGTAAGTTAAGATAAAATTTTTATCTCAAGATATAATCGTTCATATATTTTTTCTACTTCTTCTGCTCAACTTTTAATCTAAATCCGGAAATTATTGTATCGAATCGACAAATCATACACCACCAAGATGCTCTTCATATATAAAGTAACAAGGATGCTAGTCGTCAGATATAGATTTCTAGATTAAATTTAACCAAAAAGTTTAAGACTATCTTTTTCACTATTTGTGTATAAATGTATCGCTTGTATTTTTCATGCCAACATTAAACTTCTTATCTTGATGCTCAAGTTTTGATTGTTAAAAGAATAAAAACGAATTTTTTTTTTCAAGAAATTGAAAACTTTTATCTCTCATATCTTATCTCGTATCTAAAAGCAATCAAAAAAAATATTTTTTTTTTAATTTTCTCTTATTATGATACTTTAGTCTTCGATAAGTTTTCATTTTCTATTATTACAGTTTTTATTTGATTGGTAGTTTCAGTTTTCCAAGTAATTAAAACAATATTGAAACGATAAAGAGAAGAATAGTGGAATCATGGATGAAAAGAAAATCATTTATTATTGGGCTGGGTTGTATATTCTATTGGATAGATCTTAGCTCAAAAAACGACTAATGCAAAGCATTTGTTAGGCTACTATCTCACGGCTCACTGATTATAGCCAACCGCAAAATAAAAATTAATTTACCGTGACCTCGATGAAATTCATTTACCGTTACGAGGTAACTTTATACTGCCAACACGATACTGCAATCGGAGTACGATCGCTCCTAATCTCAAAACACATTCTTTTGCACAGAACAACAACAAAAACATGGAAACATGAATACATTGAAATCCTATGGAGGTCTGATAAATAAAGAAATATAGTGAGTAGCCAGATCACCAAAGCATTTTTCGACCTATCGGTCCGATAAAGTGAATTCAGTTTGAAAAGTATTTGAATTATACCAAGGAACCATTAAACTGTTCTCGCTCTCTGTTTTATACTATTCTGGTCTCTTACAGAAGAAATAAACGGTTACTACTAACCTAGATTCCGTTCAAATCCAACAGTCTTGTTCTATATATTTCCGCTGTGGATGATTCTAAGTATTATGTAACATATTGCGAAACATAAAAACGGGAAAAAAACAAATTTTGAGCCTCTAGACAAATATTAACCCAAGTAACAATCAAATTTTTTGTTAGCTTTTATAGCATTATTTTGTCACTTTTTTGGTCACAGTGACCAGTTTCTATGACTAAATAGTTAATAGCCTTTTAACATTATGCATATGTCAGGAAAACGTTTTTTTGACCAAAAATATAGCTAATTTTTGAATATTACTAAAAAGTTTTTATAGGAGCAATTTACTCCCACTATAATTGGATAGTAGTCACTATGATAGCCATTTGGGTAAATAGCAAATAAGTTACCATAAAAGGTAATATCCTATATTGCTACTAATTTGCATGTATGTCGGCAAATTAACAAGAATAAAAATAACACAATAACCAGGATAATAAAACATTGGTCAATACTTGGTTATTTTAGCAAATTAGCTGTTTAAAGAACATAATTTTTGACATCATTTCCAAGTTGTATTTTGTAATTTTTACTTTTTAAGTTATAGCAAAAACTAAATGGAAAAATACATTTAAAAAAATATAAATACTCTTCGACATACTACAGAATATTATTGGTGAAGATTCTATTTCATATAATATTCATAATTTGTGTCATTTAACAGTATCACGATTTGGACCGTTATCTACGATCTAGTGCATACGATTTTGAAAGTAAATTATTCCAAATAAAAAATTTACTGCGCAGTGGTGCGAGGCCATTAGCCCCAGTGGCCTGCCGAATGGCAGATATCAATCATATATATCTTTTAGGAAATGTAGAAAATACTAATAATTGTCATAATCTATATAGCATTAAAACCATTTTCTCTTAATTACCAGATAGGACTAAATTCTACAAAAAGATCGCAATAAGAAGTAAATTATCTTTGGAAATTCGGTGCACTTAAAGGACAATTTTTTTATAGAGCCGATGCATTATTCTGGACTTATTTTATATTTGTTTCGGGTCGTATCATGAATATTGATGCACTGTATACATCCGCACAAGTAAAATCAATATTTGTATGCATTGAGTATGAAGTGAACCTAAAAGAGAAAACTATATATTCGTCCCATTTGTTATTTACCATTTAATATTTAATTTGTTAGATTTTACTGATTCAGTTTTTAAAAAATAAAGTGAAGTCATTTCATTCACGTTTATTTAAGATTAATAAAAAAATTTAGAAAATAATAATTTAAAAAAATAATTCATATCAAAAGAGGCGAGAAAAAGTTTATTAATACCATTAATTTGTGTTATGTTGTTCATTGAGAATCATTTATTGCAACTTTGTCATCAGAATAGCTAATTAACTGTAGAATGACTATAGTTAGCATTCTACGTCACCATTTTGCCATATTGATATTTCTGCCTCTTCTACAGCTAATATGCCATGCGCATTTTGAAAAATTATTTGTCTAATGGCAGTTTTGTGCTGTTGATAGCCATTTAGTCATAGGGAAAACCCATTTTGCTTTTCTGACGACTAATTTGCTATAAAAGCTATTGGTATATCTTTGGTGACACAATACCATTTTTTGGTTCCATTTTTGTCCCCAGAATAAATAATTAGCTGCAGAATGAATATTTAGCAATCTACGTGATCATTATAACACATTGACATTCTTGCTCCTGCTAATGCTATTATGTCATGGATGCCATCATTTTCTGTTAATATGCCAGAACTGTCATCTTTTCAGATTTTTGCATTACATATTTTCTTAGTTTTCTTCGTTTTTCTCTGTCGTTTATTCATTTTCATTCCGATTTTTCAATTTCCTATCGACTGTATTTACAAACTACTCCCAATTATTCAATATTTTGGAATATCTTCAAAAAATCTATTATCTGGATACAATAAATAAGACGTATTTCTACGGGGCAATATACTTTTTTGACCTACTTTTAAAGACTACCTGATCAAACTATTTTCCAAACTAATTTTAGGTAAACATTTGAGCATATTTATTAGAAGATACTATCATTATAATTTCATTCCGTTTAAAAATAATGGTGTTAAAAATAATAAAGTGTCAATAAAAAAACAAAATATTGACAAATGTTGCTTTGTAATTTTTGCAAACAATTTAATTTTTAGCTTAAAATTTTTAGCTTAACCATGTAAAATACTTTAATTCTTGTTTGACGAAATGATTACACGAAATGCTATTATGCCAAATAATACTTTTGCCTTTCAAATGACTAGTTTGCCAGAAATGCTATTTTGTCATGAATATTTCAAATAAGCTACAAAACCTATTTAGCTATGTAAATGACTACTATAATTTATAGTATTTTAGATAAGCTCACAGCATTATAGCCTAAAAATTTAGCATTTGAGAATGCTAAAATCATTCCCCACTTTGATCAGCGTGACACGTTTTTGTCAGTCATTTTGACGTTATCTTGACGTTTTAGCATTAATAGCAATGCTAATTAGCCAACAAAAACTGGTCAAAAAGTGTGACCAAATTTTTGACACAAATTGTTACTTGGTAAGGTTCATCTCTGGTTTTGATATCAAAGTTAAATGGGTAGTCGAGTTTTAGATCCTCTAAGTCCTCTCTTAAATCTTAAGTAATGTTTAAACCTAGTTATTTCTTTCATTTTCCAGATTTTACATTGCAATTAATATGAGTTATCAGAATTGAAGAAACCAAGTTTGAAATAACTTGTCATTATGTCTAATAATATCAGTCGTAGCTGCCTTCAGTACAATATTTACATATAAATCTACAATTGGATTATGTTGAGTGCATCTTGATCATCATCATAAGTGTTTTAAATTATGATTATTCAGGTGAGTTTTATCATTATATTTTACTTTATTAAATTATATTGTTTGATTCTTGCTTCTCCTCTGTATATTTCTAGGCCACAACTTCACAAAATCCCCTTAAATACCGATTTCATATGACGTATGTTTCGTTTCACTTCATAAAATACGAGTTTGATTTTGATTTGACTGGCCCATCCCCTAATTCTCCTTATTTAATATGATTTCTCCTATATTTTTCATATTTTGTTATGTGTATGTGTCAAGCCATACAGCAGAACCTTTAATATTGTTTCTTTTGGATAGTAATGTTTTGCAAATAGTTGAATTTAGATTAAGTTTTTGTTTTGAGGTTTTACTATAGGGTCTTATAAATAAATGGTAGGCGAGATTTTGATGATTTTTATATTTTAATACAATCACTAACATTGTGGAACAAAATATTTTTCGTTTCATGGCCAATTTCGATGATATGCAATTTTTGGTTTATGTCCTCGATTTTGGGGAAATTTATATTTAATGGTGTTACCTGCATGAAAATTATTCGCCTTGTATTAATTTAACGTTTAATTGTTTTGTTAGATTTGAATGTTTGTTTCTCGTTTAATTTTTGTTCAGTCAGCACATGCTGGTAGTTTTTACCCATTTGACCGTAGTATTGTACGCCACTTTCACATGTTCAGTTGCACGTTGATTGGTCAGTTTATTGAAGTTGCATAGAGTATTGAAGATTAAATTTGAATTATAATATGTCGTTTAATTCATTAGGCGTAGATCTATAAGTCAAATTAAATTGTCTGATAATTATTGGTGGTAGTGCTTCCTAACGAAAACGATTTATATTACTCTTCTGGGCTTAAAGTGTTCTTTGTGCTCTTGTACACCTCTTGTTTCTATAAGATTTCCTTAGTGGCATTGACATGTTCAAGACTGAAAGAGAGGTTGCTTAACCGATCATTTGGACCAGTAATTTTATTTTGTTAGCTTGAATATCCAGAAGATTTTATTAAATTTACTTGATACAACGATGTGATTATGCTTTGCATGATAACACAACCAATTATTGTTGTGTTGCCTCTTAAAGATACGGGTTGTTACCTCGACTAGTTCTTAAGTCATTGCTTAATATATTCTTGTAAAAAATTTGGAATGTGAATGTGTTGTTACTTGCAAAATGTTAGATGTAATTTGAGTATGTTCTATAGTCTATATGCGGGACACCGAACAAATGGCAGAGTGATTAGGTTATTTTCTTTGAAGTTGGATGTATTGTTATAGAAAATAAATAATCAGTGTTGCAGAAGACACCCTGATGAGAGTCAAATGAATAGAACCATACCTTCCAGTATGGGTATGAAGCTATGCAACTCACAGATAGACTAATAAACTGTAATTGGTATGGGATATCACAATGAGCCAATATTGAACTTAGCATGAGTGATGGAGTTTTAAACAAAATCTCAGGCACAAATGAAGACTAGGCCGTTTTTACTGCAGCATAGTCGCCTTTATTATAATAAAATCCTGATGTGTAATCTAAACGATAATTCGTTTATCTTTTATCTTCATTTATTGCTCACTCTATAATTGATTTCAGCTTTTCACATATTTCACTGAGTTCTTACACTTCTGCTAATCCCTTTCTCTTCCACATCATTGTGGCCTTGTTAAAGTTTCCTCTTTATGTTTGAATTTCATTCCAATGATATTCGTTCTATGTTGTACGGAGTCTTTCTCAGTATGTAACCGACTCATCTTCATTTGTGCTATCTGATTTCGGTTTTAATGTCCTTTTGGTTTTTTTGTGTTAATATTATCTGAACAGCTCTTTCCTGGTCTAAGGTCTGCTTGTTACATTCTTCGTTGTTGGTTAATTGGTGGGAATATTATCTCAACGATTAACTAATACTTTTATTGTGTTATTTGCAAGTGAGATAACTGTCCATTGCCTTTGAATATTTCAGCTAATATATTATCTGTATACCAGCCTTAACATTTTTCAGCTTCTCTATGATAGTTCTTATATTCCGCACCGTTGGTAAATGGGTGTACATCTGGAACTTAATCCTGTTCGCTTCTATAGTTGTCCTCAAACTATTATTTCCATCTATTTAGTTGTTGCTCAGGTGTGGTTAGGGTTTAACCGGTTATATCGTTTTTTGGTGGAATGTCTGTGAATTTTCCAGTAACCTTTCCTACACATTGTTGTAGTGTGGGTATATCTCTTATTGCAGCTGCTGCTTCACTTCTTTTACTGTGTACTCATATTTTCTTCTAGTTTCCGTTGTATCCTATAGTGGGATAGGAGTACGTTAATTTTGCAAAGTTCTTCGATTTTCTTCCACGTAGGCACTTGTTCCCATTTTTTTGATTGACGGTACTAGTTTCACTGATTGGAGAAGGGTTGAGTTGGATCATTTTGTTAAATGCATTATAGTTGCATTATTATTTATTGATCTATCGCCGTCCTCCTATTTGGATATTTCAGTTACAAGTTGACGATCGCTGTGTTCATCTCCCTATCATTGGCCTGACACCATATAGGGAGGTTATAAATATCTGGTTAACTCTACTATTTTGTAAAGACCAAGTGTTGCAATAGTTGTTTGTCGCTCTGTTGTTGCTTCAAACAACGAACTGTCCATGTGAAGGTTTTCATGTATGGTTGGTACCTTTAGTAATAAAATTAATCACAACATTTGAATCAACCCAATGACATCATGATTTAAGAAAGAACAACAAAAATCTAAAACAGAAGTGATATTCATCTTTTCACAAATGGCATCTCCATCTATATATAGTGTATATAGTGGACCATTCGTATATAGAAAATAAAAAAGAAGAAAACTATAGCAATTATTTGAAATAAAAAGTTTTAGGACACGTACAACACGGAGAAGAAAAATAATTTCAAGAAAATACAACAACAAAGTGAACCAAGTCACGTTCAAAACTTGACAACTTTATTTTCATCATCATCTTCATTTTTATCATTTCTTATGTAGTTATCGTATAGTATGTATATATGTACTGTATGTATACAAGGCAGCATAGTTATTAGTACCCAGTGTTGTTTGGTTTGATATTTGCGAACTGAGAAGAATAAAAAAAAAATTAATACTGATGTGAATTTATATTTAGTTTGATAAAAAAAAACCGATTTTGTTGTTGGTTTTTGCATATAGTTCGTTGGCTTTGGCCGCGTACGTGTGTTATCAAACTATTTCTATTCTTCTCGGTTATTATAGTAAATTGTCCTTGTCGATTAGTGTGTGAGTTGTCCATTGTGAATATATATATTCTCTAATGCGGTTGATTTCGTATATCATCTTACATGTGTGTATATGTAATGCAATTTTCTCAAGACCAACCGAAATTTATTTTGGAATTCATCGAACACGTATCGTGTGTACAATTTATTTGTAAACCTCAAACAACTAGTCTGTATTTTATGCATAATATACATGTATTTGTATACATTGAATGATTAGATGCTTTTGTGATTGAGCTGTGTACCAGGGTATATGTATATATGTGAATTTGAACAAGACGTGATGAAAAGAATTCTTTTACATCCTGGAGTATTATTAATTTTTTGTAGACACGGTAAATACAGTGTTTTCTAATCACGTTTATCTTAAAATATACTTCTTGATTAAGATGAGTTTAATGAGATGAAAAGCTCTTTCTATAACTGAACGCTTATTATGATTGCTACTAATAATTACTGCTTGTATATAAAACCCAAAGGGCACCTTACTTTGTAAAATTAACATTGTTCCCGATATGCCATCTATTGTATAGGTCATTAATATCGGAAATATATTTTTATGGTTGGTTTATCAACACCTACTGTAAAGGTACAATCCATTGCACTTGATTTAATCGATAATTATTTAACAGAAAGTAATACTTTGTTCTACGATCTCACAAAAGTGAGAGGTATACTTGCCCGGTGTATAAGGTATAAGTTAACTCAAATATTTTTTTACTCATGTGGCTGTTGCCTGTTGCCGGAAATATTTCCATTGAACCCGCAGCTGGTTGTGCTCTAAAAGTCCTATGTCAAAAATGAATATTTGGAATGTAAAAAGCTCTTTGTACCATTTCCCTAACACGTATATATTTGGTCCATATATGTATACTTCTGAATAATGGACGACCGCCCATCTACATATCACTAGAAGCTGTTAAAACAAGAAGCTGAAATATATGAGTTGATTGAATTAGTTCTCGATCCGTACTCGAAACTGCATCGACTGAAGGTATTTGGGTTTGATTAAGTTTGGTGCCAAGATGAGATCTTGGAAACTGAGTGTTGACTGTTCTCAGCCTCCGAAAAACCTTTCCCACTTAGTTTTTGCATTTTATACAATTGCTTTAGTTAACTCCAGGTTGTTTGCATCCAAAATAATCATGACAATCTGGGCAACGTTCAGGATTAAAAGCTTGATTTAGTTGTGAAGATTGTGTGTCCGCTTGTGTGTCTTAAACACCATTAACTTGTGGTTGACAGTGAAATCTCATCCGAGTATCTTTATATGTTTTACAAAGACGTTTCATGTCGTCAATACTGGAAAAGTTTAGATCTACCAGCTTATCTTGAAGATAAGCTCTAATGCTAAGATAGTAGAAAAGCTGCCAACGTAACTGCAGCCCTCTCCCGCATTATGCCCAACATTGGAGAGACAAGACAGAGTCGAAGGATTCTGATACAACTCGGAGAGAGCTTTCGGATGTCCTAGGGCAGCGACCAACACCCGACAACATAGTTGAACTGATGATTGTGTCTGAAGAAAAGTGGAATGCTGTGAGCCACACGGCAGCAGTATAGTACTGAAGGAGTTGAGGCGCCTAGAGCGTGCTAGAGAAGAACAACATATTATGACTCGATAGCGATGGCAATCTCAATCTTAAATTGAGACACTGGGGAGAATAAAGAATTAAATAACTAGTTTCGCATCGAGGATGAATGAGGGTGTGTGGTTTTAGATGGTAAAAATCCGTCACTGTTGCTGAGATGCTTAAAAAAAGCTCTAATGCTACGAAGCATAATATTCATCAATTGATCATTATATAGTGGGTGTTTCAAAATGAAGACTATTGGTATAGGATAACACAGTAAAGTTCATTAAAGTACTCTTTAGTCCACTATGGTGTTCCAGTGCTCTTTCTACAATACTCTTTTTCAGTAAGAGAAAATTTGTGTTTTTTCGAGTGTGTCAGCTTCACCTTTTCTTCCTTTGTTGAATTATTCCAGATTAAAACTGGTTAAGATGGTGTCTATATAGTTTTCAAATAGATTTATTCGGTTCGTTAAATCTCTAATGTTGGATTTGTTTTCACTGAAATATTAAGAAAAATAACGAGGATCAAAACGAGTGTATTCGTTTAGAATGATTCTTTTTGAAACTCATATTATGATCCCATGAGATAAAAGTCATGTCAATTACTATTGTTTCTTGAAAACGTCAGAAGGAGGCTCTTGAGTTTACCGCTGTGAGTTATTGCAACAGACTTCATTAAGACGTCTATAATTCATATTATAACTTTGCATAAACGCTATAGCTCTTGGATTTGATGAGATACCACTTACCAAGACAGAATCCGGAGTGGCTGATTTGACTCCTCTAATTATTAATTCCCAACGGTTCTTAAATCAAGGCCACAGCTATATAGATAATATTATATACTTTAATCCGTTGACAGGCACTTCGAGGTGTTTCGGATTTACGTGAGCAACCTATATAGTTCAATGGTAGGCTATCGTACTGATGTCCCAGGTATAATTAATACTAAAACAGAGGATTACATCTTAAAACATTACTTTCATTAGTCATGCGTCCATTCACTTTATGTATACATATCATTTTGAGTATATTCACAATACGATGAGCAGTACCGAATGAATTTTAGAAATCAACTAAGTATATCCTGTCTTAATCGAATGCTTCGATTCCATATCAGATAGTACTCGTTAGAATGCTAAATGCGAAATAGTGAGCTTTTCATCCCCAAACAGGGTGGAAGTAAAAGAAGCTTTTAAATTTGCTTGCCATCCAAAAATTATACAAATCTTATTAAAGATTCAAACTTTGCATATTAGCTCTATTAAATTTGAAAAGCTCCTCATAAAACTTTGACAGTTGGAATTATTATAACAACAAAATCATTTGCAAAAAGCACGCAACAAATAACAGAATATTTATACTTTATACGCGCAACAGTTAAGAAGGTAAGGTAATGGTTTGTACATCGTCTCGATATAACTACGAGAATTTATGTGAAGCTCTTCTTCTATATACCAACCAAGGCAAACGGCAGATAAGATAAAAAATTTGAAATAAATAATTTTATTTACTTATTTATATGCACATGAAAGCGAATTGATGTTCTGTTCGTTCATTCATATCTCTTAAATTTTAATTTAATTCATATTCGTATATATGTTGCAACTGGTCTTGAATTATTTACTATACTATTATGTACTTCTGCGCTCGTATATACAGGCAGTATTACATAAATTAATTATATTCAATGAATAATTTAGCAGTTATGTTATCTTTTAATCTGTTCCATTCGAAATGAATATGTTCGTGTGTACATAACTCCAACCAGATGCTTATGTATTGCTGTTAACAATATTTTCTTACTGTGGGCTCCATTTTCCACTCTCTATTACAATTCATAAGCATATAAATTGGTGATATGGACCATTGCGATACGTCGACATCTTTAAATACGAACATCAGTTAAGAATATCGACTTAAAATTTTAAAGATTAAAATTTTGCTTTAAAGTATAGCGTTAACCCCCTGATTGTGTCAAGAATGCATTATTTTCAGATAATATAAGAACGAAAAGGTTTGACAGTATGACCTAAAAATGTATCATCGTGGAGGTTTTCAATAAAAATCATGATCGAAAGCTGCTGCTCCAAGTGAAAGCTCGTCAGTTAAATACGCTTTTGTTACATTATTAAAGGTGACAGGAGTGCAAACCGTGCTAGTGAAACTCCTGTCACGTTAAATAATATAATAAAATCGTATTTAGCCGACTATAGCATACACTTGGACACTTCACAAATAGATGACACTTTTTTCAGGTTATACTGTCAAATCTTTCCGTTCTTATAGACCTGAAAATTATGCATTCCAAGATATTTGGATAATGTAAAGCTTTTAATCAAGCCAGTTGTGCAAAGAAGTTTTCTTACGCCAGTTACATATTAGCTGATCAACTTTCAACAGTTAGTTCTTAATATAGCACTCAATACTCTATAAATCAGAACTTTCACTACGTTACTGTCATGTTAAATAAAAGCATGTATATAGCTTGGTATCCTAAATAATACCAAGAGTACGTCACAAAAGTGTTGCGAGAAAACTTGATCAGTGTCTCTCTGATTTGGACACAATCGTCTGTGTAAAAGTAGCCAATAGTTGTCCAACCAAAAGAGTTTTATTCCAAAAAATTGTAAACCATAACTACCCTGATGGTTATAGCATTTCAGACAATCACCTATTTTAGGGATGACGTAATCACATTCCATTCTAATAGGGCCAAAACACAGTTTCATATCACTATATCAACACATGACCAATTCGCTCTTCGGAATTCGTGTATAGTGGCAGTTGGGTGGTATCAAATTTAAGGTAATCCAATGAATAGATTTTGCCCTGAAATCCCCTTGGTCGGGCAGTAACGTGATTCTACTCAACAAAAAAGGATAAAATGCTCTAAGGTTGAGTTCCTGATTTGGTCGTCTTAGGAAAAAAAAAATTCTATGTACCTCGATGATGCAGCAGCTTTCAACCATTCTTTGCCACGACCACAAACTGAACAGACAGCCTTAGCTGAATGCCTATTGATAAGAAGACGATTGAACCTACCGAGAAAATGGAGCATGCTTCTATTCATATAGAAAATATTATCCACTCAGATTAAAAAAACAGCTGCTCTGGGAAAAGAATGAATACAACTTCAAACTAAGACGATGTAGGAGAGCGTTCAGCAATCAGACTCCAAAAGATACTCTCAAATGTTCATTATAATGGAAAAGAGCTCTTTCAGAAGGAGTATAGAAGCTTAACTTATCTATTTAGGTTAATATCGTCTTTCACCGTAGCACTAGTTTTAAGTAAAACAATGGAAATTTCGGGGGTCCAATTAGCCGTGTTGCCTCTGGCCATGAGTGCGCCTTTCAGTTGCCGATGAAATCTTACAACAATGCCATTAGATTAGGGGTGACACGTTGTAGTATACGTAATCTATGTGAGCCAAGCAGCTTCGTTAGCCCTGCAAAAAGCTTGACTCAAATTCACTACTCTCGCCACTTGTAATGAAGGCAGGTATCCCATATCACCAAAAATAAATCTCAACAAAAGTGATTGCAATGGTTGCTGCAGAAATATCAGTCATGCAGTACGCTTCAGACCAGCGAGTAAATCTGTCGATGCACGTTAGTAAATATTGATATCCCTTAGATGGTGGCAAACGGCCTTCTATATCTAAGTGGATATATGGTCAAATCGACAAGGTGTACTTTCAAATTGTCCAACAGTGATTTTTTATCTCGTACCACCTTAGATTTTTGGCAGGATTCACAAGACTTGGACCAATGCCCAACGTCTTTTTGCATACTTGACCAAAAATAACGTTTAGCAATCAATTTTCCCGTCGCTCGGATACTGTGGTGTGAAATATTGTACAGGACGTCAAACACAGTTTGACGTAGTGGCTCTGCGATGTAGAGTTTATTAACTCCTGTGCTTTTTTCGCAGACAATCTCAAAGCCAGGTTTAATTTAAAAAGCTATAGTTGACAATTACTTGGACGTCTGAATTATTCCTGAACAAGTTCCAAGTCCGATTCTTGGGCTGAGATGATTCGTTTGTAGTCGAAACACTTATAACTGTTGCCATTTCCTCATCTGAGTACGTGACAGCGTATCCACGAACACATTGTCTTTCCCTGCACATTAAGAATATTCGTGGTAAACTGACTTTAGGTAAGAACCGGTAAGAGTAGTTAATTATACCGATGAACCGCTGAATATGTTTAATAGAAGAAGGTGTTGGGAATTCTCTAATGGCTATGGCATTAATTCGTTCTTGATTAGAATAAATCGTTTGACTTCAAGTTCAAGCGAAGTGGTACCAAATACGCACTTTGAACTGTGTGCCGTTACGTAAACCACTGGCATCTGGTTAAACTAATACAATCCAAATGGTATCTTAATCGCCGTTTTGTGGAAATCTTCAGGTGCTACTGGGATAATAAGGTAAGCTCTGACCAGACCAAGCTTACTAAAAGTATTTCAACCTTATTGTATATTCATGGAAAAATTCTAAATGTTGGATATCAGATAAGGATCCGGAATATTGACTGCATTCAGTTTTCGGCAATCCTCACATGGTTTCCCATCATGATCTTTCTTCTTCACCATGTGAAAGGGCAAGAAACATGCGATGAAGATGGTCTACCAATTCCTAATTCGACCATATGTTCCAATTCCAACTGCGCCGCTTTATGGCAAATGGAAATATATATATATATATATATATATATATATATATATATATATATATATAAATATATATATATATAAATATATATATAAATATATATATAAATATATATATATATATATATATATATATATATATATATATATATATATATATATATATATATATATATATATATATATATATATATATATATATATATATATAATACGAAAACAAAGTTGTTTCAAGTCATGCATCAACTCTAGGAATTGTTTTCGCCAATTGTAGGAATTGCTTAACTATGTAGCGAACGTCGTTTAGTTTTTCGTTAATATTGCCATCATACTGTAACTTTGTATGTTGTAGAGCTTTTGTAACTTTTCGGTGTTCGAATTGTATTTAATACATTAACACAGTTGATATCATACTGATATATTGACATCTGATATTATATCACCAGTGGTACATCATATCGCCACCGAAGGTGATTTATCAGTGTCGAGACCACACCGTTCACAGTGAACTCTATCTTGTAGTAAAAGTGTGAAAGTGTATGCGAGGAGCAACTCTAACGCTTGATATCGTAATTTATATGAAATGATAATTCGTTCATAGCTCCATTCTCTTCGTGAATTTTCGTTGATGCTAGTAATGCGAATGCCGTGCTTGGGATTGCGACCACCTTATTCGACGGCACACTTGCTTCTATTCAGCTGCATAATATAGTCCACTCAATGTATTAGAATTGTTGTTTTAGGCCAAAGAAGGTAGTCTATTACAAAGGTTCCTAGCGGAATGGGGCACTGTTGATACTTGGAAGCCGGTGGATTTTACAAAAAAAGCAAACATACCGAAGAGTGATGCAAGAATTAAGAAGCCTCTTTACGGAATACAATTTCGAACTAAGAGTAGCATCAGCAACTAGATACCAAAGGATAGTTCCAAATGATCATATAATGGAAAGGCCTCCTTCAGCAGGAGTAGGAAAGCTTTTCTAAGGTAACTGCTAGGAAGCTTCATGACACAGTTTTCAGGTTCTTCATTAACATCGAGCCAGACAGACTTCGGGGACGTATTAAAAGAGGTGAACTTTGTACCTTATAATAAGATACATATAGTCTGTCGGAAAATAATAGACTCATGCAAACCCATCAAATTTCCATAGGGGAAATGGTATTTTCCACGTATTACTGTAGCAGGGAATAAAAGAAATTTTTCCGCATCTGGCTAGCTCCCAGCTACACCTTAAATTTCTTCCATTATGATTGGAAAAAATTGATTGAATTTTATATAACTAAGGCCTGGAATATCCTAATTCCGGAATTCAGATATAGATCCAAGGAATATTTAGACGGTCTCGTTTCTTTTCAAAACTATAGAAAAAATGTATTGGATCAACACATTCATGCTGTGGAGATCCATCATGATGGTTTTATATGATTAAATAATATCTAAGATTGAGAAAAGGAAAACAATTACGGCAAATAAAATTGCTGTGTAGGGAACAAAGGGATGTTACGTACTGTACGACAAATTGAAGTCAATCCATGGTCATGTGAAGGAATATCACATTTTATCCCTTTATCTTATTGTTTTATATAGACTAAGCAACCAAGCATTTGCTGTGCTATTTAGGGATTCCCTTTTGAATGACACAAATATTTAATTTTCCACAGAAGTCAAATATTAGAGTTAATCCATAAAGATCCCCAACTGACGCTTTCAATAGCTGGAAATCAAATGCGGAAACAATACTTAATCTTTATATATTAAACGAGCAATAATTGTATGTATATTTATATTACTACCATTTTCCGGTGTGAAAAAACGATCTTGATAGGTCACGACTTTGGGAAAATTCGTTTATGGCTTTAAATTTGGAAAAACATTTTTTATATGAATGACGTCACAAATACTTTGAATAAATTTTTTCGATCAAAGTAACCACTTTTCGTTATTGAATTTTTGATTGAATTTTTAAATTTTGATTTCTTTTTACCCTATCGCATAAATTGCATAAAACGCAATGCACACTCGATTAAAAATATAATGATATACAAATAAATAATATTAAGGAAAACAGGTTGAAATTGTGGACAGTATTTTACGTGTAGCCAATGACTCTAACTATGTTGAAACAAAATGTTCTTTCATAGATGGACCAGGCGGTACCGGTGAAACCTTCGTGTATAAGGCGGTACCGATAAAACCTTATATCACTTACTTTGTGGCCAAAAGCACAAAGTAAAATGCATGGCATTTACTGGAATCGCTTCAACTCTATTGCCTGCTGGACAAACATCACACAAGACATTTGGTTTGAAAGTTCCGCTTTCGTCAGATTCAATTTCCAGCATTAAACCTGGTTCAGTCAAAGCTACAAAACTCGCTCAAGTTGATGTTTTCCTTATGGATGAGGCACCGATGTTACCAAAGTATGGTTTACAAAATATGGATCAGTTGTTGCGGTCTATTGGAAATCCAAACTTGCCATTTGCAAGGAAAAGTTTAATCGCTGGAGGTGATTTCCGTCAGTGCTTACCTGTTCAACTCCGAAGCAACCGTAGTGAAACACTCGATTTGTCTATAAAAAAAAGTCATCTCTGAGAGCATTTCAAAAATTTTTCGTTAAAAAAAGATATGCGTGTCGATCCGGAACAGGAAGCATTCGCAAAGTACATACACCCTGAAACTGGGAAATGAAAATCTTCCAAAAAATGATTTCAATGAAATCGAATTACCTGAGGATATAATTTCCAGTGGTAATTTAATCGAAGAAGTATTTGGAAATTGCCTTGCGAATCTAAATTACGAAGGAATGAAGGAACGTGTTATTCTCGCACCGCTGAACAAAGAAGTCAGTAATATTAATGCTAAGATCGTCGATCGTCTCCTAGGAGAATACAAATCGTGTAAAAGTTTTGATTTTGTAAAGGATAAACAAGAAGGAGGTATTGAATTCACGCCAGAATTTCTTGATTCGATTGAAATTGCTAATTTGCCACCCCATGAATTAAAACTAAAGAAAAATATGATAATTATGCTAATGCGTAACTTAGATATTTCGGAGGGCATGTGCAATGGAACACGGCTGATTGTTACCGAATTATGTAACAACGTAGTTAAAGCAAAAATAATTACTGGGGAAAAAGCTGGACAAGAAGTACACATTCCTCGAGTTACGCTCGACTCCAGTAAAGGTCAACTTATGGATGTACAATACAACGACATCAATTTCCGCTTCGACCAGGGTTTGCGATTACCGTGCATAAATCTCAAGGACAAACGTTCGAATTTGTTGGCGTCGACTTGCGTACACCTGCCTTTAATCACGGTATGTTGTACGTAGCATTTCCCCGTGTTAAACGACAAAATAGTTTGAAAGTTCTGTTACCCCCTGAAAATGAACGTCGCACGTATAATGTTGTGTGGAAAAAAGCATTGAACGCTCCTGGTCTAAATTCTATAAGTCTTGATATTAACAGCGACGATTTCCAAGTCGAATAAAATAAATAAAATTAAATTAAATTAGAGTTGTTTTGCGAAAGTGTTTAAAAAAACTTTCTTTCTTTTGACGAGCAAACCTCGGTCCCTGGAACTAAATATTATAGACGCAACTTAACTCTATATGTTAGAGTTGTCCCCATGCATATAAAAAACGTTAAACTTGGTGGGTAATCTAAAAACTCGAATTTAAATTTTATAAGATGTGGAATAAGTCAATAATTGTCAGTAAGTTTTTTTTTGTTTCGAATATCTGTTTTGGGTTCGATACACTCCCAAATCATCATCATATATAACTCTCATATTACGTCCAACCTTACGTCGAATTCAAATCGATGACGTACAACTCCACCATAGCCTGCGAACATTGAAGATGATTCAGGGTTCTACCCTCAACTGCGATGTTACATTAAGGCCGATAATCGATCAAACAACCTGGCGATATAAACAACAAACCGATAGCCCTGTAGATATGCACCAATAGATGAAAATTAAATTAAAAATTTAAATCCAATAATCACAGATTTATTGTCTACGCTCAAAAATAAAAATTCGTTACATATTCATAAATGGAAAACTAGAAAATTTTAATCCATGAAAAATAAATGAAAATCACTTTGTTACAATTCATGTTTTCCAATTTTCATTCGTTTTGAAAAATTTACGACACAATGATGATAAAAAGCATTTTTGTTGTTGTTGTTGGTGGAAATCTATCAAAAATTTAGATAAATCAATTTACTGTCATGTCGAGTGTTTATATATATGTATATGATTGTAGTTGTAGTTTTTGGGTATATGTATGCAGGGAGGATGGAGCTTTTAGTTGTTGACTATATACATACATGTATATAGAGATGAAGAATCGTACAAGTGTATAATTGATGTTCATTTGGCCATAGTACATGGGTAGTTTCGTGTTTATTATTTGTGTGTACTCTATATATACAATCATTTTACCATTTTATATTGTTACAAATTTACCATTGTAACTTTTTAATTTTAATGAAAAACCAAAACATGGAAAATAAACTCAAACAATGCAAAAAGCAATTTTTGAACAACAAAAAATTATTTATTAAGAGTTAAACTATTTGTTGCCCAAAATGTTGTATTGTTGATAATTTCCTTACCATGTACTTGTTATACTTTTTTTTCGGTTGGAAAATTGTTTTGTTTTCTTGTTTTTCCAAATTGAAAATGAATATTAAATAAGTGAATTTTTTTATGCTCTTGTGTATTTGGTGAAATGAATGCTATTTTGATGTTTATATATGCTGTGCGGTTTTAGATATATTCTTCCAATTCTTTTACATATGGCATTATTTGATTCTGCATCGCATCACCCTACGAGACATTGTACGAGAGTATGTACTAGTCAACGCAATATGATAAATATTATATTCTGTTAGCCAGTCGTCCAAAACCACAATTTATAACCCAATAAATTTTTACCAAACATTTTTGTTTGGTGATTTATTATCATTTCATGAACTCGAGTCCATATGTCATTGATTTACATTAATTACAATTTTTATAATTGTGGTTTGTGTATATACAATACTGTGCAAAAAATCCGGACAGCTAACATTTTTTAATTAAACCAAATTTTTTCAGAAACGCAATTGTTTTAACACCAAGTAGAATTTTGTTTCTTATTATTCAACTCATTATTTACTCAAAATATTATTTGGTTTTGAATTTCATTTCAAAACCAAATAATAATCTAAATTTTCGAAAATACAGAAAATAATATATTAATTTCGTAATCAGGCATATTTCAAAATATAAAATGTATAAATTATCCACTAAACTATAAATTTAATATTTAGTATGACCGCCATTTTTTCTTAATTACCGCTGCACAGCTGTTGTTCATGAAGTGAATCAAATTTTGAATCACGTCATTGCTAATATCGCCCCACGCAATTGCAATTTGGTGCATCAATTGCTGGATGGTTTCTGGATTACTCTGACGGGATTTGTGCTTCATAATAGCCCTATTTTTTTCAATTCGGTTCATATCAGGGCTATAAGGGGGCCATTCCATTGTGGAGATGGAATTATCAACCAAGTACTTTTTCACCTTCATATAGAAATAAAATTTTATGTAACAAAGTTATTTAGTATTTTTCACCTGAAAGTTATACAGAACTTTTGAATAAGGAAAAAAAAGTGCATAGTCATTTGTTTTGATTTGTGGGCTGGCGCGTTATCTTGCTGAAAGATGAAGCTCTCAGTTTCACTAAACAGCTTCAAATAAGATGCTTTCCAATGCCTTTCCAGAATTTTCAGGTATAAATAACCGGTTACACCTACATCGACAAAGACCAAGTGACCAACACCAGCATAACTACAACACCCTCAGACCATTACACCCTCAGTTTTATTAGGCACTTATGTTGAATGCAGATATCATTGAGGCGGTCACCTGGTTTTCTTCGCACAATTAGCCATCCATCTCCCACATGCAGTTTAAATTTGCTTTTGCCAGAGAACACCACGTTATTCCTCAATTCCCTGGCCCAGTTATATTGCTCTCTAGTCAGCTGAAGCCGAAAATTTTTTGAAAATATCTTTAGAAAACATTTCTGCAACGAGTGGCGTGCCCTAAAGTTTGCGTTCAGTAACCTTCTCTGAGCAGTTGAACTGGATATTTCAATACCTGTTGCTGTAGCAAGATCGGCTTGCAATTTCGGTGAAGTTTTAAATCGGTTCTGCTTGGAACGAAGAACCAGATATTTGTCTAGCACTGTTATCGTTTTTCGCGGTCTGCCAGACTCCTTAGACCGCTCTGTGTTCCCCGTAGTCTTATATTTTTTTATAAAATCGGCAATTGATGTTTTCTCACGTTCTATCCTATCACCAATTTCACGCACGGACAGTTCTTCCTTCCATAACGCGATAATAATACTTTTTTCTACGTCGTTTACTTTAAACATTTTAAGTACTATCGCTTTTTTATACTTAAAGCTCTTTCACCATAAATATAACTTTAGCAACTTATACTTTCAGAGTTCGGGTGAATTACCAAATGCAATCTTAAAATTGGAATCGAAAATAAAGTAAAAACACTACACTGAAAAAAATAATTTAATGTACTCGGTTTATCAAATTTTTTACATAAAAATTGTATTGAACCAATGAAATTTTTAATTGATATTATGAATTGTTTAATAATTAGCTTTATGAGGTTGTAACCAGTTTATTAATACTATAATTTGGGCTACATCAAATTTTTCTGATCATAATACCATTGCAAATTTGTCAGTACTTGATTATAATTAACTTTAGTTAGTAACTTATAACCTAATGCATAATTTTAAAACTACCAAATAATTTTGGTTAAGTGGGAGTTCAAGTGCTTAAAATTTATGTTAAAATTAAAATTCGCTAGAGTACTGTTGATAACGCAAGTATATAAAAATTGAACAATCCGAACATCAGTCTATAATAGGAATATGTTTGTTGAAATTATAATGATCTTTCCTATCAACAGCTTATGTTTAATTAGACAATGACGTCCACCTTACTGACATACAGAGTCCAAACTTGTCCGCTTATAAATAATAATAAAAATGCAATTCTGGACCAAAATGCAGACATGGATTCTATTTTGTTAGTTAACCAATCCTAGAAATAAAATTTATCAACTGTAAATGTTGGATAAATATATTACATTTGATACTACATATAAGTAATGAACAAAGTCCATCAATCTAATAACGAAGATTCTTGAAATTAATAAGGAATATTAATGTAACCAATGCAACTTTACATAGATTATTCAATACAAACCGTTAACGAAATAAATAAATTTAAACATTAAAATCATTAATTTTTTATAAAGTTATAATTTGTTTTATAAATTAATAAACCCACATTTATTGGGATAATCACTGGCTTTATTGACGCAAACTCGTTAACAAAGTTCACTGAATTAATGTAGTTTTTAATTAAATTTCGGTACGTTTTTTTTTCAGTGTAGGCAATATTTAACGTTTTTAAAGGAATTCGAACTGTCCGGATTATTTTGCACAGTACTGTACATATATAGAGTTGCATAAATGTAGGCAGACGAATTATCCAACTACCAGTGAAGAAACGCTTGTAATTGTTACGATTCTCGGACGGGTTAGGTCAGGTTTAACGCCTTAAGTCAGACTTGATGCCTTAACCAATCCACACATTATTGCACAATAAATATGAAGATAAGCCACTTGTACTGGTAAACGGTCTATTTGGACGGTTGATGACATTATTAACAAACAAACTTTCCTAATTGAATAAAAGTTTAAGTGATTATCTGGACAGTAGGAGTCAATAATCTCAGTTCCTTTGATCGAATGCCATAACTTTTGTCAAATATTCTTCCTTGCACCTTTCCACCATACCGTCTGACTGTTTATCTGTCTCATTGTAGTTATTTCACGTTGCATACTGCTTAATATATCTACTTGTGTTGTGTACCATTTCCTACTTCATTTCGTTGGGTCAGATAATATTCATCCCAATTCCGTTAGCTGTGCAACATAAGTATCCTCGTTTAACACTCCAGTAATAATGATACTGTATACAATACATCTGCTTCGATTAGAACATCTAATCGAGCTGGTACATTGTATTTGGGATCAGCTCGATAGAGTAAGCCCGATTATTTTATTTTATTGTTGCCAACGTCGCAAATGAAAATTATCAGTTTGACATTATTTTGGGTAAATTTCCAGCTTCGGCGTTGATCAATGCTGATCAATGGAGTAATACCTATTTCTCTTTTATTTTCTGCTCACTGATATGTAATGATGTATTTTCTTAACTTGTTGACGGTGAAGTGATTTTTTTCAGATTTCCATTCTTCGGATTTTGTAATAATGGGTGATGCCGTCCTTGATATTGTATGACAGTAGTCATGTAACTGATGATAACTTTTTAAACAGTTTCTGCATAATTGTTCATTCCTTTGAGTTTGTTACAGTCTGGTATTTGGTGTTTTAGATGGCATGGGTACATTGTGTAGTTTAGTTTGATGTTAAAAAAGTTATTCCACTTCGACTATAGCTCATATCGGTATTGATGATGTGTTCCAAAAGCTCGTAGATTTTCTGCGTAAAACTGCTTCCCGTGCTTCCAGTTTTTAGAGTTTAAATTTCTCTTGAATGTTCTAGTGTCATCTCAAACGCCCTGAATGCTGTTTCCGTGTTGATCGTTGGTTGTGATGGTAAGGTATAAATATATTTTGTAAGGATGTTGATCCACTGTGGCATTTGTTTGTCCTGGTCAGTGTTGTGCCTGTATTTTACGCTACGTAATTTACACGAGTTTTTACAAGTAAAATATGTATTTTATACACTAAAATTTTTAACAAAATGTTAAATACGGAAACATTAAGTTAACTACATATTTTAAATGTTGTAGTTATCTTGATTCTTAAATACCTTCTTATTAAAAGTAGTTATGTTGTAAAATGTCATTATGACTTAGAAATATTTTTGGAACTTACAACTTTTATTAATTATCATTTACCAATCAATGTTGGAAATTGGAAAATGCAATTCCGATTTTTCGAAAATATTTAAACAAATAAAAATTATAAAACAGTCTACCCTGTCTAATCGAACCTCTTCGGGACCAAAAAAATTGGTTCTATTAAAAGGTTTTACTTTTTTTATTTTTTTCGCTAGTTATTAAAGCAAAAGTCTATTTAAAAGTCTAATGACTTTACAAATCTAGAACTTCTTCTAAACTATTCAATTGTTCAAGGATGCTTTTATAAAAGACACGAAAATTTGTTGGTACCGTTTTCAAAGAAATTTCTCTTTCGATTAGCTTCTGCTCAGACCTTTCCAGATAAACAAACATCTCGCCAAGCCCTTGGTCATTGGTTTATTTTTCAAATATTTTAAATTTGTTTAGCTTTGGTGAATGTATGGGTTAAAGCAGATTCCTAATGTCGCTGCTCTCCATCTGGCAACGAACTATTATTTTATTTATCTGGATCATGTTTTCTTCAACACCAACATACTAACTATCTGATTCAAATTGCATTGGAATAATTTCCACATCAGATCATTCTTTCAACCCTGGATGTCTGAAACAATTTGGATTATTTTCCGGGGTTGTATTTTTTCATTTCTTTGATAACCATGAGCATGCATCTTAAACTGTTATTTGTTTCAATAATTCCTCTACGCTATTAGAACCACATATTGCTATGAATAGAAGATTCCTTAAAAATTAAGTTATCGATAATTTTCCAAAACATTTTTCCACCTTTGCACAGTTTATGGAGCTCTTTTAAGCCTTCTCTTGCTTAAAAAATTCAGACAAGAGCAAATACACTCTGATGAAGATAAACGGAATGCTATTTCTTACTTTATGGAACGGCTCAAAACTTTAGAAAAACACTACTACAGTGATAATTCCAACAGATCGTATTTATAATCTAATCTTTCATTAATGATCAAAGTGTGAACGTTAAATTAAAAGTCAAAAAGTGTTTCTTTAGGAACTTGACATAAAACAATAGAATATAGGATTCGGCCAACCAGCTACCTATGTTTGTTCATATTCCTTGGAACTACAAAATAAAATAAAAAGCTCTACTTATGCTGAGTAAAAATCTAAAGTGATTATAAGTAATCGGATTCATGCTCTAAGATACAAGTCATTTTTTAATGGCTTAAGAAAAGGAGGATTATTTTCGTATGACTACGGAAATAATCTTTTCCTACCAAAAGTGGCCGACCAATCGGCTTATTACTGGCTTGAGAGTGAATATGCAAAAGGTGCTAACGAAACCGCTAGTGCTGTTTTTCATCATTTGAAGGAGATGGCAAATCGGCCCTGAAATCAATAAAATTAGACGTTATGCAGACGGTTGTGGTGACCAGAGTAAAAATTCGATTATTGTTGGGGTGGCTCCTAAATGGCCGCTTTGTCATGCGCCTCAACAGGTAGAATCACTGAAATTTTATTTTCCTGTGACTGGGCATTCCTTTTTACCAGCTGGCAGAGTATTTGCACGGATCGAAAGAGAGAGGAAAAAAGAATTAATTGTTAATCCTTAAGAATATGTTGATTTTTGAGGAACATGGAACTGTGATTCAACTAGGTGAGAAAGGATGTCCAGTTTTAAACTGGAAAACGGTTGTAAATGAAGTTCAGTTGAAACTAGGTAACTGGCACTTCTAATACAAGCCATGCAAGAGGATTATTTTGCAATGCAACAGAATTTCAAACAAAGTAATGATACGTGGAGAGGCCAATTATTAAAAGTACTCTCTCGGTATTTGAAATAGATCCGGAAATAATTTTGAAAGGAAGAATCGTTAAACAGGCGAAACTAAATGATGTTAATAACCTCCTAAAAAAACACTTTGGTGATGAGTGGACTGACAGGGCAGAGCTAAATTTCTACAAGAACCTTCTGGAACATAATTACGATGTTGATGATGACCAGAGAGATGAATCAGATATTGGCTGCTGTGGTGAACCAGATGCCGATTCATTACAGTGTTCTATAAAAATATTTTGTAATTGAAAATCTCCGGTATCAGAATAATCTGAAATTTATGTAATTAATACTGTAATTTATGTAATTTACTTATGTTTACGTAAGATATGTATGTAACAGTTTTTTACAACACTGGTCCTGGTATCTTAAATTCGGTAACCATGACGCTGCCAATTATTTATCCTCTCTACCAGCTCTTTTTATGTGTTTGTAGTGTACAGTAAAATGTCCTCATTACACTACCCCGGAATTACAAAAACACAAAAAATAAGCATAAAACCTCACTTCACACAAATTTTTACTTCCACAAGTACTTTATGGAGTTTAACTCCACTTCAGTTACTCCTGTAACACCTGGCTCTTAAACCCTATGTTGCACTGCAAAACTATCAGTAAGAGACTGCTTTATTATTTTGCTTTTGGAGTTGCTACTCCTCCTGTTATGACCACCAAGTCTAAGAGATCCTCAAATATAACATTACATGTTGGATGTATTCAAAGTCATTTCTGTTAAACTGTTATTCTGTTTAGTAAATAATTTGGGGCACTCGAACCGAATATCAGTTGCAGAAATTGAATGACAATTAATAAAAAAGTACTTAAATCTAGCCTGTCCTCCTCATCATATGGCCATAACTACCTTATAGGCCTCAGAAAGTCTTTGTAATAAAAACATATAGGATTTTCTAACTAAATCATAAGCTGTTTTAACTATATATGAGGTAAATTGGAGACTTCACCATTAGTTTGTCCATTTACATAAATTTAGGCCAACCAAAATGATCCAATATGTGTGTCCATTGGATTTTAACACCTTATATGAGAACATGCGATGGCGTTTGTTAGTATAGCGCGCCACATGGTCTAAGAGTAACGCGATATCTGTTGGTCTAACATCATAACATCATAGAGAAACATCATATCTAAAATATCTGTTTCTATCTTTGCAAGTCTTTTTAGGACTCAAAACACTCCCAACTCTTTTACGGCTCACTTAATAACGTCCTTCGTTACGCCATTACAAATTGGAGAATTTATGTAGAAGCATATGGAATAGTTCGATGCCAGACTATAGTACTGAAATAGAAGATGGGTCAGTGCATAAATTGTGCATGCCAACATGTGGTATGTTCAATCTACAAGCGATCGTAATCAGATCAGGTTTTTCATCGAAAATGTCCGTATCGAAATTTGTACCTGGTACGTCCCTCTCCAATTAGATTTTTTACTCTTGCATTGCTTTTCTTAATTTTTTGCTGATAGAACTTAATTAGGAATTCTGTGGTGTGGAGTTCTGTATTGTATATGTATAGTTCTTACTCTAAAGCTCCCCAATTCATGTTTTTTATCCTTTCTGGCAATTCATACCCTCCCACTCCATTTGTAGGGAGTTTATTGTCATTATGATTGCACTCTAAAAGCTCACTTTAACTCGTTTAATCTATCTGGATAATATATTCTACAATCGTGTCTTGCAACATCTACTTTCTTTGTCAAGAAGAGGATTAGACTTTCATCTTAAACTAAAGCCTAATAATTGTTTTAAAATTTCTATAAATTTGTTGAACTTTGTGGAATTAGATTTTAGACTACAAATTGAAGATAAAACGTTTAACTATCGTAAAAATAAGTAAATGTATACAGAACAAGTTATAAAATCATTAATTAACAAAACGATGTTATTCCCCTCGAAATTTCAAAACTTTTTAAAGTTCATTTAAGCCCTTCGGCAGTTTAACATAAAATCAAGATATTTGAAGCTTTTTTTCTCGTTTAGATATTAAAACACATTTTTAGATCTGGGTTATTTAACTTTAACCAAAAATTTTACAGTTCAACAATTTAGATTTTCTTTTTGTTAAACAATATTTCGCCTCTTTTTGTTATACGTTTTTGTTTTTTTAGAATCCAGGAATGTTGAAATGCTGTTGCACACTATAACCATAATTTACACAACCGAGACGAAAATAAATCTCATTCTTTGCATTCATACCTTGAAAGCAGCAACAACGAACAAGAATAAAAAATCGTTTAGTCAAATGGATATAATTAAATTATAATTTAAATGAATTTTAATTTTCAAACCAAACCGAAATATTTCATAAACAGGTGAACTGCGTGTGTAATATACAGGATACAAATCTGAAAGGTCTACAATTTGAGATTGAATTTCAACTTCAATTCTCATCTGCAGAAATCAATAATCAAATAAACTAGAATTTTTATATATCTCCTCGGCAAAATACTAACTAGCAAAGCCTAAAGCTCATTAAAAACAATAAAATATGGTAAATAATTGCCACCCCAAAACATCAGAACCGCGAGTTTCATCAATCTATCTATTATATCAATAATAGCCCTCAGGTAACTTTTCTGAAACATCTTGCTAAAACACTTTATCGCAGTCTCTATGTGTCCTGAACATCGAGATCAAGCCAGCGTATGCCTATTTGCTCAATGTTTGGTTTCTAGTGAAAAAACTGCGGATTTAAGTGTTCTTATAGATAAACCGACTTAAGGATTGGATTCTAGCAATAGTCCTGATTTAACTGTCAAAAATGAATAAATTTGCCCTAAACAATAAATATAGCATTTGTCCAAAAAGAAACTTACTTTTACTCAGGTATATTATAGCTGATGATTCTGGAGGGGATTCACCTATGGTTTATCATAACTTGCATGATAAGTTGTTAGCGTCTGAAATTTCTAGATTCGAGCTAGGTGAAATAAATATATTAATTTAAATGATAACCTTATCAAACTCCACTGACCTAACAAACAAAAATGAGGATTTCTAAAATATCCAGCTGAAACTATATTTACTTAATATATATGATGGTATGTGGCTGCTATTTTTACCATTAAATTCCCACATTGCATTGGTTTAGAAATCTTTGATAGATTTTTTTATTTAGGACTCCAAAAATGGATAGTCATGTCACCAGAGGTTGAATTTTAAATATTGATGTCCAAGTTATTATTTGGCTTGTTTACAGAAAAAATTGATAAATCAAATCACCCACATTCTGAACGATGCTTAAATAAGATCTGTAATGGTTGTATTTCAGCCAGGCCAATACCAGATGTCCAACACCCTTCACATCTGTCCCACAATCGTTGTTCTCACTTAATCGACATTTTTACAATCACTCTCTTCTAGTACTTTGATTCAGCCAAACTCGATCGATTGTTCTGAATAATCATTCGCCCTTCTCCACAAATTCGTTTAAAACGTTCCAAATACATTTCACCCGGTCAAATTTAAACAAACATTTCCCATATTTTGGAATAGGAAAAATATTACTATACCTTCCATCTTCCATCATCCACAGCCAGATTGACGCATTCAAATATTTCAATTATCCAAGCGTTCCAATTAATTTTTTGCTTTTATTAATTTTTTATATAACGACTGGGTCTTGTAACAATTTATTTAAATTGCATAATAATATTTAAATTGCATAATAATATATTTGATTAGTATGTGATTACTACATGATTATCCCCTGTTTCGTTCCAATAAATGCAGATGGTTTTATTCACCTTAAAAAACTTCTATATTATAAGCGTAAAACACTTACTCCATTCTCATTTTCACTAGGATCTGTAAATTCCGTATCATGCTGCAAATACAGTCTACTGATTTTCCCAACATATGTTGGTTAGAGCGATAACTCCATTTCATTTCAAAAATGCAAAAAAGATTTTTCAGTTTCACTGTTCCTCGTTCATTGAGACCCACTCTCTTCTCTCTCTATTTTCTATCTTTCTCCTTCTGTTTATCTCTCATTATCAACAGGAAAAACGATTTTCTTTCATACTAATATAATATCTTATTTTGGAAGAATTAAGCGCCTATCTTAACATATTAGACACTCTTGAATGAGACACACTTGGTTTTTCTAGATACATACGCATATATCAAACCAAAAAACAATTTTATAACGATACACTTTAATGTTAACATTGACGCCATTCGTTCTAGACCCAATAAGCACACTTACTATGTGATTCACTTTTATTTAGGCTTTTATACATTTATCCTATAACTCGTCTACCCTCTTCTCCCCTATTTTTGCTATTACTATAAAATCGTTTTGCTATATTATATTCTAATGAAATTTGACAATTTAGCAATATAAGTGTTTTAAAAGCTTATATCTAAGAAGAAGCTTATTTTTAATTTTTAAGCTCATTTTTGATCTTAGCTTCAATGTTATAATTTTACCAACGTGATCAAGGAAGGAAGCTTTTTTTGGTGATAAAAGTGGTCCGTAAGGTGCACAGGATTATTTCTGTTATAGCAGGTTCTGCAACATCTGTGTTGGACGAAAAATCCGCATCTGTTGTAGGGTCATTCGTTTAAGGTCAATACATTGGTGTATATTATAAAGTAATAAAAGAATAGGCTATCGAGATGTATCGTTATCGACAGTTATTTTATTGGAGAAACAGATGAGGAATCTCTCAGTTAAATGCTGACATTAATGAAAATGGTATCTTCATCACTTCTAGTGAATGTTTTATTGTTAAATTAAAATACTTTATGGATTTATTAGATATTGATACAGGATGGGTGGATGGATTTACAATAGTTACTGTTTCATATACCTTCTCACAACTTCTCGGCGCTTTAAAGGGTATGGAGTAGATGTAATTGATAAGTATTTATACTTTATACATGTATAGATCTACAATACTGAATAAATGATTTTCTTTGGATGAGCTTACAGTTGTCCTATCTACATTGTCTTCGTAATCTGTCCAATAATCAAACATTTCATGCCAGTTGCTTACAAAGCCTCCATGATGCTTAAACCAGTGTTAGCTTCTTCACGCGTTAAGCTCGTGTAAAAAGTCATCGTCACGTAGACCTATCGTTACTTCTAGCAGCTAAAAACCTAGTGTGTAATTTATCGGAGCTGGTTTAGACGTTTATTGCTCTGCTTGTCATGGTAAACTATGTATTCAAAATATTCATCTATGTTTCTGACTGGCATGCCGCGAATATTTGCAAGTGGTGTGGTTTTTCTAAATCCGGCTAAATAGCTGTCTTTGTTTGATTTTAATAAGAATTTACTTGTGGGCTTACTTATGTTGGCTTTGAGGATATCCATTGGTTACAGTTCATTCCTAAAGAACTTCGATTAAAGATAGCCTCAAAGAAAGGCATTAAATATGATCTCAAATTATTCGAGCACAAAGTCGTAGTGCCATCTTTATGAATCATATATCGAAATCCATATCATTCAGTTTTGGTAAATAAAATTGTCTTGCACTAATTATCTCAATTCATTCAATTATCTAACACATTAATTGTTGTTGTTGTCAATTACGTTTGTTGTTGTTGTCAAATATAATTATTTTGTATTTAAGGTGATTCAATTCAATATACTCAATTAAGAGTTAGAAATATTTTCTAAGACTATGGTTAAAAATGTCAATATTATCAAATTGAATAAAAGCTCAAATTAGAGACTAAAAGCTTATCTTATCGTGATGAGTCTTTTGAGATTAACCATATAGTAAATATTCATTATAGTTGGTCGAAATTCTTACTGTACAAAAGTCATAAAAAAGGACTTCGATCGTGTTTCATTCAACGATCGAATTGGTAAGCTATATGACTGATTTTAGCCTTAAGGCCAGCCATAATTAAACCGCGTTCGACGTAGCATTCCTATATATACCTATTGCATAAATTAAACAAAAAAACATAAAAATGTCTTAAATAAATGTTCATTTTAAAAATAATATTAAATTATGCTTTTTTGTCGAAAAAAGCTTTTATTCGCTTTTCCTCCGTTGAGCTGCAAATGAAATGACGTCTATGCGATGAAATAAAAAAGTTGGAAACTTGTATTGTTCCTTATAAAACATATATATATATGTATATGTATATATTTTCCAGGAAGAATTATTAGAATGTTTGAGATATAATATATTTTTTTATACCATTCGTCTTCTGTATATTTCGAAATTGTTCTATGTTCTCGTACTCCGTTCGTACCACAACCACAACAACCAAAATAAATCCGAAAAATATCCTGCATATATTATTGTATATGTATGTCTGACTGTCTTGTGACGTCCATATCAAAAAATGTTAGGTTTTTGTAACAAAGCCGCTTATAAACTATATATATATATATATATATATATATATATATATCCAACCAGCATAAAACATGTATAATATACATTTGAGGCAAATTATCCATCTTATGTATTAAAAAAATACATTTATGTTACTCATTTCCAACTCTTGACCATGTCTAGACTTTAATCTTACCTTACGAGATTAAATGTGAAATACTGTACAGCTTTTTTTCTATTTTGTACTTATCATGCTCGTATTATAACAAAAATTAATTTTTGTGAATTTTATGTATAGCTAGTTTATGCTATGGAATTAAACTCAACCTTTAGGAAGCTTTAGGATTACTGCAGGTTTTTGATGTTGTCACAAATTGTGTGTATATAATATAAGTTTTGTTATTAATGTCTGAAATATATTCATCCAACTGTAATTGGAAAATTTAAATCGTATCATCATTAAGTTCAAAGCTTTAGATTAGAAAGATCAAAAAGCTTTAATTATTTCAAACCCTGTTTTATAGGCTACTTAATTTATGGTTTAGAAATGTTTTTTTAAGATTGGAAATAGTTTTTAAGCTTAAACCTCGAAAAATGAATAAAAGCTCAATTTTGAAAAAATCTCGGCTTTAATTGTTAAATCTTTTATTAATAAATAAAAGGATTATCATTTACACATTGAACCTTAACTTGATTAACTCAATTAAGTGAACCAATATAGTTGTTGTCAATAGCCGTTTTTGTTGTTGTCAATATTTAGTTATTGTTGTTGTCAAAATTTATATTACATTCATTAAGCTCATTCAAATCAATATTTAAACATTATATTTAATTATTTCAGTGCCTTTAAACATTTTATTCTTTTAATTAACTTTTAAGTTAAAAAAAAGCTCAATAAAAGCTCAAATCGAAGATTAAAAGCTTGAATACTAATCATAGAAAAATCTATGTGTGGCACAGTGTAGTTTTTAACATGTTCAGTAATCCAAGCTCCTATACCAAAAAGAAAGCTTTTACGTTAAACTTATATGTTATTCAAGAAGCCCAATGACTTTTCCAGAAATTTTTATAGATGATTTTGTTGTAATAAGACTGAAAAGCATATTAGAAACTTACATCTAGTGTCAAGTGTAAAAGAGATGCTGATCGACTACTATTATGCCGGATTTGGAATAAAATAATTATGACTTTCAACAAACTATATCAATGCAACAGTGAAAGCAGCAGGTTTAAAGAAAAAAATCCCAGTTTCTGTCAGATTCATCCACAAAATTGTTCCTCAAATATGTTGCAAGAATTATGAATTTATCAAATGACGCCTCATTTATCATATGTGCTTTTACTTGTGTTTTAGTTAGTGATCTGTAGCTGTGGTATTGAGATAGATAAAATTTTATGAAGCATGCTATTAGCTAAATGCAACACAATCTTTCGATTATATTCTCGAATACAAATATAGTACAGTGCATAGCGTCGAGGACGCTTTTTTTGCTCGTTTACCGTAGTGTCTGACACATCAAGATAAACCAGTGCAATTGAAGAAATCCTGACTTTACGGAATTGAAGAAATCCTTGATTTGAATTATCTGATATTCGTTTGTCTTATTTTTAATTTTATAAGAATATATCGGGTGATTTTTTAAGAGCTTGAGAACTTTTTTTTAAAAAAAAACGCATAAAATTTGCAAAATCTCATCGGTTCTTTATTTGAAACGTTAGATTGGTCCATGACATTTACTTTTTGAAGATAATTTCATTTAAATGTTGACCGTGGCTGCGTCTTAGGTGGTCCATTCGGAAAGTCCAATTTTGGGCAACTTTTTCGAGCATTTCGGCCGGAATAGCCCGAATTTCTTCGGAAATGTTGTCTTCCGAAACTGGAATAGTTGCTGGCTTATTTCTGTAGACTTAAGACTTGACGTAGCCCCACAAAAAATAGTCTAAAGGCGTCAAATCGCATGATCTTGGTGGCCAACTTACTGGGCCATTTCTTGAGATGAATTGTTCTCCGAAGTTTTCCCTCAAAATGGCCATAGAATCGCGAGCTGTGTGGCATGTAGCGCCATCTTGTTGAAACCACATGTCAACTAAGTTCAGTTCTTCCATTTTTGGCAACAAAAAGTTTGTTAGCATCGAACGATAGCGATCGCCATTCACCGTAACGTTGCGTCCAACAGCATCTTTGAAAAAATACGGTCCAATGATTCCACCAGCGTACAAACCACACCAAACAGTGCATTTTTCGGGATGCATGGGCAGTTCTTGAACGGCTTCTGGTTGCTCTTCACTCCAAATGCGGCAATTTTGCTTATTTACGTAGCCATTCAACCAGAAATGAGCCTCATCGCTGAACAAAATTTGTCGATAAAAAAGCGGATTTTCTGCCAACTTTTCTAGGGCCCATTCACTGAAAATTCGACGTTGTGGCAGATCGTTCGGCTTCAGTTCTTGCAGGAGCTGTATTTTATACGGTTTTACACCAAGATCTTTGCGTAAAATCTTCCATGTCGTCGAATAACACAAACCCAATTGCTGCGAAAGGCGACGAATCGACATTTCACGGTCTTCAGCAACACTCTCAGAAACAGACGCAATATTCTCTTCTGTACGCACTGTACGCATTCGTGTGGTTGGTTTAATGTCCAATAAAGTAAACTGAGTGCGAAACTTGGTCACAATCGCATTAATTGTTTGCTCACTTGGTCGATTATGTAGACCATAAATCGGACGTAAATCGCGAAACACTTTTCGAACCGAACACTGATTTTTGTAATATAATTCAATTATTTGCAAGCGTTGCTCGTTAGTAAGTCTATTCATTATGAAATGTCAAAGCATACTGAGCATCTTTCTCTTTGACACCTTGTCTGAAATCCCGCGTGATCTGTCAAATACTAATGCATGAAAATCCTAACCACAAAAAAATCACCCTTTGTATACATTCCTCGACCAAAAAAAAAATCAACATTTACATAAAGAAGAAACTTACGTCATAGTTTTAATAAAACAACTGTAGCTTAGCTTACATGGTAACTTTTCGAAGAGTTTGGTATAGTGTAAAGAACAATAAAGTTTAATTTTACTTCAGTGAACTCAATTGATGTGTCCAACTGTCTAATCAACAAAGTAGTTAACTCAAAGCAATCTAAGCCCGTAGTATCATAGTTTTAGAAAACCCAAAAGCTTTATTCTTTATTCAAAACTTGTTGTATAAACTACAGATGGATAAAACTATGCGCAGTTTATTTTAATGATTTATAAATGTTTTTAACGCTTTCAACTCAAAAAGTTCAATTAAAGCTCAATTTTGGAAAAAAGCTCAACTTGACGTGTAAAAGGTTGCCATTTACATGTTTAAACCTATTTTAATTCACTCAATTAAGTAAAACAGTTATGGTTGGCGTTATTAATAACCGTTGGTTGTTGTTATCAATGTTCGATTGTTGTTGTTGTCAAAAGAATTTATATAATATTAAAAGTTTAAGGCTTATTCAAATCAATTAAACGCAATTCCGAATCGCAGTGGTAAGAGTTACTTTTAACATTTAAGTCTTTTATACTTTTAATAAAAAGCTTTCGAAAAGCTCAAATATGAGAGTAAAAGCTTGACTTATTAATCATACGCAAATGTTGGTATCTCCATAATTCTGTGCAGTACTGTGAACATATCCAATGACCTAGGGTCCTAAACAAAATAAAAAGCTTACTTAATTTTACTGAAGAAGCCCAATAATTTTACCAGAAAATTTTATAGATGAAGTCATTGTGAAGGGAATGAATAAACAGGACCATGTGAGATGTGGATTGAGTCATATTCGTGTCATGTTGTGTTAGAATTGAAAAAAGAGGTTGAAGCCTTAAACAAGCTGTATCTATGCAGTAGTTAAGGCAGCAGGTTCAAAGAAAAAATTCTTAAGTTAAGTTAAATTTGTATTGCAGTATTATGAACTAAACTCCAGTTTTTTGTGAGATTCATCCACAAAAGTGTATCCTAATATGTTCCAAAATGGGTCAAGATACATTCAATGATATTAAAGATAAAGTGTCTCTGACCAAATTTTCGAATTAATTTATCGGCAGATGTCTTATATACAACGCGCATAGCGTTGAGCTTAAGTACCATGCACCAATATATCAGTGTAGAGAACAACTATAATGAATTTTTGGAGCATATTATTGCAAGTGCATTTTAATTTGTTGAAGAACTGCCAGAAAAATATATTTACGGTTGCACATTATTTATACAATATTGATGAAATCCTTAGTATTATATGATACTCATCGATGCTTATTGGTTGTACTATTTTAAACTATAACTACAGAGTTTTCACCAAATTATATCGCAAAGCTTTAAGATTTCCAAAAAAGTTCAGTAATCCAAAACACAAAGTTTAATTTTATTCCACTACAACAATAAGCTCGTCCAAAAGTCTAATCGAAAGTAAACTCAAATCAAGCAGAGACCGTAGCTCTTAAAGTCAACTGCCTTGAGGTTGATAGTTTAAGACTAATAAACTATTAAAGGAACTGTTCATTCTGAGATCCAACTGTAAATATCAGTTTATGATTAATAACAATAAAACGAATCGAAGAAATATCACGAGTTAATATCAATATTTTATCAACCGATACCTTATACCGAATTTTTACTCACTCACAACAGAAAACTTTCTTTGAAAGATGAATAAACATAATACTCGATTTATCTGTAGTACAAGAGCTTTTTTCACTCGACCAGAAAATTATTTCATCACGGTTTCTTTCTCCATGAACATAGTCGCAAAATTTCAAAAGAGGGACAATCCTCTTCCTCAATAATTACCAAATATATATATATATATATATATATATATATATATATATATATATATATATATATATATATATATATATATATATATATATATATATATATACATATATATATATATATACATATATATATATATATATATATATATCTATATATATATATATATATATATATATATATATATATATATATATATATATATATATATATATATATCCGAATTAACTTTTTGTCTCAAATCTTATTTTAATTTCATTTTGAACCGGATTAAAAAGAAATTCAGTTGATTTATCATCACGAAGAATGTATCCAGATGAAAATAATGCGTGAGGCATCCCATCACTGGGTAAAACTATCCAAAGAACAGAATCCAAATTGAACTGTGAGAAGTCGTTGAGAAGTTCTAACTCATTTTACGTTCTCGCATATTTTTGAAAGTGACGAAAGACTGATAGTAACTTAAAGCATTTCGCTGGATTTGGAAGTTTATTAAAGTGAAAACGTGATTAAAAATGCGGATGCAATATCAGCTAAATGAAGCAATAGTTGTGCTTGCAGGTTTTTGACACAACGAAAAAAACCCATGTAGCTTTCCGTATTGCACCCAAAAAATACTTGTCAATATTCTTCAAAACTATTTTTAATCAATGCTTAAAATCTTGCCCAAAGGTCACCTGCACTTATGATCATGTGAACAAATAATGTCAGTTTATACCTTGGTTTCGATTTCTTCTGCCAATACATCTAGAAAGGAGATTTAACTCCAAAAAATACTTTCAAGATTTTTTGTCTACATTTTTATACCATAAAAGTTGACTAGTATTGTATGTCTTCATTATCTGCCTGCAGTTCGATAGTAAGAGCTCTCATACCAATAATCAAGAATTATTAAATATAAATACTTCAATTGGAAGTTTGAACAAATTTCTAATAGTTGATACACAGTGGGGTAGCAAAATGTGGGACCAGAAAACATACAAATTGAACCGACTGTGGTTCTTAATTTTCATCGAGAAAACACCCGAAGCATAAGTTTTAATAACTATATTCAAAAGAATCATAACCCGAAACCATTCGAAACAACATACAAATTATCAAACCAAATTACAATTTAGCACAAGAACTATATTCAAGTAGGATGTTCACACTTTCATAAAAATACAAAAGTAATTATCTCAAAATTAGATCCATTAAACCAGATACAATGTTCACACACACATATGTATGTATGTACAAAATATTGTGCCAGATGAAAGGAGACAACTAAAGTTTAATTTGCTGTTTAATATGTTGTTAATTCTACTGCAAACTTGCTTGGTATTTAATTACTTTTATGTTTCTGTTTGTGCACACAGAAAACTTTTCGTGTATATACAGCAAACAACCAACTAACAAACAAAATAACAAGACAAGTAAGATATAGAGTATAAAACCCAACACAAAATGGATAACACCAGACACACAGAAAGAACTAATTTTTTAAACTATATATGATACAGAAGAAAAAAAATCTGTATATGACACTTGATATTATCAAATGTAGAATTTGTAGTGTTCTGTATATACAAACAAAACTATTACAGATCTGCACACAAATGAAAACACAGTGTATTTTTTTATGTATGCGAGCTTTTTCAAGCGAAATGATAAATAAATTGCCGGGGTACATTCAATCGATTTTTCAATGAACAAAAGTTATGTGTGTGTGTGTGTGTGTGCGAACATGTACCTTTCAGAAACCACGCCAATAAAATCTAAACATGCAACAACATATTATACAGTTAGGATACATTCCATTCTTATCAATATGTCTGAATAAACTTGGTGGTTTTCCTCTTGAGTCTATATATAGAAATTTTGTTGTAGCTTTTTATTTTATTTTTGGAAAAACTTTAAAATTGAAACTATCTATTATGGTTTTCTGGTTGGATGTATTTCGTATATGTGTTTCTTTGTGTGTGTGTATGTATACTATATTCTTTTTAATTAATTTTATCTACTTTGTGTTTTGTGTGCTTTATCTATGGGATTTGTTGTTTTTGTTGGCTGAAAATTGAGAAATTTATACCGTTACAGTAGAGCTTTCTTCTTTAGTTTTATTTTTTATGTCGGTGTATGTGTGTATGAGATTTATCAAAATAATAGAGAGTACATACAAAAATAATGTTTAAGTGTCGTTTTGAGTAATGGACATATCTGTTTTAATTAATTTTTTCGTTCATACAAATTTATGGGGGTCCATATGCAACCCATATAAAGTTCATGTCCTAGTTGTAAGTTTAACATTTAGATTTCTAAAAATATCGAAACACTTTTTTAGTCCTTCTAATAACAAGCCAATGAAGCACATTAGTAGTGGTATACCAGGACGGATAGTACCAATCATAGTTTACTTCTAGTTTTATGAAAAAAAATTGTTATAAAGTATATCGACCTCAAACTAATTTTCTACTTTGTGTTTGAGACTCTCTCAACTCCGTGGCTCTTTCCTTTTAACGACCTACCTTCAGAGAAGGGGTAACATTTGCTTTTTAAATGCTTGTTTTAGCTTGTAAACAGTTATCCAATTAAAGCACATAGTTGGGAAAAAGCTTGACTGAGGAAATCACGCTTTATAATAGAATACAAAGATTAAGACGTTTTGCCGTTAACACGTTAGCACCTAACTTGGTTCAGTTCATAAACTAAAACGTTAATGGTTGTTGTTGTCAATAAACTAATGTTTGTTGTTGTCAAAAGTAATTATATGTTGATTCAATCTGCATATAATTACTTTTGACAACAACATTGATTAAAATAAATTTCTCATCCCGCCGGAAATTTTAACAGTTTGGTATCTTCAAATTGAAAAAAACATTTTAATCAGAATGCTTAACTTATAATGTAAACATAAGGTCTTAGTCCATATAGCTCATTGGTGGGGTTAGTATTAACGGTTTCCCAATAAATAAATTCACTGTCATAACCATATCGACCATTCCTCTAAGCCAATCACAGAATTCGAAATACCAAAATCGAAACTATAATTCGTATTGATAAATTAGCAACAGCATGTTCTCATTACCCTCACATAAGGTCTACGTCCAAAAAAATCATTTCTGGATGGGTTCAGTATTCACGGTTGGCTATACTAGATAAATTCACTGTCATAATCAACCATTCCTCCAAGCCAATTTCTGGTTTCCTTTGCCCATTTGTTACAACGTTACTGTCCATTTATATATTCTTGCGACCACCTGACCCAGAATTCTTATTGTGTGTTTTGTAATTTCTGCCAGATAGACAAGGTTTCATATGGGGTGAGGATTATTCAGTTAGAAGGTTGCTCAGTAAGACAATGACCCGGTGACAGTGTTGCTAAATCCGTTGCGTCACTACTTATCGGCGGCAATGGTCTGGAATTCAATGATGCTGCTATTTTTGCTAAAAGAGCGGCTAACTCTCCAAATGTGTACAACTCCCGGCACTATTTCTAAACTGATATTTGTCCGATTTAACTGTTTCTCCGCAAATACTGCCATGATGTGGCGCATTTGGTGAATTCAAATACCATTGAATGGAATGAGTCTGCAAATAAACCATAACTAACGGGTGTTGCCATAACATGATAGCTTCCCGAAGAATCCGGTTTGCCCAATGAAGTTACATCAATATTATCACTATATGCATGTGATGAACCGCTCCGGCTGGCAAGTTTACAAAACGGGTCAACCCTGCAATAAATGATGCATATTCCAAACTACCAATTAAATCTAAATGCACGGCCTTTACTTTAATTAAATTAGTCTTGCACAATAAACGCCACAATGATAAAATGCAAGCGCCTTCTTAAATATTATATACAAAGATTACATTCCCCCATGACACAATTCTTTATGAGCTTTTTCCGCGCTTTTCTTAGCTAATACATTTCTGTAATCTAATATAATTGGTTTGCGTTGATTTAATGGAAGCTGCGTAGTGCCTTTCTGATATTCTCCGTATTCCTCAATCATCCATCCATGTCGTCTGGATATTGATAACCTTTTATTAACGTATCGCACCATAGTCAACTGGAAATGATTGTTTCTATTGTACAATTCGATAATCTTGGCACATAGTTCTTAAAGCTATTTATTGTGACAATAGCATCGTTTCTTTGATTTCGTTCTGGTGGTTTATGGTTGTCCAGTAATTGATTTAAATTATTCGCATCCTTACTAATTCTTCGTCTACGAATTGGTTCAAAGCATATAGTTTACAAAATCTTAGAACATATGCTGTGATGCGGCATACAACTTCATGTGATGATATTCTATTCATCAGATCAATTTCTTGACCGAGTTTACAACTGTGGTCAATAGGATATTATATCAAACTTGATTGGTGATGATTTTGGAGCTCAATTCAAAAGCCTGACGGATACTTAAAACGGATTTAATGGTGCGCGAACGTTGGACATGTTGGAAAAGTGTTTCGGCCGCGATCTTTTTTAAAGAAAACGGTCGTTTACCAGTGGCACAAGTGGTTTAAAAGTGTTTGTGAGTCAATCGAAGATGATGAACGCAGTTGTATAGACCATCGATATCGAAAACCAACGAAAACATTGATAGAGTAAAAGAAATGTTGGTCAATAACTGCAAATTAACCATTAGAGAGATAGTGCAGGACTTGAACATTGCCTATGGATTCGTCGAAGACACTTTGGTTAATTACTTGGGTTTCCGTCGTGTACCAGCAAAGTTGATGCCGAAAGACCTCAATTTCACAAAAAAGAGTGTTGACGTCGCAAAAGACTTGATTTGCGAGGATGAATCCTACATTCACCAAAAGGATCATTACTGGAGAGGAGACGTAGGTTTATGAGTACGACACGCCATCCAGGATTCAAGCAAGTGAATGGCGATCACCAAATGAGCCGAGACGAAAAAACCACATCGTTTTCAGTCAAAAAAGAAGGCAATGATCACGGTTTTCATGGACTACAATGGTTAGTGAATTGTTGCCAGAAGGCTAGACCGTAAACAAAGAGTATTATTTGAGCGTTATGAGACGTTTGTGTGAAGTAATTCGCCAAAAGACACCAGAGTTGTGGGCATGAACCATGACAACGCACCGTCGCACAGTGCCATCATTATTCGTAACTTCTGGCGTAAAATGCAACAAATACTATAAGACAACCTCCAAATTCATCTGATTTGGCTCCATGTGACTTCTTTCTCTTCAATCGAGTTAAAAAACACTGATGGACATACCGAAAACCAAATATAAAAAATATTTCGAGGATTGGATCAAGCGCTGGCATAAGTGTGTTGTAGTCAATGGGACAACTTTGAAGGGGACAATATAGATTTAGATTAATAAACATTTTTAATTTTCTGAATAAATTTCGGGACCTTTTTGATCAAGGTGTAGGAATAGATGAAAAATGAAATATTGCTCAGGGTTCCAACCCCCTGTACTTCAATACGGCTGATAAAAATTTACATAATCACTGTTTGATCAAAAACCAACCAAAGCAGTTTGTTTATTTAATAGTTTCATTATTTATTGGGTGGTTTTCCCATCAAGTGCTGGTAGCTTATAAAAGCTTATAATTCTGATCTGAGCTTTTTTCAAGGTTAAGCTGATTAATAGAGATTATTATGATTTTAGATGGTAATTAACACAACTATATGTTGGTAAGTGATTGGAAATGTCTTAGTAGACAAACCTCATCTCGATAATTCATTACCGTACGCAAACGATCATTGAACGAGTCTAATCTTAACGATGCCTGTAAATTGTGACATAAATATCTTTTTAAAACTAATTATCATTCAAAATTATATCTAAATTACAAAATAAGTATATTACGTAAATTGGTAAATAAATTAGTCCCGCATCATAACTATTTGCTCCCCAACACTAACCCAAATACATATTTTAAGCGTTAAGATAAGGGAAAAGTATTATTCATTTCCGCACGAGTTTCGTATTTATATATATAAGGGGTTGCAACAATAAATATTGTTACACCATATCTTTGATACACATAATAGTTAAGTTAAAAGATTTATTAACCAACAATTATTCATAATTTATTTAATATAATAAATTAAATTTATGGTTTTTGGATTGGATGCTGTGCAATTTTTATTATACTTCACCGCACATATTTTCTTATATATAGAGACAAAGCGGGCGAACACAAAAGAAATTGAATAACTTAACCGGGTTCCCCATACAAAAATTCCTTTTCTTATCTCTCGTACGCGTACAATACGAGTACAATATACATGTATAAACGGTGAGACGGTTTATAACATTAACCCATAAAAATCGTCTTCGAATAATAAATAAGATAAATAATAATTTTTAATATAAAGGCGCGCGCCTTTTTAATCCTAGCGCAAATAAATTTCATCGTTTGGTTTATTACGATTACAAATAATTTTCCATTTCGGGGTATAATTTAATATCTTGTTGGTACACAAAGAAAATGATAAAGTATTTACACGTGAGAAAAATTTAAGTATTAAGGTGAAACGAGAAAATTTATTAAAGGTATTACTGTTGGTTCTATGTATATACGTGTAAGTAAGCTTCAAGATTTATTATTGTTGTAATCATAATTTAATATCTTATTGTTAATCCACTAAATCGTATTTTATATACTTAAGTTCGAAATTTTGCCGTATTATGGCAAACAATAAGCAAGTGTTTGTTTTTATCTCTACAATCTGTTTCGGGGCTCGAGGCACTCAAATCAAAGACGTACGGCTATAGGTCCGATTAACGTAGAACCATCTGCATATTGCATAGCTCCACAGCCTATAGTACTGACATGAAGACAGGTTGGCCCATGAATTCTGCACTCCAACAGAGGGTCATAGATGTGTTCATTTACACCACCGACCGTAATGGTATGGTTAAAAAACCCTTTTTCATCCTGCCCCTACCGGGATTCGAACCCGGTACCTCCCGCTCCAACTTCGCAGCTTTAACCACTACGCCATCTAGGCGGTCATTAAGTATGTGCTATGCGGTATATATGAGTAAAGCTGAGTCGAGAGTATGATCTAGATTTTTCTAATTTTCACTATGCGGTGAACATCAAGTTTTATTAAACCACAACGATAAATTGAATAAGACGAGGAGTTTAAAAAAAAATCTATATAAATTCCATTCATATTGAATTATCATTTTTATTTGGGTTAAACTACAGGGATTTGCAACTTCGAACGATTGGGGTATAACATGCCCAGTCGTAGTAACAAGTCATTATGGGCGATACCTTGATCATCACGTCTGTGTAGTATTTGATAGAACGTTGAGTTATTGTTTACTGGAGCGTTGAGTTATTGTGCCTATGCTTTACTGGATAATTGCAGACGTAGTTGTCGAAGCATATATATCCACCAAATATCGGTCCCTTTAAACGGGCTTCTCTAGGTATAAACTAAATCAAAAGACGTTTTGTACCTAGAATTAAGATTTTCGACTTCGACTACAGTAGTATAGAATGAGATGGTCGGTCGATATGGCCGCAATATATGAAATTTACCAATAACTTTGATATTTACCGTATCAATGTTCAAACATGGACCAAGATCTTATATTTGTGTCATAAGAATGTTGTGTTAGATGCAGATCAATAAGACTTTTAGTTAATATATTAACGTTTCGATTTTAGTGATTGAATAAGTAGATTTAGATGTGTCCAAACGTATATGAACTATGCTAATACTGTTTATAAAGGGTTTTCCAATAAGAGGTTTCATTTTGAATAGCCTCATATTTAGCCAGCTGTCAATTTTGAAGCGGTCATCTGTTGACATTATTTGACAAGTAAAAACTGCATCATTACTGAAACTAGTATACGATACGTACTTCGGCAACGCATTGAAACTGCTAAACCGCGTCTTCGTCACTCAAGAACATCTAAGAATATTGCTGCTGTAGCCCATAGTGTTGAAGAAAACACAGGTTTGTCGATTCCTCGTCGATCTTTGGAATAAGACATTCTACAAACCATTCTCTGCACCGCGTATTTTGTATAAAGACGTCTTCAGGCTTTTAAAATTCAGTTAACACAAGAACTCCAGCCGGTCGTTCACCATAAACGTCGTATCTTCACTGATTGGGTCCTTCAAATGCATCAAAAAAACCTGTCCATCCAGAACGTGTCACTGTTTGATATGGTTTTTGGACTGTCGACATGATTGGACCTTACCTTTTCGTAAATGAGGCTGATGCAACTGTTACGGTGAATATAGATTGCGCTACGGAACTATGATTATTGATTTGGTCGGAATCGGAAGATATTGATGTGGACGGTGTTTATTTTCAACAAAACGGCGCTAGGTGCCACACAAAGAATGAAACCATCGCAATTTTGCGAGAAATCAGAACTATTTTCTTTAAGGTCACGTGAAAGATAAGGTCTATGCCAATATTCCACAATCCGTTCAAGATATGGTGATGCAAGCGTAAGCCATTTGGCTAATACCGTGCACCTGGCATAACAATACCGAGACATAATACCTGGCATAACAATACAGAGCCTATTTATTTGGAACATAGCTGATTCTTTAGCTAGACATGGTCCCACCTCGATTGATTAAGACTAACATGACGATCCCATTCACTTACTTTCTTGGTTTAAACTTATCCAGTTTCCTAATGGAGCAGTGGATATTTCAGAATTAGGATAAAATCATCGGTTAGCATATTATCGGCTTATTTATGACATTGATTGCGGAATCTCCTTGAATTTCAGTTAGTTTTGAGAGATCTAAATTTTTTTGGTTTACCTTAGTAGGCGATTACAATCAGCTAAAATTATATAGATTAGATGCAGTTGAATAAATCAGAATTGCATGACACCTAAACATATTTTTGATAGCGCGAACAATCAGAATCACTCGAATCCCATGCGTTCAAAATATATTAAATTTAACATGTGGTTACGACTCTCTCGGTTCGTATCCGGATTATTGACGATTCTAAACTTTCACTTCTCTTATTTCCCATAATAATTTGCTAAAAATACATTGTCAATTGCCACTGGTGGCTATGACAATAGCCTTCACTTCAAACTTGTTCGATATGGCGATTTAGCACTGCTTATATACAAATCCGTGGGTTTCTCGATCTTTCCATTGTTCTCGCAACAGTCATGTATTGGTGCAAAAATTTTTGCATATAGCCTTCGGTTGGATTCGAATCAGTTTCTATTTTGACTGCCACTACGTATACCACGCACTATAACCACTCGACTATTGACTGTTACGACGTTGACTGCGTTGACATATGCTTATTCGTTACAATATGCTGCCTTGCACTTTATACATGACGGTGTAGCGTCTTCACAAATTGTAATATCACCAGCTCTCTTCAGTTTGAATACGAGCTCGATTCATCGTCATAATTCGATCGACAAGGTCGTCCTTCAATTTGCAGGTGACTTTGTTGTAATCGGAAAGGGGAAATATTTTGAAGTGGCCTAAAATCGAGCTCAGGAATGTGTAAACCAGGTAACAAACGGCTTGGTTGAGATGAATATGAGAGTGAATCCTATAAAATGCTGCTGTATTGCTTTTAGAACGAAGAAAATAGTTTTATGTGCTAGTTAATGGTTACAGTATTGAATATATTACTCTAACTAGATATCTGGAAATATGGATCGACAAGCGTTTAAATTTTAAGGTTCATATAATATGGATAAATTTGCTGATAATTACAAAACGAGATTGAATTCAATCAAAAGGGTTAGTAGAACTAAATGGGGAGCTCATGCTGGAGTGACTGACATGCTACGAAAAGCACAAGTGTCTTTCGAAATTGCATATGGAATAAGTGTATATGGCGATGGTTCCAAGCTTGGGTTTGATAGATTAATGAAAGTGGAAAATACATGTGGTACAGCAGTATTGGGGGTGATCAATTCGACCCCAATAATAAACACTCTTTGGTCTGAATTGACACCTCTTAGTTATAAAAAAGAGTGGATCACCTTGCGAGAAACTGTGAGAATATTAACCAAAGGCAAAGTATTAAGTAAATGAAATGATACCAAGATTGCAGGGAGAAATGGCTTAACAAAAAATTCAAAGAACGAAACTCACCAGTCAGAAGACCAGTGGGTCCAAATATTCCTCCTAACAATCTAGTTGTATGCTTCAAATTTAAAAAATCAAAAAAAGTTAAATAATAAGTTATCGGTTAGGAGAGAATTTAGAAAAATGCAAATGAATCATTTTGGAAATGTGGAAGTATATACAGATGCTAGTGTAATTGAAGACCGAGTGGGTATAGTAAGTTTCATTCCTTCGATGAGAAAAGAGAAAATTTTAAGATTAAATTAAATCGCAGCATCTGTATCATGAACGCTTATCATGAATTAGATTTAATTAAAGGGGAGTAAATGAAAAAAACTACTTTGAACTGTGAAGTGCTCCATTGCAGAAACTCTTCTTTATGGAGATCAAACGAGACCCTACAGTGATACAGAGCAAAATTGAATCATGACAATTCGAAGGAATGTTCAAAGAAAATTCATTTGGCGGATGATTTATGTGAAAGTTCTTCGGTTGTTCGGTTAGCGACAGTATAGACAATTGTTCAAGATCCTCTCGAATGCAAGGAATCTGACTGAAATATTACTAATGGAGTAAAATTTATAAGAAGAAATGAAATAACATTTTGAACGTGGATCGCTGAATGAAAGACGAATGAACAAAATAAAAATTGTAATAAAAATAAAATGTAAATTTAAATCGGGCCAAATGGCTCCTATTTATTTGAGCTGGTGCCAAATAAATAAATAAAAAAGAAATTGTGAAACTTAACTGTAGGCACAAGGCATTCGATTATTTCGATAACTTCCATGCCAGTACTATATAGGCCATCATCCATGCCAGTACTATATAGGCTAGCATATGGAGCTTGTCTCGACGCCAAAACAGATAGAAGAGACAGAAACAAATAATACTAAGTGGAAGATGGATCGGTTCATTAATTTTGCATTTCAATAGAATGCATCCTTTTCTCATCGAGATTCGAGTCCGGTGATGAAATAGTCGTATACCCCTGAACTAGTATATAAAAACGTATCCGGAGGTGAAAAAAAAATCAAACTTAATTTTCATGAATTTCCCACTATATATGTATATACATGCATGTACTCGAAAATGAAAAACTTGAAATTTTCACGTTTAATGTATTTCAAAGTAATAACACGACGAAGAAGAAAAACTATATTATCCAACTATTTCCCAAGTGTAATTTGCATTTTCTATTCAGATTTTTTTTTTTTGTGATTTCAAATTCAAATTTGATTTTTTTTTTGTTGGTACATCCTGGGTTTGGTTTTATGATTTTTTATAGAATTTTCAGTGGAAATTAGAATCAAGACGAACGGTGAAAAAAGAAACACGAAAGCAAACAAAACCATTTGCGTTATATTATGACAGAATATCATTTTTCAGAATTTCTTATCATCACCATAAAAAGAAAATTTCCATGTCTCTCGTCGTTCGAATTAAACTGAAAAATTATTTAAATAAGATTTTTTTTTTTTTTGGGATTGCTTGTTCGTTCATTGTAGAGCAACGCAAAATGGATCTATACCATATATATATACACGAGATTGCAAAACATCCAATAAAATACATAAATCTAAGATTGGAATTTTCTTTTTAAAAATTGGAATCAGCATTTTTATATATTTGGTACATATTTGCATACATACGAGTTAACTATTTGTTACAATGACAGAATCGAGATGATGTAGAAAAAAAACTGCACAAACACTTTTGCGAATTTGTGCCACCTTTGTGTTATTCAAACGACCTCAAAACTAGTTTTTTTCATAAAGCTTTTGGCTGTCAAATTTTAACATTTCACCTGGTAAGACTAGCACAGGTAAAATTTGATTTTGTAGCTTACTTTTTTTTAATGCCTATATGGCTTTTATTCTTGAAACTTTTCTACTTAGGAAACTAATAAGATGACGTCAAATGTTAAAAGATTATATAAATTCATTTAATAAAACAACCTATATGTACACTCGGTAAACTCTAAATTACCGAACTATAGATTCAGAGGATCCAGTTGTTTAGTCACCTGTATCTTGGCCTATTTAAAAGTTCCCTAGCTAATTTGTTGGGATGACAAACTTAACTGGTATTTTTTGTTGTACTGATGATTGTATCGGTTACAGTTTCGATGAGTGAATCACGACGTAGGTTTGCATTATACGTACATACCAGAGTGCGTTTACCATTGTTCGAAGTATTCGTGACTGTATTCTTTCCAATTTTATTGTGTTGGAAGCACACGTGGAGCCCCATAGCTGAATACATCTTTTTACACAAAGGTTAAGTCTTGAGTATTTTCCAATTAACAAATTTAGATTTGTTGACGTTAAGTTTTATTGTTTTTTTTCCACGTGAGTCTTCTTTCTAAAGGTATAGTCCAAGATATTCAACAATTTCAGGGTTTTCAGAGTTTTAATCGCTTTATTTAACCTTGCTTTAAGAGTAGGTGATCTGTGGAACTGCCATTGCCTGCGTATTGAGCATTTCGAGTTAATTGTACAATATTCGGAGAAAGATTGCGTTTCTTAACATCAGTAGAGTTAATCATCGTAGCATTAATCGGCGTAGCGACATGGGCAGCTTGTTATAGAATACGATAGTTAGTTTTCGAACCGCTACATCAATTTCACATTTTGTCTTTAAAGGAATATTTAACGAACACTTCCAGGTTATTGGAGACTTAAATAGAGACCAATTAGTATGTTGATTCGCCAGGAATCTAGATGGCGCTAGTTTTAGAACGTTAATAGTTATTAACACCGGAGAGTGATCAGAAGACAAATCGTAGCACGTTTCGGCGTTTCCTAATGTGCAAGGTATACCCTTTGACTTTTACACAAAAGTCTAGTAGCTCGGAGAATTTGTCTGTGTATTAGCCAGTAGGTAAGGTGGCCAGTAGTTATGTCATCCATCTTTTCTTTCTGAATACATTCCAACAATTGTTTTCTTTGCTGTATGAACTAATCTCCTATAGTTTTGAAGTAAATCGAAAATTTTTAGCTCTTAATTAAGTGTCTCGGTGACCAGTAAACCGCAGATATGTTAGCTAGTAGCTTGGATATGTTCTTCTGTTGTTGATAAGGATAGTAGTTCCACCAGGTGATTTTCCGCTAGTATGCTAAGTATCGTAGATGGTGTATCCTGAGATCTTGAGTTAACTCATATTTCTAAAATGAGTTTCGAAAATCAGCATAATATCGATATCGTTTTTTTACAGTTTATGTTGCCCATTGACGTTCCATACATTTTTGGTTTTTAATAAGAAGTTGCATGAGAGTATTCATGTTTTGAAGCATAATACTCATATTAGTCTCTATCATCTGCATACATTTGTTCATTGATTCACTGATCATGTTATAAATAATAGTTTGTGTTTGCATTGCAAGAATTTCCTTTGGCAGCTTCTGCATAAGATATTTTAGGATTGATGGGAGGAGATAATCTTCTTTCACTGGTTTGACTTTTGGAAATGTGGTTTAGTGCTTGTTGATCATCTTAGCCCCTTGTATACTTCACAACCTCGATAGTTTGCAGTATGATTATCTCCACATTTACTACATTTTCTAACCTCTGTTATTTTTTATCCAGGTCTCATGTGCTGGTTTCATGTAGGTTGGCACCTATAACAGCTAGAAGTTTACAATAATTTCTTGAATGGCCATATTCTTGCCAGTTAGTAAATTATAAAACAGATTTACGCATGTTTGGTTCTTCGACTTCATTTTTTCGATACAATAAATTTATAACATTGTAGATCGGATGATGGCCCTTAGATTTTATTGGCTCTGGTCCCAACTCAACTTTAAAAGGTTGTTGGGTTTCTCTTGTGATTTATTATGCTAAACACACTTTTCACCTTAAAGTTCATAGTTTTTAGCCCTTCGATAATTTCGTCTGGAAACACGGTGGTCTCAATCCCTTTTATAACAACCTCGATCTCTTTTCGCACTCTTCAATCTATGCGTGTAGAAGAATTTTTGGGATTTTTCTAAAATGACCATAATTTTGAATGGACGTCAATATGTTTTGCTTGGATTCTATAGCTTCACTTATATTGCCACGTCTAATTTGGACAATAAATAATTCACCTTTGGTTTCTGCGTTATACAGATACCAATTCTTCCGATAGAGCCTCTCTTAAGTAAATCGACGGGGGTCTCTCTTTGACCTCTTCTTTTTCATCTTTACCGTGATCTTTAACACGTAGAGCTTCGAACTGATTGCGCGACTCTATTCCATCCGGATTTAGTTTCACACTTGTCAACTTAGACTTTGAAATAGCCTCTTCTGGAAACTTGGAATTAAGTCTCCGTAATGTAAAGTTGAATACAAGTTTGTACTAATGTTTGTTAACATACATTATCAGGGTCTAGCATTATACATACTTTATATTATGAAAAAACATGTGTTGGCGATGCATTTGTTTCATGACTAAAACTCGATGCACTTGGGTTATTTCCTGCAGAGTTCACTATATTCATATCTGATGTTGAGTGGGATGATGATTTGTTTTTATTTGAATTTGATTTTCCGTCCAAACCACACGACAATTAGAAGCGAACTTTCAACCCTTCCTAGCTTACTGACTTCATTTTATATTTATTGGAAAAACACTCTGTCTTTCGATAGTCAATATGCTTTGAGTAACACCAGATTTATTACCTATATTTGACAAGAGGCACATCGTAAATTTATTCATTCAAAGATTCATGCATCAAACTCCGATAACCAAATGTCGTTTGAATTAACTAAAAAGGATGTAAATCAGATGAAATAATTCGAGCACCAACCACATTTGGCCAATCCACAAAAACCTAGATCTTCTCAAAAAAGCCCCCGTAATACATAGTCTTATATAGTACTACTAAATTGGACATATGCGATTCTAAAAATATGCCTTAATTACCGCTTTTACTCACACTCTTAAAAGTGTTATATGATAGGTTCGAATCTCAACAGGATGCAATATTAAATATGACGAACCCAGGAAGACGAAAACTTACGAAAGCCACTAAGAAAAAAAATCACTTCCAATCTATGAGTTTTAAATCGTGTCTAAATTACTTATATAATTTTGATCTGTGAAATGGACTCAGCATCATAGAAGCCTGTTTGTGTTCTTTAAAGCCCATAGCAATATGATTTAGAATTTATTGTTCCGAATGGTATTGTTCTAGCAGAACAACTCGTACATAGTTGCCACCAAATCGTCATCACCATCGATAGATTTTTTATAATATCATATATGATATGATATGATAGTCTCAGACTAACAGGTGTTCATTTCTGAAATCCACCTACGTTGAAAATCTAAGAAAGAATTTAGTCACGTAGGAGTATTGTTCTTTATAGAGATTAGGGCTAAGCTTTTAAGTGGCATTGAAGATTGGCCAGAGCGAGACTCGAGTTATGATTTAATGTCTCAATTTCTTGATGATGTTTCAGTATACAAATTTTTCTGGCTGCTTCTGATGTGTATTAAAATTAAAGAAATCAAAATTGAGGTACTTGGTGCAGCGTTTGAGCGTGTGTGAATAAACCAAATCACTGGAATCCTTATAAGGGCTTATTTAATGCTTCGTAATTGTTTCTAATCCCGTTCATTTTTCATCAATCGATAGAACTAGACGAGTTCTGTCAAATTCTAGTTCTTTTCGATTAGGACCAGTCCCATTATATTATCAGGCTTCATCCATCATCGATTAACTGTTCTATTTTTATTATGTAGTGACTTAGAACTTCTAAATTTAGTTAGTATTGATGTTTATGCTATACATGAAACCACTAAAGTTGCCACTTACATCAACATCCTTAATTATAATTGATGCATAAGCCATAAAGGGATCTCTTTACTTAAGAATCGTGATGCTAGAAATAGTGTTGAATTCATACTACGAATAATTGTTTGTGCCTATAGCCGTTTAGAGTTTCGATCCGCTGTATATAGCTCATTTGTTAACATAGTGGACGCCTAATATTTGCTATATTAACGATTAATGGTTGAGAAGTTTGGGCAATTTTAGTGCTCGTATTGGATTAGAAAAAAAGTTCTCTTGTATAATGAGAGCGGAGAACTTTTTTTTAATCGTTTACAGTTCAGAATAGACCCAAAATAGATCATTTGGCCGTAGATCTTGTCTTGTTACCTGAATTAATGTATACGCTGAGGCAAACTTGCCGCATGGATCTTAATAAAAAAGATTGATTATTGGCCTTTGATACATCCTCCTACTCATGATGAGAAAGATATACTCGCAACCAGACAAAGGATCTTCCTGGAGTAAGATTATGTGATTATAGAGCTGTTACAATGTTTATCTAAAGAGAGAATTCCAGTGTTATTAACAATCCTCTAAGTAAGTGGTGAGAGACAATTCAGTTATTCAATATAATAACTGACTCTTCCTGAAGATATTTGGAATACACACTTCAGAGAAGTGGTTCATCCTTAAAGAAGATGTATATCAAACATTTATCTTAATTCAAGGGTTCGTTTCACCACACAGATGGAATATGGTCGAGAAGGCCGTCCTATAACATTACCGCTCGCTCCGAATATTAAAAGCTCTTCCTTGTAACTAACTCAATGTTATTGTTACACTTCTAAAAATCTTTTAATTTTTTAAATCGCACCATGTGACACAGATCAAGCATTCAGTAAATCCATTTTGAACCGTGAGCTTCTAGTGACATTGAGTTCTGGACTTATTTCCGCCTTCTTTAATTTTTTTTTAATTCCATTTTAGTATTATTATTTTCATTTAGATTCAGAGCGTCTCTTATTTAGAGAGCCTTAAGCCTCAAAACAGATTGCAAAGTTAAAGACTGATAGACAGACAAACAGAAGTCTTCGGATTTGTGTTTTTCCTGACCTTTGGAAGATATCGGTGATTATACCCAATTTTTAAAAGTCTAAGGGAACAAATAAAATTATCACCTGTATTACCGAAGCATTTTCAGCAACATGGACTATACCCATATAGGTCGACAGTTACAAACTTAGCTTCCTATTGGTGACTTACGTATATAAAGTATGATTTCTGAATTTCAATTTGTCGTAATTTATTCTGATTTTACAAAGACCTTCGATAAGTCTGATCACTCAATTCTGATCAGAAAGTTAGAGCATTAAAAACTACAACCTTATCCCCACCAGGTGATTGCTGTCTACCTCTCTAATCGGTGGCAAATTTGAAGTACCGCAAGGCAATCATTTCGATCAAATATCCATATATGATGTTGTTACTTTGTCGTAAGTGTTTCGAACACTCTTCAATTATTGTGAAAGCTTACGTTATGTTGGGATTCATTAAACGCAATTCCATTGATTTGTGCGACTCAATTACATTGAAAATCTTGTAACTGTCGCTAGTCGATCTTTTTATTCTCGAGTATGTCTGCTCACCATTTTATCAGTGTGACGTATACCTGGCACAGGTTGGACCATCGATGTGATCCATGATAGCTTATCGGTCTATACGGTTATTTTCTGCAGGTTGTTTCGTACCAACTAAGACGTTCGTGCCCGAAGGACGTTAATCAAATCGTTAAACAAATAATAAAAACTCAAACACCATACATATATATATATAGACTGCCTCTGGATTCATGTATATGTATCGTAATCGCCAGATGTTCGAATTGCATTCAAAACATAAAACACTGCAGCCATTATTAAAATATCAAATATCATTTTTTAACCATATCATGAAATTAATTTGCATACATGCTGTCATTATCCACATATTATGTCGGTCTCAATGATATTGAAATTGAAACCCTATATTACAATGAAAAGGGGATTATACTCGTACATTGTACATGAGTACGTAAAGGGTGTGTTTACAAACTACTCGTATATAGTTTATTGCGTATTATGTCCTTCTGTTAATGACAAAGTGCAACGTATGAGTTTACAATAAGATGTTGTTCGGCTTCGATTTGTTGACAAATCCGTATCGATTTAAATGCGGAATAATTGCATTGGGCCCCCTATATATCAAAGGGTGTGGTATATACTAATCGTGTTCCATGCTTTGTTTCAGGTTTTTGAACGGAATCGGCGTGAGAATATATAGATTTACAATACACATATTAAACATAATTACCGCCCCAAAATCGATCGGTGGCATAGATATAATTAAATTAATTCACTTCTATTGTAGCTATTAATTAAACTATCCAAAATAATTTAAAACCATTTTCGATATACTCCCAAAACATATCAATTTTAATTGATGTAACATAATCACGGATTACCATTAGCAACTAACAGCGTACCTAAAATCGATTCAACCTTTTGATCTAACTTAAATATTGATTTAAACTATTATGGTCGATCTATGTAGCGCAACATGTACCAAACTATATTGTGATGACTCATTGCTACTCGTATATATAAGTCTATATGTAAATGGGTACCCATGCTTAAATCAAAATCTTTGTGTATAAGTAGATGCTATTGAAATCTTCTTCCTCTTTACTTCAAATTAAAGAGTAAATCTTGATGTGAACGACGAGATAATCTCACCTACAGCAGATTTTTCAAATCTGTCGTTTACACAATTATAATTTATAGGATTAGAATATTCAAAACAATTTAATTGATTGTTTTGCCTAAAGGGAGAGACCTAAATTTTCCCATAGATGGTATCAAATATATAAGGACGAGTAAGGCGTAATGTTTTGTTTTGATTCTAAGAAAAATCATTCTGTGGGCTTTAATATGCATCTTCGGTATATCTTAAAAATAAACACATCAAAATTTTGGATATTAATTCCTGAACCCACGAACTCCTCCTCACAAATGTGATTTATTTCAGCGATTTATTTACTTGCGCTTATATTGGTCTACATAACACGTTTTTCGTGTTATAAAAACGTCACTCAGTTACCTAATACGTAAATATAACGTCCCATACCGTGTAAAAATCCTATTCACTTGTCTACTGGTCTCCTAAGTCTACAGAGCTCAATTAGATGTCCGTTATAAAATCTGACAAAAATAGTATATCTGACAACCGCGGCTATTTATAAGACTATGGATCAAAACTAAGACCGAGAGATAGACATCCGACAAATTTTGAATTTATTGGACTTTATTCTTAAATTACACAAGAGGAAATTAGGCAGATAGGCAAACCTTCTCGAAGAGTCATCAACTCTTAATGTCAAAAAGAGGTTGGAGTCTCAGACCGGAGCTGGTACACTGGATCTACACTGACGTAGTAAGACTCGTTCTTATGTATGGAGTGAGTGTTTGGTGGCCAGCACTGGAAAGAGTAACCTATAGAAAGAAGTTAGAGGCATGTATGCTCATAAAAAGGTTTTCAAACCTTAATTCCTTCAAGAGAATTCTGAGGGAATAAGCTAGCACTGGAAACCGAAGCTATTCAATTCTACACGGATGCGGCTCAAAACTTTAGATGAAAAGGTAGGAGCTGGGCTGTTCTGTGGAGCATTCAATATAAGCACTTCCGTTCGTCTCCCTGTGACTGCAGTGTGGACCAGGCGGAGATAATAGCGATTGAGGAAGCCTTGAGCTGGTTGAGGCATAACGTGATATCCAAGAGGGATATCCCGATTTATGTGGACAGTCAGGCGGCTATCAAGTCGCTGGAAGCAGTGCTGTTGAAGTCTAGGGTGGCATTGGGATGCCACTCGTCTCTTAACGACGAAACTGCGGGGTAACTGCGGGGCAGACGAACTAGCTTGGCAAGGTACAACTCCAGTTGAAACCTGAAAGGGCGAATGTGGGGAGGCCTACAGTGGAGCCTAGACCGGCTCTGAGAAAAAGAGCAGAAGCTTTAGCACTGAAGAGGTGGTCTAACTCCTTCACATGCGAGAGGGCGAGAAAAATGTGGCCAAGGCTGGATTTGAATCGCTCCAGGACCTTAATCTCTCTGGAGAGGAGAGATCTAATAAGGATAGTAGGAATAATAACGGGACACTGCCTTTTCGGTGAACATGTGAGAACGCTGGGTCTAGAAACAAATGACTTCAATAGAAGCTGTATGGACGAGGAGGAGGAGGAGACGCTTGTTCACTTCCTGTGCTCTTGTCCTGCACTGGCACTAAGAAGGCATTTACTTACACTTGGGTAGGTATGTAATGCACAACCTTTCAGATCTTGCAAATATTACGGTGCGGGACATTTTACGCTACATTAGTAGCTCAGAATGGATCCAATAGAGGGTATTAGGGAACTAAAATCCTGTGGTATCACAACGGACCGGCAACGGTCTAAGTGTGTGTTAGCAGCCACTCTAACCTAACCTAACCTAACCTAATGTCAAAATATTTATTAGCGTAATGTATATATTAGCGTGTAGTATTTCAACTTTACAAGCAAATTATCAGCTAGAATCGAGTATACTGAATTTTAACGTATAAAGGCCAACCAATGACATACAAGTGATGAAATACAAAATCTGAACATGATATGAAAAACATCAAGCGTTATGATGAAAGTACACTCATATTGTCCAATTAGCTTACTGCCAACTCTCTCAAATTTGTTGAAACGATGCTCATGCAAAGTATAATCATTCCAGGTCATAAGAATTATTCTGGACCAAAAACAATGTCATCAAATGTCACCAAACAATCAATTCAAATTAACATCAGAACTCAAATCAACATCAACGTTGGATGTCGGTCAAAAAATAAAAGAGTAAGGAGCGAGTTCCTTATCTCTAAATTACAAGCAAAGGTAAAGATAAAGCTTAACAGTATAGTATAATTGGATCAAATCAGGCTAAAATTATTCAGCTAAAGTAAAAGCTCTATGGTACACATAGAATATGTACACATACTTCCTAATAGGCTGACAACCCGTATCGTTCCCAATCTCAACTGTTAAATCGAATACAGCTTAAGTAGCTGAGCCTGAGATTATGAACCGTCCTTTTCACATGTATGAAAAATTTCGGCAGAAACTCGTTACTCTACACCAAATTCGATGTCCATCGATGTGGAGACCATGTGTCCTAAGATAATCTCGGAAATCAGTGTAACTTCTCATTGGACCTCAGGAAAAAGACTATAATGCAAGTCCAAGATTATAACCCATGCCAGATTGGTACATGGTGATGCTCATGCTGCAGCTGATAGAAATCATACTAATTTATATAATAACCTATAGGGCCGAAGAATAATTTACTTTAGCAAAATTGACCTTGTGTTATTTCAAAAATGTCGGGTTCAGGTTGTCCAAGTTTTAAGATCACTACCAGGCTATACCAAAACTATACGATGAAAATTTTCGTACACATGCAATCATCCCTGAATGTCCGATAATTTACGCAACGTCTTTTAATGAAATACTTCTAGACATACATCTTATTCCGACAGTTCAATTAAGACTAAGTGGCAACGAGTAAAAAATTCACGTTCGAGAGAGTTATGGGACCTCACATTACTCATATAATCACAGAGTGGGGCGGATACCAAACTCTGCGATTTGCAATTATTGTCTACGTTCTCTTCTGGAATTGATCGATTGAAATATCATGCACATCTGGATAAGCTGAAATTTTACAGAGTGTGGATCAGACCCCATGTCCGAAATAACACCTATAGGTCTTTGTTCTCAGATACTCTCTGTATTGTGATGTTCATGTAAAGAATATTTGGCTCAAATCAACTCGCTAAACTTTCAACTTGTACTCTTGGAGTTCCACGGCATCGCTCAAATTCTTTACAGATCTGTATATTTTATATCGTCGACAAAACATTAAATTTTTTGAATGTAGTGAACTTCCGTGATCCTTACATTGCAACCTTGTACTTGTACCAAACCTGATATAACTTGAATTGACTTGGACCCGTTGTTCCCACTATCAATATTTTAAGTAAGATTTAAACCAAGTTAATGCAACAAAGTTATTTTAGAATCCAAATGAGTATGAACGGTTAAAGTCAATGTGCTTTACAATGGCTAATGGGGTCAAATACTTCGGCAAAGTCGGTGTATACAACACGACAACTTGCTTGTGAATAACTTAAGCTAGTGATTCAATAAGGTTTGCAGATGTGGATATCTTTTCCATGAACACATATCGGGTTTTTTAATAAGAGCACTTCAACATTTTTTTTGAATAAAACACTAACTGTTCAACTTTTGAACTATTTTTTTTTTATTAACGAATTTGAACATATACATTTAGGTATGAAACTCGATTTCTTTTGCATGACCACCGCGTGCACGTTTTACGAAGTTCAATCTTTGAACCCAATTTTCGACCACTCTTTCGCATAAATCGGCCGAAAATCCAGCAATTTCACGTTCAATATTGACTCTGAGCTCTTGCAACGTCGCCGGCTTATTGGCATAGACCAATGACTTCACATAACCCAAAAGAAAATAATCTAGAGGTGTCAAATCACACGAGCGCGGCGGCCACTGGACGGGCCCATTTCGCGAAATAACACGCTCATCGAACTTAGTCTTCAATAAAGCGATTGTAGTGTGTGCTGTGTGGCATGTGGCCCCGTCCTATTGAAACCACAATGTCGCCCAAGTCCATTCCATTCAATTGCGGCCAAAAAAATATTTATCATATCGCGGCCGTCATGTAATCCGCACCAAACAGTGACTTTTTCAGGATGCAACGGTGCCTCATGAATCACGTGTGGGTTGCTTCCTGCCCAGTAACGCATATTTTGCTTGATGATTGATTGATTGATTGATAGGACTGTAGGACCAAGCGCTAGGCAAGATTCCCGGATAACGCCGGGCCTATTCCTACAGCCGTTTACATAAAACGATAGGTAAGGATAGGAAGGTATGTTAGTTAGGAAAGAGCGACCCGGTTACAGACACCATGACAGTCGGTACTAAACTACTATTATCACAAGACAATCACAATTTTAATCTACTAGTCTGCAATTGCCAATCAGCATTCTCCAGTCCGCAACACCTATCCGCTCTTCTGTATTTTGAATAAAATTAAAGCTAAATTAAAATTAAAATTCTAAAGTAAATTTATTAGTTCGTTCAGGAATCTGTAACTTAATTAATTAATTTTATTATTTATTTTAACTCCCATCCGCACAACTAACCTAATTAGAACATAAGTGCAGAACTCTAAAAGAATTTTTTTTTAATTATGGCTCAGGTATCTGAAACAATTGAATTAATTTAGTTTGATAGTTTAAGCCATCCATTACGATAATGTTACCATAATACTGTAACATGCTCATCAGAGAGTCAAAATAGACTATAGGGCGACAATCTTCAGCAGAACCATTTTCCTGTTACATAATTAGTACAATAATATAATTTTTTAGTAAAATCTATATCATTTTCACATTAACATTATTATTTTTATTAGGATAGAGGACATTCCTTATTCCATCATATGTATTTGTGTTACCTCAACAGTTGAAACTGGAGTATTTAGGTTAATTATCCTGAGATCTTCTCATCATATGCTGCATATAAAGTTGCGTCCCTATATTTTCAGATCCACCACCATCTAACGCGAGCGGCAGTATTTATTTATTTTATGACCCGACAGCATTTCATATACATACATTATGGCAACCTAATAAACTGTCAATTTGTGAATAGAATAAACTATTTATCTAAATAAATAATTGAGTAAGCTAGCTATTACCTGCAGCTTAGCTTTAACGTATTAAAATTAAATCATTTAATAAAATTATAAAAATAAATTTACTAGATAGGAATCTGTAACTTAATTATTATTAATTTGATTATTTATTTAAACTCCAGTCCGTACACCTATCAAAGTTAAAATAAAATTCAAAACTCTTTATTAACTAACTTACGGCTCTTGAATCTGTAACCATAAATTAAATTAATATGATATGCATTACGCTGATGATACCATAATATTAGAATATGTTTATCAGAAAATCCAAATAATTCTGTGAAAACGTTTTTCATTACAAAATTATGCAACATCTGTTTTAAAATAAAATAAACTTTCCTTGTAAACCCCCTCCAACTATAATCATATTTACACTTATATAAGTAATTAAAATCAAACTTTTTCCATAAATTATTATTATTATTTTTATATTACTGCAATACAATGTAATTGTAATGCAATGCTCGTATTATGGACATGATCAGGTATGTCACTTTACTACAAATGTAGTAGATCCGCCCCGACCTTCACCATTCATAAATCAAAAAAGAACAATTGATATGGTCTTCAAAAAGTACCCTTAAATCCAAATACGAAACTTAATAAATTGAAATTACGCATGGATAACCCACAGGCACGTACGCACGACACACAGGCCATAAAGCAGGCAGGGATGCCACATAATGCAGAAAGTATGGAGCAGAAGCACCCCAAAAGTGGAGGAAATCGACATCCCTCGGAGCGAACCCTATTCAAGCAAACCAAACACGATCCAAACTCAAAATTCAACCAATCATACATCTATTAGTAGCAAATAAACTCTAACGCGAGAACCCAATCGTAAGCATCCAAAATACAAACTCATTCAGAGCACCCTCAACAACGGGACACCAACCTACATAAAAATAAAATTAGAAAGTGCAGACCTATCTCAACTAACATCCAACAAACCGAAATCCATCCAAACACCCCACATTCCGGCGAATCCTCCAGCCCCCAACAAATCCCACTCGCGTCCAAAATTCCACATGCCAACAGAGGCTCCCAACCGCCACCGCAACTAGATCAACCCTCATGCCCGTCCCAATCAAATCCAGTCTCGAACCTCTCCGCCCCCTTCACCCCTCCCCCAACAACCACAGCAGTACCATGAGTAAAATAACAAATCACCAGGATACCTACAAAAACCGCTTCCTTCAAACCGCTTCCGACATCCTTCAAAAATCCAACCAAAACATCAAAACCTCCCACTACTCTGTAAAACTGAATGCCTCCAAACCACCACTGCAAAACTGCTACAATCCCGCCGACACCCAAACATTTAAAAAGTTCGAAATTCTCGCCACTAGAATCAAATCCCTACCCGACCCGTCACAATCTTCCAGTCTAAAACAACCCTCAACCACAATCCCAAAATGTAATTCCGATAATGGAAGATACATACCCGTGTTCTGCACCAAATCTAAACACTCCTGTCCTACAAAATCCCTGAGGATGTGTACACCTTCCTTATTAACTATGTGTCACACACATTTCGAATTGGAATACAGAAAACAAATTTCCAGAAATTTAAATATTCCAGACTGAAAGAACAATTTTTACGCAAGAAAAAAATATTCGCTAAAGCGGGAACCAAAATCATGCTAAAGCAGGAACCTCAGAAATTGCGAAAATTTTTGCTAATTTTAGAATCGAGACAATGAAATCATTGTTGATAGATTGGATAAAAGGCGCAATCCAAAAAATGTTTCATTTAGTACGTCGATCATCCAAACCAAAGCTAGGAGTATTTGCGGGCCTCTTGCCGAACTAAGTAACGAAGAAACAAATACTTTCCAATATAGTCGGGGTTGGTTCCAACATTTTAAAAATCACAACGAATTCCTAAATATTAAAATTTCAGGTGAGTCAGCTAGCGCAGCCACAGCTGCAGCAAACGCCATTCTGCAACCAATTAAAAGCATCGTTGCAGATGGGCATTTAAGCGATCAACTATTTAACGACGAAACAGCTTCTTAGTACTTGAAAATAACGCCCTCGCGAACATATTTGGCCACAGCAGAAAAACATGCTTCCGGCTTTAAAGCAGCAAAAGACCGTTTGACGCTTCTTCTTGGTGGTAATGCCGTCGGCGACTTCAAGTTAAATCCTTTGCTGATTTACCATTCGGAGAACCCGAGAGCTTTAAAGGGTATCACCAAAACAAGTTTACTTGTTGTTTGAAGAAGTTATAGAAAGGCTTGGGTTACCGCCAGTCTCTTTACTGATTTGAAATGTTTATTGAAATTGACCGAAGATCCGAAGAAAACGAGGTCACTGCAATAGATCAATGGAAAAATTACACGAAATGACATGCAGTTCTCAACATTAGCAAATCTTGGGATGAAGTCAGCGGCACCACCATGTCTGGATCGTGAAAAAAGTCTTGGTCGAATCAGTCCACCAGTTCTATTGAAGATGCAGCTGAAGTACAAACTCAAATCATCAACATGGCCAAAAAAACTGGCTTCAGAGATGCTGATCCGCCTGACGTAGAAAATGTATTAACCTAGCAGGATAAATGATGAAAGTATACCATCATCTGATGATTTCAAAGAGTTATAGACTCAAACAAATAACGCAACAATCCACGTACATAATACTGAATTATATTTAATTTTATTCCACTTTTACGATTTTAGAATTCAAATACATTGTACTTTGTACAGAACCAACATATTTTTTCATTATATATTTGAATACTTTTTTGACTTACGTCGTTTCAAGTAACGTTGCACTATTCAGGAACGCATCCACGACGTAACTCAAAGATCGCCTGTATATATGTATATGACAATCTACGACGTAAGTCAAGGATCGCCTGTATATATGTATATATAACACCTGCATAAAATATAAAATAAAAATAAATAAAAAATCTAATAAACATAGGGAACAGAATTTTGATGGACGAAACGAAAATTTTGTTATATACGGTATTCTATGAATACCTAGGCATTTAAATGTAGACAGTCGTGTGTCAATTTGCGTTTTCAACAATCAAATAATGATGTATATACAACACAAACACAATCCAAAAATTTATAAAAATAAAATGTAATTCGCCAATTACATTAAATATATTAACATTTTCCTACACAACGATCGCACAATGGCAGTGATCGTGTTAAAATGTAAATATACAAAATCCCTACTACTGTATGTTTTGAAAGATACATAAACCAAAATATAAAAAAAAAAAAAAAAAAAAAAAAAAAAAAACATCTAAAGGAAAGGGGAATAAGAGAATTGTATGAAGAGCGATGTGCTAGTCAAACGAAAGAGGACGAAACATACAAAGCATGCGATCGCTTTCAATGGAATACTGTGGTGTGCGTGTGATTTGAAAATTGATGTATATAAGACACAAAGACAAATCGTTATATATTACAATATTATACATATAACGGAGAAACAAGAACTGAATGTAACACAATACCAATACTAGTATAAAGCATTGCCTGTGAGATGTCAATGCGTAATAGCGTAGGAGATGTAATAGATAGTATCGTACAAAATATAATTAAATACAACACAACACAATATAATATAATATGTAATGTAATTACAACCATAATAAAATATAATATAATAATATAATAGCGATACTCATCTGTGATCCGATTTAAAACCACACACACCACAAACGAATTTATTTTATTTTATTTTACAACACCGAGAGGAAAAAAAACACGTCCACTCGGTGTGAAGATCAACACAACACTCCCAGTAACGCATATTTTGCTTGTTGACAAATCCGTTTAGCCAAAAGTGAGCCTCATCGCTGAAGATGATTTTTCGGTGATAATCTGCATTATTTTCGATTTGCTCTTAAGCCCAATTCACGAATCGGCGTCGCTTCAAATGGTCAAACGGCTTTAGTTGTTGTGTCAGCTGGATCTTATACGAATGTAGGCCAAGATCTTTACGTAAAATTCGCCACAATGATGTCACAGAAAGGCCCAATTGTTGCGAACGTCGTGTGAGCGACACATTCGCGTCTTCTTGAACTGAAGCCTTGGCGGTTGCGATGTTTTCAACACTTCAAGCACTTCTTGCTCTCGAGGGCACCGGAACATTATGCAGTGAAAACGAAGACTCAAATTTTGCCACTATACGGTCGATTGTCGAACGGGCTGGCTTGTTGAATGGATCGTAAATGGCCGTAATGCTCGTAAAATATTAGAAATAAAACGATTATTTTGATAAAAAATTTTCACGATTTGCAATCGCTGTTCAAGTGTGTAGCCAGTGGCGTAACTATACAAGGGCGCAAACCCCGCGATGCGGGGGGGGCCGCAAAAATTAGGGGCCCGCCGCAACGTGGTCTCGTAGCCTTTGTTATTATCATGAAGAATTGTTTCATGAATTAGCTGAAGTTCCAATTATAAAATTTCCAATAATATTTGTGAATGCATTAAATACCGGAATTTGATACTAGATGTCATTATTTGTTTATGCATTATAATACATCATGGACAGATATGTGTTTAGAAAGCCCTATTCAATACCTGTCAAAATTCAATACCTGCTAAAAGTTTTTGTTTTGATTGTGCACATCCATGATCATTGATCAAATTTGCGAAAAAACAGCATTTGCGGGAAGTTTTGTTGAGTCATTTTATCGCAGACAAAACTGCAGTTGAAAGTCATCGTTTGCTTGTGGATTTGAATGGTGAGCATGCTCTTGCAAAAACACAGTGCTTTGTGTGGTTTAATCGCTTCAAAAGTAGTGATTTTGACATCAAGAACAAAGAGCATCCTGGTCAGCCGAAAAAGTTTTAATCTGAAGAATTGGAGGCATTACTCGATCAAGATTCACGTCAAACGCAAGAAGAACTTGCAGAATCATTGGGAGTTGATCAACCAACAATTTTCACATGTTTGAAAGCCTGGGATCCTTCCAAAAAAGATGGGAAATTGGGTGACATACGAGTTGAAGCCAAGAGACGTGGAAAGACGATTTTTCATGTTGAGTTTGCAAATATTCACGGTGCCAAGGTCATCCTGTGCATATGGTGGGACCAGCTAGGTGTGATCCACTATGAGCCGTTTCCAAGTGGCCAAACCATCAATCCCCAACTCTATCGTCAACAATTGGTCCGATTGAAGCAAAAAATCCAGGCAGAGCGGTTCTCACGTATGCGACCAGATATACGAGTCAATCATTTTCCACCACGTTAACGCTCGGCCACATATTGCGGTGCCGGTCAAAAATTAGGTGGAAAATAATGGATGGGAAATTCTGCCTCAACAGCCTTATAGCCCAGACCTTGCTCCTTCCGACTACCACCTATTTCGATCCATGCAAAGTGCCATACCAAGAATACGCTTCACTTCACGATACCTTGAATCGAAAATTGACTTGATTCATTTTTGGCCGCGAAGCCGGTGCAGTTTTTCTGTGATGGAATCCATAAATTACCAGAAACATATGGGAAAAAGTAGTGGGTAGCGATGGGAAATACTTTGGATAAAAAATCTTGTGACATTTTTCACAATAAAGGCCCAAACTACAAAAAAAAATTCTTGTTTTTAATACATACCTAATAGCTTCCAGTCTTTCGCAAGTATTGATATGTTTATTATTGTTTCTTACGTTATCTGTAACAGCCGCAAAAGTGGAACGATCTTTTTCTAAATTGAAAATAATAATAAATTAATTTTCGATGAGCAACATTTTTTATTACTCTGAAGGGAAAGATATGCAAAGTGGAGGAAGGATAGTCCAGGGGCCTATATTATATTTTGCGGGGGGGCCAACAATTTGTAGTTACGCCACTGTGTGTAGCGTGCCATGATGAAATGTATACCAATGAAGTTTGCAAATGACAAAAGAACAATAAAAAATATGGCGTCGTTCGCCGTCCATATCGGAAAAAAGTTGAAGCGCACCTGTTGAAATACCTTTTATATGTACCTTGGTACGGCGACGTGCCACGACATATCGTGGCACCACTTCTCCGAAGTAATTGTATTTTACAAAGTTCATTAATTTATTATAGGTATAGATAAAATCAACGTTATACCTCTATAACATGATACATCACTTCTAGTCCCAATTGAAAGAAGGTTATTTTGGTTATCTCCTAGTTTGAGGAAACTGTCCCAAACGTAGTTCCAAATTATTTTAATCTTTCAAAAAAGAACCAAGTATTTGATCCTATATGATTCAAAACAATGCAAACTGCGAACAGTGTGTCCCCACATTGGAGAATTAAAAACTATTGAGCATATCGTTCCTTACACTCTCTATAAACTCCACTGCTTTGGATCACAATTCCTATTTGAGGATCAACTGATGACCTGTAGGATACAAATTGAAAAAAAGGTGCCAACCAATAGGTTGTGAGCTATGTATATATGCCTCCCTTTGTGATATGTACAATTTTGTTATTTCAGATTACATACATTTCCAAATAATATTCATCTAAATTTCGAGTGGTTTGTTAGAACTTGGTCTAATGTACATGTTGTTGTTTGTTACCAATCGAATTTTTGAATGGGTTCTATATAAATCAATAGTATCGGCCCAGAAAATTATTCCAGAACCCAATGACTTCTGATACGCATGGTAGAAGTACACTTTTATGGAGTTACTTTTTCATAACCTCTCCTTTCAAACACATAAATAATACCATGGATGGACGAAACAAACAACGTAAACATTAGTGTAACAAGCTATTCAATTTATGCTTTATGCTCTAGGCATTTTCACTACTATTGTGTATAACTTTTTGAAATGAATACTCTATACAACTATACGACACATATAGTATAGACCAGCTACCAACTCTCTGTGACAGATAATAAAATTACATTTTTCACAGAATCGAACAATATTCATGTATATAATCCATCCTGGGCTTAACAATTTTGCGATTCCTGTTTCATCTAGCCGTGGTATTAGTTACATGGCCTGGGGCATCTGTACTATATATACCGAATATTCATGTATACATGCGATGATACAGGTACATCGTATATGGTTTTTTCGATTAGATCATTTACCTGTGCCGCTCTGCTTCACTAGATCATATCAAAGTAGTTTAATTCAGACATAGTTATGGCAAATAAAATTATGGCTTATCTATCCGGTGCTGTACATTATATATATAGAAATGTACAGATATATATGTGGTTGTGGTATATCGAATTTTTTCTAAAGATACCAGAGGAGCAAAAAAAAAATAAATTTAAATATTAAGTTTTGTTGTTGTGGTTTTCCACATAGAAAACTAATAATTGAATTTGCATTTCGAATTCAATCTCGGTGAATTTCTCGATATATAAATAAATATAAACTAGAGTAGTAAAAATTGTGTTCATAGATTTACAAATCGATACTTAAACTTATTTTTATTCAATTTTTAATTTTTTTTTTTTTTATTAAATAAATTCAAATGGGATTTCAGTTCAATATCTTATCTTATATACTGTTTATAAATGAATATGCAAATGCAAAATTGCGATATAGCATATAGTTTGGATAAAGTGTATATCGTAACCAAACTGTTAAAAGAACAATTGGTTTGATCATTTAAATTGACAACTTGTTCTAGCACAGAGCTTTTCCAGCACACGCGGTGAACTGTTTAAAAGATGAATTGACCATTCTCATTTATTTTCTTGTTGGACTAGTTGTTCTAAAACTGAGCTTTAACCAGCACTCGAACTAATTCAGAGATGGATTGGTCATTCTCTTTTTTTTCTGTTGGACAGGTTGTGCTACACTGAGCTTTAACCAGCACACCAACCGATTAAGCGATCAATTGGTCATTCTCATTTTTTCTGTTTGACAGGTTCTTCTAAAACTGAGCTTTAACTGGCACTCAAACTATTTAAGACATGGATTGGTCATTCTTATTTTTCCGTTTGACTGGTTGTTCTAAAACTGAACACTCGAACTGTTTAAGAGATGGATTGGTCATTCTTATTTATTCTGTTTGACAGGTTGTTCTAACACAGAGCTTTAACCAGCATACAAACTGTTTGAGAAATGGCTTGGTCATTCTCATTTATTCTGTTTGATAGGTGTTCTAACTCTCAGGTTCAACTAACACTCGAACTATTAAAGACATGGATTGGTTATTCTCATTTATTCGTTTAACAGGTTGTTCTAAAACTATGCGTTAAGGAACACACGAACTGCTTAAGGGAAGGATTGGTAATTCTCATTTATTCTCATTGACAGGTTGTTCTAAAACTTGGCTTTAACCAACACACGAACTGTTTAAGAGATGGATTGGTCATTCCAATTTTTACAGTTTGACAGGTTGTTCCAACACAGAGCTTTAACCAGCACACTCATTAAGAGATAAATTGGTCATTATCATTTTTTCTGTTTGACAGGTGATTGTAAAACTGACCAGTATACAAACTGATTTAGAGGTGGATTGGTCATTTTAATTTTTCTGTTTGACAGGTTGTTCTTAAACTGAGCTTTAACCAACGCACGAACTGTTTAAGAGATGGATTGGTCATTCTCATTTTTTCTGGTTGACAGGTTGTTCTAACACAGAGCTTTAACCAGCACACAAACTGTTTACGAAATGAATTTGTCATTCTCATTTTTTCTCTTTGACAGGTTGTTCTAAAACTGAGCTTTTACCAGCACACGAACTGTTAAAGAGATGGATTGGTCATTCTTCTTTTTTCCCCAGTGAGTCATGCTCGATTGGCCCATTATGACATCCCTTCCTAGACTCTCAGTTCCGAAATCCATTTGTTATTCTAATGAAGTCCAAGATATCTGGTATACTCAAGGTCGTCAGTTGATCCTCAAATAGAAATTGTGATCCAAATCTATACAGTATATATGGGAAGAGTATGATGAACAAGACCACAAGAAGTGCTCAACATTTTCTTCGTCTCGTCCAGTTCGCATTTGGGCAGTTGTGTATCGGCCAATCTCCGTTTATATTTAGCTCTAAGATTGTCGGCTATTTGGGCTGCACACCTTCTGATCCAAATATCAAGTGACCAACAGCCATCTCATGAGCTGCATTAAGTGTGGTGTGCTCTCACAATATTCAGACAAACAAGTCCGCCAAAAAGTGCGGCTTACGATACTATGTGTCTGATTACCGAAACTCATGATTTACCAAATTACTGTTTGAAATTTCAGTAAATATTACATGTTTTATTGCATTTCTCCTCTACGTGTTTTTGCCAATTAATCTTCCAATCTTACTAAATTCCTAGATGTTTGACGTCTGAAGAGAGCAGAACCATGTTAGCCCTAATTATTGGAACACTAAAATTTTCAAAGTTCTGCATCTAGTGAAAAGAACCATTTAAGATATCCAAGGGTTGACTGATAGACCCTGATCACTACACCGCAGACTGCAACTATGTTAATCGCCAGGCCATTCCAATTATTTAGAGCCCAGTTTCTCTCAAAATATGCACCTTATTCCTACTATTATCATCACACTTCCGCATTCCTCTAATATTATGCAACTAACTAGGACTAATAAGCACCCAATTCTCGGATAACTCAATAATCTCCTTTTATTTGTCCGTTTCAGATGCTAATTTTGTCCGATGTTCAGTGCGATATGAACATATGATATAAGGCAAAGAGGATTTTTTTTGTTTCAACGTGGAAGTGCAACCTTCTTCTGGGTGTTGTGAAAATAAAAAAAATAAAAATACTTTGGAGTTGTACCACCTTGGTGGATTGTGTCTGAATCTTAGAAAAAAAAGTGAAAGTAAGTGAAAAAAACAAAAGTGTTAAGTGTTAAGTGTCAGAAGGAATGAAGAGACATCGATCGAGTCGAAAGCGACCAATCGCGGTGCTAGAGCAATTTGAACAACGGAAGCCACATTGAAACACGTGCCGAAGAACATAAGCACTCTTTGCGGGAACGTACAAACAGGTTAGTGCCATTTTCCCTTCCTATAGCATATTCCCCGTGTTACATCTTTTAATAACTCATAGACAACAGGAGCGACTTAGGTATATTGATGCGCGCATAGACTGGCGCCCAATAAATATAAAAATGTGTCTGCTAATTCGGAGGAGAGGGTGTACAAATATGATTTACCTTCGGTTTCACCATTTTGCTTACCTTAACTATGTTTTGATCACCACGATAATCTCTAAATCCAAACCCTGGCCATTCAGAAAGTAGGCAGAGTAATATATTACCGCCTCATACTTTCTTCTCATACCTGGAACTTTTACTGTGGTAGCAGCTAGATGTCTATAGTCGCTCCATATTTACTACTACCGTTGTCTTTAATTAATGTTTCTAATTGTTTTGACAACCTATTACATACGTTAACCGATAAAATTGCGACAAAGAGCAGCTATCATTGTCTTAACGTTTTGCACTTTTATCTTTTCTGTTCCACCTTCTCCTCTTGAACGGGCTGAGGTGCTATAAAGATTACGTGCCAGTTCTCTATACGAGTTTTCTTATGGGAGTACCATTAATGGCTTTCTTTTTGCCAGATGTCAGAATACTCCACCTGAACATTTTCTTCCCCTTTATGTTATTGTTTGTCCTTTTCTTCCTGAACCGGTTTGTACAATCGGTCCTTCATCAATTTGATTGACAACGGGTTCATCTTTCTCAGTATACGTTATTACCAGTAAGCAGCTATGCGTTTTGCCACTCTTCATCTCGATACATCCTTCGTTTTTGCTTTAGACAAAGATAAGTAGCCGATTAATTAACAGCTTAGAAGTGTCTGGTACTGTCGTGAAGATGGCAAAAACTATTGGTCTAGGTATTGCGAAATACCTTCGTTAAGACAGATAAAAAGCCATTCACTTTTATGTTGCTTCCTTCAGTAATCTCAAGTTAAGGAACCTTATATGAGAAGTTTTTTCTAACTTTTCTTGATATTTGACTAACGGCGAGCTTTTCGTCGTGACTGCTCTTACTGGAGTGATACATACTGATCAATAGCAGAGATTATCATTCCATCAGAATTGCTCTGCTAGTTTATGAAGCTTTAAGAGCTTCAGCATCCTTTGTCTTTCTTAGTTCTCTATCAATTTTGATTCTCACGAGTATCCAGTATGCATGGTGTTGACAGTAGATCATCCGAACTCCCGAAAATAATGGGTTGGTTTAAAGTTGACTAATTAAGTGTTATGTCTGATAGTCAAGTTAGTCCTAATATGTTAGCTGCTCAAGTTATATTATTATTAGGTGAGTAAAGCTTAAAGTTCTGCTATTGTTTGTGCTACTATTGTACTATTGTGATATATACTATTGTGCTGCAGTAGTTCTTTCATAGAATCTCGATTAATGCCGTTGTGGTACCACAGCAAAAAAAAATTCCAAACAAATGGTCTCTCTAGGCCCATACTTAGCCGATAGTTGGAAATTGGAATACATCTTCTCTTTTGGATTACATAGTTCTGTGGTTACGTATGTAAGGCGGTCCGGTTGTTGTCTCGTGATTTATGAGCCTTCAAATTTTACAACGTATTATGTGTTACTACATGATAATTACAACTGGTTATGGGGTTTAACAACTCTCAATTTTCCAGTTTAAATGTGGCACCCTGCCTTACGTATAGATATATACAAACCTGTAGTATACTGACATCCGAAGTCGAATAGGATTCCAACCTGATATTTCCCTTTCAACTGACATAGCTTGAAGCGATGTGACATTTGATTCGTTATGTACGCATCCAACGTTTAGATAGTCTACGTAACTCGAACCTATAGCCGTACGACCTCGATTTGGATTAATTAATTAATTAATTAATTTCGAAATGATTTGATATAATATCCCTATCAGCCAAACTGCTTGTGTCGAAATACAGAACGACACTATGAAATGTAACAAAAAAATTAAAGATTTGGATGCTTCATTAATCTGATAAATTGATTGTGATAAAAATAAATTAAATTATAAACAGCAACATTGGAATTGGATTGACATAAAATGTTGGAAGAATATTTTCATATAAAATCAGTATCATTTATTATGTTGAACTTTGTTCACTGTATACGACTGTGTGAGACGCTATCTGAATTTTATCTGTAATTTATGATAAAATGAAGCAAAACAAAAAATTAGTTTTTCATGAGAAAAATGACTTCGGAGCTTATTCATGTACACTTATTATCAGATTTAAGATATGATTCTTGCTACATTGGCAAAATATGGTATATGAACATTTCAACAAACTTAATTTTATATTTTATAATTAATTATGTTTTGTAATCTTATGAATTTAAACATTTTAGATTATAAATCTTAATTTAATTTTCATTCAATAAACTGGGCTTGTTTGATATTTTTGTCTCTATACTATCTGTTTGGATCACAAGAAATTCAAACTGCACGCAGATGCCTTTTAACACCCCATCTTACGTCGAAGCCAAATCGTAGAAGTATAGGCCCGCTTTGCGTTGTTCATCTGCGCACTGCATTGCAACGTGACAGTCTATATACAACTGATTTAGGCTCGATTGGCCTATTATGACATCCCTATCTCTCACTGTTTGCAGTTAACGAGGTTTCGGATTTTCAATCGGAATAATCACATCATTCCCAGTAAGATCCTCAAAGTGCGTCTGTCATAATTCAAGAAGTACTGGGTTCTTTAATTGATAAGTGCTGATTTATTGATCTAAAGAAGATTTTTGATGGTCGACAAGAGATGAGGCTATCTCATCTCTTCTGGTGCAGACCACCAAAGACTTTGTCGATTTAAGATAACAATTACCTTTACAGCAGCCTGGGTTTTATAAAGGGTGCTGATACGACGATCTCTCCGGACCTGTAGTTTACCGACATCACAATTAGTTCAATACTCCAACAGGGGATTTATAGTTATATTAATCCATAGCACTGATTGCAATCGAATGATGAATAACAACCTTTGAATCTAGCCGATATCCTTATATACGAACCTGGTTAGTTCCAATTCAACTTCCACAGCTTTAACTGTGCCATTTGGTTGATGGCAGATAATAGATGTTTCAGAGTACACACATATGTTTCGCCAGATAGATGATTGATTCTCATTTCTACGATCTCATTATCGTCACAATTTTCCCAGTAGCTGAAATTTTATAATTTTATGTCGTCAACCACACGGTTTGAGGGCATGCAAAATATATTAATACGGGCACAATATTTGGGTTAAGTTAAATGTTTTTGACTAGGGCCGGCCACCAACGCTACCTCACAATGTAATGTGTCAGATTCAAACCCACCAAAATAATTGTAAATTTCGAACTGGATTTTATCTGACATGGAACTAAGCTTATGTATATGTTGCACCACAGGTCGAGAGGCTAGTAATCAAAAGTTGCTGATACGAGATTGATTATAGTTGAATTGGAATAAATGAATTGATACTGAATTACTGATATCATCTAGGTATCGTATATTTTTGTATCAAGTGGATTTTCGACTTTCCATCATTTGGTTACAATCAGTGTTATTAAGATCATAACATCTACGATTCTCTGTTGGAGTGCATTAATAATAGTTCAACCATCTTCCGTACCAGTATTAAAGTAGCAATGCAATGTGCCTATTCAATAAAAACTGCTATAATTTGGGAATGTCAAAACTAGATCAGACGACTTAAAAAAAATACATCCACGGACAGAACTTGAAATTCCTACTCTGGCCAACGTATTTGATCAAACTCAAAAACTTATAGACATTCAAGTTTTTGAGTTTGATCACTTCTTCCGTTCCAGACTAATATTAAGAATTAATCTTTCAGGGATTTCCGTTTTGCCTGAATCATGAAAGAGAAATTCATAAAACCATATTAACAAACACCCCAAATAGTCTGACCCCCTTGGTTCCGATCACGAGCCAGCTCATCATGCTATTGCAAGCATCTAGAAGATGCCAAATCGCTCTCAACGGCGTGACAGAGTTACTGTCATTTTACACAGATCTACTAGAATATCATAGTCTCTCTAGATCGATCGAGTCATAGACTTGTTTGAAATCTAGGAATACCTGGTGTACATCGCATGATATGTTTCGTAGTTCTTGGAAAGAATCATCGGTAGCGAAAAAACAGTGACTGACCGATTTGGACGGAATCCTCCTTGGTAGTCACCGATAATTTTCTCCGCCAAGAGAGCAATTCTTCCTAAGATAATGTATGACGGTAACTTGTATGCTATACCTCGATCATTCTCGCACTTCAAGCGATCAGCCTTCTGAATGTCGGGCATAACGCGGCCACAATCCATTCTTCAGGCATAACTTCATTACGCCATACCAATCGAACAAGGTCGAAAAGACAGCTTCACAAAGTTAGCCATCCAAATATCAAAAGCTCTGAATTAATGCAATCATCTCCTGGTGAACGATTATTTTTTTAAAATCTGCATGACCATGATGAATTCCTCATAGGATGGATCCTGAATGAACATCTCTGTGGGCTGTATTTGAGGGTATTCAAACACAGCTTGTGATACATGTGGAACATTAAGTAAGGCAGAAACATGTTCACGCCATGTATAAAAGCCCACATCAGCGTTTCTGAGTTCATCTCTACTGTGTTGCAACTTATAGCCTTGTGACACATGATATATACTTTTAGGCCATCATATCTACTTTTAAGTATTGATGCACATAGTTGGTTGGCCCAACGAATGTTTTTAATGCCATCGAACCCTATTAAGTTTTGATTTGAAAATTGAACTCCGACCGCAACTAAACCGTAGTGTGATGAGATAGTCTTTTAACCACTAAGCTACAACCGGTCCCAACTTTAATACGAAATGTTAATCTCTGAATTAGATCGCACGACAGTTACAACCCGAACTGACAGATGCAATTCACGTTTTGCTTTTGTCGTAAAATGATAACGTATCAGAATTGTACAAAACCTTATAAAAAAATGCCAATTAGAACTGGATGAAGTGCCTGAACAACAAGACAATTATGTTAATGTACCTACCTTATATGAAAGCTCGTAAAAGCTTATTATTACTTGAGTTGGTGCGAGTATGTAAATAGCTTTGTAAATTTTAGTCTGCGGTTGGTGTACATATCAAAACCTTTAATTGCCGCTATGACATCAATCGCGAATATATGAAATTCATCTAACACACAAATCGAATTACCAAACCCCAAAAGTTTATAATTTTTTTTTTTTTCAAAATATTAAATTACACGATTTTTATCACAAAATTGTGCTTTATGTAATCGTTCGAATGAAAAAATTATTTATATACAAAAGCGATGAAAAAAATATTTCCCGAGGGAATCATTATGGTTATTAACGATATTGATGGATAAAGTACATAGACGAGATACACATAAAGAGGAAGTTCCTTACACCGACAGTATACATGTAAAAAAGATACAAAAGAATTAAATTATGATAAATTAATTTAATTATAAAACCATAATTGTGTTATAAAATAAATTTTTTGTTGTTTGATTATGTTGGTGTTGAAAGTATTTTTAACACAAACCTCAGATACCAATCGATTCACATCCATTCAATTTTTTTGAGTGCTCGACTCCGATAAATTGTATAATTTAAAGTTTAACAAATTATAGATTTCGTATGTTTATAATTACTTCCTCCTATTGGTTCAATAACGAGGGCCAGTATATAAACAGATTTCGATTAGACAGTAGCGTATACTATAGAAATTTCAATTTTCTTATAATTTGACTCCTTTTGGGATTTTTGTGGTCTTTTCATTTAATTAATTGTTGGATGTTTGGCAAATTTTGGGATTTAGTATAATTTTTTATTTTTCTAATGAAAATTAATAATCTGTTTATTGTGCGGTTTATGTTGAGAAAATGTTTGGTTATCCGAAATAAAAAATATAGCTATACGACGTGTGAGAAGAGTCTCTACATCATGTTGATTAATTTTTGATAACTGTTGAGATTTTCAAACAACTACCTAATAAAGCTATTAGAAAAATATTGGACATTCTTGAAAATATGTGAAACTAATAATGATACGTTAACCAGGAAAGCCACCAAGTGAATTTCCCCTTATACAGGCCAATATCGATCATTCCAATTATGCCAAAATTGTTTGAGAGACTATTATTAAATGAAATAAATCTGAACTTGAAAAGTCAGGAGCCGTTCCGTTCCATCAGTTTGGATTAAGAGACAAACACTCCACTATCGATCTATGGACCTGATACTTGAATAACAAATATAATAGAAAGAGAGATGAAAAAATATTTGTTCATCCATATTTCTGGATTTGACAAAGTCTGGCTAGATGGTCTAGTATATAAATTAGAGAAAACACTGCCACTTGAGTATTGCGAACTATTAAAGTTATACTTGAAAGGGTATACTTTAGAGTTAAGCAGAAACAAGTTTACTCCAGCATAAAAGAAGCTAGGGAAGTGTCTTAGGACCATTCGATTTTGTACTGTTTACAAGCGACTTATCGCAGACGTATAATACAACCATCACCAGGTTTGCAGAAGACATTGGTGACACAATCGGTTAAGCCACACTCAAACTACAAATAGCCATAAATAATATGCAAAACTATCTAAGTGGAGAATTAAAATTAATGAATCGAAGTCTACTGACATATTAATTTTACTAATAGATCAATAGAACCACTACCTGTGGCTCTCAATAATATTCCTATACCAAATTCAAATCAAGCAAAATACATTGATATGAATCTTTTTTTTTTTTTTTTTTTTTTTTTTTATATATTTTATTCTATGCTATCTTTTTTGGGGCTCAAGGCTCTCCAAAATAGAAAGAACCATCTGCGCATTGCAAAGCTCCACGCCAGCCTATAGTACTGACATGGAAGATGGGTCAGCCCATGAGTTCTGCACTCCAACAAGGGGTCATAGATGTGTTCATTAACACCACCGATCGTAATCAGATGGTGAAAAATCCCCTATCGGGAACAGGATGCAAAAGGGATGGAAAGGACGACTGAAAAGAAAGCAGAAGAGGTCCAATTAAAATATAGAAAAATGTACTTGCTGATTGAAAGGTATTTTCAGTTATCGATTCATAATAAAGTTATGCTTTATAAACAAGTGCTTAAGCCTGTCTGGACACATAATATTTAACTATGGGGATGCACCAAAACCGCAGCAATCAACAAATAGGTCAACGAGTTTCAAATAAATTTCTCAGAGGAATAGTTACGCTCTTTGGAATACTCGTAATAAAGGGTGTTACATTTTAAATGCCGATGTTGATTTTGAATAAAACACAAATTATATAGGAAATTATTGTCAGTTCTTTTTATTATGATTAAGATAATGAATTATGTACGGAACAAAATATCGGCCAAATGGCCGCCGCGACCTCGGCGGCACACCTTCACCCGATGGTCCAAGTTTTCGATGATGCTTAGGCATAATTGAGGTTATATGCCGTTAATGTGCCGAATTATCTCATCCTTGAGCTCTTGAATTGTTGCTAGCTTATCGACGTACACCTTTTATTTCAAATAGCCCGAAAGAAAGAAGTTCAACGGTGTCAAATGACATGATCTTGGCGGCCAATTGACATCGCCACCACATGAGATAACACGGCCATCGAATTTGTCGCGAAAAGGAGCCATTGTTTCGTTAGCTGTGTGGCAAGTGGCACCGCCCTGTTGAAACCACATATCGTCAACATCCATATTTTCCAATTTGGGCCATAAAAAGTTCGTTATCATCTCACGATAGCGAACACCATTCACAGTAAATGGCTGACCGGCCTCATTTTAAAAACATTTGAAAAAATACGGCCCGATGATGCCGCTAGCCTATAGAAAAAATACGGCCCGATGTTGCCGCCTTTGTGGGTGCATGGGTTTTTCAACAATCGCTCTTGGATTATGATTTGCCCAAATGCGGCAATTCTGCTTATTGACGAATCCACTGAAGTGAAAATGTACCTCATCACTGAAGATGATTTTCTTTGAAAACTGATCATCCACTGTTGCCATTTCTTGCCAGCATTCTGACCATTGGCGATGGCTAGAATGGTCAAGAGGCTTTAGTTCTTGAGTCAATTGCAGCTTATAAGCGTGTAAATGCAAGTTTTTATGCATAATGTTCATCAACGACGAGCGTGAGAGGTGCAATTGTTGGGAGCGACGACGAGATGAGGTGGACGGCTCTTCAGCTACACTCTTGCGAAGAGCAGCAATATTTTCTACAGTACGAGCTGTACGAGCATGCACTGGTGTTTTAAAATCTCCTACATACCCGGTTTGTTCAAATACTCACATTTGGACGAAAAAATCACAATTGACCGAAAAAATCACGAAGTGCACGATATGCATTTTGATTTGAACGCCCATTTTCATAATATTCCTGAATAACTTTAACGCGTTGCTCTATTGTGTATTTTTCCATGATTCACATTGAGTAAGCCTGAAATTGAGAAATGTCAAATTAAATGCAGAAATAAACTTGACCTTTAGGTGTGGTTCACATTCAACGTCGGACCTTAAAATTTAACCTCTCTTTAGTAACTTTCATAGAGTCAAACTGTCAACTTCTTCAAGATGGTATAACAAGAAGACTCAAAAGACTTAACTCTTTTGAGTTACAAGAATGGAAAGATTACATAGAAGTGCTTAATTATTTATAGTCAGAATCAAACGCAGTTAAGCTGAGTTCATACTTCGATTTCTTCGTTCATTCATCATTCATTCGTTCGGTAATTTTGTTTTGCCGATTCATACTATGTAAAAATTTCAGAACGATTCTCAAAATCGTTCTGAGAATCGTTCTGAAATTTTTCTGAAAGTCACTAACTAAAATAAATTAATTCCATTGCCACGCACATACACATTATATGTATTTTGTTTCCGAATAACATGACTTTTATTTGCTTCTTTTTCATTTTGTGTCATGTTGTCTCTTTTACTCAATGTTCGTTCAGCCAAAAAGTTAAAATTAAACTATCTCTTGCGACAAAATGTAGGAACAAAAATTGTCATTTTGGAGCACTACGATTGGCAGAAAAAATTGTTTGAATAAATGAATGAACGAAGAAATTGAAGTATGAATTCAGCTTAAGTCTTCGTTAAAAAATTGTATTGTTATCATAAATAAAATATTTAAGTCCAAAATTGAAATTTTGAAAAAAATTATTTTATCTAATAATCTTCTCAACCTTAATCGCCATTGATTTCAATGCATTTCTGAAGTCTATAGGGCATAGATTCACTTCCCAAAACACTTCTCAAAAACATGCTTTTTAAGCTTATCATGTACAGTATTACCCGCATCAATTATCTTCGCGTTACTGTTAAAGACCTTTCTCCTCAAATTTGTTTTAACTGTGGAAATAACCAGAAATCACAATGTGCTAGATCCCGAGAATATGCAGCTGGTCGTATTTCTTCGATGCCAAAGATCGAAATAATGTTACTCGTCATTTTAGCAGTGTGATCTCAACACACAGTGCTAAATCTGTCATTTTAGCAGTGTGTGTTAATATGTTGTAAAACCTAGCGCAAATCCTCTTTCTTCCGGTTTTTCAACAAGTTTTTGAAAACTTTTAGTAGCAGTCTTAGGTCAACCATTTTGCAGTTCCCGTCTGACTCTTTCGAAAATCGACCAGATTTCTTCGTGTATCCAAGATAATTATTTAATATTCGCGAAGCAACCGTTGCATCAGCAATAATATCTTGTGTCAATCGTAAGACCTTGGACTTCACCAGAGCCCCAGTAACGTCATCAGTGGATAATTTTGGTCGACTTTCACGGGACTCGTCCTCTACAGAAAAATGTCCTGTCTGGAATCTTCAGAACCAATTTGTTGTGGCTTAAGTTTAACCCGAAAATCGAAGAACATCACAAAGCAAATCTCGGTTTTTGTTCGTGGTGGAATTTCCTTTGATGCATTCTCAGCTATTTTGCGTTTTCTTGCCTTCGTTTTAACCAATCGTTCTGAATTTTTGAATAAAGTCTGAAAAGTAAACGATAAGGTATATTGGACTTTAAAAAAATAACTAATCGATGCTCGTTTTACTCCTCTCGTTATTTCGTGACAATTTCAAGCGTTTCCAAATTGAAGATATTAAACCATTTAACAAACACTCAAGTATATAAGTTATATAAGTTGATATAAATACTATTATAGGTCTCCTCAACGCGTATCCGTGTTATTGGCGCTTCATACGCTTTTCAAAATTAGAACGACCAGAGTTTAGTCCAACTTTTACAACCTTAAGATTAGCCCCTTGCCACTGGTGGTGGCCGGCCATGTCTCTGATTTTGTGCACAACATTTAAAAAACCCAATTTGTCTGGGGCGATGACACTATGTCTTCCTTACAAGTAGGCCACATCGCTGGTTAAAAAAAGAAGTAGTGCCTGGTTGGCGGCTTATTAGTTTCGATTCACTAACTGTATTCTCATTACGTTGATTCGCTCGTTGTATAGTGTTATCTCTTTATTCATCCTGTAACTATACTTTCCAAGCTGAAATCGACAATCATTACCGGTTGAGGTGTGGCAGATATAACATCTCTCGACATACTCCAACTATACCCGACCATTGACTATTACGGCATGTTCTATTCGTTACAATACAATTGACAATGTTTTCTTGCACTTTTTCTTCGATTTTTACAATCGACTGCCAATTTGATTTGTCTTCGGTTTGGTTTGCCAATTCGAATAACTCTGAATCATTTTCGTACCAACCATATACTCTTATTGATATAATTTGAATCCAACATAGAAGTCATTTAGATCAAAGAAGCTGTTGCTAATGATGATCGTTTCTATTGAGAATTTTTGACCGTAAACACTAATTTGAGAAAATTCCGAAAACGAAGTCAACAGGAAAAGCTGTGATTTGCTTCAATCGATTTATTAATAGAACGATCTGCTTATTACGGTAGTGCGATAAGTGAAAATTATCAGCGTCCCTGTTACACTTGAGCATCCACAAAAGTTTGCTCACACAACCGATCGTAATCAAAAAGTGAATAATAATGTATCCTGTCGCGTATATATCGCGAACAAATATAGCGGAAGCCACGTCTCGATAGGCAGATACTTTCTCTAACGATAGAAACTTCTGAACACTTTCTCTTCTGAAATCTAAAGAAAAGTGAGAGCGTATCAAAAATTTTAACATACTAAACTCATTATATAATTTCTGAAGCTTATTGGGAATGAATAAATGACCAATCCTACACCAAATAACATTGAGAAGTCTGTGTAGCTAATATCTACTGGTTGTTCGATACAATTTTACAATTTAAGTGTTTAAAATATTTATGACTGTTTGTGTCACAATCAACAGTCACTAACGAAAATTTTAAGATTGTTGCTCGGATGCAAAGAAATTCAGCACTGGATTTTTAAGGATGAAGGAATGCCATCGTATTTTGTATCCTTATGATCGACAAAATGTACCAAACTATCAAACATTTCATCGACTATGAATCATTATATATTCAATTCCAACTCAATTCGGTTTACAAAATAACACAAAAGATTACCGACCGCCTGAACGACCAAATGGCCCAACAGGTAAAGCTGCCGCACTTGAAGCGGGAGGTATCAGATACATAAGCGAACTGCGAAAGAGGTAGGAGAGCCTTGAGCCCCAAAAACAGATTTCAAAGCTAGAAACATACAAGATGTGAGCCTGACATGAATAATATAAACAGAACGTCATAAATTAATTAAAACCAGTTCAATATTTGAAACCCTACGGGCCACATTGAACGTAGAATAGAAACACATGGAGACAGTACCTGATACAAAATTTTGAAGCTCATTACGACACTTCTTAATAAGCACGGGTTGTCCGTTTTATGCGGTTGTATGTAGGTTGACAGTTAAGATTAGATACACTGTTTCGTTATTGTTGCAATGCTCGCAAAGATACGAATCCAGAAGTTCATTCATTTCGAACCAACCAGTATAAAAATGATTAAAGTCTAAAACGAAATTATAACTTTTTGATCAACTCGTACCAAAGGTATCCATAGTATAGATGCAGTTAAACTATATATAAACCTATACGATCATAGGATGGTAAGTGACTTTTATATGAAGATCTTGCGTATTCTTTCAGGTTAACTTCCTTCAGAAGAACAACGTCTCCTAAAATTAAATTTACTTGAGGTTTCTTCCACTTTGTCCCTTGTTGTAACTCCTGCAGATAATCGCTGGACCATCTTCTCCAGAAATCATTTACTATTTTTTACACCAGATGCCAGCGGGTTTTAGGAAGTGAACGTCTTCGTTGGGCTCAGGAGCCATCTTCATAAGCCCACCTATTAGGAAATGCCCAGGTGTTAGCATTTCAAATCTCTCTAGATCATCGTATGCAAAACGTTTAATATGGTCGAGAGTTTAAACATGCTTCGATTTGGTTGTCAATGTTGTTGAACCTCTTCGTGCTGTAAATCTCCGATAGGCTGCTATAAATGCTTCAGTTGTTAGTACACTTACTACTTCCACAGGTATGGCTTTTGTAGCCATACATACAAATACCGCAATGTAACCTTTGTATTTTGGTCTGACCTCTTCCTATTTTGTTTTTAGTTGAATTGGGCCGGCATAATCAATTCCCACCTCGCTGAATGGCCGCAAAGGAGTCACTATGCAAGTGAGTAGGACACTCATTAGTTGGTTTAGGATTTTTTGTTTATATCTGAAACACATTTCTGTATAATATGTCCTGTCAAATTTGTGCCATTCATTATCCAGAACTTGTTGCGTAGGTTTGCCAATGTTATTTGTAGGCCTCCATGAAGTGTTGTTCTCTCATGCATATCTTGAACTACCCACTTGCTTAGTTTGCTTTCTTTTGGTAGAATCATTGGCAGCTTTTCGCTTACTGACAGTTGGGCTTTTTATTTCCTTTAATTTTTGTCGTTGTTTATAAAGGTGATAGTCTATGAATCTTTGATAATAAACGAGAATACACTTTAGTTTGTACATGTGATTACATGCTATTTTGCCAATTAATTCATGGAGAGCTGCTATCGTTATTGGTGATAGCCAAAGAACAGCAACCAATAGTCTTGATGAATCGGACAATATGAAGTGTTTTGTTGATTTTTTTAGCCTAGTGACGTCAAATTCAAAAATGTCTGCTTCAGAGCTATAAAGATTTCCGAATGTTTTTATTATGTTGTTGACTTTTAAATTGATGATTCCCTTTGCTCATAGAAGCTCTGGAATATTAGTTAAAATCTCTACTGAATACGACGCTCATTTCTGTAGTGGAAATTCGCCGCTTTCTGCTAGACTTGATACCGGTTGTTGGATGGTTATGACTTCTTTAATGCTGTCATCATCTAAGTGAAAATCTCTTTCCATATGACCCTGGCTGCTATTGCATAGTTATTATTTTCATCCATTGCATTAATGTTCTTACCGCGAGGAATGATGCTGCTGCTGTTCCATATGTGACTGTTTTTAACCTGTATTCTTCTGTTGGCTATGTGAGGGATTTTTTCGCCACAATATTCGTTGTAAGTTTTGGTGGCTATAGGATATATCCAGATTTGCCTAAACATCTTTTCTACATCGGCTATTAATACGAAATTGTGCGTTCGCCACCTTATGATGGTATCAATTAGATCACTTTGAATGCTAGTTCCGTTCATCATTATCTCATTCAAGGATACTCCTGATGACGTTTTGCTGGATGCATCAAATACTATCCTAAGTTTGACCTTGTTGTATATAATCTTGTATAAAGTCGTAATATAGTTTGGCGAGTGGTTTATCAGTCTTAAATCTTCTTTCGATCTGCAGTAAATGTGTTACAGCTTTCTTTCTAGATTCTTCTAGCACTGATGATTCTGATTTCAAAGGTAAATGTACCATATATTTCCCATTGAGTTTTCTGTAAAGGTTTCTCATCCTGCTGGTTTGTCGCCTTATTAGTTGTTGTAATTCAAGATTTAGATCCAACGCAATATTTGTGCTGTTGATAGAACGGATGTCGGCTATCGTTTGATGGCTCTCAGTTTCCATTTTGACTGTTGTTTTTCGTCAGCTGTTATTGTTCTGACTTAAGTGGCAACTTTAGTTTTAATTAATGTCTATTAATGTCTATTTAATCAATGTCGACTATGTTATGTCTGTGCACAAGCCATAGGTCGCTGGTTCAATAGAGTTGTTGGAGGTGTTATCATAAACTCCCTCAATGTCAATAGAGACACAGAGAACTCACTTCTAATATGCTGATACAACATCGTTTTCTGTTTAAGTACCCCCAGTGCCACCTGTTTGATAGATCTCTTCATTTTACAGGGCTACTATATCCTCATTAGTCAGTGGGCTAGTACTATGCCTACTAATTGGAGACACAAGCTTTACATGGTACGTAAAATATTGTTTACATATATAGACACGTATTACGACCACACATAAATTGGTAATCTAGTTATAAGGGAGGGGGTGAAATAATTCAAATAGCATTAAATGTATATATACATATCTTAAAGCATAAGCGCGCTAAACACCGAAATACTTGAAATTTAATCCAACAATTCTATTTATTTACAACATTTGTGTTGATATGCACATATATAGCATAAACCATAAACGGTGGGATGTAATTGGTGTGGGAAGCAGCTAACATATAGCTACATACAAATATATGCCGCACACATTTCAATGGGTGCCATGTCGTAATCCCCATATATAATATTTTTATTGTTGCAAATGCGAATCTATTTAGGTTATTTATGATTATCCTAGACTGTTCGTTAGATATTTTGCGCTTTAAGGATTGTATTGTTTTCAAGTCGTATTATATTCAAATCCTGGCAAAAAATATTGCCTCGTTTATTTCTTTAGAGGTCAAAATACATTGTATATATTGTATATCCTATCTACACATCCTTACAGTCGTATTATAAAATTTTTTTACTCGTATATCCATTTGAGATAAATTTATATATGCATTTTATACATCCTGTATATGTATAAATCGAGAGAAGAGACATATTTGTTGCCTTCTTCGTAGAGATTTGTATTTTGTTTGTGTAAGAATCCTTAACATGTATGTATATGAAGCAATAATATCTCATTAAATAATTATCTGTCATAAAAATCAATAAATAAAATTATGATTAGATTTTTCAAAATTCTCAAATCAATTATAAATTATTATTCAATAATATGAATATATAATAAATATATTTCCACCCCAAATCATCATTAAAGTATATGTACGACCATAACTTCTATCTAAAGCGGTTTCCAATGAGAGGTTTCATTTTGAATAGTCTGCACAGCTGTCAATTTTGAAGCTTTTATCTTTTGACATATGACAAGTGAGAACTTCGCCAGTTCAACTACATATTGAAATTGTTAAAATTCACTACAAAAAAGGTAAACATTTTCACAAAAGTCACCGAGTGTGTCGAGTGGGTCTCAGTCCACTGGGAATATTGCTATAGTGTTAAATAAAACTCAAATTCGCGATTCGTCGTCAATCTTTGGAATAAGACATTCCACAAACGACATTACACCGCATTTTGCATAAAGACCTAGAGCTTAATGCTTTTAAAGTTCAGTTAACATTAGAACTCAAGTCAATCGATCACCTTAAACGTCGTATCTTTGTCAGAATATGCAAGAATGATTGTTGAAAAGCCTCTCCATTCTCAACATGACACTGTTTGGGCTGGCGGTGTGATTGGATCTTACTTTTCGAAAGATCTTACTTTAGAATGATTGCACCACCGAGTTATGATTTATGATTTTTTTATGACCGGAATTGACAGATATTGATGTGGACGACGATTATTTTCAGTAAGACTACGTGCCACACAAACAACAAAACAATCGCAATTTAGCAAGAAAAGCTTCCCAGTCGTGTTATTTCTCGAAGATGAGATTATAATTGGCTATCGATATCTTTTGATTTAACACATTTATACTTTTTTTTGGGGACACGTAAAAGATACTTAAAGATGGAATTCGTGAAGTTTACGAGGACAAACAGTCGCAAATGCGTGAATTAGGCATGGGAAATTTCATGGAAAGGATATGGTACTGCAAGCGTAGCCGTGGTGGCCATTTGGTTGATATATCATATTCAAATGTTAATGGCATACCTTCCTCTTTACAATGAAATAAACATTAATTGACTCGTTTTTTTAATATCAAAATGAAACCTCTTATTGTAAAACCTTTTATATACGAGTAAATACATAAAATTTTAATTGAATTACAGGATTCATACCTCTAGAACCAGGTATCCTGTGGTCACCCACTCATTAAATTCTGTGATTATACACAGTCATATGTGGAAATGGTATGAACCAGGAGTCTTGATTCAATATTGAATACCTATTGCCACAGTTCGTATACATAATTTTTTTTTCGTATTCACTCACTATTCAAAACCATAATTAATCTTATATAAACTAAGAAGGACATGGCGCACATAATCATTCATCTATGATCAAATTTTTTATTTGAAAATATGTTTGGTATAGTGATCCAAACGAGATATATTTAACAGATTGCACTACTGGTCATACGAGGTGACAACCATCGAATTATCAAAAGTTGGCGATTAGTTGAGTTTGAGAAATGGACCTGTCAAATGTTCTCCAATTGCTACTAGATTATAGTTTTTGCTGATACCTTTTTTTTATATTAAGCTTTAATTGGGTGCAGGGTGGACTTTTAGACAGTCCTAGCTCCATTGTAACTTTCAGAGCTCCTGCACCCAACACGCGGTCCTTCAAGTAAAGGTTGATAGCTGCCTTAAACTTGTGCATTTTATAATCCAACGGAAACTGAAAACCGGATAACGAATTCCACTTCCTGGATGTTCGATGAATGTATTCGCGCTTTGTACCTTCAGTTCGAGGTTTCGGCAGCTTCACTGTAAACCTATGCGCATTGACCGTTCCTTGTGTTACCCGTCCTGGCGTAACTAATGGTGGTATTTTCTCCTTTAATTCTGCAGAACATTTACCATTTATTAATCTATAGAACACGCATAGTTCTGCAACATCTCTGCGGTGCTGTAAGCTGTCTAGATCTTTCGTAAGTCTGGAGTTTCGTATTATTCGTATGGCACGCCACTGAACTCTATCCAGCAACTAGAGAGCAGTGCCTAATAAAGGTTTTATATATCTGGAGAACCTGATACGATTTAAAAAACCGTCTACATCTATTGAGGAACCCGAGTTTACGTGAAGCTGATTTGGCCAATGCAATAATGTGTTCATTCCATTTTAAATTGTTACTAATTTGAACACCAAGCAGACGAATTGAGTCACAACCCACGAGAACGTGGCCTTTTACCACAAAAGGGTATTCGTTGCGACTTCTTTTACGCGAGAACGTGCATATTTGTGTTTTTTTCTCGTTAAATTTGACCTGATTTTTAACTCCCCACTCAAATATTGTACTCAAATCGGAATTAAGCGAAGTGACAACTTCCAGTCCTTTACCGTTTAACTCTGAAGGAGTAGGCTCGGCCTCGAATGAAATAGAAGAGTGCAATGTTGTATCATCGGCAAAACTGTGGATAGGGTGCACAGTGCTATCCAACAAGTCATTAATGTATAACAAAAACAAAGTTAGTGACAAAACTGATCCCTGAGGGACTCCGGCATTTGGGGAGTGTGTCGTTGATGATCTCCCATTTAGCACAACGTTGATCTTTCGGTCTTTGAGAAAGCTTTTTATCCACTTGATGGTCATCGAATCTAAGCCGTATGCCACAAGTTTACAAATGAGATTCTCATGCCAAACCTTATCAAAAGCCTTGGATATATCCAAAGCGATTGCAAAAGCTTCTCCATGGTGCTCAAGGGCGAGATTCCATTTGTTTGTAACATACGTCAAAAGATCGGTTGTGGAGCGGCTTTCACGGAAGCCATATTGTTTGTCTGAAATTATTTTATTAATCTCAAGATAATTCACCAGTTGTTGGTTAATGCCTTTCTCAAAAACTTTAGCCACGGCTAAATTGATATTGGCCGGTAGTTTAAAGGGTCAGTTTTCCGAGTTCATAAAGATCTCCGATCACGAGTTCATAGAGATAAAAATTTGTGTTTTTAATGAGAATACACATTGTAATATATGTTAGTTGAAGGGAGGCTAAGTAGGTAAAGCTCCATTCGTTAGAAGAAAAGCCACACCATATATCTTTCCTTCTCTTGCAATATATAATTAACAACAAGAAACTTGGATTTTTTAATTGATATATGAGCTCACGGTATACATTTTGAACTCTAGCTCTTCGTATTCAATGACCTTCCTCGTCCGTCACAATATTAAATTTTCTTTAAGTAAAATAAAGTAAAACAAAATATTGACTTACGTGCTTTGGAAATTAGGGTCCCAAGTAAAGTATCAGTGGTTTAAGTCAAAGCATCCTAAATAATACAAGCCAAACAGAAAGACCCTTTAAATTTATAAAGCTTTTTTAAGGGGCATAGATTTTGATACTTTCCATAAGAACTAATGTAAAATTGAAGTTTTTTGAATCAAATTTAATGAATGAAAAATACTGAAAACGGAAATTATTTTTATATCAAAATTTAAATCAAACATTTTCATATAACATATATGGAAATCAAATGAAAATACGAATTATTTTAATAGTTATGATAAAAATAAAAACGTTTTGATTTATTTAATTTTTATACATGTATATGTTATAATTGGTTCTAAACGCCGTAAAAAAATATATAAAACGAGATCAATGACGTATGATCTACGAAAAAGAAACATATACTTCAAATATTGGATAAGAGATGGCACTTTATAACTTTAATAATATAAATCGTATTTATTGATATTTTAAAGCATATTGTTAATGCGATAATACGAAGTACACAATTAAAATACCCAAACATGTTAATGAAAGTAAATACTTCAAAAATTATTTAAATTTTTTTTATTCCCATTCAATTGTTATACTCGATACAAGATGGCATCATAAAAGACAGCAATTGTTAAACTCGATACAAGATGGCATCATAAAAGTCGTTACGATTTTTAACAGTGTGAATTTTTAAAACAATTTTAAGTATTTGAATTGATTTTTTTATTCAAATACATTTATTTAGATAAAAAGTACATTACACTATAGAACGGTACATAAAGCTTCATACATATGTAGATTCAGTAGTAGTTACCTAGTATTTTGATTGGTTTTACTAACATTTAAATTATTATCACTTTTGATAGACGTTTCACCTCAGTTGAATTTCAAGCATTTATGTATGATTTTATTAAACAAATTAATTTAGTATGTCGTGCAAATTCTATTTCAACACATTGTAAAATGTCATTTAAACTCCCAACCGAATTTTGTTCTGCAAAATAATTAAAAGCGGCAATGGATTCCAAATCTAAGTTGAATTGATGAAAAAACCATTTGTACAACCGAGTTATATGTATAACATTTAAATTGGCGATCAAACTTAACGCTGTAATTGAAAATTGAATGAAAAATGCAATTTTTTTTATTATATATCATTTATTTAATCAACTTTTTAAAATTTATTTTAAACATAACTAGATTTTAATATATATTTTTTTTTAAGTTTTAAATATACGTTGGATCATATAAAAAAAACTAGCTAGTATTCCGGATAAAAGTGTATAGTTTTCATTTTGAAGATATCATGATAGATTACAGCTTCGATATATTGAATAAATCACAATAATTACTGCCTTCTCGTGCACAAAGCCGAATCGTAACTAAAAATAGAAATATATAATACTTATATTTTTTTATCAAAATCATTTTAATCAGTTCATATGTGTGTATGTATATGTGTATTTATGCCTACGTATGTATATTTATATATATATATATATATATATATATATATATATATATATATATATATATATATATATATATATATATATATATATATATATATATATATATATATATATATATATATATATATATATATATATATATATATATATATATATATAATATATATATATATATATATATATATATATATATATATATATATATATATATATATATATATAATGATGTGTTAAACTTAAACTATATTACATTAGAGTGAAATTGGTTAAGACTTACAATAATTATTTCGTTTTTCATAAAATTATTTCTCCTGAGTTAATTGTCAAAAAATGTTCGGTGTTAGGGAAGACGACGTATCTCTCAACTGATGTTTATGATTACTTGGCTCTAAACTGATGTTTACAAATACTTGACTGATATTAGCACTCACATGATATGATTTCATTGTACTTTTGTAGGTTATTATTTTCTCTGTCGTTCAATTCTGCTCTATAATTTTTTATTCCCGACACCATGCGAATATTGCTTGAGATTTCTAGTACCACCGAAGACGAGTTCAATTGAAGAAATGTATTTTCTTGTATCCTAGTTTTGGACATGCCATCGAAATCACGACAATCGAAATAATTGAATTATCCTTATCTGGTTGGTGCGTGTGTGATGGCAGTTTATCAGCGTAGTCCGATTTCCTGTAACCAAAAATAACAATTAACATTAAAGAATTTAATTAGTATTCACTATATATTAATAAATTGGCTTGCGATAACCATAAATATGTGTGCTAATAGATATCATTAAAAATTGAACAAGTTGCACATATATAATGTTGAACAGCTTGTTCAACTGAGCTTACCTCGTATATACCCAAGCCCATGTGTATATCGTTTATCATATTCCTAATAAATTAGTCCGGATAAAATTCTACCCCGTGTAGTCGTTTTATATTAAGTAAACCATAACGATGATCGTTCTCTCTTGCACAACATCAGTAACTAAAAATAAATCAAAATTAAAAAGCGTAATTTGAATTTATATATATATATATATATATATATATATATATATATATATATATATATATATATATATATATATATATATATATATATATATATATATATATATACGAGTATATAATGTTTCATTTGAACAACGATTGATTTTGATACTTATCCAGATTTCACATAACTAGCTTAAAAAATATATCGGCACAATCACAGTATGACGTTAATATTAGATAATACAAACACTCATGATAATTGTGATTCGTTGTCTAAATTGCACAGATAAAATCAATCATTTGCAATTTTGAATCATACTGGAATGTAAACATTCATACTGGAATTCGATTAACTTTTCGATTTTGCTTTTTTTGTCTTGCACATAATATTATCACAATTAACTATTATATTTATATCACATAAGGTGTTATAAATTATTATTGACCTCACATAAACTAAATTAATTTAAATATATTGTTTTATTTATTTATTTACAATCACAATATTAACCTACAAAAATAAACAAAACAAAACTGACATTCCAAATAAAAAGAAATTTATTTTCTGGACACTGTTAAATTTTTAGTAATAATTATGAAATGTAGGCGGATCAAGTTCGTTTTCATGACGTCACGAATTATAATAGTGTTGGTAAATAAAGGGTATAAACTTTTTAAGCTTAATTTTGATGTGTGCGGCTTGTATATCTAGGAGCTTTGTTTAAGTACACATTAGTTAATAACTCAAACTTCAAATAACACATGTTAAAAGCTCATATTTACCGCTCAGGTGGCTCAGTGGTTAAAGCTGTGGCAGTTGGAGCGGAAGGTACCGGGTTGGAATCCCGATAGGGGCAGAATGCAAAAGGGATTTTTCACCATCTGATTACGATCGGTGGTGTTAATGAACACATTTATGACCCCCTGTTGGAGTGCAGAACTCATGGGCCGACCCATCTTCCATGTCAGTACTATAGGCTGGCATGGAGCTATGCTTTGCGCAGATGGTTCTACGAAAATCGGATCTATAGCCGTACGTCCTCGATTTGGCCGTTAAGGCGTAAAGTAGGACGTAACTAAGCGAACCACGAAAGAGCTGGGAGAGCCTTGAGCCCCAAAAAAGATAGCATAGAATAAAATATATTAAAAAAAAAAAAAAAAAAAAAAAAGCTCATATTTAGACTCATAGTGTAACGTTATTTGGTCTTTCTTTCTATATAGTCTCAATTTTATAGAGGTAATAAGTAATCGCTCTTCTCTCAACTTATACTGATATAGGCGATACTTTTTCATACAGAGGTAAAAAAATTTATGCTTACCAATTTTTAAGCTTATTTATACTTGTGACATGGGATTAGGAGTGTTTCTCAACAGACGTGGAAATTTACTGAATTCTTAGTTTGAAATTTCGTTGAGATTTACCAATTGGAAATGTCTCTTTCATTTCTTGTATATTCCCACAGTCCCTATCTATACTATCTAACGAAACCACAGCCAATTGAACGAACTTGGAAGAACAAAATGATTTTATATGTTAATAAAACTATCTAGGTGCATGATCTCTATCTGCAACCAAGGTACCAATTCACGAACTTCTCCTTATAAATCTATTTAAGGTTATGCATCAAAGTTCAAGATGTTTATAAGCTTCGTATGAACTTAGTAGCCATTATATATACTGCAGTCACTAGTACTTTACCTAAACCTCATGATAAAATTATGAAACTATAGTTGAGCAGTTCAATAAGCTTTCATTTTAGTAGGATATCAATTAAACTGATGAGAACAAGCTATACATTTATTTAGTGTCGCGAGTTGTTCAAATCACTGTTAAGTGCGCTTTATGGGCCGGCGCAATCTTTGGCCATATATCTTCAAGAACGATGATGGGTGGAATGTACAATATAGAAACATGAATGTTAACGTTTTTGTTATTGGGTTACAACAGGACGGTGCCACATGCTATTTACAGCGCGGGACACCATTGATTTACTTAAACAAACATGTTACGAAAGACTATTTTCTCGTCCTGTTAACACATAGAACACAACATTTTGCGAGTTATAAGCGAGATTGCGCCTAGTAAGCTGTAGCCCAGGCGGTCACATAGCCGAAATCATATTCAAGCATTAATGGCATATCTATCCAATATAGCTTGTTTCACCGCAATATTCAAAATGGTTTAAAAACACTCATATCTTCAATCACTAGTATACAAAACCTAAACCTCATAATAAAGTTTGAAACTTGCAGAATTAGATTCGCAAAACCCTAAAAAGTGATGTCTTAGTGTTATTTTCGGCTTCCTTCAAAAAAACACTAACAGACCAAAAAGTTGACGTCAACACAACATTCAGAATATTACTCACTTCAGCGTTAACCAAAATATACTAATTAAATATTTTGAATCCTCCAGAGAATTTTGAAAAATGTTTATAACTGGGAGCCATAACCAACATGGATGTACAATTTTACCATAATTGTACGTTTCTTCACGTTTAACGTATATAAATAAGTAGCGTGGGTGTACCAAAACCCTATACACATAATTGAATTTTAGTCTGCCAACAATGCCTACAGTAAAATTGTAATAACTCGGTAAATTTTCATTTTTCAATCAAATTAATTCATTTTTTATTTAACAATAAAAATATACAATTTTAAATAATAAGAATTTGTATATATTTACGAGGGGAGTAACAAAAGTCCGCTTAGTTGTCCAGAATTTTTAATCTTCGTCTCTTTTATCTTCTCTACATAATCGCTATTGATTTCAAAGCCTTTAGATCCACTTCTCAAAACAATCTTCGAAATCTGGCTTTTTATCACGCTTTTCGATCACTTAAATCATTTATGATTTGTTTTAATTGTCAAATGTCAAAAAATCATCGATTGATGTCATATAAATATAAACAGTGTAGCAATTTGGCACAGGGATGATAATAGTGATAAGAAGAACCCAGCGTCAACAAAACAAAGAAAAATTCTTCGGGATAAGTCAAACATTTGACAGAAGGTGGCGGCTATCGAAATGACACCGAAGAAGAAGTGAAAATTTCATTAGCTCAAATATTTTCACAGTGATTTAATGCGAATTCCTGATATCGTGCATAAAATCAAAGAACAGCGAGTACGCTGGCTTGGTCACGTTCTACGTGCGGATTTGAACCGTATGATACAGCGATCTTTGAAGGGAGAGCCGCCTTTCGGTAGGCGAAGAGGTCGCTGGCTCCACGGCGTAGAGAGCGATATGGCATCTTCTGGTTGCTTGCAACAATATTAGGAGCTGGCTCGTGATCGAAACCGATGGAGTCAGATTGTTGATACGAAAAAAAAAATTCACAGTATCATATGTTATTAGTGAGTGTGTACTGCCATCGAAAACAAAAATTGCTTAAATGCAATAAAATTTATGACTGAATCTGAAAAAAACGAGATACAAACCATTTTTTTTTTATAAAACCGGGTTTTCTGGAATAATCATCAGGCCGCAACAAGATGATTTGTATTTCAACCGGAAGCAAACGCGCAGCATAAGTGAGATGGTGGCATGTTCAGTAAAATCGGATTGTGCCGTAACATCCCAGAAATCACAAAATGCTAGTTTCGGGAAATATGGTGGTGGTCGTCTTTTTCCGAACCTAGAGATTACAATATAGTTATTTTATCCTCTTTCTTCCAAGTTTCTAACAAATTTTTGAAAATTTTTGATAAACTGTCTTACTTTTGGTATACCAAAACCATTTTGCAGTTACCGTCTTACTCATTTTCCAAAGAAAAGCAGCTAAACTGACATCATTACTTTTGTTGCTGATTTGTATTGTTTAACTTTTACGGTTAGGTTTGCTCCTGTTTGGCTCCATACTATTTTATTCCTTTATGTCCAGTCTTAGGAGCATAGGACTTCTACTATACTGGACCATCGAACTCTATTTGGGGCTTTTCTCTTTAGTTTCCCCCATGTTTGTTCCAAGATGTTTTGTTTCAGTTAGCACATTTCTTTTCCAAGTCACTGCTGGTCTTCCAATTTTTCTTTTTCCTTGCGGATTCCATACTAATGACATACTGGTTATTTCATTTGGTATCTTTCTCAGCGAGTGTCTCATTCATATCCATTTCCACTTCCTGATCTTGTTCTCAATGTTTACTTGGTTTGTGTGTCGCAGAAATTCTTTATTTGTGATCTTATTCGGCATTTATTCACAAACATTCTTGTGATTTTACACAGGCATTGAACATTCGTATCTTAGTGTTTCTTGACAGGACAGATGCATTCCAGATCTTACGTTGATTAAAGTATACGAATTTTTCGACATCTTCTATTGTGTCTTGGTTGACGCGAAGTGGTGTACTAATGCTTGTGTCCAGTCTCAGGGCCTTTGTCTTTATTATGTTTAACTTGAGCCCGACATCTTGTGATATTTCTGCTAATTTTTGTAGCTTTTGCTGCATGTCTGTGTATTTATGTGTGAACAGGCATACCATATGAGTTTTCTAATTGGATCCCACTTAATTCCGTTTGGTGATGTGATGTCTCGCCGTTGACCAAAAATTGCACCGGATGACATAAAAATCGAATGTATACGCAAAAAATTCTTTGGACTGACCACCTGGCCACCTACAATGTGCACCAATCGTTCAAATGGTTCGTACAAGGTCTCGTAAAATTGAGATGCGGTAAGGGTCAATTTAGGCCTCATAGCCATAGATTATAATTATGTGATGTCAAGCTTGCGCATGACATTATCCAGTACTATGAGGAACAGTAGTGGAGATAGTACACATCCTTGTGTAAATCCTCGTGTATTGTAGTACGTGCCACTCTGATTTCCTTTGTGTTGAACTTTATTTCCAGCATCGCGGTACATGTCTAAGATGAGTTCGGTTATTTTCCTCGGGATGCCTATTTCACAGAGTACTTTCAAGATTACATTTCTATTGATGAAATTTAATGCGCGATCGAAGTCCACGAAGAGTAGATATATGGTATAGTGGTGAGTTCCATTCGTTGGATTTTTCGACGATAATTCGGACTATGTTCATGTGGTCTGTATAGCTTTTTCCTGGTCTAAAACCAGCTTGTTAGTTTCTTATGGTTCACAGTTGGTGATATTCGTTCCAGGATGACCATTGCTAATACTTTCATTGTACTGTTGAATAGGAAGATGCCTCGCCAGTTTTTGCTTTCTCTTAAGCCATATTTTGTTGTATAGTTTACATCTGGAAGCTCCACAATTGGTTTGTTATCTATGCAGTTGGCCTCGAAGAACTCTTTGCTTCTATTTAGTTGTTGGTCGTATGTTAAGTTAGGACTTGTCCATGTGAATCTTTCTGCCGTATTTTGATTGCCTATAGTTGTATTTTCAGTTGGCGGCGTTCCCCAATTTTCTTCCACGTTTCATCTTTAATCCGCGGTTTTCTTGTGTTGTATTGGTAGCCCAGTACTCTTGTAGCAGTTTTTTCGTAGGTGTCTTCTATTTCTTCCCATTTTTGATCCAAAGTGCTGGTTTCGTTATTCGATAGATTGATTTGGAGCGTTTCATTGAAGATATTTCTCGTGTTTGTATTTCTCAATCTATCTATGTTGAATTCTCTCTGATTGGTCCTTGTAGATTCCACGGCGGCTAGTTAAATTTTGAAGGTTACTATTACTAGTTGGTAATCGCTGTGTACATCTGCTTCTCTCATTGCTCTGACATCTTGTAGGAAGGATAAATACTTCTTATTTACCTGCACAGTTTCTCGTTCTGCCATCTGGCGATGTCCATTTGTGACACAATAGTCGTTGAAATCTTCTTGGATAATTTTAATGTCATTTCGGTGTGTGCACTTGATATGGCGTCTTGTAGCTGCTCGTAGAATTCTTCTTTGATTGTGTCATCTTCTTCTTCTGTGGGCGCATAGTATTGTATGATCATTGACGAAGCCTTGAGCTGGTTGAAGCATAACACGATATCCAAGAGGGATATCACGATTAATGTGGACAGTCAGGCGACTATCAAGTCGCTGGAAGCAGTGCTGTTGAAGTCTAGGGTGACATTGGGTGCGTCTCTTAACGAGATGAGTGAGCATTTCAATATTCAGATTATCTGGGTCCCTGGCCACTCTGACGTCGACGGTAACTGCAGGGCAGACGAACTAGCTTGGCAAGGTACAACTCTTCAGCTGAAGCCAACTCTTCGTGAATCTTGGTAACTTTTGACTTCACCAGAGCCACAGTAACGTCATTATTGGAAAATTAAGGCTGACCATCTTGGTGCTTATCCTCTTCAGAAAAATATTCCGTCTGGAATATTCGGACCATTTGGATATAGTTTGTAGAGGCGGTGCAATCCTTCCATACGCAGTTGAATATTTGTGTCGTGGCTTTCGTGTGCGTTGGCGTTAGTGGTAAAATTTCGTCTGATGCATCCTCATAAAGAAGTCTCATTAACAAATTGCAAATGATTTTAAGAGTCGTGTACTATAAGCGAACTTTTGCTACTCCCCTCGTATTACAGCCTTTTCTTGCATATTTTTATGAATTAGAGATTCACTGTATAGAAGATTTCTATTGTTACGTCTGTTCGAAGTACAACTGCACAACTCAATGTACGAGTATATAAATATATACGAAATATTGCCGCAAGGATAAATTTCTATATTGTTCGCCGTGTGCTTTCCGTTGTTGTATTATATACTCGTCTCGTCTATATACCATATATACTCGTACTCGTGTATACTTAAATATTAAAAAGGATTTTCAGGGAACAGCAAAAAGATTTTCATTTTTAAATTAAATGATTTCGTTACATATTTTCATTTGATTTGGGACTTGTTTCCCGCATCCCTCATTTCTCATGTATATATACGACGTTGCCGTAATTAAATTACATACAAATAGTATTTCTCATATTTTTATGGTTTTAAGAAATCGTCAAGGATATATAAATTTTTATTTATGTTCACAAAAAAAAATGATAACTTCACCAAATTGATAAAGTCGCCGGAAAAAATAAAGACACAACCGCAACCATTGGCAAAGAGATAATCTTTGTAAATAAATCAACATTTTTTTTTTGTTTATTTGTTTATTTATTTATTTGCTGTCCCAGATTTTTATTTATTTATTTATTTTTATTTTTTATAATGTTTTTATGTTCTTAATTTAATTATGGCTCGTAAAAAAGTAAATCTTTTTATCTTACCTGATTTTTTGTTTTACTTTGTTGAATAAAAGCTTTCGTTCGGTATATACTCACTCGTCTATATAGTGAATAAAAGTAGACTTGGGAAGAAACGATGGTTTTAAGTTTGACCTGGGTTAAATGAATTGTTAAATACATTTAATTGTGGTTAATTTTCCATTTTATGTACAAGGCAAGCGTTGTTTAATTATGTTGGTGTAGAGTTTATAAATTATTTCGGTTAATTTAATATCAAGTGTGAGTTTAACCTTTATGTACTTTATGTACCATCTAATGCTTTCAAATGAGTGTAAAAAAGCTTCTCGGTATATGCATCATTGTGCTTAATTTTAAACACTTAACGAGTTTATTGTAAACAAGACCAGTCACTATACATATAAATTCACTATATAACGAAACGTTACTTCCATCGGCTATCAAGTATTTAAAGGGGTCGGCACTTGAAGTTAGCGTACATAATTTATTCAGATAATAACATCGAGTCTGTCCGATAGGGCTCCACACGCTGAACGAATGTGATGTGACGGTATTTTGCTCCAATTTAGCCTGCAGAATAAACCATACGAAAAAACCATTGGTTTTAAGTTCGGGAAAAAGCGTTCATCGTTGTGAAGAAATGAAGCTTGGAAACGATTTTTTAACGTATATCCAAGATTTCAAGGCATCGAGTAGTGAGCGTTGTGTGACAGTTAACGCGGTACAAGCCTATTACTTTCGCAGAGCAATTCGTTGGTCTAACTTGGCTTTTGATTAGTACTGTAACAAAACTCGATCGTTTTGTTTGTTTACATATTGCTGTACAGGTACAGATAAATTGTTTCATCGAAAAATAACAAAGTCACAACCTCACCAACGTGCAAGTGTTTTAACTCCTTTGATCTTGCTAGTCGAACTACCTTTTTGTGAAAGTGGATAGTTTTAGACTTTTGGTATATTTTGTGCATTTTGTTCACATATAAATGTGGTACCTCATTACCGCTGATTGTGATTTTCCAGTCAAAGCAATAACACTGTTGCGTTTATCAAACTGACGTTTGCCAAAAAATGGGTGCAGTCCTGATGGAACACTAGCTTCATTATTAAGAGACTCCAAAATTTGATAATTCCAGTGTGCCTACTTTACAATGAATCGCTATAACTCCAGGTGTTTGTTACATGCTGAGTTGTACTCTTAAAGATACCACTCGTACTTTGTGAGTCACACAAATTCTTCGTTTATTTAAGAAAAGATATAACGGTTAACACTTCTAGAGCAATCAATTTAAAAAATTATCAGATTCTCGGTCTTTATGACACTAAATTCATATATTTTTTTCAATCAGCTTATAAACCAGGAAATGTCGACTTATAAATAGCGTCACCATCTCGTTCATAAAAATCCCTCAACATTTAGCCAAATATATTTATCTATGCTCTTGAAACGTTCTAAGATTTGTGTGCTCCGGAATACTGTAATGATTATTCAAATTTTGACTTTCAAATTGTTTTGTGGTTTGGTTGCAATCATATATGAGAAACCTGTGGCGTTCTTGAGCAACTCCAACAAATACAATTAAAAATTATCTCACGCCACAATTAATTAATAAAAATATTTCGAGTCAAGTTCTTGTAATTAACTAGTACTGTCGCGACACAACTAAACATATATATACGAATCGCACAGTATGAACATCAAGTCCGGTAGCATATGCCTGATGAGATGGATTTGATCTTTTCGATCACACGGTCATTCAATGACGTCATCATCATCAGATCCGGCCTAGTGGATTACAAGATACAAGGAACAACTCAGATTTACAATTACATTCAAAATTTACATTAAAGCTACACGCTTTCTTCAAACCGTATCCTCAATATGTCAAATATAGATGCATAAGGTATAAATTCATTTTAGCTAAATACCTCGGAAGTACCACAAAGACATCCGATTGCACCGGTTGATCCTTAGTTCAGCATCGACAATCAACTGCGGTTAATACTTACTGGAGTACTTCACTTTATTAGATTTGTAGCTACTAGATCGCAATAAGCTACGCTGACAAGATCTTGACATATTCGTTATATGGCTGACTGAATCGTATATCCATGAATATCTCCATCATAGCTCAGCAATTAGCAGGTAGTAAGGATTCACTATGTATTTGTTTAAGCCATATAACATTAAAAATCCACCATGTACATATACAATTGAATGGTTGGCTAAATCATATACGCAAGCGGAGCTTATACAGTCAATTGTCGTTTGGTTTAAGCACAGCCTTAAGGTAATTCTGTGTCAACCAGGTACACTGTTTGTAAATTTCGTAACGTAATGTAAAATACCAAAAACCACGTTCGTTTGTAAATTCAATGTCCTATGACCGGTAATCTTAGAGATGGATAAAAAGTTCTGACTACGCCAGTGTTAACTTTACGCTTTATCAAATTTATTGAAACCATCTGTATATGTCCCGTCATAAATAATCTCTTCGATTGACGTATTATTGATGGTGATTGGCGTTCTTTTGTTCGGGCTTAGTCTCATGATTTTGGGTTTACTGATGTTAACGAAGACCATTTTACTTTACATGATCACCATCTGTGTATAGTCATTCAGAGTCGTGGTGTCGAGTTTGCATATGATGCTATTAAGCGTTGTTTGGAATAGTATAGCGGAGATGATACTCACCCTTGCTTTACTGCTCGCGAATTGAAGAAATTTGTCACTTTGTTTCCCTTTGTATTGAACTTTGTTTCCGACATCCCGATACATCTCTTTGATTGGTTCAATTATGTCCATTTCGCAAAGTGCCTTCTACGAAGAGTATAGATACAACGGTGGAGTGAATTCGTTTGACTGTTCTAAATATAATGATTCGTGTTGTACTTATTGATATGAAATGTACAGCTCCATCCTGGCCTTAAACTAGCTTGTTCCGTTCTTATAGCTGTTGATCGATTGATAGAGACATTCGCCCAAGTATTATTATTGCTAATACTTTTAATGTGCTATTGAGAAGTGAGATACCCCTCCGGTTCTTGCAATCTCTTAGACCGCTTTTCGTTGGAATCGTTATACCATCTTCTGTAGGATTCTCCTGGAATTTCCAACTTTAACTTATACTGGTGTAAGAATTTCTGTATAGTTATATTTTCATCGATATGAATAATTCAGCTAGTATATTATAACTATGCAGCGGACTTATTATTTTTCGAATTCTGGATGACAGTTCTAACTTCCCACTCATAGTTACCATGTTGAAGTTCATAATACGGTTAGCTTGTCCATAGTTGTCCTCAAAGTATTCTTTCCATCTATTTAGTTGTTGCTCATGTGTGGTTCGGGCTTGGCGGTCAAATCCTTTATTGGTGAAACGTTTCATCAGTAATCTAGTTTCCTAATGTTGCTCTAGTAGCCGACCAGATAGTTGGGATGTATAGGCATTTTATATTTCTTCCCATTTTTGATCGATAGTACTATCTTCGCTGATTGGAGAAAGATTTTTTTTATTAATATTACGACTGAGTCTTGCACCCATTTAGTAATTTACATTACATAATAAATTATTTTGATTATTATGCGTAATCACATGATTATCCCGTTTGACCTCATGGTCGCGACAAGTCAGTCAAGTAGTTTGGTTCTTGGCAGACTTCTGGTTGGAGTGGTGGTCAACATACAACGTATGTCCAGATTTTCGCAGGGTTGGCTACCATATGTACATACAGGTCTCAAAATTTGTTTGTATATAACAGCAGTTTGTTGTGGATCAGTAGTTCAGATTGTCTCCCTAAGCGACAATGTTTCTTTTATAAATTTTAAGTTTATAGTTCATCTCTCTTGTTATGTATTCCTTCCATCTAAGTTTAGCATCTAAAGTTATGCCGATATATTTAGCGGTATTTATAGTATAGTACTATCGAGGTTATTCGTGTCATCGGCAAAGGTCACCATTGTTGCTTCTGTTATTGGTATATCTCTAGTATATATAGGATTTAAAGGATTGGTCTAAGAACACTCCGTTACGGTTCTCCTGCTGTTATTTTTTTAATTAGAAGTATTCATTTTCATATTTTACTCGAAGTGCCTCTCTTATATATGTATGAAAAAAATGCTCCGAAGATCTCGATGAAGTAGGAATTGTAGCCTGTGGTGCCACTGTTAAAGGAATATAGTTGGGCATATTTGTTTGCTTTCTAGTGATTTCTCGATTTCTTGTTCTATCGTAAAATATTTTTTTTCCTATAAATCCAAACTGATGTGAGGGGGATAAGATTCTTTTCGTCGATCATTTGTTTTAATCTTTTAAGGATAACCTTTTCAAATAGTTTCGATAATGTTGGTAATAGAGCAATTGGTTTATATGAAGTTTTACCATTCGGAGGTTTGTTCGGCTTAAGTATCACAATTTTTTCTAAAACTTTCCATTGACCAAATGGCGCAGTCGTTTAAGCTGCGGAAGTTGGAGTGGGAGGTACCGGATATTAAGACAAGCTCAACAGTCGGTAAGACAATAATCAGCATTTATAGCATTGTTATAAAATTGCATTTATAGTAGTTATATCACTTATAGCATAATTATAAAATTGTTACTACACTCCTGGACAAAATTAACGCATATTTTTTTTTTGTAATAAAAAAAATCCCACTGGACAGTTTCAGTGGAACTGGTATCAAATGATCCCAAATTAATAATTTTCTCAAAAGAGGCACAAATGTGGCGTTTTGGAATTATAGCGGCTATTTTTCATTGCAAAATGTTAAAATGTGTCGAACAATTTTTTTTTTAATTTTTAAAAGCGGTTTATAAACATTAAAACTAGCTTTATTACAATTTAATTTGATTAATTTAATATTGAATATTCCCCCCCCCCCTCCTGCCCTTAAAACAGCTTCCATCCTTCTGGGCATACTAACTAGAATGCTTTGTATCACTTCTTGCGGAATGAGATTCCACTCTTCTTGCGCTGCAACTCTCAGCTCGGCTGTCGAATCTGGTGCAGGATTTCTAGCTCTAATATGGCGTTTTAGAATGTCCCACACGTGTTCAATCGGATTAAGATCAGGACTCATTGGTGGCCACTTAAGTGCACGAATGCCAATATCTTGGAGATATTGTCGTACCATTGCACCAACGTGGACTGGAGCGTTATCATGCATTAACACAAAACTGTCAGAACCTATGAAGCCCACATATGACAAAACGTGATCGCCAAGAAGTTCCGAGCATACCAGTCTGCATTCATCCTCAAACCAATCTCCACCAGCTCCGCGTACGGCCCTCCCAACTGATTCCACCCCAAAACATTATTGAACCTCCACCAAAGCTTACAGTTTGCACCATGTTACACGGTGCGTAGCGTTCTCCAACTCTTCTGTAAACGTCCATCTGGTTTCCATAAATGGTTCTGGTCTCATCTGAAAAGAGAACAGTGGCCCATTGATCAGTTCTCCAATTTGCATGAGTATGAGCAAATTCTAAACGGCTGGATTTGTGGCGGGGAAGAAGCCGTGGAACTTTTACGGGCCGTTTTGGAGTTAGGGGCTTCTTTTAATCTTCGTCTAACTGTTCTGACACTAATACTCACTTGACGCGCACTAAGTAACTCATTTTTGAGTTGAGTAGAAGTTCGCTTTCGATCTCGTAACGAATTCATTTTAAAAAATCGATCGTCATGCTCGGTTGTGCACGTTTTACGTCCTTGTCCGGGCTTTCTTTTATACTCTAAGGTCTCACGATACCGCTTAAGTATTCGTAAAACCGAAGACTGATTAATTCCTAATTTTCGTGCGACTTGTACTTGTGTATAATCTTCCTGATACAATGTGACCACTTTAACCGCCTCCAGCTCTTGAACGGGTGCCATATTACAATGGATTTTATATTAGGTGTTTGCTTTAGAACACATTTACAAGAACTAGTGGTACTGCATTTAAAAATAATTGATATGCAATTGACGGGAAGTATTTCCTAAAACAAACAAAAAATTTAGGAAAATTTTTAGGATATACTTCACGTATGTGCGTAGGAATGTGAAGTTTTTCCTAATCCTAATTAAATACGAATGTGTTAGTGTAAATAATATTTAAAATCCATATTAAACGATATGTTTCGTTTAATATGGATTTTAAATATTATGTAATAATTTATTTATTCATTATTACGATTTGAGTAAAATAATTTAAATATGTTAATTATTGTTTTTAAATATTTGCCTTCTAACTTTCATAGATATGTATCGAACTTAATAATAACGCAAGTAAAGTGATTGACAGTGTGATTCGAACCATTCAGTACAGAATTATGGTAAATTTAATTGTCCCAAGATTCCTCGTGTACATTTTGTATAAGTAAAGATCTATGCTCTAAAGAAAAGTAATTTAAATGTTTGAAAACATATAGTTTTAGGCACTTAGGAAAATTAAGGAAATCTTTCAAGTTACTGTACAGAATTTGTTGAAGTCGGCTTTTTCGAATTTTCCTGTTATTCTTAAACGATGGACATTCTGAGGAAAAACATCATTTTGAGAAGAACCATTTGTTAAGGAATATAATTAATACATTTTAGTATTGAAATACTCGTATAAGTAAATAATTTTCCTAACTTGGGATGTATGTCAGTAAATATATACAGTATCGAATTACATTATGCCGTGTTTTCGTCTATTCCTTTGGGGATTCTGATAGAGTGGCAGTGACAAATTGCAATTATGTGACTCTCTATCTCATCATCGTTCTTTAGCTATCATACCCACAAATGAACTTTAATGAACAAGTATACGAAGGTATAGTTCGACTTCGTCACGCAAACGCATTCGAGATCTTCTTGTATGACGTACAGCGGCTAGAATCCATTCAGAAGAAGTTCCTAATTTCCATTTGAGACAAAACTTGGTCAATTCCTAATCGATTATGATGGGACTAGGCATGTTGGATAGAAGTTGAAATTTAAAATGGTTTTTCAAAAAAGCTCTAGAATATGACCACCTGGGATTGAACTCGACCATTTCTTAATCGATTATAATAGAAGTGGGTATGTTGGATGGAAATTGGATTATAAAATGATATTTGAAAAAATTTTGGAAAAACGCCATCTGGGACGGAACTCGGCCATTTCTTAACCGATTTTGATAGAATTGAATATGTTTGATGGAAATGAGATTGGAAAATGTTTTGATGTTGTAATGTTTTAGAAACATACTGAAACATAATAATTTTAAGTTTGATTTATTTTCTTTTGCTTCAAAAGCTCGTCACATTATCGTTTCCTTCAATACCTCTAGTATATGCATACTTATTTTGATTTCGAACGCATCATAATAGGGGTAATAGTTCATGAGCAAAACTAAAAATAACAATTGTTTTCTTTTATCCATAAACAATTTCTTTTTTGATTGTGTAATTTTGATAATATTGATTTAATTTAATAATTTAGTTTTGAAATTTAATATACAAACTTTTAGTTTCTAATAGTTTTCTGGTAAATGCTATATACTTTGCAAAATATTTGCAAAAATGGAAAACCTGCTAGGAAAATTGCAGCTTCCAGTAAACCGATCTCCGACAAAATTCACTAGGGCCTTATTTACAAACATAGCTTAAATACAAAGTTTTATCTCGATCAATCAAATCGTATGTGCTGTAGAGAGCCCACAAAACTTAGTTTCAAATAATTATTATACAAAAAATAGAGCGGTGTATTGTTGTGGCCAACACCCGACTTTCTTTTACGAATGTATTTCAAAACCACCACACTTCATTTTTATTTCACGAAAACATCACACTCCATTGACTTTTGGTAAAACTGGCATGTATAATCCAAAAACCTTTATCACACCGACCAAACGGCACAGTGGTTGAAGCATTGACGTTTTAATCAAGTCAAGAGGTACTGGGTTCAAATCCTGTTAAGGGTCAAATGCAAAATATAATTTTCATCACCCGATTACGATCGGGGATCAAAATAAACACAATTATGATCCCCTATCTGTGTGCAGAATTCAAGGAACGACCCCTCTTCCATGTCAATACCATAGACTGGCATGAAGCACTACAGATGGTTCTATATAACCATAAGTCTTCGATTTGGCTACTGCAAAACGTAGCAACTCAACAGCGAACTGCTAAAGAGTTGGGCGTGCGTCGGTTCCAGGATCGATTGCAAAGATTGTAAACAAACAAACATTTTTCACGGTTAACCTTCAGAAATTCAAAAATTTAATTATTAATGCAAAAACGTCAATACATATACGTATAGTTTATTTTCTCATAATATGCATAATATGTTTTTGTTGAAAAACAGTTTTTAACAAAAAACGTCATTACCGGTTAAATTCGTTAGCATAGGTCTAGACCTACTCAAAAATGTTTGTCGCTATAGTTCCCGCCATTTAGTATAATCGGAAACCTCGGAAAAACCAATTTTTTTAAATACATGTTTTTTTGTTAAAATATTATTATTTCGTTATCTTTATAAATTGTGATAATTTTTCCAATGGACAGTTGTCACAAAATTTTCCAATGGGATAACAATTACCCGTTTTTATGTAGTTTTCGAATTTGTTTTGTATTACGTATTTTCAAATACATATATACATTCTTATTATTGTTTTTGATTTTAGGAATAACTTTTTTTTTTAGGAAATACTTCACAACCGTGATATGCAATGTAACCAAAGCCGATCGTTGCGTTGGATTTCAAACACAAAGCACTTTTGATTAAGTATTTTTGAAAAATTTTATTGATTGCTTTGCAGTAAACTTTATTGAAGGTGGTTTCTGATAAAAATATAAATGTGCTATCATTTGACACTAGTAGTATTAAAATTGACCACCGGGATTTTTTTACAAAAAAAAAAAATATGCGTTAATTGTGTCCGCGAGTGTAGTTCAGCTTTTGTTGTATAGACAATTATTTGATATATGGTATAAACAGTAAAATTTATAAAATTAAATACCAACTAGCATCGCTCAAAATTATTAAATTCATAATATCTTATTTATTTAGAAATAGTGGTCTAGGCTATCACCAGAGGTAAGCGCACTATTCCCTGAATATAATTTCTTATGAATCCACACACTCCAGTCTGTGATTGGAATTGTTGGAATTTCAGATAGGGCAAGATGCTAAGAGAATTTTCAGCATCTGATTACGATCGGTGGTACGAATGAACACATCTATGACTGTAGTGCAGAATTAATGGGCCGACCCATCTTCTATGTCAGTACTATAGGCTATCATGGAGCTAGGTAATGTGCAGATGGAACCGCGAAAGAGTGACGAGTAACTTGATCCTCAAATCAGATTGGAAAGATAAAAACAAACCCACATTCCATTGCCTTGGTACATATCTTACTCGAAAAAAGATTGAGTTGAACCATTTCTTTGAATGTATTTCTTGTATCATTAATTTTTTAATCCATCGATGTTGATTTGCCTCCGTTTTGGTTGTTTCCATGTTTTTACAGCATCTGCGGTCCTGACATCTTGTTTGGGTTTGTTGGCTTTGATTCTTGATTTTGCCATTTGGTGAAGAACAGTTTGGTTATGTATATCTTTGTGTGGAAACTTATTGTTTTTATATGAAAAGATGATTTGTAACACAACAATAAATGAATCTTGTCTCAGCTATTTCTCGGACACCCTGTATATATTTTTACTATAGGCAATTCAATCAAAAATAGTTTTTATTATTATTAATTTTTGTAGTGTTAGAATGGTTTTCAAAATTTACATTTTTCTGTGTACATAGGTACTCGTACTCGTATAAGCATATACTGGTCTAAACATAAAATATTTGATTATATTGTGTGTTGGCTGATATTTTGTTTGGTTTATTGTTTTGTCTATTTGCTTAAATTTTTAATTATTGATTTGGTTCGATTTCATATACGTACTCGTATCTGTACACATAACGAGTGTGTGATTTAAAATTAATTTTATTGAATAATTAATTGTTATTTATATACATAAAACATAATTTTTATGGATTAATAATATTCTAAATGAATCTATGTTTAAGTAGTTTGGATAATCCATTAGGAATATCACATATATACGAGTACGAGTTATGATATAGTGCAACAATTCTGAACTGTGATTGAAAAGTTTCATATCAGTGTACGAGAAAAATCTAAACAAATTTAATTTTTAATAATTTAATTATTTATTTATAAGAATATATATACACATACATTAATGAATTATTTATTCATTAAAATCCCTAAACAATTTTCGATTCTATTTCCGACTACGTTGAATTTATCGTAGATTTTTATTTTTTCATTTTTTCATCGAGCTTTTCTCGTTTTAACACAACCATATTATTGTTGTGCCAGAGTGTTTTGTTTTAGAACTTTCTAATTAAAAACATTATTTTTCATCAATATTTAATTAATGTTTTTATAAAGTATGTACATACATATACATAATTATTTTTTGTTTCGAGGATGAGTGATTTTTTGTGCTGCTTTCACTTCCGAAATCTTTTAAGTATATACGATTTTTGATTACACTCAGCTGAGTAATATACTCGTATGAAAAGAATTGTTGTATGTATGAACATGAGCATTGTTGTTGGCGTTGGATTTAAAATGTTCCAGGAAGAATTTAATACTTGCTTTGTTATAATTCGTTAAAGATTTAAGGTTATCAACCATATGAAATTATTTACTGGCTTTAACGAATTAGGAATATATCATTGTCGTCTAATCGGATAAGTTACTTATTCAGATATCACACCTTGAAACAATCAAAAACACTTTATGTGCGTTCTAAACGGTTTCTTAAGATATGTGGTCTTATGAACAAAACTAATTAGTTGCGGTACCATGTTGCATGTTAAGATTGCTCTATTAGTAGCTGTCAATGATATTTACCTTTATAACCAATCATAGAAAGCTCAAGATCTTAAATTTTAAAATTTTGAACTTCTACGAAATATATCGTATATATCTTCCGAAAACATATATTAACTGTTTGTGTTCAAGGTGTCAATACTGCTGAAATATGAGAATACTGAAAATTATTTAAACGAAATAGTGGCGTACAGACTGTACATGTAGATACAATCAATTATCATCACACCACAACTATAAATATTTAATAAACCGAAACTCCAACTTAATTTTCTTGTAATTCGCTAGCGAACTGTTACGATACGATTGTACATTACATACACGGTTCGTTTACAGTATACATATATCAAGTCCGGTAACATATGCCTGATGAGATGGGTTTAATATTTCCGATCAACCGGTTAAGTGCATACACTTCAATCAATGGGATTTATCTGAATTCTCTCAATGGTGGTAGTCCGGTTCATGCTGCAACAAAGTCAAAAAAGATGACATGCAGTCATATATGTAATCAAGCGAAGAGGAGGGGGAGGAATATACTTTCCGGGAAGTAATATGTGTGCGGCATTAAGTAAGTAAAGTCTAGAGTACCAAATAATAATTTAATCCATTGTTCACTGATGCAATCAATTACCAATTAACATCACGCCACAATAATTAATAAGCAAGATATCGAGTACAGTCATCCGGCAACATATGCCTGCTGAAACATGTGTTTTGAGGTTATCGGTCAATGACGTCATAGAAACATGCAAGTAAAACAACTCAAATTCAAATTATACATTATATTGAAAAGCTTACCGATTTATAAAACGTTCCAATTCTAGGATGGGAGAAGAAAAATAGTGATCATAGATACTCCCAAACATCATAACTTATAACTTATTTTTTGAAGTTCAATAGCTAATAATAATAAATGTTCGAAAAGATCATTATCTGAAATCGAAGTACAAAACCTTAACTATAAGTCCTATTGACCTGTATCTTATAGCACATACGCTTGGGCCAAATACAAGGTCTTGGTCCAACTTTTGACTGACACTCCTTCGCTTTTATTACTTATGGATTTTCTTTTCGATCAATTGTTTTTTTGATATTTTAAGAGATGACTATTATGACACTTGTCTATTAATTAATTCAAGAAGTCTAATTATGAAATTATTTAGCGTATATTATTTAAAGTATTTTGCGTTGCCCGAAGGCTAAAAAATGTGGTAAATATTTATTGATGCATCCACATTTCACAGAGCACCTATGCTATTTTGTCAATAAATTATATTCCACATCTGATGATCATCCTTGATATTTCCCCTCACGGGTGCCAAAATGAATCGCTTCACTCTTTCGTGATATTAGGCCGTAAAATTATGTTAGATATCATATTTTGTCATGAGCTATCAGAGCTATCAGAGTTAGCTCTAAAACTCCAAAAAGATGAAAAATCTTGTTTTCTAAAAGCTCCGTAATTGTCAACGCTGAATGTGTGAATTGAAATAATTTTCTGCTGTATACGAATATATAAGTTTATAGTGGCTATATTCACTCTTCCTAGAATTTTCGGTCTCTAACTTAGCTTACTGCACAAGATTGTAAAAATGTTGCATTGTTAGTGAAAGCTAGTGACAGTACCATTAAAGCTATGTTACGCCAGTATAGCGTAAAGCAACACCTTCCATAGTAATAACTATATAAAATTGAATATATGTACATAGCTAATATATGAAATATATATGTACGAATTAGATAGATATACGAATTAGTGTAGGTTGATTGATGTATTAGGAATTGATACTTCCTATAAATTACAAGATGCTAACATTTTCTAAAATTTCAAAACGTCAAACCCTTTGAAAAACCAGGCTTGGAGCATCATTTTCAGATCTTATATTGTCAGCATTGTCTATGAAATCCCAATATTTTTATTTGAATAAAATTGATTTATCCCAACTTATTACTTAATATTAGTTATTTACTTAATATCTTGGCCGGATTATATTAAGATCTGCTGATAGAATTTATAATCATACGTCCATAGAGAGACAACGGCTGCCACGTTACATTCATTTGTACCGTTTATACATTTGTACCGTTTGTGTTAATTACAAATCTACTGGAAGAGCTTCTTTCAAAGTAATGCGGTATGCTTTCGTTACTCTAAGTAGAATGTTTCTACTTTGTCTTTAGATATTTTCCAAACTGTCAAACACATTTGCCTAGAAAATTGTATTCATGTTGAGGAATGTATAATTTTCTAAATTTAATTAAATGACTTAGCAGCTAGTATTTCTGACAAATTAATTTATTTTAATTAAAAGCAACATTATGGTGGGTTAAGACATTGAAAAGAATTTTTAGGTGTATAGTTGATTAGATAGATAATTTTGGGCGTAATTATATGCTAATTAGCGAGGTTTTAAGAAATAGGAATTTAGAAACGATTTTGGCATCGCATGTTGTACCTACATAATTTGTATGGAGTGAAAATTTGCCAAATATTTAATTCGATAATTTCCAATGATGGTGAGTTTCTATTAAATCAGACCAATAATAATGTCAAATAAATTAAGAAATTAAAAATTGAGTTTATCTGAAACTCGACTAAAAGCTTCTGCTCTGAAGCAAATACCTATGTTATGTATTATAACTTTTGAATGCTAGACACTCAAAGGCTGTTAAATATTTCAAATTATGATCTTTCCTTTTTAGAATTGCTCTGTATAGTGATGTGAATACAATCTAAGAAGTTTGATTAGCTTTATCTGAAAAAAGGGATCATTTCAGGAAAGAGCTTTTGTGCTCAGTGCCTATAAATGAATTTGAAAAATAAGAAAAGCCCAGATGATGTCAAGAATTTCAAATGATGGTGATCAGATCGAAAATAATGTAAAATAAATTTGGGAATTTGGTCCAGATTAAACTGAAACTCGAACAAGAGCTTTTGCTCTAAATTAATTACCTTTCTTGTAACTTTTGAATATTAAGCTATTAGAGGCTTTTAAGTGTTTCAAATGATGACCTTTCTCTATTATAATTGATCGATATAGTAATGCAAAACCAATATAGGGTGTCGGTCACGTTTAATTTCAACCAGAGGATCATTTTCAAAAGGAGCTTTTCTTCTTTTTACCTATAAAGAATTTTGGGAATAAGAAACCTCCAGAGGACGTCTAGAATTTACATTATCTTGTTTTTCTAGTAGATCAGATTCATATAGTAATATACAACTGATGTAGGATTTCGGGGTTATCTAAAACACGGGGTAAATTTATTACAGTGCTTTTGCTGTAAAGGTAGTTCAGGTTCCTTTATCGTGAAATTTGAGAATACTAATATCACCCAGAGAGCGTGTAGAATTGTAGTTGATGATTCTGGAAGATCAGGAAAGAAGTTTTGCTCTGAAGTGATTACCTATTATGTACCTTTTGTATATTTACTTACAAGTCAGAAGCTGTTAAGAATTTCAAATGATGATCTTTCTCTCTTTGAATTGTTGTATATAGTTATATGAAACCAATCAAGAATGTTGGTCGCGCTTATTTGAAATTCGGGATCATTTTTGAAATGAGCTTTTACAATTCTTACCTATAAGGGGATTTGAGAATTAGGAACAACCAAAGGACGTCTAGAAATTTTAAATAATAAATTTCAAATAATGATGAGTTTGTATTAGACCAGATCAATAATAATGTAAAACGTCATTTAAGAAAAGAGCTTTTGTTCTTCATATCTATAGGTAAGGGAATTAGAAATGTTAAACATCCAGAGGACGTCTAGAATTTCAAATGATGATAAATAGTTATTAGATCAGATCAACAATAATGTAAAATAAAGTTAGAAATTTGGTCCCAGTTTATCTGAAACACAAGAAAGAGCTTTTGCAGATGAAACACACAGCGGCTGTTCATATTTTTAAATAATGTTCTTTCTCTATACGAATTGATATATATATAGGACAAATCCAATCTAAGATGTTGGCCTTGTTTTATCTGAAACATGGGATTATTTACGAAAAGAGCTTTTGTCTTTTATACACGTATAAGGGAATTGAGAATAAGAAACACTCAGAGGGTCTGCTCAATCTTCATAAAGAGAGGTTCACAAACACCTTTGTACTACACTGAAAAAAATCCTACATTTATGTAATGAAAATCGGCATAAATGTAATGAAATTTACATTAAAACTGCGCCGATGTAAAAGTACATTAATAATACAATTTTAATTCATCAATATATTGAACAAAAAACAAAAAGTACAAATTTTTTTTACATAACATTTATAATTCACATTGTTGTATTTATGCTGTGTTACACGTATGATATAAAACTAATTGTAGTAATAATGAAACTTAAAATATTTTTGAAGAATAAATTCATATTATTTAGGTAACAAATTCTTATGTTTATGAAAATAATCGAAATATTTAAGAACAAGTTTTATTATTTTAATGCAAATATTCATAATATTAAAAAAATTTTACATCATATTTATGAATAAATTTTCATATTAGTTTTAGTACTTATGAAATTGTTCATATATAAAATGATGTAAATCATAAATAGTATGATTTTTATCATAACTATTACTGAAATATTTATGTAATTTAGGACTTAAGGTTTATCACTAATAAAGTAAATATGTAGTATTTATGTAAGGAACCACAACAATATATATATATATATATATATATATATATATATATATATATATATATATATATATATATATATATATATGTATATATATATATATATATATATATATATATATATATATATATATATATATATATATATATATATATATATATATCGCATATTGTAACTTCCTGTCTGTTTATTTGTAAAATGAAACACATAATATTAAAGTTTTTAATTTTATATTTATTAAATCAAATATTGAAAATAAATCAACCAATTATGAGACATTAATTGTAAAATAATAAAATACAATTATTTCAAATAAAATTATAAATTAGCTATTATTGATTAGCAAAACTTTTAATTTATTCTAACATCAAACTTACTTTTAAAGATTTATTTTTGATTACACAACTATATTTCAAAAAGGTTCCATACAAATTCTTCGGTGCTAATGTCTAGGACTCTTAGAAATTTCGCCAATCGAAAATTTCACTCTAAACGAATTTAAAGCTTCCAACAGCGATTATACATTACTTTTTTACATGTATTGTCCGTATTATTTTCTTAAACTTTTTAGTAGCTACTATGGATTCAAGGAAGCATCATAGCAGGTTTGTGTTTTGTTGTTTCGTCTAAAAATAATATGATAAATTATTATTATTATATGGGCAAAACTAAATGATTGATAGGATTGTAAGAATAAACGCTACACAAGATCCAGAACACGCTGGGACCATTTCTACAGCCATTTACTCAAAAGGACGTTAACTAGGCTTTCCTAACTAATATACCTAGGTAGGTATATTAGTTAGGAAAGAACGACCCGGTTACACACATGTGGTAAATCGTTAAATAAATTGTTAATACAAACAATAACATTTCTAATCTTTTAATCTGCCATCACCAATCCACATTTTCCAGTAACACCTATCTGCAGTGAATTTTTCTTATTAGTAGCAAATTAGTAGCAAATAGTAACAAATACATAATTCTGAAATTAATTTATTAATCTGTAACAATTATCAATTAGTTTTATTAAATATTTAAGCCAACTGTAATACAGTGTATTACACTTTATAGTCCCAGCACAGTACATTACTACTTTACAAAACTGGAAACTCCAATAATCTCCAATCTGAAATTATTATTAATCATTATTTAATATAGTTTTGTCTATAAATAATAAGATAGAATATTATCATTATAAGGGCAAAACTGTAAATCAAATAAAATAATTTAGCTTAAACCATGATATGAGTATAATATAATAAAAAAATCAAGGTGAAATTTTACTAAAATTACAATCTTTATTAATTTAGTTGCTAAGCTAATTATTGAACTATTTGGAAATGATATAAATTATGTATTAGTTATATTTAATAGATAATTTAAAGATAATATGTAGATAAATAAATGTATTCTCCCCCTTGATAACCATTTTACATACTCACCATTTATAACCTTTTATATTCAAGTCATTTCTTAAACTGTCGTGTAGGAATGCATCTCATTTTCAATTGATTGAATTTTGCTACAACCTTGCCATAGAGTAGTTAACTTATTAAAGATATTTGATATTGAACCTAAGACTCTTAATGAATGGTTCAGTGTCCAATTCTTCATCTAAAGACAAACTAAAACGGATAAATTTTAAATAACAAATATTTGCAGTTCTCTTGAAATGTTCCAATTAATCGAAACATTCCAATTTATATACATAAATTTAAACAAAATACGTTTTTACAAACTAAAGATTTAACAGAACACATAAAACACTTATTATGTATTTACCTGAATTATATAGGTTCAAGAATTCGTTATTTGTATTATCAAATAAAACACACTACATTTCTTAATAATTTAATTAATTTTTTTTAACACGACCGAACAACTGAATGAAAATAAAAAATGAATAATGACACAATCGAATTTTCGTTTACTGACGAAAGAATCATAAGATTTTAATGAAAATTGCATAAATAATATGAATAAATCACAAAAGGCATGTAGTTTGTTCATGCATAATATGAAGAAATTCAATTATTCGATTGAATTGTAATACATATGAACTTTATACATATTATGAACAGTTTCATAAAATACTTTTTCTAATGTCCACTTTGTACACTTTATGAATTTGTTCATTCATATTACGAATATTTTTCTTGGTACAATTTCTAACAGCACCAATTTTAATAAGCATAACGCCGACTTTAATGAAATTGAAATTCGATCATATCCATTAACTACATAGTTTTTATTATTAATAATTTAAATCTTAAACATTAGATTTTTGTTCATTAATAATATGATCCCTTATATATTTGGTCAATAAATAGTATGAATCAATCATAAATATAATGTTTTCGTGAATTGCATCAAACTGCACAAATACTTTCATAAAATTTTCATGTATTTTCTGTAAAGTGTAATAAAATAAATAAAATTCAAATTCATGAATAAAGTTTTTAATATTAATGTACAAATAAACAATGATTCCTACTATTAATGTACGAATTTTGAGCTAAAATTTGATTTTATAAATTTTTTCGTTTATATTATGACGATTACATCAATAATATGAATTTAAGTCGATGAACGCGATTCATAAATATAATGTTCAAAATTTTTTTCAGTGTATAGTTAATGTGTTTTGTCGCAGGCCCCATAGTTGTGTTGAGAATTAATTCTTAATAAATTTCGTTTGATCTAGGTCGATTTATTACTATCTCCCTGTTTTATTATGTATATGCCTGTATACAATTAGCAAGTTTTATTGTGAGAGGGTAACGATAACTGATCCTTGCGAACATCATATTAAGAGACATTTTCAACTAGAACATCATAATAACCTTCAGAGCGATTGATTCACCCAAACCGTACGTTATGCATTGAACTGAATATGGTAAGAATTTGGGAGAGTACCCAATATTTGAATCATAACGTTTCAGTCAATTGTTGATGTCTCAATTACTTCCTTCCATAAGGAAATCATAAAATTTTATTTCCCTCATTTTAATTGACCACGATAAAAATTCCAGGAGAGCAGGTGCCTGTTTAATTTAATCGTAGCTAGCTTTTGTACTCTAAAGTAAGAGAGAATAAGAGATATTCGTAATATAACTACGAATGCTGAGTTCATATTGAGCAGATATCTTATACCAGGTCAGTATTGATTCAAAATACACTTCAAAGTGGTATTAACAAAGTGACTGGAAAATCACGTATGCTAGTGACCTAAGTCAATTGAAGCTTTTATGAGAAAATAATATGGTTGAAGGTGAGTTTAGACTATTTACAAGCTCCTGTCGGTTAAGGCAAAAGCTTTGTTTATTCTAGTATTTGTACTATAGATAAATCTAAATGACACGCCTCTGGTAGCTGTCTAGATCACATGTCTCTGGTATAAAACATTGTCTCGACAATGAACTCCAATCTGACGTTGTTGTATACTAACACAGATTTATATTCAAACAAACCTAGTTTAGTAATTGTAACCATATATTGTTGCTGTGAACTATTCATCTACATAAATGGAATGGCAAAGTCAAAATTTCCAAAACATATTTTTCCCAAGATTTAAATCGAAAAATAAATAAAAAAAACTTTCTAAAAAGCTCCAAATTTAATGCTCAAGTGGTAATATAAATATGTGTGTACATAAATACATGCATATATTATACAAGTAGCTATGTATTTAACATATATCTAGTACATTTCATCACCGGATTCGAATCAATTCACGGTATACCTAAACTATCTCAGTGATAGTGGATGCACTGAGTGCGGTTGAAAATTTTGTGTACATACATTTGTATGTTGCAGCCATCGCATATAAGAAAAAACCGACATAAGCATATAATATACCTATGTCATTGAATTTCCATATATGTGTAAGATGAAGCATACGAGAAAAAAAGCTTATAAAGCACTGAACACAAAGTCGACGGTAAAAAACATATCTAGTACATACATACACTCGTATAAATAAATATAAACAAACAAAACATTAAATAAAGGTGTCAAAATACCACACCAAAATAGAATTTTTTGGTTGTTAAAATAAGATTTAAAGGGTGTGTGATTTATGTACAACAAACAAACCGTACTCTCGTATACAATCTCCATACCAAATGTGTACGAGAAAAAAAATTCTGTTCTGCCAACAAAAACAACAACGTCATGCGAAAAGTTGAAGAAAATGAGGGATATAAATGAAGATTAAAATAAATATTTTTTACTTATTTTCTCGTTTTCATTTTTATTATTATAATTCATAATTTTTTGTTTTGGTATGTCTTGAAAAAAAAATACCGAAAGAAAAAACCGGAGGAAAATAATAAGAAATTTTGTTGTGTGAGTTGTTGTTGAACAAAATTTATTTTCTTTTCTCGAGTTGTTTTTTTTTTGTTTTGCCTTCTCGCATGTACAATTTAAATTTTCATCAAAAATATCATTCTGGATGAATAATGGTCCACAAAAAACAAAAAAAAGCTTTATACTTATGTTTATATTACTTGCTGGTTATGTTTGGTGTACTTAGAGCTTTTTTCTCTTGTACATAAACATTTTTCTTTGTTTTACGAACGTAATAAACATCAACGTTCGTTCATTCAACCCGAAAATAAATTGGTAAAAAATAATTGCTTCGGTCAAGTTTATATTTGCTGCGAGCCCTATGTTATTCCATAAAGATGAGCTTTAATTAATGAGCTATAGTTTTTTTTAAATTGGTTACTGTTTGCACTATATTAAGCTTTTTTGTTTTAATTATTTTGCTACTTCGGTTAACATGTATACTGGTTGTTGATACCAGCTCCGACCTAGAGCCTGTGATTTGTTAGTCGTTGGAGTAAAGGAACATGGTATTAGACGTGGTGCTTTAGAGATTTTTGCTTATCAAAGCTATATAGAGTACGCAAAACCGTAGCGATATCCCTCCTGCACTACCTATCTGCGCCTGACCTAGTCACCTTGAATGTGAGAGATAGGTCTACCTTTTTGACATTCTCAAGGCAGGAACTAATTGATATTACTCGTACATCACGGGGTCTAAGTGAGATAGTTTCATCTTGGATGGTTCTAGATGGCGTTAATCTATTTGACAATTGCTACATCTCGTTAGGTAATCAGTCACTTCTATCTTCAGCAATAATATCCTAAACTGTGGAGGAATTGAAAGGACAGCTAATTGGCTTGAAGAAGCACAGTGTTATGCCTTAATAAGCCTATAAAAGAACTGGGATACCATGGTGGACTAGGGAACTGGATACACTGAGGAGGCAGAAAAAAAGCTTAACCAAATCATTAAACCTGATAGAACTCATACGAATACAAATCAGAAAGCCGTAGAGTAAACCAAAATCAATTTCTACACCAACTACCAAGTATCACAGATTGGAACTTGGAGGCAAAAAGAGTGACAAAAGCAAGAATCCGATAATGCAGCGGTGCTTTCTCAAAAGTGAAAACACCAGGTCCAGACAGGATATTTCCGGATCTCCTACAAGAAGGACTTGAAATCATTCTAGACCACCTTCCATATATCTTGAGAGCCAGTTTGTCCCTAGGCTAAGTTTCAATATCATGTAGAAAAAAGACACTACTGAGTCTCCCGAAGGAACGAAAACCTAGTATTGAACAATCGCTAGACTACAAGGAATATACCTTGGTATAGCATTTCTGGAAATCGAAGGTGCATTTGATAAAGCTTCTTCAGTTCAATGATCTCTTGGCGTGGAGACCACACTATGTTATTACATATAGATGAGCTTTAATTAATGAGCTTTAGTTTTTTAATTGGTTATATGTACTGTTCACACTATATTAAGACGACCAAATGTCGAGGTGGTTAAAGCTGCGACAATTGGAGCGGGAGGTACAGGAATCACGATAGAGACAGGATACAAAAGGCATTTTTCACCATCTGATTACGATTGGTGGTGTGAATGAACACATCTATAACCCTGTTGGAATGCAGAATTCATGGGCCAACCCATTTTCCATGTTAGTTGGTAGTTTGGCTGAAGCTATGAAATGTGCAGATGGTTCTACGTAAATTGTATACCTTTAACCGCGATTTTGGCTATTTAATGGCGGAAAGTAGGACGTTAACAAAGAGAACCACGAAAGAGTTGGGAGAGCCTTGAGCTTCAAAGCAGATTGCAAAAATATAGAAACAGACAGACACTATATTAAACTTTTTTGTTTCAGTTCAAAGCTCCATTATTTGGCTGCTTCGGTTTCGATCAAGTTGTGAACCAAATCAATGGACTTAATCCAGTGACCTTATCCAATGACCTATGAATCGTAACTTCGTCCTCCTACACCACGTAATGCAATACCTAATCTAGTCACCTTGAATGTTGGCAATATAAACTTAAAAGTTTAGCGATAAACTTAAAATTAGAGAACTTAGGAGCCCAAGAAATACTGATAATGAATTTTATAGACTCCATCTCAACCAGTCACTTCTAACTTCAGGAATAAAAATAGGAAAGTGCGGGGAAATGGAAAAGGCAGCTGATGAGCTTGAAGGAGCACCAACCAGCCACTATGAGTAGAGTTGTCCTATAATTCAGCCTAAAAGAACTGGATTACCATGGTGACCCAGAGAACTGAACAAACTAAGAAACCAGACAAAACACTTCTCAACAAAGCCATGAAAGTGGTATAACAAATCTTTACATAACGTATCCGAAGTGAAAAAACATCGGAATGGAGACCTTTTTGTGTGGAGATGAATAACTTTACAACGACCGCTAAACTAAAGAGTATTATCTAAGGTAATATACGAAGTTCACTATCGGAACTCTAGAGCAACCTGATGGAACTCATACGAGTACAAATAAAGGAGCCCTATAGAGATTCTAATATAAAAACTAATTTTCCAGAGAGATAGAATTCTGCTTCAAAGGTGTTTGACTGCAATACTGTTACATCGAAACTTTGAGATGGTAATTGCCTTAAATCGACTAGGCAGGCTGAATGAAGTTAGACTTTACCGAATACCTAGCCATATGGATATCAAAGGAAACGTATATGTGACGTTAAGCTATCTCTTAAGAGAGATATCGGTTATTATTTTAATGGACTGCACCAGAAGAAATGGGCGCAACTTTATCTATTGTCACCTAAATCTTCTTACTGGAACAAAATAAGTAGCAAATATCCTAGTCCTTCTTGAATTATGGTTGATGCATTTAGATGATGTTGCTGAGTCGATCTTGCTCATAGACTACACCACATTAAATCACAATTGCTATTTGATGATCAACTGACGACTTTGAGAATATCGGATATCTTGGGCTTCATTCGAAGAACTAACCGATTTCGGGACTGAGATTTCGAGACTGGGAGGGGATGTCAAAATGAGTCAATCGAGCCTATATTGAGTATTTTACCTTCCCGTCACACTATTATCATGAGTTATGAGAGATGGAAGAAACTGAAATTTCATCACCATATAGACATTACCATATAGACCCTCTCTTATTTTTAAACTCTTTACAAAAAGAGTTGATTGATGTTAATTATAGTATACCACGTCTACATTTGATGTATTGGATGGTCTTATCAAATTTATTTAATCTCATATGCTGGTTGGAATCTTTCGACTCAGTTCCTAATAGGTAACTGTTTCTCAGTTGGTGGTTGAAAAAAAAGAAAAAGGGTTTTTTGCAAAGCACTTACCAATTGAGGTAGCTATTAATGGCTTTACTACATAAACCATCTCAGCAGATGAACACTTCATATCACCATTTGTCAGATTCTGAACTCTAATGTGCTCTGTTACCCCAAGCCATATTTTGTTGTTATAGATTTCGAAAACTCTGGCTTTATCTACTCGAATATAGTGTAAGTTGCTGCAACAAATGAAATAGTAAGCCATGTTAAATATTTTATGAGTCTAAAAATTTGATTCCTGGTAAGATAAATAAGATTTTGGCTGCCGGTTAACGTCCTGGTTTTATTTTGGAACTATAATGTGACAAACCGATCCATAAAGTCGAATGACTTAGATAGAATTTGGCAGTTTTGTGACCCGTACTGCCAACCTTTAAGAACATATTTTATGATATTTATAGCAGTTCGTCTCTTTCAAAAAGTGTATACTTTATTGAGAAAAAATCTACCAAGTAATTATGAACCAGTTCTTTTGTTTCTGAGAGCTTTAAAGTGTTTGGTTATCTTTAATCGATTTTGAGAAAGTTTAGCAATTACCAGGAAATATATTTAACACTATTTCTCTCTTAGGTTGTTCTTTGTAACAATGTAGAGTATATTTAAGATACTAGAAATATTGAAGGTTGAAAATCCAAAGTAAAATCATGCGAAGTTATGCCTCTAACAGGTGACGATATAATGCATCACTTATAGATTCAATTATGCTGCTAATGAGGAATACCTCTCAAGCTATACTATCTCACACCGGGATCTTTTATCAAATGGATCAAAATTCGTGTATTATTTCGAACTATACTACGACTGGTTTACAAAGGCGCAGAGTCAAATATTTATGTCTGAGATTAAAGAGAAAACCAAATTTATTTAAAATTGGTAGGAATAGCTAAGCTTCGTCGTTGGGGTATCATGATATGAATGATGGTTGACGGATCAGAACTGTTTATATATTTCTACAATATCTGATGTCCGGTGCAAATTATAGTACGACTTTTAGAGATTGAATAAGTATACTGAAAAAATAATTGTTCAAACTGACAAAAATTACATTCACATTGAAAATTTCCTTATCAATATGCAAACGACAAAGATTCCTATCAATGAGATTTACGAATTTATAATTATCTAAAAAGTTCCACAATATATTATCAATAAGGAAAGTGAATTTATCGATTGGAATATTTTTTATTAAATTTCTTATTTAATAATTCTGTTAAATTATTTTCATGTTTCAGTATATTCACATAAGTATGTTATAGTAATTTATGAATTTAATTTAAATACATAAAAATACATGCTTAAAAAGGTATTATAAAAGAAAAAGCTTTCTTAATTTAGAACATTCTTCCGGGAAGGGAACATTCATTTTGAACTTCCTCCTCTATAATCATCCCCCCAGTTATTATAATGAGTTCTTTATTTTAGTTTTAAGGCCGGTTTGGAAGAAGGGATTTTTGGGTTTATTTCTGAGATCTATCTCCTCCTTTATGGATGAAATTTTCATTTTTATTATAGGTTTCTTACCGGAGTTGTAATATAATTCGTTTACTGTGCTAGCGAATTACAATAATGTACGCGAAATATCGGCCATTTTCACAAATTTCTATTTTCTTATCGATCAAGATTGATGTTCACTTTGATAGCAAACTGATCAGTTAGATCATTTAAAAAAAACTGATAAATTTATCATATAGAGTACATTTTATCATATTGATAAAATATTGTTAAGAATAATGTTCATTAAGAATAATAAAAAATTATATTTCTGTTGAAAAATATAAATGAAGGTATAACTGTAATATTTTAATTCGAAATGAAAATAAATTATCAGAATGAACTAATTTTTTCAAAATAACAATAAAAATACTGACAAATATTTATCAATATTTTTGTTACTAAAATTTGTCATATTGAGTGGTATATTTGGTTCAGTGTATCATTATATCTTGTTCTGTTATCTAGTGCTTGGGTTTAACTTTGATAAGTCACTGATGTGTGAACGCTGCCATATTTTATATATTCGATAAAGCTCTATATAAAGACAAGTTTCATATAGAGCTTTATCAGAACCAATACAAGAACATGTTAAACACATACTGATCTCACTGATAATCTGATCACTTATAGCTATTTATTGAACCGGAAACATTATGTAAAAACACAAGACGACACCACAAATCAGAGTGGTTTAAAAAGTGTTCACATAATAGTATTCCGTCATTGCAAGCCATAAGCAATCTTTAATACTAATTTCTCGCCAATTCGATAGAACTATGTAATTTCTAGTATAAGACAAACCTGAGAAGGGTATGTCGAAGAGTTGATATTTTTGCAATTAAGAAGTAGAGTTTCCAGATCATGTTCTTTATCATTGACCAACTGGCATCCGCGTCGGATATCTGAACAGCAAAACAATACGTCCGAAAGTATTGATGTTGTCATTCTTGAAAGATACAATCGGTTTAATTATTCACTAGCTTCACCTCATACAAACACGTAATTTTTAACGATTGCCTATCTCGACTCGGCTGCCAACGGGGTGTTAAGTCATTATGGGTGTCCTTATCGTTATTTCTAACCAATTCCATATACATGCACATTTTTACTGGATATCGTTGGTTGTCGCAGGTACTCCATATATTGATGTTTATTCACATTATTCTATATATGTAGTTCCTATAAAATCGTAAAATGGTTCCCGAGGGATTTTGATAAACACATCCACTATGTATATGCACATAATAACAAATCGTTTTTCATTATTTAAAATGTTGTTATGTGTATATATAAAACATGCAATGGACAACAGAGATTACATAATATATGTATTTATACTCGTACATATATGTACACATGTATACATAAATACACTGTACGAGTACAATTTGCAATGCAGACAAATTCGATTTGAGAGTATATAGTGCTAAATACCAAAGATCAATTGTATTACATTACGTATTTATGTCACCCAAATGTTGATCCATTTGAAAAATCTCATGCCAAAAACATTATATCGTAAGTACTTTGGTCTGTATACAGTGTATATACACTGATAGTTTTAGAACGATTATATATTTGAAAGACAGATTTAAACTTAAAAATGTATTTTTTCTATATATAAATTTTAATCCATTTTGTAGGATTTATTTTTTGTGCTTTTATATTACTGGAATGTGCTTTATGTATTTATCTCTAGACACTATTTTACACCCAGACGATTTAAGCATTGGAATACAGTTTATTTGTTTATAGCAAAATATATAAATAGAGCGATTACTATGAATTTCGTGCTCTATACAACTGGGTCAATCTGTATGAAAACTCAAATCTTTCCGGCACTGTATGCAAATCATATATACAGACGTACACATATTAATAGACATTTTATATTTATATTTGTATCTTGAACCCTTTTAAAATCCTATTAAAAAAGCTTTCCATTCTTCTTCTGTATATAAACATTTAAATTGTTTGGAAAATTATTTTTATTTTTCGGACGGAAAACACAAAATGCAAAAAGGATGAAAATTCTATTACATTATACACAATGCGAGTGTATAATACTTATATGAAAACTATTCCGGGTTAAGTTACATGTGTTTATAGGGTGAAATAGAAAAGTGTTTTTTATTTTCATTTGTTTGGAAAATAGAATTATTTTCAATTCGAATCGAGAAGTTTGAGTGAAAGAAGAAAAGCATATAAGAGATATAGGTCTACATAGTTGAAAAGGTCGATAAATAGATTTTTTTCAAGAGTTGTTGAATCACCAAATGAGCTTATATGTCAGATACATATCATAATATCGTATATACTTAAGTTCAAATACATAAATATTGCGATCGATACGTATGTTCAGTTATGCTCGTCCGTTAAATATGCGAAAAGCAATTCAACCACATTCGGTTGTTCCTAAATGGTTAAGAGAGTTTCTCATCACACCGCGGTCTTGAGTTCGATTCTTGCCGTTGGCCAAAAATTATCGTACACCGGATGACATAAAAAACGATTGAGTGTAAAAATATTCATGTGCACCAATTCGTATTAATGGTTCGTAATGTATCAGTTGAGACGCGGCAAGGACCGTTTACGGCCTTAAAGTCATCGATTATTTATTCAACCACATAACCAACTAAAGTGCTTTTACAAACAGGAGTAGAATTGAAAACGATAACATCTAAGTACGATCGCTTTTATGTAAATGAATAAATACATTAACGAGATATCGGTACGATTGACACATATAACCATTGATTTCCAAATGAATTTCCGAATGAATATACATTTTTCTCAATCATGTGCCAACATGATATAATTCCGGAGAAGAATAAAAGATGCACTAGTAGTAGTTGAACGAAATTTTTACATTTTTAACGACAGTTTTTTTATATTCAACGAATTATTAACGAAAGCAAAATTAAAATTCTATAATAAAATTTAATTTTATAATCGAAATTGGAAATTTTTAAAGTAAATGGGCTTATATAAATTAAATAATTCCTAATAAATAAAACAAAGTTTGTTTTTTTAAATTATGTCATTTCATTAACAAATTACTTCGCACTGCCATCTATCGTTCTCGTTAAAACCTATTGGTATGCCATCTAGAAATCTTCTCCGAAACTTTTATTTAACGAAATCATGCTGTCGTTGGCATTTACTATGAAAATTGACACGATTTTCCTTATAGTATTATAAGTTATTTGATCATAAGGAAGGGGTATATAAATATACGTATCAATGTTTCCACTGCACCATCAATGACTATATAAGATAGTTTTAGAGAACTTGGTTTTCTAGTTCACTAGAGTTGGCATTTATTGCCCATATAAGTTACATACTGACAGTATGACCACCACGTTAGTCTCTGATATATTTACCCGACTCCCACAATTTTCATTAGGTTAAAAGAATTCATTACTGGTACTCTCAGTACTTATATAAAATTGTAAAAATTATTACATAACAGTTCTGAGGTTTATAAGTAGTAAATCACGAAAATTATACGCCTCGTTGCGTTTTAAAAATGCATGGAAGCATATTCTGCACATTATACATACGCCAGATGAATCTTGATATATGATAATTGTAGAAGCAGAAGGATCGTTCATGGTTTGAATAAAATAAAATGAATTATTTCTTAAGAATGTATACAAGTTAAATGGACTGAAATGAATTTCTTCAACTTAAAATCATCTTGGTTATATGTTTTATTCTCTAACAATATAGTACATACATATATATTTTCTTTAATGTCAAACTTATATAAATTATGGTTTTAAATTTTAAAATAGATTTAACAAGATATCTCTATTGGACCACAACACTTTATTTCAATATAATATGTATTTAATTACAAGAATATGTTTTGAAATTGATAAATTTTCAATATAAATTATATACATTTATATATTATATATATATATATATATATATATATATATATATATATATATATATATATATATATATATATATATATATATATATATATATATTTACTGCTACGATTTCCACCGGTAGGGATTTAAACCAATCCAAGGTTCAATCACTGGATTGGGAGTAATAAATACCACTTGTTTGTTTTCACTAGCGTTTATTAAATATTAATCACCACAGTTAACTTTTACACCACAATTAACTTTTTCACTGTTACTTTCACTATTTCACTTCTTATCGCTTTTTCCTGATTCAAACTTATCGCTGTTCTAATTCAAACTGAAACTCCATCTTATATGGTCCTATCCATATAAGTTGTGAAACTAGACTAACTACTCTTCTTCAAATATTCTATTATTTGCACGGATTGCATCGTGCCTTCATCCTATTGCTTAAAACATTTAATTTTTTTCTGATAAAATTTCTGGAATTCGGATTCTTGGAATTCGGATCCTTGATGTATTCGGGAGCCATATTATAATGTGTGAGATGCACCAATCGCTCCGATTCTTTGAGATCGACATTTGAGCTCCATCACTTTATATGTATAGCTCACCACTATAATGATTTTTTATTTCTACCATCGGTCAAAAGACATCTCTTTCCATAATGGTCTGTGTGATTTTTTACGATTTTCAGTAAGATCGATAAATCGGGATCTCTCCTTTCTGATCTCTTCGTTGGTCTATTATTCGGATGGTAACACTTGCATTAGTCTCACGTTTATGACACCTACCAGACATAGCCGTCTTAACAGAGCATCTGCATTACCGTGAGAGTTTCCTTTTCAATGTTGAATGATATAATCGAAGCAACCTATGCTCTCGTTTAACGTCTGCGATCTTGCAAGACTCACCTTATCTTCTGATCTTCCATTTTCATTATTGCACCTACGGTACACAGGCGACGGTGTTCTTGCCGGCTCACGTCTAATTTGTCGCAGGCCCAACATCTTATTTTATTGTTGCTATTCCAGAACCTCGTTGGTGGCTCAATTACCGATCCCTTATCATTATTTCTCGAGTTATAATTTTCTGGTTTTAATTCAACTCGCAATTTTACTGCTGGTTTGATTATGTTATAGGTAGTTTCTCCTGTAGTGTTTCTACGATTCATTGAGATCGACATTGAGATCAAGCTTGCCTAAGTACGAAAATATCAGCACCATATTTTGGTACTTAGGCAAGCATGATTTTATCAAAGTCGCCGCGTTCGGATTCTGGTACAATCTATTACATATCTGTTGCACCGCCTTTTAACGCGTAAGAGCTGTTACCTGGTATTTATTTCTTGCACTAATTATTTCTTACCGCTGCCGTTTCTTGATCAGTCGTTTCTTGTCCATTTGACCTTTTACTATATCCACTTTAGCATTTAAAGCGACGGACATTTCGAGAAACTTCTCACTCACTTTGGATATAAAATGGTGTTGAATTATTTGTTGTTGTTCCAATCTTTCTAACACCATGTTGCGATCTTCTCTTTGTTCAATTATCATTCTTTCTTTACCAGTTTTCAAATTTGGTTTGCCGGACAACATTTTAGTATTCAAATTTTCTTGGTTGCTTAGCATTTCAGTTTTTAAATTTTCTTGGCCAGTTCTCATTTGGGTATTTAAATTTTTTTTCTAAACAACTCATCATTTGTTGCATCGCTGCCATTAACCGCCCCATGTCGAAATTTTTAGGTGTTGGGATATGTTCATTTACTGATGTTGGAATGGTCGTTCTCATTGATGAAGCGGCTCTAAAAAGTTTCTTGAGGATGGAAATGAAGCTAGTGTAACCGATGACATATATTCGTTTTTGTCATCGTCGTTTATGAATTAATTCGAAATAATTTTTTATAATCTGTAAATATATTTATGAAAGTGACATCTTGTGTTTAATGCAGGGCTAAACAAAATAAGGGAAATTTTGAGTTTTTATGAAGCAGTTTGCATATATTAGCAAATATTGACCAAAAATTAACATACACCGGATGACATATAATGCGTTTGTGTGTAAAAACATTCGTTCGACTGACCACCTACAATGTGTACCAATCGTAAAAATGGTACTCGTAATTTGCGTGAACTGCTTCCTAAACTATCCTAAAAAGACAACAACAAAATCTAGGATTTTTTTGGGAAGAACTTCACACGTGTGTTAAATGAAGTATTTCCTAATTTCATTATTCCAAATAAAATTCTATTGGTGTGTTTGAATGTATTAGTAAAACTACGGATAAATCAATAAATGAAATAAAGTATCCTTTGAAATATTGTTTTTACGTTTCTATGGATCTAATCTACTAGAAAAACACCATCATTAGAAATTCTAATGGTCCTCTGGGTGATTAGTATTCGAAAATTCCATAATAAGTAATCAATTGGCATCATAGGTACTTTCCTATAGTTTTCCCGTCCTTCAGGAAAATCGGGACCAAAATCCTAGATTGTTTTTACATTACTATGGATCTAATCTACCAGAAAAACATCATCATTAGATATTCTAATGGTCCTCTGGGTGATTAGTATTCTAAAATTCCATAATAAGTAATCAATTGGCATCATAGGTACTTTCCTAGAGTTTTCCCGTCCTTCAGGAAAACTGGGACCAAAATTCTCGATTTTTTTTACATTACTATGGATCTAATCTACCAGAAAAATTAATTTTCCATTTTCGATATCTAAAATAGATGAAAATGGAAATTATTTTCTTTGAATTTTCCAATTTAGTTTGGAATTTACCATTTAGTTTTACAAAAATATCGTCAAAATTCTCATTGGACCTCTATTTACAGAGGATTTTACCTGTTAGTTAAGTTTTGTCAAAATTTCGTCAAAATTGCGGTATGACAAGTATTTACGGAGATATTAAGGATTTTATATTTTACATCTATTTTACAACAAAATACATGTAAATACTTATCTTATACTATTCTTAGTTTCTATTATGTTGTATAATTGTCTTCTAAGATTGAATTGAAATTATTAATATTATATATTATGTATTATATATAATATTAATATAATATTAAGCTGAAACAATATTTGACATTGAAACTTACCTAATTACACCAACAATAATAATAATGTAATGTATTGATTTGACAGACGATCACAGTTTGTTAAAATGTTATCATTTAATTTTTTCTAACGATACTACCATCTGTGAAGGAAGGGAAAACTCTAGGAATGTACCTATGATGCCAATTGATTACTTATTATGGAATTTTCGAATACTAACCACCCAGAGGACCATTAGAATTTCTAATGATGATGTACTTATGGTTCGAATCAATGATTGTTTTTACATTAAATCCTAGGTCCCGGTTTTCCTGAAGGACGGGAAAACTCTAGGAATGTACTTATGGTTTGAATCAATGCAAAATATGTTTTATTCGTTAATATGAAGTTATACAAATACATATAAACAAATAAATTGTTGTTGCAAGTTTAGGAAGATAGGAAAAACTTCTTCCTCATTTCTCGTAAGGTCTCAGTTGAGACGCGGTAAGGGCCGTTCACGGCCTCTAAGCCATAAATTATTATTATTTTGGTACACTAGGCTCTAGGCATAGTATGCTGTACCTAAATAATGAATTTTAGTAATCATTTTGTACTTCACACATCGAAAGTAACCGAATGATCAAATTGAATTGTGGCAAAAAACTTTTGTGCAATGTCTAAAATCAAGTCTAAATCATTTCCTTATGATATATTTTTTCTGGTCTGATCTGTACTTTCTTTTCAATTTGTTTCCGTAGTTTCTAGTTATGTTTATAGCTTCGTTGGTTTAATCTATAGTATTTACTTCTCTAATGGGTCCACTTGATTGTGATCAGATGAAATTCATGTGTATTGTTTTGACAGTCTAATTTTTTTTATTTCTTATCAATTTAGTTGGTGGTACAAAATATTCACAATGCATTTTGAGTGGATCAATTTTTATTTAAACATTTTTCTTACAGGTGATTTACAAGTTGATTCTTACAGGTGATTTACGAGTTGCTCCTCTTTTATAGAAATTATATTAGTTCAAACAATAGAGCTTTATTAGTTCCATGTTATATTAGCTCCAATAATAGAGGTCAATTAAGATCGCTCAATTGATCTATATTATTGGAACTTATTATGCGTTCAGTAACTGTTTCATCTGCACTGACCGCCTCGCTTGGTTTGTAAAATGTGTAGTGATAGTTCTTAAATGTCTATCGATAGTTTCGTAAAACACATTTACTACATACATTTTTAGGTAGATCATCTATTTCTAAGCCGATAATGGATAATGTGTATGATTTGTTTATAATTCTTCTCTAGCTGTGTACACATTCGGTAGTTCTTTTCTGTCTCGTCATCGGAATAGATTGATACGTCTTCTGTCTTCATACATACCCTGCATACATTTATGTCCCATACACACACTCTCAGTCCCGGAATTTCTTTGTTCTTCTAATAAATTCCTATATATCTGGTATACGCAAGGTCGTCAATTGATTCTCAAATAAGAATTGTGAGTCAAAACAGTGCAGTCTATATGGGAAAAGTATGAAGAACAAAAAGTGCTCAGCGGTTTCTTCTTCTCCTTCCCCACACTGTTCTCAGTATAAGATGTTTCGAATATTCATTCGAAACATTGTTATTCAGGGAGCAGTGCTCCGTGAGAATGCCGAGCAAGCTTGAGTAATACTAAATGTTATAATTTGTTGACAGCTAACGTTACAGTTTATTTCGATTGGCAGCGCACAGCTAGGCGAGTCGAATTAAACTGAATCACCCAGATCAGAAATATTTTGATACTGAATGCAACCAAAATTTAAATTATTTGACTTGCAAATCAGACACTTGCCTTTTGTTCTAATGCACATCAACCAAAACGTACCGTGTTCATACCGTTTTCCGTGTGAAATTATATTTCCGTTGGATTTATCCCATGAAACATATACAAAAGAATGGTTTATTGGCGAAAATAGAGGAGATATGTTAAAAATAGTTGCAATTCAACCCTATGCACAACATGGCAATGATTGGTTTTTTTCGGTGAATCACCAAAATTACAAACGAATTTAAGTTTAATTTTTTGTTATTACACAAAATTTTACTAAACATTTTCAAATAAAACATCTTCTCAATAGCCATAGATCTTAAACATACAGGCACATATCACTTACAAATAATAATTTGTTCTAAAACTTTCTTATTTCTTTTGAAAACTTAGAACAGGAAGAAACAAATCCTATTGATAAATACCATATTTTATTTACAAATTGAACATTACTAAAACCCATTAAAAATTTAAGAAATTTCGCTCAGCTCGTGTTCCAACATGTGGCTTGTCAGTAACTTATGCGAAAAAAATTGTTGATCACAGATCTCGCAATTCATATCGATATCGTCGTGTTCCACTTCAATATGACGATTTAAATCGGCCGCCACATCGAATTGTATATTGCAGACATCACACAAGTGTTCGTCTTTGTGCTGATTACTGCGATGCAATTTTAATCCTCGCCTGGAATTAAATCCAATATTGCAGTCTTCACATTTAAACTCTTCGGAATCATCGCGCTCATGATTTTTGAGATGCTGGATCAGATTTCGCCTAGAATGTCAGCATTTAAATACAGTTAAATCATGTCATAGTTAAATCGATATAAGCTACTTACTTGATTGCAAAACTTTTATGGCATTTTGAACATTTAAATTTCTTCGTATTCTGATTCTGATGCATATTAAGATGAGCCACAATTTGATGTTTTTGTGTAAACCCTTTACCGCACATTTCACATTTGTATGGCTTAACGTCTAAATGCTGTTTCAAATGGCACACCAATGATCCTTTCTGAGAAAACTGCTTCCCACACGTATCGCATTTAAATGGTTTTTCACCCGTGTGCCATCGCACGTGATTTATAAGAGACGCTTTCGACGAGAATGCCCGTTCACATTGTTCACATTTATGAATATCATCTGGATGTGAGCTCATATGTTTTTTCATATGCATTTGTAGTGTGTACTTGGAGAAAAGCACTTTACCACATGTCGGACATGGTTGTCCCTCAACTTCAATATCGCTGTGCTTGATCAGAACGTGCCGTTTTAAACCATCTTTCTGTCGAAATGATAGGCCACATGTTTCGCATGTATAAGGTTTTTCACCTGTATGCCGTCTCATATGGAATGATAGTGATTTGCCCTGAGTAAATCCGCGACCACAAACGTCGCACTTATATGGTCGCTCTCCCGAATGAATTCTTAAATGCTGCTTAAGTGATCCGTTTTGAGTGAAACGCGATCCACATATTGTACACTCGTACGGTTTAACCCCATCGTGGGTTTGTAAATGACGAATCAAATTGGTTTTTGTACTAAAATCTTTGTTGCATTTACTACAGTTATGGGTTTTTCCTGAAAACAAAAGGTTGCTAATCACCTCGGCATCCTTTTTTGAATCACTCTCATTTCCAGTACCCGGATCGGTTTGTTCACCTTCGCCTTCGTCGTTCTCTGTCATATAATTAACTTCCGTTATTGTGAATAAATTAGATGGTTTCGTATCTTCCATTTCGATATCATCCATACCTTCACCTTCTTCAATTTCTTCCACTTCTTCGAGATTAGCTTCACTCGTGATATCGCCACATTCTTCAACTTCGATATACACGGGAATATCATCAATTTCCCGTTCTATTTCTTCATAAACTATACTTTCTGGATCGATGGCAATTGAATTCTGCTGATGTGAAATATCAACAATCGGAATTTCATTCGACTCACTTGCTGGGTGATGATCATTGTCTGCAAGTTGTTCGATATCGTCATCTTGTTCGACTTCAACTTTAGTTGTTTGCGAAACCTGGTCATCTACATAATTATGTGTTTCCACCAACATATCATCAATTTCCGTATCCAAATCATCGTCCAGATACTGTTTAACTTGAACCGATTGGTTTAGTTGTTCCGTGAAATGAGTTATTACCTGTCTTAAATGTTTATCGGTCGTCTCGGATTGTTTTCGAAAATCATAGGCAATTTTCAACCGTCCAACACATTTGCTACATAATTTTTTTGGTAGGTCGTCATTTTCTGCAATCTAGAGAAACAATTTGTTTTAATTTCAACACATCGTAAATCAAGATATAAAATTGTGAACCAAACACAAATTTTTTAATGACATTTATGACATTTCTTGTGTATCATCCACGAGAGCGATACTAGAACAGTTTGGTAATAGATTTTTGTTTGTTATTATTTACCTCTAATTGTGTACAAAATTGGAATTTTTTAGCTGTTTCACTATCAGAATAGATTGATATCCCATCCCCCGTTTTCATACATACTCGGCATACGTTTATATCTATTTTTATGCTCATGTTTGTTTCAGAATCAATTATTAAAACATACGTAAATTATCGAATATGAGATTATGTCAAAATTTGTTGACAGCTAGGTAGTGAAATAAAAAGCGTCATCAGTTGAAAAGTACTAAAATCTATTTTCATACTACTGAATGCAGCCAAAATTTGAATTTTTTATGTTTAAAAATTAACGATATTTGTTTGAAATATTAATTAAATATTAACTACTTTTATTTAATTACACGTTTGTTTGATTTTAAAAGTCAAACTTCATTTGTATTTATTTCGTTAGTTTCATAATTCGACCAGTTAAATCTTTTATTAATAAACCTTACAAATGTTTAACATAGCCAGGTGACGCGAACGTTTTTATTCCGAGAATTATTTTACTCACGTTTTATTCTTTTACAGTTATTGAATTAAAAATTTAAAATTTCGCCTTATCATAGACGCAAAATTATATCCAAACATATAACATTAGTTCCGATTCTTGTCTCTACTTTGGTCGATTGGAACCGCGAATCTTAAGTAAAGATCAGTGTTTGAAACGCATAGAAATGGATGTTATGTAAACATAAGCTATATAAGCCATAATATGTGTATATTTACCCATATATATTGTGCATTATAGTTTAACAGCGTCAGTCATAAGAATCTAGCAGGGTTTTCCAATTTCGGGCTCAAAGAAACGTCAGAAATCAAAATAGAACACATAATTTTTATTATTATTTATTAATAACTAATACATTTATTTATTCTGTTTTGACATAAAAACTAAATAATTACAATTATAATAATAATAATATAATAATAAATAATTTAAATTTGATTTTAGAAAATTCGAATTTCAAGAAAAAGAAAGAAAATTCTTTCTCTGTTACACACTTAACACTTTTTTGCTGCCATTCTTACACGAGGTATTTTATTCCCGGATTTTTTTCGATTCCAAAACAGGTTTTTTGCTTGGCGATAATTTTGAATTTTTTTCTACAACAAATTTTTTTGGTTTCTTCGGATTCTTCGCACTCACACAAACAAAAATGAATAAAAAAAATTATCAGGGGCATAGAACAAAACGAACTTAAAATATTTTTTAAAACATACATATGAAAAAATTTCGGTTTTTTCTTAGACTCGTTCTATACAATGAGGGAATTTTCCACTGAAGAATCCGCAATAAAATAGTTCGTGTAAGCATGCGGATTAATTTTGAGACACACAATCACCGTGTTTACACCATGCATGATTGCACAGCGTTTCGTTTACACGAGAATATGTTGTTGATGTTACTTACGCATGTATGCGTTAATTTATTTTTATTTTGTACTCGGTTTTTATCTTAAAATTATTACTTGTTGCTGTCATTCTATATTGAGATTTTGTTTGAGACTGATTACATAAAACATTTATCCCTTGGATTCCATAAAGCATGGATTATTCCTGACCTCACGAATTAAAATTAATGTTTGCTGTCGAGTCCAATTTTCCACAGTATTTTCAATTTCTGACATGGTTTTTTATATTTTTACCTCTCAATAATTAATTTTTAATTAACAGAAGTACAATTTTAGATTAAGATATATTTTGCGGATACACAGATATTTATTCAATAATGTTGAATAACAATATTTAAAAATATATTCTTTGTGTAATAAAAAGTAATAAGTATATTGAGGATAAAGGCCATAAAATGTGAATATTTAAATATCCTCTCAGAATATTGTACCGCCCCAAAAAATTTTGTTAGGACGAAGTTTTAGTATGGAAGTTCTATAATTAGGAAAATCCAATTTTATTTTTTTTAATGAGGTACATTTTACTATCCTTAGTGTAAATATGTCGTTTTAAATTTAAATTGTTCGTTATTAAATTGAAATAACTATTTTTTGAAAAACCAAAATTGAATTTAATTCAGTCTGTTAATTATTTGATTTAATCATATTTAATTTAATTATTAACAATTATTTCATTTATTTACTATGTAATTAAATCATATACTGGCAACAAAACATATTTAACATTAAGAATTATATATTTTAAAGTAAATTAAATTATATTATACGCGGATCATTCAAAAAATTCCATAATATATATCTCGATTATCGAATTTAAAGAAGAACGGAAAATCTAAAATAATCAATTTATAAAAGATATAATATTTCTTTGTAGCGATGTTTGCTCATCAAAATACAAATTGAAAATAAGAGCAATAAAAAATTATTTAAAATTTTTTTTATGGTTTTATGTTTGTGTTAGTAAATTTTAACTCGTTCCGCAGCTAAATTTTGTGTTGAAAAAGAACATCAAAAACATTTTCCCCTCCATCATAGTTTATAGGTAAGGACATGAGGGACGAAGTAATATTTGATGTGACTATGCATAGTGTAAACACGGTGAATCGCTCTTTAGAAAGGATGTAAAAGAGAATTAAAAAGAATTAAATAGTACTAAAACCTTACGTAGTGTGCGTCTATTTTTAAAATAAATCTCAAGTAGTGTTAGTGAGACTCTTGTAATTTTGAATTTGTTTGTAGGAACTTTTTGTTCGTGAAAAAAATAAGCAGGCGAAACTGTCGATTCAAAGGAACTAAAATTATTTTTTTCTGACACAAACAAAATAATTTATAAACGAAAATGCGAAGCGGTTCTACACTTACTGCTCGTAAAAAAACTTCTCGTAAAAAGTAGCAAAGTACTAAACTACTCATAAAAAATAGCAAAGTACGAGTACATAGTTGATTTAGCAAAGACAAGAACCGAACTAATAACATTTATAAGGTTTTTACGTAGCCACGCAACATTCGGTGAAAAATGTTTTCGATCGGTTGCCACAAATTTTTACGTCATCATAAGTTTTTTGACTTTTCTACGTATAGATTTTGGCAGCCATTATCAGTATTGCAAATTGCACATAGTCTATCAGTGTGAAAAGACTTGCAAGAAAAACTTACATTTTTTATTCAGTTTTAAAATAAATTCAGAATTTTAATTAATTTGTGTATCTGTTGCAGAATGACTGATGAATTTAAATTACCTCATAGATCACGTAAACGTATACGAGAAGTTAAGAGAAAAGCACGTCCAGGTTAGTAGTGGAATCGAACAAAAATGTTTGGGGGATATATGTAGCCCCAACCTAACCTCTAAAATATTTGTTTTGTTTATATTGTGAAACAGAATTAAATGATAAAGGTGATTGGATTGCGGAAAAATATGCTGATCGGTTTGATGATTTCACAAATTTTACTGATAATGTTGATAGAATTAACTGTGACGATATTGATTGTGAAGTGTTCATCGAACAATACGAGAAGCCCTATAAGCCCGTTGTTATACTAGGATTACAAGTGAGTAATGTGACTATATCATTGAGGCTGAATTGTATATTATAAATAACATATTTACAGAATGATTGGAAGGCCCTCCAAAAATGGACCCTCGATCGTCTATCAAAGAAATATCGTAACCAAAAATTTAAATGTGGTGAAGATAACGAGGGGTACAGTGTTAAAATGAAAATGAAATACTATGTTCAGTATATGAAAGCATCAAAAGACGATAGTCCACTCTATATTTTCGATAGTAGCTTTGGTGAGGTAAGCATTTCATATTGTGTGTGTGTTTGAAGCAAGGTTACGTATTCTAATAAAATGTATTTTGCAATGGTAGCATCATCGCCGTAAAAAGTTATTAGAAGATTATGCGATACCAAAATATTTCCAAGATGATTTGTTTAAGTATGCAGGAGAGGAACGACGACCACCATATCGGTGGTTTGTTATGGGACCAGAACGTTCTGGGACTGGTATACACATTGATCCATTAGGTACAAGCGCTTGGAATTCTCTTGTATTTGGACACAAACGGTGGTGCTTATTTCCGACACATACTCCAAAAGAGCTTTTAAAAGTGACCAGTAATATGGGTGGAAAACAACGGGACGAAGCTATTACATGGTTCAAAACAGTATATCCCAAAATAAAAATGATCGATTGGCCTTCAGATTGTCAACCCATTGAGATTTTACAAGCACCCGGTGAAACAGTATTTGTGCCAGGTGGTTGGTGGCATGTTGTTTTAAACATGGATGATACAGTGGCTATAACACAAAATTTTTGTAGCAAAACAAATTTTCCAATTGTATGGCATAAAACTGTTCGTGGCCGACCTAAACTAACAAAGAAATGGCTGAAAGCTTTAGAGGTAAATACATGTAAATATCAGTATCGATTATTGTTTAGCTAATATTATGATATTTCAGGAGAATGAACCCGAACTCGCCAAATTAGCAAAAGAAGTTAATTTAGAGCAAAGCACCGGTATAGCATCAGACAGTTCAAGTAATTCCAGTTCATCATCAAGTTCTAGTGATAGCGACAGTGATACTGACTCAAATACGGATAGTGGTCAAGAAAGTTTAACATCGAAGAAAAAACGACGAAAAATGGAATCATCTTCAGGTATGATGAAATCATCATCCTAGCAGCGCACACATCGTAGCTATAAAAGCTACGTTTTAAATATTTATAAAATAATAAGCCAAACTGTATTATATAGAGTTACTTAGATACAAATTACGAATTTTAAATATTTTTTATATACTGTTTTTGGTTGTGCCAGGGATGGTTTTCAATCATCCTCAGCACCATCAAATTTTAAATTGTTTGTTTTATTTTAGATTTGTACTAGATCAAGCTTTATTTATTAGTTTTTAATAAGAAATCAAACAATAGATTTTCTTTTCATTCGCGAATATCTTAATTTATCATATTGTGCCTTATTAATAAAATTGTAAAATAAATTTTATATATTTATTATGGTAAATCAATAAGAAAACTAGATTCTGATAAAGTGAAAAGCCATACAAGCTGTTTTAATTTATGGTAATATTTCAAATTTGGCATGCCATACAGACGATTTTCGAGGATAGTGATTTCAGCGAGGTTTCTAATCGGTATCTCACAAAATAAGATTTATTTATTAAAATGTTAATAAATTAGTTCAACATACCACAAATTTTTAAATTTATTTTGTACTAATGTAGTACTAAAATTTCAGTATATTCGAAATATGTGCATGTAAACATGAATGTTTTCAGCGCAATCGAAAAACTGGACTAGATTATAAATGTACTAGCAATAATTTAAACCTAAAACATAATAAAATTAAGTTTTTATCGTTATTATAAAACAAAAATTATAAAAAATTAAGTAATATTTCAATTAAAATACAATGTTAATGAACTGAAAACATATTTTTGTATATTCAACTGACATTTTGCGCAACGAGTATTCAGCAAACATAAAAACACAAAACAATCACATCTGGTACCACCATTTTAAACGGTACAAATGTTTGACAATCGTCAAAATTCGATTGCACACTCCATTTGCTCAGTTCTTTTTTTGATTTTCATGGCATCTAATTTATAATAGAACCAAAAAAAACTATTAAAATATTAATAAAATAATAAATAAAATCTAACTGAAAGTTTTTTTTAAATTAATAATATTGTAGTTAACAAATAAATCCATTAGGTAAGCGTTTTTCGATATACAAAAAAATAAAAACATCGAAACAAGACAAAACTTGTTTCATATATCGAAAACACAAGTAATTTTTTTTTTATGAATGTAAATTTTTATCCCTATTGTGTGTGGTGTAAAAGAGATAAATTCTTGTTAAAATGTTAAAATAACGCATGGATTACTTCGATCTGTAAATTAAATCTTAGCGTAAAGGACCGGTCTGCGTGCAATTACCGCATAAATTTTGTGTATGTGAAAAGACAGAAAAAAATGGAAATTATTGAGTTTTGTCAAGAATTGCTGTTACATTTAAATTTAACGTTAGAAAAATAACGCGACTGCAACCAAAAAAAGAAGAAGAAGAAGATACGCGAATATTGAACGAATGTGCGAGAGGGTACGTCAGATTAGATGGCGACCTTCCCTAGTTTTTTTTTTTAATTATTTAACCGCTTTATTATATCAGTAAAATATTTTTCTTGTTTTCTCCAAAATATTGTTCGTTTTGTTTCTGAAAACTTTAATTTATCATTTTATTGTAACATTTGTCATTCATATAATTTTGATGCTTCATGTCTTAACATGTTCTAAACTAGGAGTCGCACACAACACAGCACACCCTGATGATTGACAAAAAAACAATGAAAACAAAACTCAATAATTTGCATAAATAATTTTCGAGTGAATACATTTTTTTTTATAACAAAAAAAAATAAAATAAAGAAATAGACAAAAAGTTTATTTTACATTCATGCAACTTATATTTTTCTAATTTATATTCTTAATGTGGTTTTAAAAAATCAAGTTAAATCAAATACTGCATGTGTTTCATTTAATTTTAATTAATTTTCAGTGGAAAATTTAAAATTAAAATATCCTGTATAAAATTAAAGGAAAATAGGAAAAATTCGGAAACATAATGGATTTAATTACGGTTGGGCAAAATGTAAATATAAAAAGAACTGATGGTAAGTAAAATTTATTATATTAAATTATTTTATTAAGAGAACTATAAATGGAATTGTGTAGCCCCATAAAATTAATGCGTGGGAGACTGGAAATTTTCTTCGAGGTGAAAAATCGTAATTTGTTTTTGTATCTCTTCGTTATGCCGTATAGAAATTTTATGGTTGTATAAGTGTTACAGTAATTTCTATACATACATCAAACTTATTTGATATTATTGTATTGGTTCACTGCAGTGGTTTAAAACATTTTCAATAACAACAAATTAAGTACTATGTATGAACTTTGTAATTGGGAAGTGTTTTATTTTATTATGTTTTGTGACAGTTAGCGTTGTTAGCACTCCGCTTTAATCTTCCGAAGGACTCAAAATTGGTTCGATTTAATTCCTTTTTCATTGATTTTCATTAATTTATCTAAAGGGTATTCCAATCTACGATAGTCATTCATGTGTATATAGATGTCGTGGCATACGAAGATAACCAAGGCCATAATACAGCTGTCACGCCTTTAATACCAAAATACAATGAATTAAATTTCTTTCGGATATAGAAGAAAACTGGATCGAACAAGGAATTATCACATTCCTCGTATTTCTCTTATACTTTTTACTATTGGAATAAAAGCACGTTTTGTAAGTTGGGTTATAACGCATGTAATAATTAATTTATCTAATCAAAGCTCTTGGTATTTAAATGGTTATTATGTAAATGCTTTTACAATAAGTTCACTAGGTATGGCGAGACTAAGTCTGAAGGTTGAAAAGTGGCCGTGTTATTTTCAAGATTCGATTACTTGAAATGCAAGAAAACTATCAGAGTATACAAATAATTGTCATTAGTTTGGAGACGATCATAAATCATCTGGTGGAGGAAATTATTGGTCGACTAAAAGGATTCTGTCTAAATTGGGCATGCAGTGATTAAAGCTGCGGTAGTTGGAGCGGGAGATTTAAATGACGATAGGGGCAAACTGCAAAGATATTTTTCACCATCTGATTACGATCGGTGGTATAAATTAATACATCTATGATCTGTTGTCGCCGGTTGTAGCCTAATTGTTTAGAAAGTTTCTCATCACGCCGCGGTCTCGAGTTCGATTCCTGCCGTTGACCAAAAATTAAAATGCAACCGGGTGACATAAAAACGCGATTGTGTGTAAAAACTTTCGTTAGGCTGATCACCTACAATGTGCACCAAATGTTAAATGGTTAGTAAGGTCTAATTTGAGACGCGGTAAGGGCCGTTTACGGCCTCTAAGCCTTATAGATTGGTATGAAGCTATGCAATGTGATTATTATTTATAGATTGGTATGATATTATCTATAGATTGGTATGATATTATCTATAGATTGGTATGATAGATAGATTGATATGGAGCTATGCAATGTGCAGATTCGTCTGTAATGACTTGAGATACGCCATCCATATATTGTATTGTTGTGAAGTTGTGACTAACCGCCTAGGTTAGGCAGTGGTTAAAGCTGCCGCAGTTGGACCTGTGGGAGGTAGCTGGTTCGAATCCCGGTAGGGGCAGGATGCAAAAGGCACTTTTCACCACTTGATTACTATCGGTGGTGGGAATGAACACAACTATGATTCCCTGTTGGAGAGCAGAATCCATGGGCGTGTCAGTACTTATAGGGTGGCCATGTGCAGATGGTTAGGTAAATCGGATCTTTAGCCGTAAGTCCTCGATTTGGCTGCAAAGCGTAAGGTAAGGATCGCAAAAGAGACTGCCTTGAAATCCTAAACAGATGGCATAGAAATAAAACGAAAAAAACAAAGATGTAACTAAATAGAGTAGTGATCAAACTGGGAACGAAAGATACTAGGTTCTAATTTGAACAAAACACATTTTTTCATCGTCCGATCATAATATAAAATAGGCCTGTAGTCCTATGATTTGGCTTTTGCGTAAGGTAAAGGGAAAGGCAAAAGGGGAACTGAGAAAGATCTCAAGTGATTGTGGAAAATTTTATAAAATTTTCTTCAAAAAAGTTTTGGGGATCTGCTCCCAGATGCTTTTTATTTCGCAATGTTTCCTGCTGTTTTTTGCTGTCTATTAAGAAATATCGTCCGTGTTTGTTTTATATAATATCACAGATTTTCTATACGATTAAGTTCCGGGCCCTGTACTGACAAGTTTATCCTGTTGTAAAATAATCAGTTTCAATAAAATTACAGTGGAAACAAAATCGCCATTATTAATGACATGCAAATACGTGCTTGACTTCATCTTTCCCGGCAGCATTATAAGTTTTCCTATGCCATAAAGCTGAAAAACACTCCCTTACCATTACTTTACCTCCTCCATTATGACACATTCCTTTATTTATTAGTGCAAGTATTTTGAAAACTACATATGATTTAAGCTCATTCGTAATACAATGTACCATTTATTGATCCCAGGATATATACCAAAATTCAGATGGGCATTCGTTCGGGATTTTTGAGTCATTCTTTGAATTTTAAATGAAGAATTGGTGCGATAAAATATTTGTCTGCGGTTGCATATTGAAAGAAAAATCTCAATTGAATTTGAGTATATTTCGAAGTAGCAATATATTTTGCTACGTTGACGAAGTACGTGTAAATTGGAGTCGCTGTACTTTATTCTTCGAGCTTTCAACCATTCATGGTTTCTTTTGTACTACACAAATTTTAAAATGTGCGTCACAAAATTCATTTTATCTATAGGGTTTCGTTCCTAAGCTAAATCACCATTCTGTCACTATTGATGTAATTTTTTTGCCGTCCCTTCCTTGGATGTTTGTTCCTAATTGAATCCGGATATTAGTTCTATAAAAAATCTGTGTCATGATTAAAACAAAAAAATACAATTTGAATGGTTAAATGAAGTGCAGTCGCAATTAAAGTTCTTGATCCACAAGAATAGTATGCATGTTTCGTTGTTTGTGCAGATCACAATTAAGAATCCCTGTCTACAGTTTTAAGACATCAAACTTCTAACATATACGAAAATATTTAAAAAAATTTGTTTGTGTTTTGATTGTATCCGCATTCATTCACAATTTGTTTTGTACGCTTTTATATATTCATACACATGTATTGTTTAACTTAACCCTATAAAAACTATTTAATTAATTCAATTTGAGTCATAAACTGAGCAACGTCATTTATGAGTATAACGCTAAGTCAGCTGTCTTCAATTTATATCTAAATCTCTTGAGGACTTGATAATTTTTTCGATTTAAATCTTAAATAATCGTTGTAGTATAGAAAATGATAAGAATTATATAGAAATGGGAATATACATTTTCATTTTATGAGTTTGTTTATCGGTAACTTACTCATAGTTTATATAGAATTATATGTTGTGAATATTATGTAAATTTATAGTATATATTATTAGAATTCAAAATTAATTGATTTTTTTTGGTATGTTAGAAAGGAAATGTTACTGTACAGTTTAACTTTTTAAGAAAATTACGTATACATGATGTACGTACGAGGGCTGCCGTAAAAGTTATTAGAAAAATTAAAATTTTCATCAAAAATTGCTTTATTTCTTTTCTAAATATGCGCCTTTATTTTCTAAATATGCGCCTTTAAGATCCATTTATCGAAACAGTTCATGATAACTGCAAAATATGGTGTTTGAACGCTTAAGTAGTTTCTTTAGGCGATAAAAATCGTTGTCCACGCATCTTATCTTTGATTATTGGGAGCAACAAGAACTCATTGCATGTCAATAACCCATCAATCTTGCTTGTTTGATGTGATATATGTAAGCCTCATTATCGCGATGCAAGGAATTTTGAATTTGCTGATTGGGTTGATTTCTCTCAAATTTTAGTATACTAAGCTTAATTGACCGTCTTTTGATTTTTAAGAGCCACAGTTGTTTTCTAACACTCTGATCTCGCACTACTTCTGTTGGGGTTTCCTTTGAATTGGAAGATCCAAACAACCGATTGTCTTTTCTTTCCGGCTCATACGCACATATCCATGACTCGTCAGCTGTCACGATCTTGTTTACGTTTTTGAATCTGCAATGTATTATTCAAGCATTTGGCGGGACCAAGACACGAACGTTTAGATTATTTAATCTGTCAACAAATGTGGAATGTAAAATCGTATGTACGCTGCTGAGATACATAGTCTGCAAAAATGTCACACTTTTTGACTGACATAGAAATTTAAATCGAAAAACACTTGGTATTAACATTTTCTAAAAACTTTTACGGCATCCCTCGTATCTTTGCCACAATAGTTGTTATTTATAGATCAACTAAGGAAAGAGGATTGAAAATGCGTTTTCTTATCTCAACATATCAAGTATAAACGATTATTGATCTGGCTGTGTTTCTTCGACTTATACGTGTTGTTTCATAACAATTAAAAATAAATTGATTAATGTGCAGTAAATAAAGCTAATTCAGGTCATAAAACTATTGGAAAATGCAACATATTGTGTCATTAAAATCATAGTTGCATGTCTATCGATAAATTGTTTCAAATCCATTCATTTCATAATATAAACAATCCATCGATGTTCTGTACAAAAATGAATTGTTTTTGAGAATTACTTGTGTCTCTCTTGACTGACTCTCTCGTTTTAAGTTAATATTTTTGAAGGTAATTTAATAACAAGTAACGATAAATAAAATTTTAAGATTTAGATTTTAAATTTCATAATTTTTTTTTATTCTCAATAAGTATATACAAATCAAGTTCATTACTTCGCGAACGCGTTTTAATAACAGCATGACAATACTTATATGTTTAAAACAATAGTTGTAGTTTATTTATAAAAAAAAACAAATAAAAAAAATGTTAGAATTTGTTTTAATTAATTTTTGGTTTATTCGACTTGTTGGTAATCTTGGTAAGTTTAAAATTTTAAATTGTATCGTGTGTTACAGAATAATTGAAATTAATTTTTATTATATGTAAAATTATATAGTAGTTGAGTAGGATTTTACGATATATACAATTAAAATGAAATACATTAATGTAGTTTTGTAACTTTATATAAAACTTTGTTGATTTTTTCTTATTTGTTGATCCATAAGTAAACTTTAAATTTTTGCGTTACTCATTAATATGATTTCAAGACTCTATTTTGCTTTATTTACATGTATTATAATATACTCGCATAACTAATATAAATGAAATAAATGATGTACCTGCAAATTAATGGGGCTCGAAATGTTTATATATTTTGTATGTATTTCAGTTGTATACATAACAAATGTGAAACTATTAAGTTTCCTTATTAGACGTACTTGTATGATTCACTAGTGTACTGTATACAAATTTGATTTGCACACTATTACCCCATATTTATTCGCTAATAATAGAAGTTCTGTAGCTTGGCAATAAGTTATTTGTTTAATGTCGAAAATTTCAAAACTAGGATGATCAGTTCGGAAAATCCAATATAAACAATTATAGAACTATGAATAAAGAGTTTAGAACATAATAAATATATTCACCTCTTAGTTTTTATCTTTATTTGTTGGGTTGTTTCTATCTTTATTTGCTTGTTTTAGCACCTTCCAACACTTTTGCGGAACTTCAACTAGCTAAATCTAGAACGTACGACTATATGTCAGATTTTGAAGAATTTGGCCTAAGAATTCTACACTCCAACAGGTCGTCATAGATGTGTTCATTCACACCACCGATCTTAATCAGCTAATAAAATCTCTTTTACAACCTGTCTATCGGGATTCGTATCCAGTATCTTTCGCTCTATCTACTATAGCTTTAATCACTGTCCTATTTCGTCAGTAATCTAAATTTTTTAATGTTTGAGAGTTCCTTAAATTTGTATTCGAAACAAATTTTTTTTATTATTATATTTGGAAATATATTCACACTATGTTGAAATGGTGCCCATTGTTTGCTTCGACCTCAAGTGTTCTTTCTAGAGAATTGTCCATAACTTTTCTTAGAATTTCAAGTTCAAGCACCCTCACTTCTTCTCGTATATTAGCTTTCGCCTGTTGAATGGTTCTTGATTTACTGGCATACACCTTACAATTTAGGTAGCCTCAAAAAAATCAGGAGCTGTTAATTCGGGCGAACGAGGTGGGCAGTTAAAATCGATCTATTACAAATCTATTATTCGATATCCGAAACATCCGCAGAGGAGAGCCATAATTAGACGAGATGCGTTAGCAGATGCACATTGTTCGCTATCTCTGGCCTTAAAAAAATTCAATCATTGGTCGATATTGAATGCCGTTGACATTAACTGCAATTTGTCCGTTTTTTTCGATAAAATATAGCCAAATGATCCTTTCTGAAGTTATTTTACATCTGTGCATTACATCTCTTGAAAACCGAGACTATATTGAATGTGTATTTGTGCATCATTTGGTTTTTACTCGTAAACCAATTGAATCTTATATGGCAAAAGATATAACTTGTGTAAAACTCTTTGCACATATCTTTTAGACATCACCGACTGCTAAGAACGTCGTCTAGTGGAAGTTTTGGCGTTTTCCTCAATAATTGCATCCGAGCAATGTTCACATTATTTCAAACTGCACGAGGAAGATTACAGACAGCCACTTGTTGCCTAAAATGATGAACCGATCGATAATTTGTTGAGGTGCTAGATGCATTTCGAAATTGAAAAAAATTTCGATATGATCTTTAAGTCTGAATGCTGACTTTCAAAATAAAATTGAACAACTTTGGTTCTTTGTTCTGTGACAAGTCTTTCAATCATAAATTTTATAAGTTTTTCAAAGTTAATTATTAAACAAAACAAACAAAAAATGAAGTCTCTAATTAAATCATAACGTTACTTAAGCGCATATGCTTAAGCCCTTTGCATATTATCTAACCATGTCAACATTAATGATATGATGGTATAATAATTTACAACTCAATGGCAGTGATTACTTGATTTCGATTTTTGGTCCGAACTGACTAAATAGATATCGTGATCCTGTTTAATGACATATTAAGGGTTCTAATAATAGACAACTTCTGAAGCGAACTGCCACTTTCTTTTGACTTTGTGATTCTTGTTAGTATTTTAACTTGTATATGATCTATGAAGTGTGAAGTAATGTAGTTATAATCTGTTTTTTTTTCTCATCATTAAGAATGACGAGTAGTAGTATTCTATATTTTTGGTTGTTGAAGTCCGTGTTTACTCAAATTGACAATAAAATAAGATAAGAAAACTATCTGTGTTCTCTATTTGCTGCCCAATCCATATGACGTGGTTCATAATTCGTCGTCTTAATGTTTCAATTCCTTTCGTCCCTTTAATGTTCCGCCAGTCTTCTCCTTTCATGGACTGTTTAAATTCAAATGTATTTGGTCTGTAGACCAATCTAACATCAACTTCTTTCAAAATGTACCCTAACTTTGGGAGCTGCATATCACTAATATCACGAATTAAACTCACAGCTTTAAATGATGAAAAAAGTTATTGCGTTTCTTGCGTACTTTAGCAAAGACCACTTAAGCTAATTAAGTTTCATAGCTCTGTAGTTTTATAGTGTATACCAATGTTATTATTTACAATAAACACTGCGTTTATAAACTTTATACTGTAACAAATGTCAATATTGTACTATACTCGATAGCATGATTGTAGCTATCAGTTCTATATTGTTGCAGTCAAATTATTTCTGTTATCATTGTATGTACGTATCACATTGTCACATGACATAAGGGGATCGGTGGTAATGAATCTAGCCTAAATCTCCATCTCCAATGGACCAAAAAACTTAATAAAACTTCTTAAGATAACCTATATTCTCTAACATTATAACTTTTAATATATATCTTCAATGTATAAAACCGACCAAATCGAGTAGTGCGGAAGTACGTGACTTGTGTCTTAATGATAGTATATAAGTTACAACTATAGTAAGTAATAGCCGATTGACTCTCAATGTTTTCAATCTGACAAAATAAAAGAAACATATGTTTACATCATAATACTTTTACAACTTCCGCACATTTTATTTACTTCATTACATTAAAAATATTATTTTTGGCATACTTATATTGTTACCCGAATTAACACACCACAAAATGTATATTACATACTTTGGTCATTCACTTTTCATACAAACACACACACACACTTCAAAATTAAGATATCGATGAAAGAAAGTCAATACACTTAGAATTTAATGACAGTGAATATAAATCAAATAATGATCATAAGTAGTAAAAGTAAATATATTACTCTTTAAAAAACTAATCATTTTGGAGCATCTGTTTTGTAACAAAGTTTCTTGGTTTATTATTATTTTTTCTACTACAGTACGACTCAAGATGGCATTTTTATGTGGGTATGCTAAGATGTTATTGCATTTATAGAAATTGAAAGTGAATGAAAGATTTGATTTTGGTTATTTCAATTCGGGTTTTAATTCGATTTGGTTTCGATCATTACTGGCGTAATTTATGAACATATTTTAAATAGATTTAAACCTGTCATTTTTAGCTAAGATATAATCTATTCAAAACGGTACAAATAATAACATCTACTCACGCCTATGATAGTTGTGTTTAGTCATCATCGGATTACAAATTAAAAAAAAAAAATCGTATATTCGATATATTGAGTTATGTACGATCTTGCGAGGCATGCTCATATAAATGTACACAAATCTTAAAATTAGACCGCAGTAAAAAGGGAATCAACATTTCACTTTACTTTCTTTAATGAATATCCAACAAACAAAAAAAACGATATATTTTTGAAAAATATTTTAGAATATGTTATGCGCTTATAAATAGATATAATAATTAGTTAAGAAAAAGTAACAAAACATATGTAACATGTATGTACATTAAGATATACATTCAAAGTTGGTGTTTGTGTCTTCTATCTGTATTCATTTCACTTTTAATCCAAAACCCAAAATTAATTTCTTGTTTTGTGAATTTTGCAACCTCGGTTACGGCTCTCATGTATGTATATCATACATGAATGATGTAAGATAGTCAAAACAACAATTATAACATTGAATCATTCACAAACACACACACACACAAAATATTATACACATTTCTTACATGGGCGTCTCATTACCTTTTAGGGAAATGTTTTATAATTTTCGACCAAAAAATCAACTATTTCTCTTTTTTTTTAATTGAGATTTTTGAGAGACAAATAACTTAAGGTTACAAACGGAGATAAAATATAATAAATTAACCATGAAAGATTTGTGATCATTTCACAAAATTTGAAAATGGCATAAGGCTGTTTAAAACAATTACAAACAATATTGAATTAATATTTTTTTCATTCAGCCCACATATGTTTTGGTTTGTTTGTTTGATTTGAAAATAAATATGAATTAAATCTATGGTGCTTGTGTGCACATTAATCGACGTAATGGTTTACCTGGTTAAGAATTACACTCCGGAGAAAATATATATTCGAATTTTGATTAGAACACACAATAAGTCAGTGGTTGTTAAACTGTGTTCCGCGGAACATCGGTATTAAAAAGATCTTGCACGATTTAAATGGTAAGATTTTTGTAATGTCATTATGGTTAGGTTAGGTTGAGTGGCTGCTTCAGCACACTCAGACCGACAACGATCCGTTGTGATAGCACAGTATATTATCCTTATTAGAACCAGTTTGAGCTACTTACGTAGCGTGATAAGTCGCGCATCTTACAGTTTTCGAGATCAGAGAGGCAGTACATTAATAACTTACCCAAATATTCATGACTTTTGTGCGCCGAGCATGAGCATCGTCCATCCAGATTCTGCAAAGGTTATTAGCTTCTAGACCTAGACTCCTCGCATGTTCTCCAAGTAGGCAGTGTCTTGTGAGTATCCCCACGATCGTTTTTAGTTCACGTCTTCGTAGGGAGATAGTGTCTGAGCGTTTCAAGTCCAGATTTAACCAGACTTGCCTTGTTACTCTTTCCAACTTTGTTCTTTCTGGTAGCAGTTGGAGAGTTGTATCATGACTCGCTAGTTCGTCTGCCCTACAGTTTCCCATGACAGCTCCTACTTGACCGTGTAGCTTGGAGCTATCCGTAAAGAACAGCAATGCTTCCGTTTCCGTAGCCGACCCGCTCCTCTAAAATTCCCATGAGGAGCCATTATTTCGGAATCTTTTTTCGAAGCATAAAGCCAATGTAACATAGTCTAGATTCGCCAGTTCCTTCTTCAGCGATCTAACTATCGTCGAGTTTGCTGTCCAAAGACATTTCCAGTGAGATATTATGGCTGATAGTCGGGTGGCCGTAATCGTCGCCATCTGCTTACCAAAAATTTCCACGGGGAGAAAGTGAAACATAAACTCCAAGGCACTTGTAGGTGTTGTCTTTATGCGGGCCGTTCTTTGCACCTTCTCGATCCCTTTTATGTGCCTTACTTTATCAAAAGCTGGCCACCACACACTAACTCCATACATAAGTACAGGTCTTACTACGGAAGTGAATAGCCAGTATACCAGCTCTGGCTTGAATAATGTCACTATAAAATAATATGAATAAAATAATTTATTTGTTTTACTGTGAGTTTTGTACTTTATATCGTTTACCTACTCTCTACTACTAGAAGAGGGTAGATACGTCTTATACAATTATTTTAAATCAACTAATGTTTTTATCCAATTGTAACCAATGTTACAATTAAAATAATACATACACCAATGTTGATCATACAATGATCAATTAGATACAAAATGTGTTTTTTTAACTTACTTTGTTGAAATTACATTTACTTAGGTATCATCATCTTCAAATAACTTATAAATAATCCATTGGAATTTTCATTGTTTTAAAAAGAAATGAAAAGAAGGTATAGAAATACACACGACATAAATATTTGAACAATTCGTTTCATCTTCATAACTATGAAATTATTGTTAATCGTAAAGTTTTTTATTAATAAATGTGGTGGCCGCTTTTACTACCAATAACTGAGTTGTGTTGATTTCAAGATTAGTATGGAATACCGTGAATGGTATGCGTTTGTATAATTAGAAGTACCAAACAAATCTGTGTCAAATGACAGTAACAAAGTTACAGTGCTGTGTCCAAAGAGATATCGCGAACTTTTATATTTAGTTCTGGTGTTTGACAAGTAGATGCGTTACTCCCTATACATTTCTTATGTTGGATTACAACCTTCGTAAAAATGCTACGCCTCAAGACAAAATCTTATTCCAACAATTCAATCAATCTTTTGCATATGCTGTTCTATGTGTTTAGATTAAATGGCAATGGAGTGAAAAAGATACTTGATCCATTAGAACAATATTTAGCTTCCATTGGTCTCAAAATTAACTAGACCAAAACGAAATAGCTGATGCCTGAACCATACGTGTGAAGGCGTATTGAGATTCAATTATCTTTGATCTCATTACTCACGATAATAGTGTTGGTCAGGAATTCAAGGTTGGTCTTGTCCCTTGCAATAGGGGTTCACTTCGGAACCCAAAATATCTTGTTAATGTGGTTAAGCTGAAATTGTATAGAGTGTTGACCGCTGTTTTGTGTGGATGTGAGAGTTGGACCTTGACAGACAAGTACCAGAGACGATTTCAAACATTCTTCAAGAGAAGAATAATGCATGTGATATATGGCCGAAAATGAAACGTCTATGGCACATACCGAGTTCTTTTCAATCACGAGATCAGAAATTTATTGCTAATTCCTGATATCGTGCATAAAACTAATGGACAGTAAGTATTCTGATTCGGTCACGTTCTGCTTGCTGATCCGCACCGAAGGATACGGCGTTCTTTAAAGGCGGAACCGCCTTCCGGTCGGTGAAGAGGTCGCTATTGTTGATAATTGCAATACGGGATCTGATGGAGTCAGATTGTTGACACGGTATAGGTCAACAATGATCTGTACAAAATCATTTATTTATTATAAATATGTTGTTTAGTTGTAAAAATATAATCAATAACCATAGTGCAAGAAAGATGTTTTATGTTTTGTATTCAATGTATACATTTTTTATATTATTGATTAGAAATTATCTCAGAACTACTTTTAAACAAAAAGATGTTGTATAAGTGTACAATATACAATTCATATGGATTTCATCTCCTGAGAAAATTGTTAGTTTCGAAAACTTCATCTAAGTAATAAAAATTGTATACAAGTGTTAAACTTTGAAATTTCATCTTGTTCATTCATTTTAAAAGCTTCTTATATTTCGTAATAAATTTCTTAGTTTTCACATTTTATTATGTATTTGGTTTCAATGAATCTTATGCTATGGAAGGTTTGATTTTATGTAATTCAATTTTTTTATTTTCAATTATGCATTTAAAATTAATCTAAATTTATGCTATAAAAAATAAATCGATGTTGAAATTGAAACAACTATTTAATTATGATTATTTAGATTAAAAAATTCAGAACGAATCTTAATTAAAACCAATCTCAGCTAAAATTACAATATGATTAAATATTCAATTAATATATAATAGTTAATAGTTTCGTATAGCTATAAAAGTAAATCGGGAGATGCATTTGATATTTTATAATTCGAAATTTTAATATTTTAAGGTACTTAAACTTTGATAAAAAGTTGGGTTATCGCAGGGTATTTATATATGTATATATTTATATATGTAATCCAAACAAAGATAAGCTCAATTTTTTTTAATCAATCTTCACCACTGTACTAACACTAATTGTTAAGGAAATTGAATTTTTTTTTATTTAAGTACAATCGATACAATTAAGTTCTGAATAAAACGTCATTCAAATGGCCTCCACGAGTCAAGTCATATGTCATGAATAGTACGTTCAATATTGACATGTAAAGCTTGAAGAGAGTTGGGTTTATTTCTAAAGACCAATGGCTTCAAATAACCCCACAAGAAACAGTCTAATGGTGTTAAATCACCTCTTGGAGGCCATTCAATATCACATTTTCTTGAAATAATCGAATCGCCAAACTTTTCTCGCAATAATTCAATTGTTGCACTTGGTGTGCGGCTCGTGTACCTGCTTGTTGGAACCAAATGTTGTCAAGATCATCTTCTTCCAATTTCGGCCATAAAAAGTTGGTTATCATCGATCTATACCGATCACCATTGACAGTAACGGTGTTACCACCTTCATTTCGAAAAAATACGGTCCGATGATTCCACCAGACCAAAAACCACACTAAATTGTCAATTTAGATGAATGTAAGGTTTTAAATGAATAATTTGTGGATTTACTTCGCACCAGAATCGACCGTTTTGTTTATTTTCCGCACCACTCAGATGAAAGTGAGCCTCAACGGAGATGATTTTCTTAAAAAAATCGTTATCCCTCTTCAAGTTGTTTCAAGGCAAAATCAGCAAATTCACGACGTTTACGGTTGTCCAATGGCTTCAGTTCTTGAGTGAGAACAATTTTATATGGATGCAAACTCAAATCCGTTCTCAAAATCCGGCAGGTTGTAGTTTCGACAAATTGCGGTCTTCAGTAATTTTTGCATTACTTCGAGCGTGTCTTTGTGTTATTGGCACTTGAAAATTATGTAAAGAAAATGTACGCTTAAAATTTTCAACAATTCGATGAATAGCGAGCACACTTGGACGATTATTACGACTATAAAATGAAAAAAGCCGGCGAAAAGTTGCAATTGGGAAACGATTATTTTGATAATAAAACTGAATAAGTAAATCTTAATTTGTAAACGTTGTTCTTGCGTGTAACTCATGATAAAATTGTAAACATTACTGAATACAATGAAACAAAAGTGACAGATCATAACATATTACAAATGGCCGAAACGTCACTTAAAAATCATATTATTCCTATTGGGAGACTCGATATTGAACTTTAATAAAGCATAGTCGACAAAGTCTCACAAGCTTATTGAATCGATAAGCTTTACGTATATGTTTCTTAGAAGAGTGGTCTAGTTACTTTATAGTCGTGAGCGTTATTATTAAGCATAGTAATGATATATTTGTAATATAGACAAAATCTATAAACAAGCCGGGCTAACTATCTAACCCAATCGTTGACACCTTAAACGTATTCCACGTTAATATAAAACAAATATCAATCAAACAAAATTTTACACATTACTTGTATTCGCTTAATATTTAATTATACTCGTGCATATACAAAAATAAATATTAGCTCAAATTAATAACCTAATTTCCTCGAAAAAATTATCACATATACAAAATAAAATAATATTAAGACGTCTTGTTAAGCAAAAATCACAACAAAGTAAACTAAATAAAATAAATTACATAAAACAGTAGCATAAATAACATAACAAACTAAATTATGAAACTAGACGACGACATGTACAATTAAAAATTATGGAACAGGTCAAGGCCATAATTACACAGTGTTATTTCATTTTCTTTAAGTAGCAGCGAAAGTATTATTTCCTAATTTCTTGAAACGAAATAATAACAACTCTACTTGCAAAATAAACATTGTATTTGTTAGTACTTCCGGCAAAGGTAACGTGTACATATATAAATATTGTAGTAACACTTTATTTATACCAAGAGATACTAATATTAACGAAGAACTTCCATATACATTTTCGTACAATAGACTTTTGTGCTTTATATAGGTAATCACATATCTCGTTTATGACTGCTTTCCTTAATTACAAAAAAAAATATATTTTTTTTTATCTAATATTGTATAAACACATGATTTCAACCAAGACTAGATAAAAATATTATAGCACTTAAAATAAAATCTAAGATTCGTATCTATTTTATCAACCTTGCGAAGGTTATATCGCATATATTGTATTATAGATTATATCAAAAATACATATATGATCAATTTATATTCAATAAACTTATGACTCATCAACAGAGTTTTTTGTTTAAGTATATATACTTTAAGACTACCTTGACAACTAAATTTGTCGCACACAATAATATAATAAGCCAACCACATACGTTATAATATATGTACATACTCGTACAATGGTATAATAATGACCAATATTGAGTTAAATAAATTACTCGAGAGTTAATATATAATATTGGATTGGATATCGAGTCATCGCATACAATATACACATTGATAACTTTTTCATTTGGTTTGGGTAATTCATATAGTTGGTTAAAAATGTATCTGCTGCTTTGTAGAAGCCATGGATTTATAGGTTTTGAAATGAGTGGTGAAATTTTGTCATCTGTATAACCCCTATATATGGATTATATTATTGATGCAGTTCTTTAACAAATTTGGTAAATGCGCGCATTAAATGGATAATTAGGTCAAGTGAACATGAAATTTTATTTCGATCGTTAGTAATTAATTCAATAAATCAACGCCTTGAAAAAATTACAAGTATCTCTCACAAAGTAAATATATAATCGTTAACTTCAATAGGCTCAGGAAATACTCAAACTATATTATTAAAAAGAGTTTTTAGTCCCAATCACTCAGGCTCGATTTGACCTATTGTGGCATCCCTTCTCAGACGTACACTTTTAGTCCCGAAATCTATTTGTTCTTCTAACAAAGTCCAAATAGGAATTGTGATCGAGAGCAGTACAGTCTATGGGAAGAGTATGACGTTCAGAAGCACATGAAATGTTCAATAATTACTTCTTCTACTTCCCCACACCTTGCGCAGTTTGCGGTGTTCCTAATTTGTTTTCGGTTCATGTGATTATTCAGAGAACAATGCCTTATGAGAATGCCCACAAGATGCTCAAGGTACGACTGTCACAATTCAAGAAGGAATGGATCTTTGCTTATTTATTGATCAAAAGTAGATTGTGGATAGTCCACAAGAGATCAGGTTGTCTCAATCTCTTCTGGTGCAAATCACAAAAGTGACAGTTGATATCTCTTTTAAGAGATATTGAAGTCATTCTTAAACCTAGTTCAGATCCTACAAAACTTCTGAATGAAGTTAGACTTCACTGGATTGGATATCCATGTAACTGGGTATCCAATAAAATCTAACTTCATTTAGACTGCCTAGTCGATTTAAGGCAAGTATCGTTTCCAAAACAAGTGAAAGATGAAACAGTATTGAAAAAAATCATCTTTAGAGGCCTTGCTGTCAGAAAAGATGCTGATACGACAATCTCTGCCATGTATCTCCTTTCATAGAGTGCATCTCTCAAAAATGAAGCAATTATCGCCTGAAAGACAGTGGCGTACCTACAAAGGGGTATAGATAATTAAACCTCTGAATTTTGTGTGTATAACCCAGCCAGCTTACAGCACATTAATCCATCAGTAAAGATCATCATAAAATCATCGGAGAGGTAGGATGAGCTATTGTAGTCAATTTAAGGCAGGTCTACCTATTCGATTTAAGGCAAGTATCGTTTCCATGAATCAAAAGATCAGAAGCTCAATCTAGTTGTGTGCAGTCGAAAAATGTCAGTACATTATAGCTAGAGTGTTCAGCACAAAAGCTAGAGTGTTAAGTACTCTTGTCAATAATTTTAAAGATGTTTTGAATGAAAAGTTCTGTCTGAAAACTCCAGTGAGTCTCATGACATCGATGAGTACAGCTGCATCGTGATTAATATACTTCAACCAGATTTATTAAATACATCAACCAGGCTACTTGAAGCTTTCTTTCCTTTTTTATTATTATTATTATTAAAATATGGCTGGAACCCTTAGAGGTTCCGCACTCAATGCCACAGAGGGCCCATGGTGCAAACCTTGGATTCCATCAAAGCGCACAGATGCGCTCTGCAACCTTAACAAACTGGAGCAGTTTGGACCAGGGCAGAGAAGACAGTAAATTTACATGTAAATTTACGCAGGAATCTCATGCGATCGAAAGCCGGACAGCTGCTGATAAAGTGTAAGCTATCATCAACATCTTCAAGACAATCGTCACATACGGCATCACTGGCAAGTTCCATGCGATGAAGGTTCCTTTTTCCTTTAGTGCCTTACGTTTTGTAGGTGGGTCATTTCCACTCAGTAACAAATTGTTCATTATCTGTATGGCACGAATTGAGTTGAGAAACTCTTTGATTCTTGGGTTTAAAATCAATGAGATGGTGAACCTGCGTGTGGAATTCGCCAACATCAAAGCGTCTTGAGGTTTTATTCACAATAATGGAATGAATCAAGTTGGCAATGAATGAGGAAATAAGGAGATTTTTTACTATCAAAGCTTTCAGGTGGGTTATTAAGTAAGGGAGGAGGTACTCAGAGCAACGTGTAAGTAAATAAGTTGTTCCATATTATAGTAGTGAAGTTATTCATCAATGGAGTTGTATCTCAATAGAAAGAAAAAAAACCTTTCCTTAGAGAAATCAAAGGAGACATTTCAATTATTTGAACAATGGAATGGATGAGAGTGAATAATGTAAATTGGAAGGAATGTCTGCAAAAACGTTGTTTGAGTCAAGAAAATGTGTGTGATAGTTGTACGGTTGTAGAGGACTTTGTTTCTAAACTGCCTCAAATGTAGTCAGACTAGAGTAAACTTTGATGTCCTCATTAGTCTAAGGAATGTAAATGAAATATTAAAGGCGAGTATAATGTCAAGAAATGCCTAGTCCATACGAGTCAGCAACTATCCAAAAAACACAACACTGATCGAATTGAGTAGAGATGTCTCAAAATAAGTGAAAGATGAAACAGTATTAGAGACATACGCCTTTAGAGCAGCCTGGCTGTCAAAAAGAATACAGATAAGACGATTTCTGCAATTTATCTCTTTTGAAAATACTCGTAGTGCTGTAATGCATCTATCCGTCTAAACGCGGACTTTGCATTATCATGAATTGCGCATACGCATAGTAGTTTTTCTTTTTATTTTAAATTTATTATTCTCTTTTATACTTCTCTATAAGAGTTTGAGAGTTTAGCGTACCTACCAAGGGTGGATAGATAATTTGACCTTTGGGTTTTGTATCTATAACATGGTATCGGCCAGCTTATAGCACCCTGATTCATCAGTAAACATTATCATATCGTCACCGGAGAGATAGGATGGGCTGTTTTAGTCTCCTATCTGATTTTCGATAATAATTACACAAAATAATATCCCGAAGACGGATTTCCTTACCATAGTGTATGATGGCATGTAGTAGTCAAAACGATTTAAATTGAATTAATCGAATGTGGAATATTTTGAATACCTATAATTACAGTTCACTTAACATTTATCAGAAAGTGGAAATTCCTATTTTACCAACGTCCATTGCTATTTTGTCTCTACTATCGATTTTATTTTTATCAATTTTATTCATTCGTCATTCTTATTATACCAGACATTCCGTCAGAATATGAAATATATTATAAATATAGAACAACACAGACTATTAAATGAACAACAATATCCAATGTATATAGGCTTTCGTGCTAATTATTTATGTACATATAAAACATACATATATTGATTGCATGTCATATTTAGGTAGGAATGTATAAATTTAAAAACCAATAATAAAGTGTATAAAAACAAAATAACATTTTAACAGAACGAGGAAAAAAATCCATTTTCTATCATTTATAGAGTATGTAGGTACATACATGATAGTATTATAGCAAATATATGCTATTCAATGAATTAATCAACTCTTACATATATCTTCATGTTTCTCAACTATTCTCGTACCTTACCTATTTACCACTATAGTCTATGAATGAAAGTTTTATACGATTTTTGTCTACGAGATATCAAAATAAATTATTTTGCAACTCTGTATAAAACGCCCAATGTACAGAAGAGATGCCTACGACTGAAACAAGTCTTGTTGAAATTTTACAATATCAAAAAATTGTACATGTTTTAGATCAATTTATTCACTATATACTATCGGAAGTTATCAAACTATTATATTATGTGCTCGTATATGTTACTATAATAAAACTCTTTTATGTTCAATAATATAGGCAATTGATTATATAGAATAATGCACATACATATATCTATATTTTACATTAAAAACAAGGTAACACAATTGATTTCGGAAACGAGCTTGATTGTGTTACATTCATGTAAGGGATTGTAAATTAATATATGAAAGTTGTTTAGTTATATATAATGCTAATATAATATTGATATAAATGGAATGATATATTTATTCAACTATATAGTTAGAAGATGGCTATTTTGATCTGACTGAATCGGTTTCGATCACGAGACAGCTCTTTATATTATTGTAAACGATTGAAAGATACCAGATCGCTCTAAACGCCGTAAAGTCTTCCGAAAAGTGGATTTCTCTTTAAAGATGTTAGAAGCCATCACTCGGACTCATCCGTCAAGGTTCAACTCTCACATTCATATATGACCACAGATCTGATCAGCACTCTGTACAATTTCAGCTTATCCGCATTTACAAGTTATTTTGATTTCAAAGCTTGATATTCTCTCCCACACTATTATAGTGAGTAGTGAGAGATTCAATATCTCGTCACAGACATCAGATATTTCGTTTTAGACTTATCTATAGTGGATCAAGTATCTCTTTCATTCCGTTATCATTTTATCCAATCTCCCAGGTATCATCTGCATGTTTGGATTGTCGGAAAAAGAAGTTGTCTTGAGGTAATAGTTCTCGATAGCTTATTCTTAACTTCTGTAAATTAATTCTTTCCTGCCAATTTTTAAAAGTTTCTCGAGGACCCAAGGCCGTATTCTTCAATCTCTGTGGATTTTCCATGTATAGACTAACAATCGCACATTTTTTTTCAATTCTCTTATTATTTTCATATAATGGGAGTTTTTTGTTTATAACGGGTGTTTTTTTAGGAGGTTTGTTTTTCCGATAGATGTCGTTTTATTTTATGACAGTTGTTTTGACAGCTCAAAGTGGCATTTCTACTCAGTATTGTTTGGCAAATCATTATGAATAGGTTAACTCCAGAACAACGTTTTCAAATCGTGGAAATTTATTTTCAAAATCAGTGTTCAATTAAAAATGTTTATAGAGCACTTCGTGAATTTTATGGTGCACATAATCGTCCGTCAGAGACCACCATAAAGAACGTAATTACCAAATTTCGGTCTACATTCACTCTTTTGGATGCCAAGCCACCGACAAGAATGAGAAGAGTTCGTACAGAAGAAAATATTGCTGTCGTTGAGGCCAGTGTCGAAGAAAACGACAATTTATCGATTCGTCGTCGTGCTCAGCAAATTGGACTTTGTCCATCGACTTTATGGAAAATTTTACGTAAAGATTTGGGTTTGGTGCCATACAAAATTCAATTGGTGCAAGAATTAAAGCCACACGACCATCGTTTGCGCCGTGAATTCAGTGATTGGTCGTTAAATCAATTGAACGAAGATCCATTTTTTTACCGTAAAATTCTCTTCAGTGATGAGGCGCATTTTTGGTTAAATGGATACGTCAACAAACAAAATTGTCGCATTTGGAGCAAAGATAATCCACACGCCGTTCAAGAATTACCAATGCATCCTGATAAATGTACTGTTTGGTGCGGTCTATGGGCTGGTGGGATCATCGGTCCATATTTCTTTAAAAATGAGGAAGGACGACGCGTTACCGTGAATGGAAATCGATACAGAACCATGTTAAATGAGTTTTTGTTGTCAAATCTTGAAGATATGGATATGGATGAAATGTGGTTTCAACAAGATGGTGCCACTTGCCATACAGCACGTGAAACAATCGACTTATTGAAAGAAACTTTCAACGACAACATTATTTCGAGAAATGGTCCGGTGAATTGGCCTCCGCGTTCGTGCGATTTGACGCCACTCGATTACTTTTTGTGGGGATACGTGAAGTCATTGGTTTATGTGGATAAACCTCAATCGATTGACGCTTTGGAAACCAATATTCAACGTGTCATTGCTGACATACGCCCTCAAATGCTTGAAAAAGTGCTGGAAAATTGGACCTCCAGAATGACATTTGTGAAAAATAGTCGTGGTAGCCATATGCCAGAAATTGTGTTTAAATGTTAAATGCCAAAAAATTATCTACCAAATAAAAAAAAATTTTGGTCATTCCATAATTTTATATGTGTTTTATTCAAAAAAAAAATCGGCAACCTCTTAAAAAAACACCCTTTATATAACTTACCGAAGTGTTAACTGTCAAACGAACTGTTATACTGCGCTCAATATTTCATATTAATAATCAATTACTTTGTCAAATAATCATGAATTAACAACTCACCCTTGAACAATGTAAACTATCCAAATTTACTTTGAAAATCAGGCGTCGATTCGTGACTCGTTCACTATATACTCAAAACTAGAGATAGTGCATGTTCGGAACCGTGAATGAGTTTATAATTTTTGTACTAAGCTAAAGCGACATTTCATTCAATTGCAAATGACTGAAAAAAGTGATTTAAAAAGCCTCATCTACCATGTCTAGTGTGTTTGCTATATTACAAAATTACTAAAATGGATATGCACTCTGTCTCCTTACGACTCCGAGATGACTTAGAGATTTTTCTGGCACATAATTGCAAAGTTCTTCGAGCTATGGATAGATTTAATGATGCTATAACTCCAACATGGTGAAATAAAGTGGCCACTGAAGAGAATATTGCCGATATATGTAAAGTGTTGACGTAAATTCAAACTAATTGCAAGAATTGGACTAGATTCGTCTACTATGTGGACAATTTTACCCTAACATCTTGGCCTACACATGTATAAGATTTGGCTAGTACAGGAATTAAAGCAGCTGAAATATTGCTTGGCTTATTTTTCTGCGTGCCTTGCGTGACAGGGCAGAAAAATTCCAGCCTTCAATCCCTTTTGTATATTTCAGTGATTATACTATCTGGTTACTATCAGCGGCCTTATTATTCTTCAGCTTTTCAATGACACTTTTTACTTGCCGCTCCGTTTGTGGTTCATAATTGGTGTCAATTGATAATATCTTCTTCGAAATATTCTTTCCATCTCGTTAACTGTGCTTCAATCGTTGTCTATACTCGACCAATATCGTCCCTTGTAGGTGGTTTGTTTGTAATTTTGCCGGTCATTTCCCTTGGCCACTGGAGTAGTGCTAGCATATTTTTGATTACTTCAACATCCTTGAGAATGCTTTTTTCTTTCGATATGTTCTTGCCATACGTCTGCCGCTCCTTGTTCTGACATTTTATAGTGATATATGTAAGGAATTTTTTGTTGACTATTACGTAGCCTATCTTATTTTTAGTTCTACCATCCGGCATTGTTCATGTGTATTTATGTATAAATGTTTGTGGTGTCATCAACTGCCGCTTATGAACAACTGATTTATGATGCCAAAGTTTACGAGTCTTTACCACAGAATCTAATACATTTTTTACCCATGACAGTTGCTTGGTTTGTGTTCTAGTTTCCAATTTTGACATTCGCATTGAGATGTAATCATCATTTTCGCTATTGATACAGCAGAATGGTTTAGGTTTAGTATAATTGCAAAATTTTTATAATAAAACATTTCATATATATTGAATATATGTAGCTAAATTGCCAATGTGTGAATTCCAAAATTTCTGGAATTTGTCGTTTCATTAATAAGTAGTATGTTTAGCGAATAGTTTCATGTGTTAGTTTTAATATTGAGAAGATCAAATAGAGAGGATACTTATATTTTCCATATTACTTGTGGATGAATAGTTTTTATTTAGAAACGAGATTACTATGATTTAACGAATAGTTCTTGTAGATAGTCAAATTGTAGTCTATTAAGGCTCAGCATGTATACTGTAATGGTTGAGAAATTGTGTATGATTCTGAGGATAAAACTTCATTTATATACTTGATAACACCAACTGTACATGAAATATAAGTGTTTTTTATGGCATCTTTTAAATCTAAGCTAGATATTAATTAAGTTTTGTCTAAGCTCGTGATTAAACTTTCGATAAGTGAAATGGGAAAAGCATCGTTTCTTGTACATGAATTGAGCTTCCTGGCGTCTAAACACAGTCTCATTTTCCCATTTGATTTCTTGACAATTGTCATTAGAGAACACCATGCCGAATTGCTTTCTTCGATCACTCCCAAAGCTTGCATGTGATGTAGTTCTCTGTTCATTACAGCTTCGATGGCGGGGGAACCAGCATAATGTTTTTGTTTAATGGACGAATTATTTTGACCTAAACCTACTACCGTGGAATCTAGAAATAGTTCAATAGTTCTCGATAAGAGTAATGATTGTTCTTCGGTTATAGATATTCGGTCAGAAATGAATGATGATTCCTCGTTTTTTTTTACTTCTATTTCGGCAAGCGTATCAGGGATGGTGAGTGCTAGATAAAACATTTTAAAGAAGTCAATTCCCAATTATACAACTTGAATTTCTTGTAACACCGAGATAAGTAACAGTTGTGTTGATGTACCCAATACATTGTTCCTTTGATCCGCTGGCAGTTGAAACGTGGAAATTGATAGAAATCGGTGACTTTGTTTGTTCAATAAATTGATATGCTCCTTTACCGAGTATACTAATGCTAGCACCGGTGTCTAACATTCCGACTCTCCGCACGTTACTATCTATTAAGGTATTAGCATAAGAACGCGCATTTTGTGAGGTACCGATTATTGAAGCAGAAGTGAGTGCAATTTACGAGGGTTTTGAAAATAATTATAAGTTTGATCTGCACTAAAATGGACCTTGGAAGGTGTGGTGTTGTTCAATAAGTGAGTCCCTTTCAATAGTCACTTCGGTTTGTTGGTTTCTCGGGTTACATCGAATGCAATCAGGTTTTGAATAATCTCGCAGACCACATCCGTAACAAAATCTACGTTGCGGTCCTAATGGATAACTAGGCCCAACGTATGACGTATCATATCACAATTCCAACATACAGGGTTTCCTTTAGTATTGCTAAGACTTGCAGATGGAACAGCGGAAAGAAGATTTTGAGGAACTTGATTTTGACAGTTAGTCTGATAGCAGATTCTAAAACAGTGTCATCTAGGTTACTCTCGAACTTTATTTCATTAATTTTCCTTTAGATCAGAATTCATATTGCGTTGTACGTTTTAAGCGCTTCCTCTCAAACGTTGTACAAGCTTATGCAGCAAGTCATTCCATTCCATCTAAGGAAGCGCCTTTTCGTCTATTTGAATGATCTTCTGATTGCTGCCGCTAATTTTGAAGAACATATGACTGTTCTTCAAAATGTTGCAACCCGCCTTAAAAATGCTGGATTAACTATAAATCTAGGAAAAAGCAATTGTTGTCCGAAGTAGTTGAACTATTTGGTGTTATCAAGTAAATGAAGTTTTATCTTCAGGATCATACACCATTTCTCACCCGTTACAATACATTCAAACATTCCTAGAGTTTAATTTGTCCTTTTATAATATAAATTTTTCAAGATTTTCAGGAAAGTATATTTTTACCATCTTCACGTTAACAATAGAACCTGATCTCGTACATATTGTAGTGAATGCTCTTTTTAGATCGATGAAGACATATTTAAAATCATGACAAAGAATAGTTTTCCCAGGTAAAATTACGTGATTTTCTAAATGTTGATTATTATTATTTATTCATTGTGAAAAAAGTGTTGTAGCGCATAGGAACAGCTTTTTGTAAAATTATAATATATTTTGTCATGAAATTTTATGCTTGTTTAAATTTTAATTTATGGATTTCATGATGTGTATGGGCTGGGGTGAGTGAACGCCATTTAAATAACATCAAGTGCAGACTTTAAATCATTTAAAATGCGCTGCATCTGTTTCTATTTAATAACTTTTAACAGTACATCACCATAAAATTGTTTATGGATTAATTTTCTTAATTTAACAAAATTATTTTCCATATATGATGACGGACGACGACGAGTTATGTTATAATTGAAAAATAATTTTTTGTTTAGGCAAGTTAATGAATAATTTACGTTTGGAAAAATTCAAACAGCTGGGTAATTTATATTCCTGGGTTTGTCTTTTTTTTTTTGTTATGATTAGGTGTAGCTGTAGGTGATGTGTGCTTAGGTCAAAATAATCAATATAAAAAATGTTATTATTTATTTTAATAAAAACATTTTTTTTCGTTCGTTGGTTGCTATTGAATTACTTTAAGAGTATGATGTTGATTTAAATATAACGTGATTTTGGACGGTTGAATGAATGACGGTTTGGGAGAGTTTTTGTTAGCTTATTTATATAAAATTGGGTGAATGTTAATGTTTTTTTTTTGGTTTTTTATTTTATTTTTGGAAAAACAACTAATATTTAGGCTTAGGCCAGTATTAATTTGTTAGCCATTCAGGCAACAGACGGTTGTTTTTAGTTAGTTTTGTGCGGTGATAGTGAAATAATTATATATAATTTTTATAAAATATGCGTGAATATAAGATGTAAAACGGTGTTTCTATATTTAAATAATATATTAATTATATATTATGTGTGCTATCTTCTTAATTAAATTTTTGGTGTGGTGTTTTTAACTGATTGGTCATTTTTGTACATCGGAAATTTCAAGTTCAACATTTTTTTAAATTATCCTTTTATAATATAATGTTTTAATTATGCTGTACAATTATGACTGAATTATTTGCGTGAATTTAAAAATTGGCTAAATTATAACTATGTCATGTTTGGTTTTTGAACGTATTATTTTTTAATAATACAGCTGATTATTTGGAAAAATATTGAGTGTATATGCATTAATTGTTTAGGGGAGAATATGCAAATATACTCTATAAATATAAAAGGGTTAATAATAGATTTAATTATTTATTTAGTGCTAATTAACATTGAACTAGAAAATAACAATTATTAATAGTGTTGGTTAATCGTGCCTAATTTGTCTATGAATTTTTGACCAATATTTAGGTTACATATTTTATATACATAGTTTATAAATTTAGAAAACCCTAATATAGAGTTGGTTAAACTACTTAGTTAGCGGCAATAGAAAGAGTAAAGTTTTAAAGATTTGTATTTGTTACTTTTATTTTCTCACTGACGAATAATTTTATAGAACACAAATCATGAATATTTTTGAATAATATCAACAGTCAGAGTTGTTTAAATGGATATAATTGTTTCCAATTCAATTTTAAGTTTAAAACTACCTTATTATCTTTAAATTAAGGTGCAAATTTAGTAAATTATAGACAATTTAAAAGTATTTGGTAGAACTCATTTGTTTGCTCAAATTAAAAAAGCTCATCAACCATTTAAATGTGTTAAATGCTGGAAAAAATTTGACCAACACTCAAAATTTCAATATGCAATATATTCAAGCCCATTTTACAAAAAAACAATCAAAGCTCTATTTGAAATTTTATGAAACATGTTCGTTGATATCTACTTAGTGAATTATTGAATGTAAATTTATACTTAACCAAGTTTAATATAATAATAAATATTGTTAGTGCATTATTTTATGTTTATCGTACGAGGCTAGTTACAAAAGTTCTAAAAGATCTAATCCTTACTATTTTTCTTATTCTGTTTTAATCTTCTCTACATAATCGCCATTGACTTCAATAGATTTCTTAAACCTTATAGATCCTTCAATAGATTTCTTAAGCTACTTCTCAAAACAGTCATCCAAATCTTGCTTTTTAAGCTTATCAAGTTCAACATTACCCGCCTCTATTATCTCCGCGTTACTGTTAAAGATATATCCTCTCTTAATTTTTGGAAAACAAAATGTTTGGAATAAATTGCTGGTCGCGTATTTCTTCGAAAAATCACTATAAAGTTACTCGTTATTTCTACCGTGTGAGCTGGCAAATCCTCTTTCTTTCGGTTTTTCAACATATTTTTGAAAACTTTTGGTAATCAGTCTTCGGTATACCATTTTGCAGGAACTGTCTGACCTCTTATTATACGTTCGGGCTTAAAAATATATTCCGAACAGACTATAAGATTCAAAGTGCACGTACTAAAGTTAGTCTCTATCACTTTACTTGTTCGAAATCTTCGAAAAGCTGCCGAAAGTGGGGCTCAAAACGTATCCTCAAAAATTTTTCTCACGATTCTCAACTAAGCTGCCAACCCTTTATAAAATGAGGTCTATTCTATTGTAGCTTCCTTTTGTCATCATAATTCGAAGTTGTATTTCGTAAGGATCTCCTATAATCGATCATATTTACTCTTCTATTTTTTTAACAGCATCGAGTGCTGGTTTCAACAGACAATCTCGGTTTGGATCCCGTGTGTCATTCCTTTCTGATCCACTTCTCTCACTAAGATCGTAAGAAGTATGAAAAGCTAGCTCAAGCTCAATAAAAATATTCGATATAAGGAAGAATCTCTTTTATACACCTTGCTGAAGCAAAACAGGAAAAATACCATCTCACCGAAAAGATTTTAAGGGTTTCAATGAGTTTATTAGCCATGGAAGAGCAGCTACAAATTTTGATTGGGTAAAGTACACTGACATCATTTCTTTTTGTTGTTAAGCTTTTCCGGATTGGTTTGCTACTGGTTAGGTTCCACACCATGGTTAGTCGTTTGGTTTCCTGATCGTACTTATAGAACCAAGATTCGTTACCAGTAACGAATTAACAAAAAATTGTTAAGACTGCCTATTTTTGAATTTATTAAGTAAAATGAGTCTATTTTTGGGTCTCATTTAAAATTTGTGGAACCCATCGACCAGCTTTCTTCGTGTATCCCAGATGATTATTTAATATTAGCGATACAGCCATAGCATTTAAGACCAATTTAAGAGCCATTTTGATTGACCTTCTCGGGACTCGACTTCTACAGAAAAATGTTCCGCCTGAAATCTTCGGAACCACTAGGAATAATCTGTAAAGATGTAATCGTTCCATATTCAATTTGGCATTAATTGAATATTTGTAGTGACTTTAGTTTACGTCGGAAATCGAAGAAAATCACATAGCTTACATTGATGGTTGAATTTCGTCTGATCTTCAGCTATTTTGCGTTTTCTCGTCTCCATTTAAACCGATCGAACTGAATTTTTAAAAGAATTCTCATAAAACTATTGGAAATGAGTTGGTATTTTTGGCTTTTAAGAAGTGATGTTTTGTTACTTCCCTCGTATGTGAAGGCATCTATCATAAAGATTTCTTATTATAAAGGGTTAATGGCCCTTAACAAAGAACTTATATAGATTTTAAAAAAACATCTGTTCGTTTAAATATGTATACGGAAGTATATTCAAAATTCTAACCAAAATCAGCTAATTATTAAATTAGTATATTCTTTGTTTCTACATTTTTTAACATTTTTGAAAATTGTATACCATTTGTAAGCCAATCTGTTTATTAAATAAATACCACAACGTTTATCTAAACTACGACGGCGATAAAAAGATAACATGTTTGTAAAGTTATCAATATGAAACCAGTAAAGTCAAGATAATCAAAGTAAAATCAACAGATTATGAAAATTAATAGCTAGATCCTCCTATACATACTCTAATAATTTCTAAATTAATATAAACATTGTAAATAACAAATTTTTAATTATTATGCCCAAAATGTGTAAAATATTAAAATTTAACACTTACATTACCTATTTATTTCAATAACTCTTTTACTACTTACATGTAATTTCTGTGTGAATGTGTTAATAAAACCGAATCAACATTGACCCGAAAAATTAGTTTAAAATTAAATACAAATATTTGAGTACTTCGTTTTTTTTATAATAAAATAAGGTATATAATCTGATTAACATTCAAATTAGGAAAATAATAATTAATTTACTAAGACTTGATGTAAATTTAGTTACAAACATGTTCGTCTACTATAAATTATACGTATAACATTCCAAAGGCATTTTCTTTGTGTATTGTTTATATAGTGTTGTATTACTAATCACATGGTTAAATTATTAATAATTTCTAATTAAATTTGAACTTTCACTAATTAATAAATTATGGGCCATCTAAGCAAAATCTTGTATGAACCGTTTGAATTCTACATACGGAAGTTGATCATAAAATTAAAATTATAATTAAATAAAACAGAAAATTAGGTAAACTCATCGAACCATATAATTAAGATGATTTTAAGATATTCTAAGTAATTGATCAATAGCACAAATTATTGTGTGAGATTAGGTACGCTAAATATCATAACCCAAATAAATTTTTTTATTTGGGTTATGATATTTAGCGTGTTTAATAAATTAAACGACACGAAATCGAAAGACCAAAATTTTGCTTTCGGCATGAATGAAAGATCTTTCCGCATCTAAATGTTACGTGAGATAAAAATTTTAAAAACCCAATCACAATCATGGCTTTCATCTAGCTAGGCATCAATACCACAGTTTCGTAAAGAAGACAATGTTTTGGGTTTGACGAAACTAGAAATGAATTGTGTACTATGTGCTGCTGAAATCAGACAAAACTCTAAATGGGCAAAGTTACCGACTACAACTTATTAATCTGACACGAACAAATAAAGGGTGATTTTTTAAGAGCTTGAGAACTTTTTTTAAAAAAAAAACGCATAAAATTTGCAAAATCTCATCGGTTCTTTATTTGAAACGTTAGATTGGTCCATGACATTTACTTTTTGAAGATAATTTCATTTAAATGTTGACCGCGGCTGCGTCTTAGGTGGTCCATTCGGAAAGTCCAATTTTGGGCAACTTTTTCGAGCATTTCGGCCGGAATAGCCCGAATTTCTTCGGAAATGTTGTCTTCCAAAACTGGAATAGTTGCTGGCTTATTTCTGTAGACTTTAGACTTGACGTAGCCCCACAAAAAATAGTCTAAAGGCGTCAAATCGCATGATCTTGGTGGCCAACTTACCGGGCCATTTCTTGAGATGAAACCAAACAGTGCATTTTTCGGGATGCATGGGCAGTTCTTGAACGGCTTCTGGTTGCTCTTCACTCCAAATGCGGCAATTTTGCTTATTTACGTAGCCATTCAACCAGAAATGAGCCTCATCGCTGAACAAAATTTGTCGATAAAAAAGCGGATTTTCTGCCAACTTTTCTAGGGCCCATTCACTGAAAATTCGACGTTGTGGCAGATCAAATGATGAAATGTCAAAGCATACTGAGCATCTTTCTCTTTAACACCTTGTCTGAAATCCCGCGTGATCTGTCAAATACTAATGCATGAAAATCCTAACCACAAAAAAATCACCCGTTATTATTGCAATACGAGAACGCTCTTTTCTATCGCACTCCCATAGACTTGGACACTAACAAATTGCTGAAATTTTGCATGACCTGGCAAGGCTACACTTGGCCAGTTTGAAAAAGTGCAAAATTGCTTGAATTAATTAGACGTCGTTATACCGTCGTGGTATGCATATATTGCCAAAGAGATAAACTATTTTTTTATGGCACAAGCTCCATTTATATATCATGTAATAGTTTAACATTACTATAAAGAATAGAATTTCCCAGCATTTAACTGCATTTTGGTAAAATGAGAACTCAAAATTTATTGAAACATATATATTTAAAAGTTTTTAGAAAAAAGAAAAAAAAATCAAATTTTCATGAAAAATTGCTCTATTGCTTTTCAAAATATTTGCCTTTAAAAGGTCTATACACTTTTGAATACGCTCAAACCATTAATCGAAACACTTTTGTCAGTCCGAAGATGATAATTCCAAAACATAGTTTTTGTACGCTTCACGCATGTCCACGCATTTTATCTTTGATTGTTGAAAACAGGAAGCAATCATTGGGAGTCGGGATTGTTAGGCGGATTACCAATCAATTCGATCGTTTGAGTGCTCAAATACTCGCTTATTTTATGTGATGTGTGTGAGCAATATTATCGTGATGCAAAATGATTCGTCAAATTTGGATTTGGTCTCTCGAATTTGTTGTAAACATCGGGCAGGTAGTAAATGGTCGTTTACCAAGTTGAATTGACTGTCTTTTGTTTTTCATGGTCAGTAGTCACATGACCGGTTTCCGTGACGAACCACGATACCATTTGCTGTTGGTTTTTCTTCGAATTGGAATTTCCAGCACTTGATTATCCGTTTCTTTCCGGTTGTCACGTTTAACGAAATACCTTCAACGAATTTTTCAATTCGAAACGAATCTTTTGTGCGTTTGTCAACAAATGTAGAATTCAGCGCATCTTTAAATTTTAATGTAGAGTTCAACGCGCATCTTCTACACCTTTAAATGTCCATGTAAGATCGTTTGTACACTGGTGTTACTAAAGGCTAGTCATGCCTCGGTTTCACCATAAGGCACATGATGATACTCTTAAATCTGTTTTCTCATAGCATCGAAGTTTTCTGACGCAACAGCTGTTTTTCGACGCTTCACGAGATCCGTCTTTGAGTGAACGTTGTTCGCATTTAAATACATTTTACTAATTATAAATATTAACCAACGATAGCGCTTCTTCGCCTTCTCGAAGCACTGTTAAGGAGTTAGCCCCTTTCGAAAATCGTAAAAAATAATCATCACACGAAAATTTTCACGCGATAATTCCATTTTTTGACTGAATTGAATTTGTGAACTGCGATGCAAACTGACCGATTACTTCTAAAAAGGGCATAATCTCTCCAGAAGTCATCGGTCATAAAAATGTTAGACTTTTTGACTGAAATCGAGATTTGCATCGGATGAACATACTATGCATTACATCGTACAGGGTTTCTGCCGGGAAGGTATACTACTTTGTTTTGTCGCCATTTTGGTAAACGTTAGTCTTGACAGTTCATATTTGGTAGTCGTGAATTAGACACGTGGCAAATTTATTATGGAAAAATATTCCACGATAAACCAACGTGTTAATCGTTGAAACATTTTATCAAAATCAATCATCGATTACTGTGACGATGAGGAAGTTACGTGAAATTTTTGGGAGAAATAACGTGCCAACAAAACGCATTTATCGTGTAGTGAATGATTTCGAAGAGAGAGGGTCTGTAGGTGATAGGTCTAAGCATGGGCCACAACGTAATACAAGATAGGCTGAAAACATTACTGCTGCTCAAAAAAGTGTTCAAAACAATGCATCAACCTCAATTCGACGTCGTGCTCAGGAGCTTGGTCTTCAAAAAACAAGTTTGGCCACAATTTTGCACAAGGATTTAAGATTCAGTTGACACAAGAGCTGCTTCCACATGACCATTTACGCCGCCGTACATATATGCCAATAGGATGTTACAGCTCGCCCATGACAACCCCGATTTTGATGAAAAAATCATAATGAATGACGAGACACATTTTCATTTGAATAGATACACTCCTGGACAAAATTAACGCATATTTTTTTTTGTAATAAAAATCCCGCTGGACAATTTCAGTGGAACTGGTATCAAATGATCCCAAATTTATTATTTTCTCAAAAGTGGCAAAAATGTGGCGTTATGGAATTATAGCGGCTATTTTTCGGCGGGGACTGGAGCGTTATCATGCATTAACACAAAACTGTCATAACATATGAAACCCACATATGGCAAAACGTGATCGCCAAGAATGTTCCGAGCATACTAGTCTGCATTGATCCTCAAACCAATCTCCGCCAGCTCCGTACGGCCCTCTCAACTGATGCCACCCCAAAACATTATTGAACCTCCACCAAAGCTTACAGTTTGCACCATGTTACACGGTGCGTAGCGTTCTCCAACTCTTCTGTATACAATATTACGACCATCTGGTTTCCATACTTGGATTCTGGACTCATCTGAAAAGAGAACAGTGGCCCATTGATCAGTTCCCCAATTTGCATGAGTATGAGCAAATTCTAAACGGCTGGATTTGTGGCGGGGAAGAAGCCGTAGAACTTTTACGGGCCGTTTTGGAGTTAGGTTCACTTCTTTTAATCTTCGTCTAACTGTTCTGACACTAATATTCACTTGACCCGCACTAAGTAACTCATTTTTGAGTTAAGTAGAAGTTTGCTTTCGATCTCGTAACGAATTCATTTTTACAAATCGATCGTCATGCTCGGTTGTGCACCTTTTACGTCCTTGTCTGGGCTTTCTTTTATACTCTAAGGTCTCACGATACCGCTTAAGTATTCGTGAAACCGAAGACTGATTAATTCCTAATTTTCGTGCGATTTGTACTTGTGTATAATCTTCCTGATACAATGTGACCACTTTAACCATCTCCAGCTCTTGAACGGGTGCCATATTACAATGGATTTTATATTAGGTGTTTGCTTTAGAACACATTTACAAGAACTAGTGGTACTGCATTTAAAAATAATTGAAATGCAATGGAACAAAAGCCGATCGTTGCGTTGGATTTCAAACACAATGCACTTTTGATTAAGCATTTTTGAAATATTTAATAGTATTAAAATTGACCAGCGGGATTTTTTTTTATTACAAAAAAAAATATGCGTTAATTTTGTCCGCGAGTGTATGTAAATAAACAGAATAGTCTGGTTCTGGGCAATAGAAAACTCTCAAATTATTCATCAGTCACCTTTACTTTCATTAAAAGTGACAGTCTGATGTGCAATTTGGTCAAGAGGAATCATTGGACCTTACTTCCTTGAAAATGAAAACGGTGTAACGGTTACTGTGAATGGGGAGCGATATCATGATATGATTGAAAACTTTTTAACACTACAACTACATGGGCTTGATTAACATGTGGTATCAACAAGACGGTGCCACATCGCATATAGCCAGGATTACAATGAAATTACTGCGAGACTTCTTTCCACAACAAGTTATTTCAAAAAATTGTGATGGTGATTGGCATGCACGGTCGCTTGATTTGACTGCTCCGGACTTCTTTTTGTAGGGATATCTGAAAAGCCAGGCTTATGCAAACAAACCAGAAACACTTGAGCAACTCAAACAAAATATTCGTGATGAAATGAATGAAATACCGCGTTAAATGTGAGAGAATGTAATGAAAAATGTGCACAAAGGGTTCGCATTTGTCAGGCTAACAGAGGCGGACATTTATCTGATATTGTATTCCATATATATAAGCTATATGCCAGTAAAAGTGGTTTTCGATACCTTAATCCGAGACTATGTTATCCTCTTATAACAAAGAAACGATATTTGTGGTCTTGTTCCATAAAACGTGTATTATCAATGAAAAATATAATGTATCTGAACATCAAGAATATACTTATCCAAACGTGAAACTAAATTTGGACGATCTGATGATGGTGACGAAAATATCGAGATGTTTCACTACAACATTATTCTGAAATAAACTATTGGTGAAATTCAAAACCGGGTTTCATCAGTTTGGAAAAGTCGATTCCAAGAGGTACACATTTTTGATAAACCCCTAGTCGGTATATGTCGTTCTCATTTAATAAATGGTGATTTACACGTAACTATAATAAACACATAAATATAAGGACACTGTACTCTTATCTATATCAGTAATATGATTAATTCACAGTGATATTTATTTGCCAGTTTAATTGATTCAAACGTAATCGCGATGTGTTACAAAACAAATTTCGATATAGTATTATAAATAAATTATTGTTCTGAGGTTCGTTAACTTTTTGTTGTTTTACAAAATCAATAATGTCAATCAAATGGGTTTGCTAATGTTTCATTAAATTTATCGATTTTTCATTTCGTAATATCATTAAGCAAGCAGCATCGCCTAATTTATATGTTTGAAGTAAAACTAACCAACACAAAAAATTGGGATACAAATTGGACACATTATTAAGAAGAAAAATACCAATTTATTTGACATAATGATGACCCAATAATAAATTACAAAAACTAATTACCCATATAACAATTAATTTTCCAAGAAAATGACAGTATTTTCATCACCTAATTAAAATTGTATAAAGTTGACGCTACAAAAATTGTATTAAAATGAAGCAAAGTAAATTATAAAATTGTTTAAATTATTTTTACGTTAATTTAAATAAATTGCGGTTGTTATAAATTAGATATTAGTATAATTACAAGCTGTAAGATATTAATTCATAATTACTTTTTTTTGATTTATTTGTCTTAATATGTATGTAATACATTTTTGAATAGTAATTAAACCGTAGTGAATTTGAATTACATACAAAACACAAAGCACATTATAAACTGTTTCGGTTTTATGAAACATTTGTTGATCTGTAAGTCAAAAATGGAAATCGATAAGTGAACTTAATTGCTACAGATATATAGTTAGTTAATTGAAATAGTATTTAATTAATTAAATGATAATAAAAAAAAAAAGATCAATAAATTTTTGCTACTAGCAATTAAATAATAGAATTTTATTTCTCTAAATAATTTATAAATGATAAATTAATTGATAAACTTGTGGGTGTGTTGCTTTCATGTGTAACCCAAAAGTTTAAGTATTAATCGAGAAAAATCGACTAAATTATAGTTTGTTAATTATCCGCACACACAAAGGATGAAGTAAGTGTATTTATTCTTTTGTGTGCTGAAAAGCAAACAGTCAAGTTGATATTTACAATTGCTCTGTCTGATTTTTGTCGCTTAAAAAAATTTGTTTAATTGAAGATAAGTAAATATATTGTGACCTTTATGGGCATTGGTTTAGTATTTGATTAGTCAGTTTTATTATAAATTTAATTAAAATAAAAGAAGTGAATAGTTTTGTTTTATTGCTTAGTGAAAATTGAATTGAATAAAGTGTTAGTCATTAAGAGTCTTAAAGAGAACATTGTTATGTATAGTACATTGACTTGAATAATTTACAATTTTACTGTGCTCTTGTGTTAAGTAAAGTTATTGTTTTTAAATCATTTATAATTTTTCAGACTAATAGTGTATTATAATTTTTATAAATTATCCTTTTTTATGTAGGTTGTATAATAATTTGATGTTTCTTAGCTCAATTACGTTAAGGTTAGATTTTTCAATCTGTATACATATTTTGTTGTTCTCCAAATGTTGAGTTAATTTATATAATTTTTTTGAAATATAACTAAAAAATTAATTTAAGTCTTACTTCGTTTGTTACGAGAGCAGAGTGAGAAGTTTGGTAAAACTGAAACGAGAAATAATAGTTGCGACCAAAATAAATTTATTTTTTAACGTATTCGCGAACACATCTATGACCTCCTGTTGGAGTGCAGATTTCATGGGACAACCCATCTTCCACGTCAGTACTATAGGGTGTCATGGAGCTATGCGATGTGCAGATGGTTCTTCGTAAATTGGACCTATAGCCGTACGTCCTCAAGTTGGCTGTAATGGCGTATGGTAAGGACGTAAATAAGCGAACCGCGAAAGAGTTGGAAGTGCCTCGAGCCCCGAAACAGATTGTAGAGGTAAAAACAAACAACGTATTTGAGTCGATACCCTTAGTCCAATTTTTCAATCCCTTCCGAATAATATGTTTTCTCCAACCCTTCAAAATAGGCGTTTGTGGCATCGATAATCTCTACATTAGAACCGAATCTCTTTCCTCCGAGCCATTTCAAAAATAGTCGCCGGAGGCTAAGTCTGGGGAAAATGGTGGATGTGGAAGCAATTCCTAGCGTAATTCATAGATTTTAGCCATGCAAACCACACCACACACGTATGCAGCCGTGTCATGATGAAAGAGATATTTTTCTTTGCCAAATTCGGTCGTTTTTCTTTCATAACGTCGTTGAAACTGTTCAATAAGTGGCAGTTATATTCGTCCTTGATTAAGGTAATCGATGTAGATTTTGATGCGCGTAGCCCAAAAAACTATGGGTATGACCTTGCCTTTTTCGACGCAGATTCCCAGTATTTTCTCCGGTGTAAAATAATGGATCCATGTTTCATCCACAGTTATGAAGCGATGCCAAAACTTCGTTTTATTTTGCTTGAACATCACCAAATCTACCTTTAAAGTTGCCACACGTGTGCACTTTTGGTTGATTGCCAGCAAATGCGGCATCCTACGCGCTTGTCCAAATGTTAGTATAATATATTGCGTACACGTTAATCTGAGATGCCTACTACTCTATATCTTAGTTATCTCGGGCACTTACAGTTGTGCTTGTGCAACCACCATAAAAATCAGTAAACCACTTGTGAATCATTTTAATCGATAATGAGGAGTTCTCATAATATGTATTTATCAAGCATTGTTTTGGTTTGCATTTATTTTGTATCCCTTAGTAGTGATTTTTTCACTTAAAAAATCATTTTTAATTAACACACGAAATTCGCTTTTTTCTATGTATGTTGGCAAAAAAACATGGGTTGTCTGCAACGACTGTCAAAACTGAACCAAATGACAGATCTGTCTGAAAATTTAAATTTGGTCAAGTGACCGATTGTTTTGACACACGACATCGAAAATTTGCGATTGTGGCGCCTCTGTTGGAATCTTAGAAGACACCTATCACTTCGCCTTCTAAAAAAAATACTTTCGACAGTCACTTTTAAACACCGATGCCTAAACAAAATTTTTTGTGTGTACAATGAAAAGTTATGATAAAACACTATTTTTAAGCTGTATGTAGCATTAAAAACCAAAAATCTTAGGTTTATATTGTGGTTTGCTTTATCACTTAGATAAATCGTTTAAGCCAAATTTGACAACTTTGTCTGTTACATAGGCATGATGCAAAATAACTTTCAACTTAATTTGTTAGTTTGAATTTATAAACTAATTGCTCGTGATGTATCATATTTGAATAGCAGTGGTAAGTAAAATAGACACCCTGAGAATTCGTTTGATCGAATGAATTTCAATCTAAGTTCATACTAGTTTATAAAGTTTATCAAAAAACACTTATATAAATTATATTGCTTGATTTCAGTTAGTATATTCATCTCACCCTTTATGTATAGTTACTACTATTCCAGTTCTTTTCACTAATCAGTAGATTAATTTAGCGTTAAATAAAATTCGTAATTCGTGTGAAATGAGAATCTAATATAAGGTGTCTCTAGTACAACTAAGCAATCGTTCAATAAGTTAGGCGAAATTCGAAAAAAGAGCTTTTACCAAAATGGGCCACACTAACTAACAAATACATTAGATGTTTCGGTAGGCGATTTTTCAAAATTGAACTTTCAGACTCAGTTTTAAAAATGAGAACAAATGTCCACACTCTAATATACTGCTCAACTTTCTGTTAGCTACACAATTAGAAATCATCATACTAAAATTTAATATTTAATTATGCCGAAATTGAACCATTTGAGAAAAATTTCCTTCAGAATGAGTACATCCCATGTGCTTATATTTAAAAGGGGTAATCCATTATGCACAGAATATGGAACCCACTAAAAATCTCGTCATGAGTAGACATTAGTTCATCTCGGAACTATTTTATGTATTGCATCAAGATGGTTTCTCGTGGTTTGTTTATAATCTATTATCGTAGACATCCATTTCCAATTTTTTAATTAGTAGGGCCATTTCTATGTACTATATCCCAGTACGTTTTTGTTTCGATTATAGCATTTACGATATTTTCGGGAGTAAGAATACTGACTTATTTCTGCCATTTTCCCACCTCTTACATGTAAAAAATTATATTTATGGAATACCCATGACCCGTAAGAAATTTTGTCAAAAAATAACTGGCTTCCTTATGTTTTCTCTCTGTCGACGCAGTGAGGTTACTCGATAAGTTCACGGAAATTATTTTTCCATCTTGGTTCGTATTTTCCATCTATCCCGGCATCTTATGCTCAGTATTATCTTGCGGTTTTTTTGCTTCTACAACGCCGAGGCCATTTTTGGTGTTGTAGATTCGTTTTCTTTTTTTCGCCATTCGTCAATTAGGATCACTCCGGCAATGACTAGAACAGTAGACTGAAATATCGTTATGTAGCTACTACAAATCATTAGCATCCTCGAAGTTATACAGTGGCTATTTTTCCTGTACTTCTCAATCCTAAGTGTGTCCGCCCATATTGTGCATGTGTTTAACTGCCAAGTTACACTTTATTTTATTGTTTTGCACCTGGAACAGCACATCGGTCGCTGTCTGTCTCCTAGTAAGCAGGACAAGCTTTGTTTTTTCCGCAGTTAATGTAAAACCTTAATCATTTAGCCAAGAGGTAACTGGTTTTCATTATGTAGTTTAGTTTTCTTTAGGCATCGCTTGCATATCATACCTAAAATCAACATCCGGTATTTCAATACGCAATATACCATCATTAAACGCATTAACTGTTCAGGGTCGAGAATAGATCCTTGGGGTGGCACCTCCTTTTATTTTTTGATAGAATATTCCTGTCGTTGTATCGAACATGAGCCTTCCACCTTGAAGGTAACTATGTATTACCCGCACAAGATAGGTTGAAAAATGAAAAACAGAGCTAAAAGCATTTTGAAAATCCAGTGTGGTAACACTGTTTTACGGTAGATATATACCTGGTTGTGCTCGAAAGAATGCTTGCACCACTTATTCAACCACACATATGGTAGGATCTTCTGTCTTTTAAATTGCCGCTGCATAAGCCTATAGGCTATTAGGGAATTATTAGCACAGTTTTGCTTATCTATAAGGACAAGCCGTTGGTTTTTCCATGTAGTGCAAAAAATACCATCAACAAAACACCGGTTGTACATGTTTATTACAGGGTGGGATCTAGTTACGATGTGAATTCCATCTAGGCCAGGAGCCTTTCTACTGTGAGTAAACAGTGTGTTGTATCTCTTCAACCGTAAACATTGGGATTTCTTTCGTTTTATCGGGACAAGAGGACCGTCCACCAGTAACGTGGTTTGGATCTACCACATTTTCTCGGCATCTTTTACAACACTGGGTTTCTGTGACCCAAGCTTAGTCATCACTATTTTATAACCTAAATTATATGGTTCTGTCTCTACATCTTGCTTTAGAGTTTCCAATTTAGGTTAGGTTAGGTTGTTGTGGCTGCTATCGTACACTTAGACCGGTGATTGGTCCGTTGTGATATCACTCTTATGTACGGCTATAGGTCCGAGTTTTTTCGTACTACCATCTGCGCATTGCATAGCTCTATGTCAGCCTATACTAGTGACATAGAAGATGGGTCGGGCCATAGATTCTAAACACGACAACCTTATTCCAGAAAAAAATTCAAGAAGCAAACAAGTGAAAACCTTATTTGCTTCTTGAATTTTTTTCTGGACATCGAAGCATTGCATGCTACCTTTATTAGTTTTTTCCGAGGATCCGGTTTCTCACTATTGCTTTTTCGGCTTCAATAAACTTTATGTTTATGCATACACTCCAATCAGTTATATCTTGCGCTATCCTATCATGATGCGAAATTTATATCATGAATCGTTTCTACATAGCCTGGCCTTCTAAAAGTTGATACGCTACCTTCGTTGATCACCGAAAGCTCTTAAATATCTTGAATATTTAAGAGCTTTCGGTGATCAAGAGTAGTATTCAATTTTATTGTACTGTATTTGGTTGAAGTTCAGTGACCAAACGAGTATATAATTTAATAAAAATCTACTTTTTCAACTTCAAAATAGATATTAACACTTTGAAGTATGTATTGATTTAATTTGAAAACGAAAGTTAATCATGTCATCTTTTGAAAATGTGTATAATAAATGTGCCCTATAAATAGTATGAATGTTTCTTATGTTTGGGTGCTTGTTACATTATTAATTTCAAAAATCAATTTTTGTCGGTATGGTATTGATCAAACAAAATATAAATTAAGTTTTTAGTTGGTTTCTTTTTGTATATACAAATTGTTGTTTTCAATAAAAAACAACGAGCGCGTATAGAAGTTGATTGAAATAGGAATTTTTCCACCAAGCACTGTGTAAAAAAGAAAATTGAAGCGAATAAATATTATAAACAATCGTAATTTTCCTGAATGATGATTTGTGTTTTATTTTTTTAAACGTGTTCATTGTTTTTATATTTGCAAGATAATTAAATACAAAAATTTAATAAAGTTTTTATAAAACTAAAAAGTAGGAAGACAAAATTATGACACCTGGAATAAAAAAATTTTTATTTTGTTTTCGTCGCGAATTGAGTGATATAAAAACGGTGGAAAAGTCCAGTAAAAAAAAGAAAGGCAAATTAAAAAATTCGCCACTACCGAATAATTTTGATAGTAGCAGCAGCAACATTAATAATAATGATAATGAAAATTTGGATAATTTTAATAACAACAACCAGAAAAATTGTAATACAATATTTTTGATACCTCATGATAATGTTAATAAATTATCTGACAAACTTCAAAATAATAATAATAGTAATTTAACGGAATTTAACGTCGTTGACGACAACTCGGCACAACAATGTGAAAATCAAGCGTGCGAAGTTGAACAAAATACGTTTAACAAATACAATACGTACAATAAAAGAAAATGTTTTAATAAATTTAAAAAGGCAAATGACATGGTAATTAACTATGAAGATAAAGCTACAAATGGTGGGTAATTAAAAATAATTAAATTGTAGTAATTTAGAAAATTTCAGTCTCCCCGAAAAAAAATTTATTTACCAAACAAAATTTCACTTTTTTTTTTTATTTTCTGCTGAGTTGTTTATAAACTTCTCGCTTGATAATCAATATATTATATGTAATGTGTATAACTAATCAGTTTTTATGTTGTTGTGTTTTTTTTTTATTAGGACGGGTCCATTCAGCTTTAGTATCAAAAGTGAATGTTGGTTCACGATCGGTGACAGTGGAATGGTTTGAGCGGGGTGAAACCAAAGGAAAAGAAATCGAGCTTGATGCCATTCTACAGTTAAATTCAAACATTTTTCAAGAAAATGTGGCACCAGAACCAAAAAAACAAGCGACAACAAATTCTAATTTGTCGAGAGTAAGTAAAATTATCATTTTTTTTGTTTGTAATTTCAAATATATTATTTTAGATATAAGTGTGTCCTGGGGAAATTGTGTAACATACAAACACTGGATTTGTATTATTTATTATAGGTCAAAGTCTATAAATGAATCGATTTGTCGAAATCTCTAGAATTTTATTTAAAATCAATATTGTTGAAGGCTGCCAATTTTAATGCAGTTCTTAAATAATATGTCGCCAATTGTAGCTTAATTGCTTAGAAAATTTCTCTTCAAGCCGCGGTTTTGAGTAGGACTTATTCCGTCCACCACAAAAAAAAATATGACATTAAAAGCGATTGTGTGTAAAAAACATTTGTTGGACTGTCACCAAAGGTATAATAGTTCGTAAGGTTTCAGTTGAGACACGCTTAAGGCCATTTACGGCCTTTAAGCCATAGGTTTTTTACATACATCAACAAAATTTTAATAGAAATCTCAGTTCATTAAATTAATTGGCTAAAATTAAATATAAAGAAATATTAATTGTAAGGAATCGTTCAGCCACTACGTTTTTCCATTATCCTGGCAATAGGTGGATCATACGTCGATAGAACGACACATATTAATCGGGTGGTAGTAAAATTCTGTCATAGTGTCGGTTAGTTGAAGAAGTTATAATTCACTAAATCTCGATAATCTCTCCAAATATAGACCATCGCTATGAATAGCGCATCTATTTGTCATATCCCGTCTAGATAAGTAAAACTGTAACAATAAATATACAATTGTGTCTGCAATAATCATTTAAAGCGCGTTGTGTGGGTTTTCTTGGCTTCAAGTCGTACAACTTTGGAATCATGCCATTTGTTTGCAGATTCTACAATTGCATATTGTGTTTGGTTTTCGACTCTTGATAAAGTAAAGCTTTCAAATTATCATCTTAATGTTTTGGTTGTTCCATATATTATTTGTCCTTATTTGTCACACATAGATGTGTTACCATAATCCTTGAATATGATCAACCAAGTATCAAATAGATATCTTACAGAGGTTTATCATATTTTCAAAAATATTGGCCCCAACCCTGCCTACTCCTTTACAGAGAGAAGATTAAATAGGGTTTAAAGATATTTATCACAGAAACGATAAGCCAGAGTAGTAATCGCCTGATAGTCATTATCTAACTAGGTACTTTGATATATCAATCACTTTCGCTAATCAAAGCAATATATTCATGCTATAATAACTATTGTTTCACTATAAACGGGAGTATTTTAGTTATCTATCATCTACGGGATCATATTATGCTTTATTTTAATGTGTTCCTATTCCTCATTCCTTCAACATCTAAAGCAAAGAGGATTATATTTGTGTTTAGAATTGAACATTGATATATAGGTTGACAAGGCCATCCATAATGGTGATCATAGGTATGCTACCATAATCATAGAATATGCTCGATCGAGTTTTAAATATGTATCTCGCGAGGTTTTAACATATTTTAAAAATTACTGGCCAACCCTGTCTCTCCTTAACAAAAAAGCTTTATTAGGGTACATCGCTGTTGATGTTTATCAATGAAACGACTAGGTAATTATCTAACTACTTACATATATAAGTCAGTTTGGTTAGATTTATACTTATTTTAGTATGTTAGTGGTGGTTAGGTTAGGGTAATACAGTGAGTATTTTAATTATGTTTTATCTACGGGTCATATCATCTGAAATCGTCTAACGCAAGGGAATATATAAAACGAATTATTCAGAACTGAACAGTATAATGTTACTTCGAATCCAATTCAGTTACAGCATAAATCAGCCGTTTTGATTGTTTTATAACTTGTGATTTTTGATCTATCAATAAACACAGTACAGTTTAATTCACTTAAAACCACTACGAATGGACCAGTTAAAGTTGCTTGTAAAAGCCAAATGTTATATCCGGATAATTAAAACTTTTACATGTATTATTCTTATACTCCACATTTATGCACCAGTCATGCTTGATTATCACATTTTTGGACACGAGAACTACTTATCGGATATAATCGCATCAAACGTATGTCCGAAAAAGTTGTCTGTAATGGTTGGTGCTATAAATCCCCCCGCATCCTTTTCTGCTTCAAATACATCTTCATCACTGCTGAATTCGCCGAATCTTTGTTAACAATTTAATCATCAGTTTGAAGCTCAACTGTTATGAGATCGTCTTAATAGGTGCAAGTCTTTGTAGTGCATCTAGATTTTGGACTAGTTGAGCTATCGGTAAGACATCACCGTTCAAATTATTGGCATTAATGTGCTCGACGAGAAATCATCTGAATCGAATTCACATTGCTAGTAGTATCAAATATCCTAAGCTCTGCTTACCATTACAATCACATCCAAAAAGTTTAGTTTCAATGAAACCCCACTTCTTTCATCAACCATCTCCATCACCAGTTTTTTCGGTAATGGTGCTTGTGGTTTTTTATTATTCCTCGATCAATTGGTTGAAAGAGCGACGTTGTGATAGTTGGTAAAAATCCTTCTCGTATTGCTTGGTTTGTTTTGATAGCTCTCCATTCCATATTCGTAGCTGCTTATAAAACAAAGCAGAAGTCAAGCCAAGATTGAGTATTAAGCCTAGCTTACATTCAATTACTTTTGCAGAAGCAGACAATTAAAACGGAATAGACTAATTCAAAGCCTTGTGTGTAACTGTAGGACAACAATAAAATTAAAAAATATTTTTTCTTTTCGTTTTGTCTCTTAAGGCTAGTACTCACATTTCGCGTGAAATTTCCATACAATTTGACCAAAGTGAACTCAGAAATGAAAAATTTCATGTTCTGTTGTCACTAAGTTACAATTCTGTTCATTAGCACAAAAACTATAGTTATCTCAATGAACCAAACGATGTCGCGCATAAACTCTTCAAATTTGTTTCACGCAAAAATAATGATGTGAACCATTTTTTTCACGTGAAAATTGAACATTTGAACTGTTTGAACATTTGAATTCTCCAAAAAAAAATTCATTTCTATTTCACGTGAAAATAAATAAATTTTTAGAGACCGCGGTAAAACTTCATTTCACTTTAATTGCGCCTACTCGTTTCATTTGGCGGCTTCTGCGAAAATCGTGGAATATAAACCAGGCATTAGCCACTTACCAGGATTCAATTTCCCAGGTTATTGATCGTATTAAGCGCAATATTTTCGTAAATTTTAAACGCTTTAAATATATTTTGTCAGTTTTTTTAAGTTAAAATAATGATAATGATGTCGTTAATGATCGTATAATAGCAAATGATCGTATTAGGCGCAATACGTAATCGTATTAAGCGCAATTTTGTGATATGCAAAAGTAAGGCAACAAATTTTAGAAAAAATACATTTCTTTATTTTATACAGAATTCATTATTAATTCAAAGTTTTAATAAACAAATATCACAAAAAATATTACTAATTTAAAAGTTATTTAAAAAAAAAATGTTAAATGTCATATTTCAACAGTTGCAAAACTATAAGGGAACATTAATTTCATTTCATTTTATAACGCAACGATAATAGTCAATGGCATATCCTTCTCTTTTTATAATTTTAGCATATCTGTTAAACATAGAACAAATAAGATAATCAATATTTCTTGAGGAGCTTCATTCCAAGCCGTTTAAAGATTGCTCCTCAACTGGTCTGATTTTTGGACTGACCTAGGGTTGTAACTTTGTTATCTACAATCCTTCAGAAGTCCTCGTTTGGATTATTATCGGAGCTTTGCAGTTGCCATTCAATTACTTCAATTTTTTTTAACTTTAAACCATTTATTAACAAACTTCGAGGAGTGTTTCGGGTCATTATCTTGTTGGAATCTCCACCGAAGAGACATTTTATCTTCCGCAAATGGTAACATCTCTTCTGATAATATTTTTTTATAGATAAACCCATCCATAACAGGATAGACCCAACACCGCAAATCATGACTCCTTTTTCACCACCATGCTTTCCTATTGTATACTTTCTGTTTATCCTCGTACTTTCTGGTCTGCGCACTCACTTCTATCCATCCCAGGCCAAAAGACGGGTAATAAAAAAAATCAAACCAATAATTTTACAAGGAATTTTTAAGTAATGCATTTTTCTAAAATTTGTTCCCTTAGTTTTGCATGAGCAAAAAAAATTTACATGTAAAGTATAAGAATTTCGAACAGGACTTAGAAATTTCGTTACTATAACCGGATAGTCGTTACATCAGACGACGTTTTAAGTGAATCAGACTGTATTTATACTGTAAATCCAGTACCCCAGGACAATAACCTTTCCTCCTATCATCATGTTGCTGATTATAATATATTGTTAATCCAATTAAACTGCACTTGCTTATTTATATCTTGATTTACTTTCATCTCAACAATGACACAGAAAAGTACAATCAATGGGTTGTACAATAATTCATCAAATTTATTATACAAATTTCTACAGTGTAGCAGCACACATAAACATTTTTATTTCATACTATTTTGTTTAATTTGCAATCAAATCTAGACCAAATTTTTATAGTAGATTTTTTTTTGCAGAAAATCTCTAAGTGAATGGTTTTAATACAAAAAAAAAATATTTGATTAATGATGTTAAATTTTTATTTTAGTTTTTTTTATTATTAATTTTAGTTTATTGATTTTTAATTTCATAAAATATATATTTTCATTGGAAAATGAGGTATTTTCACTACAGGTTTTTACACTCTTCTGTGTAATAGAAATAATATAATACGTTTTTTTTTCACAGTGGTTTGATTATATTAATCCGCGTTGTTTTACGAACAACCTAACCGAAATAATTTTGTTGCCTAGTAGCAGCGTATTAGGCTTGGATGAATTTACAATGAAACACTATTCTAAGGTTTTTTAATATATAATATTTTCTGCTAGCACACTAGTACTTACGGAAAATATTATTCGTCATAGTAACGATCCAAATATATCTATGAATTTGTTGTGTATTGCCTGATATACTCGTACAAGTAAATAATTTTAATGATGGTTGGTTAAGACCGACCGTCTCTATTTAGTATATTCTTTCCTATAATTGATTTTAGTTTTGTGATTATACATTTTAAAAAGTCTACATTATTCATGTTTTCAATATTTGTTCTCTTAAACGAGGTAATGTAAATTAACAAAAGATAATAATTAAATAAGATTACAGTTTTATACATTTCAGCTCTATTATTATTAAGTGACTAATTATTTTATATTATAAATAAGTGACGTTTTCAGTTTATATCAAAAAAATAAAAAATATAAACTATTTCATATGAATTACAAAAAAAAAATAGTTAATCATTTGAATTTAATAAAATAGGAGTCGTCACACTCGTCTGTAATTGAGGATGATGCCTTTATCGATGATGATGAAAATGGAATATCCCAGGAGATGGTTGGAAGCACAATATCAGCCGGAACTATGTCGGTTCGATCGACTACAATGACATCTTCTAGATCGGTACTGGAAGATTTGGCTTTAATATATTTATAGTTTGGTTTTTTTCAAGTTTAATCATTTTATTATTGTTTGTTTATTTAATTATGATTTATTAATGTCTCGAATTTTGATGTTGAATGATTGATGATAAATGTGTAGCTTTTGATATATTTTATTTTCACATAATAAATTTGTTTATAAAGAGCACTTTTCTAATTTTATTTTTATGTTGTTGTTTTTTTGGTTTTAAGTTACTTTAAAATACATACATATATTTCACAAAATAGTTAGTGTGCTTAATATGTTGACTGCTTAGTTAATATTTAAACTATTCATTAACGATTACGAAATTGGCACTTGGCCCCATTGTTTGGCTGATGGTTTTAAAAATTGTGTTAATCACAATATACTTCATTTCATTACACGACCAAGCTCACGTTTATGTTATACATATATCGTTTTGTGAAATATGATTTTGTTTTAATTAGCTTGATCAGTTATTTTTTTCCAGAAAACTTTAATATATTGTTATGGCTTTGTTCTTATGTTCACAATTCTCATTTATATATGGTTTGATATCATTTTCAGATGTAAATACACGTTTGGAATATTTTAAAAGTTTATTAGCTTGTTTGTTTACATATTTTATATTACATAAAGGGTTATCATATAAATGTATATGATTGTTATTGTTATGAACTAGTTAATATATAGTTTTAATTTAACACTGATTATGCTTTTCTTGTACATATTTCAGAATGCTACGCAAGCAGCGATCAAAGTTAGCCGACTACAAAATAATAGCACGTCAAATATCACTACAAATGGTGAGTATGGTTTAAGTTATCTAAATATATGTCTGTTGTAATTATACACTGTCGGTCTAGTGTTGTGGTTGGTAATACAAAATGTGCATCGTTCCTTTATTCGAATATAATGTAATTGCACAAATTTAGATAATATGTGGCTCTGAATTACTGATTCTAGAAGATGTGAAATTCAACCTGATTACGGTCGGTGGTGTGAATGAACACTTGTATTATCTCCTGTTAGCTTTCAGAATTCTAACGCCGATACTATATATCGGTACTATATGCGGATCTGGATCTATGCAATATGCAGATGGTGATAAATACGACCCATAACCGAATCGATTCTACCTATAGTTTGTTCAAAATTCACAGGTGTGTGCCTAACAATAAATCGTATTTCGCTATCGATATCCGATGTTTAATTATCTATAAGGTGTATGCATTTAAAACTGGAACACTGGAAACCGCTCTGCTTAGATTTTCTGCTTCAATCGGATCAATTGTTGACGATAGAGTTGGGCATTGAAAGTTTGGCCGCTTGGTAACATCTCATAGTGGATCACACCTAGCTGGTTCCACCAAATGCACAGCATGACCTTACCCTCGTCTTTTGTGACACACGCTTTTTTACGGCAGTGACAGTACGATGCAAAAACGACTTTTTTTTTTGTGGCGCTCGAGCAGTATTTCGCACACGCAAAAACGTCTTTAATCGTCTTGGCTTCAACTCGTATGACCCAATTTTTCATCTATTGGATGAATTCCAAGGCTTTCAAACGTCTAGAAATTGTTACTTGACCAACTTCCAATTATTCTAAAAGTTCTTCTTTCGTTTGACATGAACCTTGATCGAGTAATGTCTCCAATTCTTCATCCTCAAAATGTTTCGGCTTACCAGGACGGTCTTTGTTCTTGATGTTAAAATCACAACTTTTCAAGCGACTAAACCACTCAAAACACTGTGTTTTTGCAAGAGCATGCTCACCATACAAATCGAGCAAACGCTGACTTTCAGCTGCAGTTTTGTTTGCGAAAATGTGACTCAACAAAACTTCCCGAAAATTTTGTTTTTTCGCAAATTTGATAAATTTTCCATCGTTCAAATCGGTTGAATGTGCACAAGCAAAACAAAAACTTTGACAGGTATTCAAAACGATGTACTATAACGCATAAACAAGTAATGACATCTAGTATCAAATTCCGGTTTTAATGCATACACCCTATAATAATTATTGTATAATTAAGGAATAAAATTAAAACCACATACAATTATTTAGTTGGTTTATTATGTTTTCTTTGTAGTCGTTATTCTAGAAAATATACTTTCTAAGAAGGGATTTTTCACCATCGATCGATCGTTTAGGCGGTGCGATCGGTGGTGTGAATGAACACATCCGGATCCAGGGATTGAGTTTCGAATCCATGGACCGTCCCATTGTCCATGTCAGTACTATAGGCTGACATGAAGCTATGCAATGCGCAGATAGGTCTTCGTAAATCAGACCTATAGCCGTACATATATTGTAGTATCACAACGACCCATCGCTGGTCTAGGTGCGGAGTCAAATTGCATTATCCTTTATGTAAGATGATAATATTCAAATTTATATACATTTCTTAATTACAATAATAGTGATTATGTCATAAACAATAAACTCTTTGTTACTCTACGTTTATCTTAAACATTCTAAGGTGTATAACTGATTGATGATTTTTTTTAAATATAAATGTTCAATCTAGTTGATTATACAAAAAGCTAATTCTAACATGTATACACGATACCCCAGTATATATAAAAGGAGAAAACAACTCGTAATTAAAACGAAAGAAAACTGGAAAACCATGAAAATTTATAGTATACATACGAGTATCAAACATTGTATATAAGGAAAATGGTTTTGCATGTAATGGAATACATTTTTTAAACATACATAATTAGTTTAATTTTATTAGGAGGTATAAGTTTGTATATTATGTGTAATTTATATGTATTCCCAAGAACATTATATGTGGTGGATTTTTGTATCCACGGTCACACTGAATTGGAAACACAAACAAAACACTATTCTTATGTGGTTCTTTAAGTTTAAAATCTAAAATTTCTTAGTCCATGTTTTTAATTCAATGTTAAAGTTTGTGCATATAATTTCATTTTAATTGTTTTCTTATGTTACAATCGTGAACCATATTTTTATGGGTAAATACTTAGTTTGTATGTGAAATTATAGCCATGACCATTGCGTGAAGTTTTATTGATATTTTGTTGTGACGTTTGTGTCAAAATTTTCTTGTGAATGATTCATTATATATAAATAATTTTAAAATTGTTCTTTTGCAGGAGGAAATCGTACAGTGCGATCCATTGTCCAGCCACAGGCTCCAACTATTAATACAAATACACACAACGGTCAAAGTAGTGATATAGAAAATATTCCTGCTTCGGCTGTGCCTCGAAAAGTTCTTCAAAACTCCAGGATGACTACTACAGGAAATCTTACAGCTACACAAAATACTAATGCACCTGCGGCAGGAGCCGGAGGCGCACGAAGATCGTATGTCGTCAAAGAGGTGGAAAGACTAAAGGAAAATCGGGAAAAACGTCGAGCACGGCAAGCTGAACTAAAGGAAGAAAAAACTGCTTTAATGAATATGGATCCGGGTAATCCGAATTGGGAACTAGCGGCTATGATTCGGTCAGTATTTATATTTTATGTTTTAGAATTAATAAAATTACTAAATTGTCCATGATAAAATTGCAGCGAGTATCAAAGTACCGTTGAATTTCGACCAATTATCGATGGTCAACCAATTGAAGATCATCAAATTACAGTGTGCGTTCGTAAACGGCCGTTAAGTCGAAAAGAAAATAATCGTAAAGAAATCGATGTGATATCAGTGCCTAGCAAGGATCAACTTATTGTGCATGAACCGAAAAATAAAGTTGATTTGACAAAATTTTTGGAAAATCACAAATTTCGATTCGATTACGCATTCGACGATGGTTGTAATAATGAATTAGTTTATAGGTAAGAAAATAGAAGTTTCACAGTACCTTGGATGATATATCAATTAATAAATTAACTGTTTTGTTTTGTAGGTATACGGCCAAACCATTGGTCCAAACTATTTTTGATGGTGGAATGGCGACCTGTTTTGCATATGGTCAAACTGGTTCGGGCAAAACGCATACGATGGGCGGTGAATTTAATGGTAAAATTCAGGACTGCAAAGGTGGAATATATGCGATGGCGGCTAAAGATGTTTTTGGATATTTGAATAGTGCAAAATATAATCGACTAAATTTAGTTGTGTCTGCAAGTTTTTTCGAAATTTATAGTGGAAAGGTGAATATTTTGTAGTGTGCACAATTTTATAAACAACAGCTGTTAAAATATATATATTTACTATATGTTACAGGTTTTCGATTTATTAGCAGATAAACAAAAATTACGAGTGCTGGAAGATGGCAAACAACAAGTTCAAGTTGTGGGTCTAACCGAAATTGTAGTCGACAGCGTTGAAGAGGTATTAAAATTAATTCAACGTGGTAATAGTACACGCACATCTGGCCAAACATCAGCAAATGCCAATTCATCGCGATCGCATGCTGTTTTTCAAATTGTTTTACGACCCGCCGGTTCATCCAAAATCCATGGTAAATTCTCATTTATTGATTTAGCGGGTAATGAAAGGGGTGCCGATACATCGTCGGCCGATCGACAAACACGCATGGAGGGTGCCGAAATCAATAAATCTCTATTAGCGTTAAAAGAATGTATTCGTGCGTTAGGTAAACAAAATGCACATTTACCATTTCGGGTTAGTAAATTGACACAAGTATTGCGCGATTCGTTTATTGGCGAAAAGAGTAAGACGTGCATGATTGCCATGATTTCGCCGGGATTAAGTTCGTGCGAACACACATTGAATACATTGCGTTATGCTAATCGTGTTAAAGAATTGGTTGTGACCGATAATGATCCACGAACGGACGATGAACAAATGGAGAGTGATGATCAAAAGAATGGTTCGGGTGAAAATGGCCTTGCACAGTTGCGATCGTTAAGTGTAAGTAGTTTAAATGATTACATTATAAATGGATTAATTTATGTTATATTGTGTGTATGTGTATGTATGTTTAGGAGCATGATATGTCAGTCGAGCTGTATAATCAACATGCTGCAATCTCAGATTTACAACAAGCGGAAGAAATATGCGTAGAACAACATAAACAATTTAATGACTTTTTATCTCAATTTTTACCAGAATCACATAAGCTTTTTAGTCTAGCCAATTATGTTGATTACGACCAAGATGGTACGTGTAATTAGATATTTCTTAGTTCTTAGATATAATTTTAATTTTTGTTTTTATCACAGCTTACTGCAGGCGGGGTGAAGAAATGTTTACACAAATGGCCGATTTAGCAACACAATGCAAAGATCTTATATCGGAATTTAGATCAAAATTGGCACGAGAAGAGATGTTATCACACAAAATCAATCCCGGAAAACGTTAATAACTGTTTCTTTTTTAATTTATATTTATTTAGTTTTTTGTTTTGTTTTCCTTTTTTTTTAAGAAAAGAAATCTTAAACATACGCAACTTATTTTTATTATTTTGTTTATTTACTCTCTCCTATATAATCTTTTACAATGATAAATAATAATAATAAAAATGCTTTAGTTTATAATTAATAAATAAAAAAAAACATAATTAATTATACATATTAATAAAACCAATAAAATATTCGATCGTTGGAAAATTTCGGGGCTATTATTTTAGGCTAATGCGACTCCTGGGTTTGTTTTGTTAAATATAATTGAATGAATAGAGTAATTTTATAGTTTTGTTGTTAAGCCGAACGCACTTTAATAATATCACTTAAAATTTTTCATCGATTGTAATTTATAAAAAAGAATGTGTGTGTGTGTAAATATATACTACTACTATGTTAGATAGCATCATTAAAATGAAGAACAAAGTATTTTTGTAGAATCTTACCAATTGTTATTTTAGCCGCGAATCTTGAAAACCCCCCCGATGACAAAATACTATGTTTTTCCGTGCTCTCCGTACTAAATTCAAACGTCCTGTTTATTTATTCGATTTTGGATCTGAATTTTTCATATAAAATAAAATAAATTACCAACTAATTTTATATTTAATAAATAAAAAATATATATTTTTTTTATTTTATTAATTAATGTTTAACTTATTGTTTTTTTTTTCTTTTTGTTTTTCCTAATTTTTATATTTTTATACAAATCTCTAATATTTCATAATCAATAAATAATATCCAATATTCTAAAAATATAGTATATGAATTATATAAATTTAAATTGTGATAGGATTTATAAATTTAATAATTAATAACAATTTGCAATCGTAGAAGGACAATTAAAATTACATATTAACAAAAAAACAGATTTAAAACGTGTGTGTGTGTGTGCAACATATACGAGTGTGAGGAAAAATCAAAATTATTATTTTAATTAAGCCAATAATTTTCTCGTTTGTACATGGGCGAATACGTTTTTTTTATAACTAAAAAATATTTTTTTTATATAAATTCCTCCCGATGATGTACTAGCTTAGATTTTTAGTTAGTAATTTGGCCTAAACAAAAAAAACCCTGACTTAAATTAAATTATAAAAACATATGCTTCACATATAATTATATAAATACATAAATAGATCTCTAAAACTAATTATTTCACATAAAAAATTAAAAACTAAAAAATTGCATTAAAAATAAAATTATATTTAAACACGAATCAAATGAGAAAAAACATTCCTTTAATTAAAATGAACTGAATACAATTAAAGAGAGATACAAATTTTTTATTTTATCATTATTAATTATTGTTAAAAATTATAAAAACTTAATGCCCAAAAAATGAAATAAATTATTATTTTTGCTTTATAATAGACAAACAATTGTGTGTTATATAAATTTTTCAAATACATAAACACACATTTTGTTTTCGATTTTGTTTAAAAACATTTTATTTTAAAATTTTTTTTTTATTTAATTATTATTTTATTAATGCTATTATAAAATTAAAAACAAGATGTTTGTATTAATATTTTTTATGATTAACAAACAAAAACAACAAGAAAATTTATATTGTGTTTTAATGTGTGGTGAAAGTCTTAAATATATTGTCCATTGAGTGTTTTTCAATTAAGGGAGATAGAGGAAGGATGCAAATACGGAATTTTTCACCATCTGATTACGATCGGTGGTGTGAATTCATGAGTACCTCTCTTCCACGTCAGTACAAATAATTGTGTAACGCGGCGTTGAAATATGGATAGTTGGAGGGGGACTAATACGTTATTGAATTTTTTTTTACGATATCGAAAAATCCGATTCGTCGCAAATTTTCCTTTTTTATGAAATTGCTCGAATTTGTCAAATGTTAGCATGAAGTTAGCAATAATACACATAAACTTGCTAAATTTAAATTTTATTGTTGCGGTTTAATTGATTAATGACTTATCAGATGAAACCTTGATCATTAAACTAGAATATTCAAAACACAAACAAAAAATCGTCTACTACATTTTTGTTTCGGATTTTGACATTCGATTTTCGGAAAATCATAATAGTTAAATCCGCTTTCGGATCCGATATCAAATTTTGAAAAAAAAATTTACGATTTCGTATTTTTCGTTCATAAAATACGAAGCTATTATGAATCAAGGAGGATTCTGAAATTTTTACAATTTCGGAAAATACGAAATCGTAAAATACGATCCGCGGCGGATATTCCTATTATGAAATTAAATTTTTGATCGTAAAATTTAAGACAATGAAGTTTGCCATTTCCTGTTATTTTTTATATAAAAACGAAATATTTGAATTATAATAACAAAAAAGTTTTATCCAAATTATAATTTAATTAATACAATAATTATAGAACTTAATTTTAAAATAATTAAATAATGTTTTTATGTTCACAGAAAAATTTACGGTTATATGTGTTTTGTATTTCGTAAATACGATATTCGTAACCGTCACCTACAGAGCAGTCGTATTTTGACATTAGGTTTTCGTAAAATTCGATTTCGTTTTTTTCCATCTTGTTTCATAATACGGCGGAATTTACGATCTTCGTATTTTACGAACGAAAAAAATCTCATAATAGGAATATCCGCGGTGGATCGGAAAATACGAAATCGTAAAAATTTCATAATAAAAAACCGAAATCGTGAAAACCTTATGTCAAAATTTGACTGCTCTGTAGAAGACGAATATTTACGAAATGCAAAACTGTCTTAAAATTTGTTTGTGACAATTGAAACAATATTTTCTATAATTATTTTATACAAATTGATTTAATTACAATTTGAATAAAACATTATTATTATTATTTTAATTAAAACTATTTAAATGTTTTGTGTTTAGGTCATAGCAAACTACATTGTCTTAAATTTTACTAATAAAAATATCGTTTTATAATAGCGGATCGTATTTTACGAATTCGTAAAATTTTTATAATAACCCCCCAGGGCTATTAACGAAAAGTCTTAGTTAGGAACATAATATCAATTCTTTTTGTGTAAACTGAGCCTTACACAAAAAGAATAGAAAGACAAATTAAGTTAGTTAAAAGTAGCATCGTTTCTCATTTTATCTTTTATTTCGTGTGGCCTCTTTAATTTTGGAAGTTACATCAATAAAAATATTTGTACAATAAGCTTCAGTTTTCCAAAGCATTGATTGGTTCATGTTCAAAGAGTGGAAAGATGGACCTGCCCTAGTCCTAGTATAAAGCCATCTCTCACTGTCGGACCTTTTAAGAAACACTTTCATTTTTTTCTCTTTTTCCACAATTGATCCATTTCCTATCTTTCGACCTCTTATACAAAAGAAAAGTTAGTGAATATTGTAATAAGACTACATTGTGAAGGTCCTAATTGTATATTTTATAAAAGAATAAATAAAAGTGCTCATGTTATATAACATGTAACATATAACACATTCGAGATTCTCGGCTTGATTTTATCAACGAAAATCTCTTGAAATGAACATATTGATTTGGATGTTTAAGAGGATGTCAGTGTAACTTTACTCCATCTGAAACAATTACAATCTACAAGATCTATTTAAGAAACAGATTTACGTATAATTCTGAAGTTTGAAGAACACCGGAATCGTTTCTAGCCCCACTCGATCTAGTCCAAATCCGAGCATCTCGAATAATATATGTAGGAATATATAAGTTGTATGCATCTTCATCAACGGGGATTTACGAACTTATGCCTGGCTTCTTAAGTAACACGTGTAATTTAAGATACAAATCAAATTCGCCAAGACCAATAATAGCCTTTGAAAATATTGCTGATGAAAACTGGAAAGAAGGCGTTCTGCGTTTTTGAAATTTGGAAACAGCCAATGACTCAACAGTTTATAGGAGAGTATTAATGGATATTTTTATACAAAATTTAGTGGCAGAAACATTGGATATATAGTAACGGTCGAACGATTAGATTTAACATTCCTTTTGAAAGTGGAATTTTTGGTGCTAAACATTGAATTTTGTCAAAGTACATCGCACACTTAACCCAGTGTGACTCGTTACTCTTAAATGTGGATATCCTATTAAAGAAATGGGGTAGCTGTTGTCATCAAGAAGTATAGTACCAGAGGTATCAATGGCATGCATAGTATTAGTTTTGGAAAACTCAAAACCAAGTCATAGGTTGGTCCACGAGTTCTTCACTCCAACAGAGGGTCATATATGTGTTCATTCAACGAACACATCTATAAACCCCTGTTGAAGTGTAGAATTCATGGGCCAATCCATCTTCTATGTGCTGACCTGGAGCTTTGATTGTTTTGACATAGAGGAATATTTAAGATATATTTAAGAGTAATTCTCTGAGATGGTGTCGAGTTTCAGTTTCCATTGTTAATATAGTTTTCCAGATCATTGTCAAAAACATCGAACAAACTCCCAGTCCTCATGGAACTTTGAAAAGTAGTAAAGATCCGAACCAAAACTTTCAAATTATTCTGGTTACTGCCCTTTATTCGCAAATTATTCTAGCTACTGCCCTAAACTCGTTTTATCTATTTATTGGGAAAGACTGATTCACAATTTAAAATATTTCGAGACTTAAATAGTTAGTTTTAAAAGTGGTAGCAAACGATTTTTGTCAGTAAATAATGTAATTTAATGAAGACTACTTCATCGTACGTAAATAATATCAAATAAATTAAAGTGGTAACAAATTACAATCTACATTATCGTAATTCACTCAACATCGATTTTTAAATATTGAGCAACAATGTAATTGGCCGACTGGCCGATATCGATAAGTTTTTGACAAACGCAAAAGCAAAAAAAATATACGACTGTTCGATACATAGTACAGAAAATCTTTATTGCTATTTTCAATATTTCCACGAGAAAATGTGCGCGAAATTATAACATAAACAGTTCAATTAATAAAATTAAAATTTTAAAAAATATTCTATTAAAATATTACAAGTGATCGATAAATAGAAGAAATTATATTTTTATAGTGACATTTTAAATTATGGAATATATTTTTATTGAAATTAATTTTTGGTAAGGAAAATTTGTCTTTTCCATTTTCATTTGGTGTACAATAGGGTTTTTCGTCTGAAAATAAAATACATCAAATATTATAAATATATCTATATTAATAAAATTTTGGGGCCCATAAAGAAAATGTGTGTGAAAATGATTTTTCATTTTTGTAAAATTTTCCATTTTTTTTTTGTTTTTTTTTTATTTTATTTCGTTGAAGGAATCAAATAAAATTTATTTATAAAAATAATTAAGGCGATCTAAATTTAGATTAAAAATTCTGAATATAAAAAAAATGTTTGGTTACAAATGTTGGTACGTTTTTTTGTTCGCATTGACAAAATTGACCGAACGAGAAAAGTAACATGAAATTTACGGTGTAGTTAGTTGCGCCAGGCGCACACGGTGGCTCTAGGGGTTTTGATTGAGTCATGCAAATCGTAGCGCGAATTTAATATTTCAAAGCGTTAATCTAAATTCGAAACCGTTGAGTAATATTGGCCATTTTGTGAGGTTCATTCGCTAAGCATTTGATCTAACCATTTTGATGTCGCACTCGCTCATTCCGTTTTGATAGTTTTATTTGCAAATCCTGTTCAACGCGTACTCTGGATTTTGTTCTCCGTGTTAGTAGAGGTTTTATTGATAATTGTAAAAGTCAGATTCAGATCAATCTGAGACACTAACCAGCTTTTCTAAATAAAATGTTAGTTCAATTATCAGTTGTAAGCGTCGTAATCGTAACCGAAAAGTTGGTTTACTTATTACAACGATCATAAATCAAAATGAATACTTTGTCGTAATTTTACTAATAAGCTTTCCATTAAGCTAGGATTCTAATTTGAAAATGACTATGAATAAGTCTAGTGGCGATAACCTGATAATTTAGTTCTCCACATTATGACCATTCTGTTCTCGGACTGTTGGTTACATTTTTTAATTCGCCAACATCTTCAGAATAGCATATTGAATAACACAATTTTAAGTTTTTATTGAACTACCTTATGTCGAAGCCACCGAGCACACTAACTTTGAAGATTTTATCTTTATTGTTATTTACCACTCTTTTATATATGCCTCTCGTTCTTACAATGTATTACCGAAAAATTGACGAATTTAACAGCGTCAGTCATAAGTATCTAACAGTGTTTCCAAATTTCGAGCTCGAAGAATTAAACGTCAAAAACCAAAAAGTAAACAAACATGTTTGTTTTTCAGAAATTCGTGTTTCAAGAAAAAGAAAGAAATTCTCTTACTATGTTACACACTAAATACTTTTTTTTGCTCCCATTAATTTTTAATGATACCGCCTCCATAGTTATTTATTTAAATGGTCGAAGCCAAATCGATACTCTACAACTATAGGTTCGGATTACGTAAACCATATGTACATTGAATCGCGCCACTCAAACTTTGGTTTTATTATATTAATTTACATCAGATTCGAACCCTTTACTTTCCACTTTAACTGCTGCAGATTCCAAATTTTAACAGTAAATTGTCTGGGAGCTATTTCACTTATCAATAACATTAGAAGCCATTTCAAATTAGATATGTTATGAGCTTCTTATCGGATAATGGTCAGAGAAATGTGAATTTTCAGAAAATAAGCAATATTTTCAACTCACATTTTCAATGTGAATCATATGGCAAATTGTGCGTGGAGACTTTCCACGTATATTACCCAATTGGAATTTTCCCCTTAGTAACACCATTTTCCTTTATAAGAATATTTCCGAATGTCTTGTACGATACCTGGACCCTATTCTTGAGTTCCACATGGATAGAACATGTTCAAAATATATACTTAAATAATAACAATTTGACGGTAAAACTTTTTAATATAACTATTTCACGTGTTTTATATAATTGTTGCTTCTAAAAAATACACAAGTTGTATAGGGCTGCAATTAAATAAATATAATTTCGAAAATATTCGAAATTCATAATTTTAATGCGAAATATTTCGGCGATAAGGCTAGTACTCCGATCGATTTCGCGTGAAATTTCCATATGATTTTACCAAAGTGAACTCAGAAATGAAAAATTTCTTTTCTGTTTTCACTTAGCAGTACTCAGTTCATAAACGCTGACTATAGTTATCTCAATGCACCAAAGATGGCACGCGAAAATAATGATTCGAACTATTTTTTTCACATGAAATTGGAATATTTGAACTGTTTGAACTTTTGAATTCTCAAAAAAAAAATTCATTTCTATTTCACGTGAAAATAAATAAATTTTTGGAGACCGCGATAAAATTTCATTTCACTTTGAATTGAGTACTAGCCTTTAAATGTTAAGTTATGAACCAAAACAATTTGTGGAATAAAATACAGCGATTTTCGAATGGAAACATTTCTGTAATATTCGTAACGCCATCTAGATGTTTATTTAGTTGGCATTATTAAATCACTTCTTTGTTGTGACTCCACCATATATTGAGAATACAATGCACTCAGTGTATTTACCTATTTTTCTTGCCACCTTTATTAAATAGCCAACGGTATTTTTCTTGGAATGGTGCGACCGTGTTTTCCTGAAGGAATTCTGATACACTGATCCTGTTTTCTCCACCATGTTAAGAATCTTCTTTAATACCAAACAAATTTGGATATTGGATATTTTACATCTCATAAATATATATTATTTTTTTCTACATGTTCTACAAACGAAACGATTAGATACGTCATCCTAATATTTCTGTATTATCATTTACGCTAAATTTTTATGGTTACTGAGAAATTATTATAGCAGTACTGACAAATTACATCAAGAGAAGTATTTTTATTCAGTGTTGGAGAAATATTTTATAGGAAAAATAAAGATGGATGATTTTTTATGGTCAATTCATAATTTTAACATTTCGTTTTGTGCCATTTGTCTTAATTCATTGTGAAAATAATTGAAATAATGAATAATTTTGTTAAGTTTATTTTTTTTTTAATTTATTGTTGTAGATTTAAAGTGTATTTTGTCTTTTTTTCAAAAACAAAAAAATAATTGAAATTTATAGGTTATGTTACACACATGTGTCAAAATATATCAACTATAAAAAAAGAACAAAGTAAAAAACTATCTCAATCACTCTAATGGAATTTTTTTCTCGTTTTGGTTTTTTCAGTAAAAAATACTGACAAAATTTTTTTCATAATGGAAATCAGCCTTTAGTAAATTGATTTTCGAAAATTCGAATTTTGAAAAAAGAGACATAAAATATTACTGTCTGTCTTACAAAATCGATATTGGTTTTTTGTACCATAAAATTTTGAACAAGTTCTATCCATGTAATAAAGATCAATGGTCTACACAGTTAAGCCTGATTTCCATTATGAAAAATATACTGACAGAATAGTCAAAGTAGGATAGAAATATAATGTTTCTTAAAGTGCGAGAGGAATAAAAAACATTGCCAGTTCAACAAATTTATTCAGTAAGGCTGATTTCCATTATGAAAAAATACTGACAAAATAGTCAAGGCGAGATAAAAAATTAATTTTTTCTTAAAGTGCGAGTGAAATAAAAAATATTTCCAGTACAAAAAATTTAGTCAGTACTGAATAAATTTTTATGGTTACTGAGAAAATAATTATAGCAGTACTGACAAAATATATCAAGAGAAGTATTTTTATTCAGTACTGGAGAAATATCTTATAGGAAAAATAAAGATGGCTGATTTTTTGTGGACAATGAATAATTTTAACATTTCGTTTTGTGCCATTCATCTTAATTCATTGTGAAAATAATCGAAATAATGCATACTTATGTTTAGTTTATTTTTTTTTATTTTATTGTTGTAGATTTAAAGAGTATTTTGTTCTTTTTTTTTAAAAACAAAAAAAAATTGAAATTTATTGGTTATGTTACACGCATCTGTCAAAATAAAAAAAAATAAAAAAGGAAAAAACGATCTCAGTCACTCTAATGGCATTTTTAATTTTTTTCTCGCTTTTGCTTTTTCAGTAAAAAATACTGACAAAATTTTTTTCATAATGGAAATCAGCCTGTAATGAATAAATTTTTATGTTTACTGAAACAATTATTATAGCAGTACTGACAAAATATATCAAGAAAAGGAATTTTATTCAGTACTGGAAAAATATTTTATAGGAAAATTGTATATGGTTGAGATCGTTTCTATGCAATGAAGCCATATTTAAAAAGTGAATTTATTTCTTAAATATTAAGCATTTAACAGTAGTTTTTTTATGGTAAATTTCCATTTGATTCAGGAGAAAATAAATTTATAGTGAATATATTTATACACGTGGTGAAAATGTATTCTTATGGATCGAACTAAGGGACTTTCTTTAATAATGTCTAATAATAATAACGTAGAATACTTTATGTGTAACCTAACAATGAGATCACACCTACATAGTCGCATTCGAGTATTTTTTTTCCACCTACCAATGGATAAAACTATTAACGATGCAATGCCCTAACAATTATATTACTCATTTTCTTATTTAGTTATATTTTTTTTATATATGTATAAAATTATGGCAAGACAGAAAGCAATACAAAGTTATGACGTAGAAACAAGTAAACTAAAAAATGCCATGAGGCCGAATTGTGAGAGAAGTAAAGAATTTTTTTTATTTATATATTTTAGAAGTGGCAAGAGAGAACAACATACAAGAGAATTTGACATAAAACACAAAACTAAAATTAAAACGAAATTATTTTAGAAAAATATTTTTATAAAAAATGGAGGCCTCTGAATTCTAAAATTACCGCACTATGTTCTTTCAATAAAATAAAAAAAAAGTTTTTTTATCCGTTTTGAATTTTTAATTTTATTTATTTGACGTTCATCTACAAGAAGTAATTTTTTGTATCGTTTAGTGAATTTGTATTGACAATAATAAATAATTAAAATTAATAAAGTGCTTTACAAAAATAATAAATATTTAGTGAAAATTTAAAAAGAAAATTTAGTGTTAAAAATTTTACTTGTGTTTGTGTGTATGCCTATATACGAATACATCATTCCAATTGGAAATTTTTTCAGTATGTTCCTTTTAATATTTTATATTGTTACGTACTGTCTAGTATAACTCATTTATATAAATATAAATATATGATGAAAAGCAATAAAATAAAAGTTTTTCCGTTTATGTTGTTGCTGTAAATTGTTTGATCAATAGTTTTAAGCTATTATTTATTATAAAAACGACAAACTAAAATAATTATTCCAAATGCAAATTTATTTACTTAGTTATAACCTCATGCTGACCTTGATTTCTATTAAATTAATTTTGTTTTGTACATATGACTGTCATTACAACTATATACAAACTTCAGGGATTTATAGATTTTAAGAAAACTTATTTTTTTTTTCTAAATACAACCTTAAAAATATTCACGTTTCTTATAAGAATTTGTTGTTATTTATTTCGTATTGGAATGTGCATAAAAAAATAGTTTAACCCATTATGGTCCGTGGGGAAAAAGTTTAAGAAAAAAATAGTTTTTACATCATTGTCAAGAGAGAAATGACGTAACCGATTAAATTCCATTAGGTAGGTTGTTATTGTTTTGCTTTGCTTCATTCGATTTGTATTTTTTTTTGAAGGTAATCGTGTAATGAAATCTGTCAATTTGTGTTGTATTATAGTAGACATACGTATATTTTGATTTTAGTAACTAGGTTAAAAACTGTAAGTGTTTGATCGTTCAATTAACATTTTTGTTACCGGTAAAAATTTAGTATTTAAATACCAGCAATTATATTTCTGCGATGCAGGTCAGTGACAGTGAAAGTTGCTTGTATATTATACACAAATTTCTTTAATTTTATTCTGTCTTAAGTAAACCATTTAAATGCGTATAGTTAATTTGTAAATGTCAATACAAGAACTTAAAGATGGTATACATTCTTTAATCTTTGATATGATTTGATAGGAAAAGTACAAGCAAGCTATTACGGTGATCCTAGGTTTGTTACCATAATCCTTAAATATGTTCAACAGAATTGATACCAAATAGATATCGGCAAACTTATATTTCAAAATTATGCGGACCCATTCCTTACCTGCATCTTAACACTAAAAGTTATAAAGCAAAGAAATGTTAGTTTTTCTGTGGGCAGCAATACGCAGCAAAGAAATTTTTTTTTTTTTTTTTTTTTATCGGTCTTTACAGGCCATAATTGGCCCGTACCGTGTCAACTATCTGGCTCCATCGGTTTCGATCACGAGCCAGCTCTTCATATTGTTGCAAGCAACCAGAAGATGCCAGATCGCTCTCTACGCCATGGAGCCATCGTCACCGACAGCGACCTCTTCGCCTACCGAAAGGCGGTTCTCCCTTTAAAGATCGCTGTATCATTCGTTTTGGATCAGCACGCAGAACGTGACCGAGCCAGCGTATTCGCTGTCCTTTGATTTCATGCACGATATCAGGAATTTGCATTAAATTCCTGATCTCGTGATTGAATAGAACTCGGTATGTGCCATCAACGTCGCGTTTTGGGCCATATATCACACGCATGATTCTTCTCTCGAATATTAGAAGCCATCTTTCGTACTCATCCGTCAAGGTCCAACTCTCACATCCATACATGACAACGGGTCTGATCAACACTCTGTACAGTTTCAGCTTATCCGTATTTGCAAGATATTTTGATTTCAGCAGTGGACGTAGAGGATACAAAGCCTGATTGCCAGCGGCAAGGCGAACCTTGATATCCTCTCCCACATTATTATTGTGAGTAATGAGAGATCCAAGATACTTGAATCTCATCACTCCTTCAAACGTGTAGTTTCCACTACTGAAATCACTTGCGTCTTGGTCTCGAAAACCAGATATCAGATATTTGGTTTTGGACTCATTGATTTTGAGACCAACGGAAGCTGAAAACTTCCAGTGGATCAAGTATCTCTTTCACTCCGTTGCCATTTAATACAATCACACAGATATCATCTGCATACGCAAGAAGTTGATTGGATTGTCGGAATAAGATATTGTCCTGAGGTGTTGCACTTTTACGAAGGATGTATTCCAACATGAGATTAAAAAGTATCGGGGACAGCACATCTCCTTGTCGAACACCAGAAGTAATTGCAAAAATTCTCGATAGCCTGTTCTCAACTTTGACACAGCATTGTGACTGCGTTATTGTCATTTTACACAGATGTACATATTTTTGAGGTATTCCTAAATATTCAAGCGCATACCATAGCCTCTCTCGATTGATCGAGTCATAGGCTTGCTTGCAATCTAGGAATACCTGGTGTACATCGCGAGATGTTTCGTAGTACTTGGAAAGAATCATCCGCAGCAAAAAAACTTGATCAGTGACTGACCGATTTGGACGGAATCCTCCTTGGTAGTCACCGACAATTTCCTCCGCTAAAGGAGTAATTCTTCCCAAGATTATGTAAGACAGTAACTTGTATGCTGTGCAAAGGAGAGCTATACCGCGATAATTCTCGCATTTCATGCGATCACCCTTTTTGAATATTGGGCATAACGCGGCCACTTTCCATTCGTCAGGCATAACTTCATTTCGCCATAACAATCGAACAAGGTCGAAAAGACAGTTCCACAAAGTTAGCCCTCCGAATATCAAGAGCTCTGAATTAATGCAATCAACTCCTGGTGAACGATTTCTCTTTAATCTCTGCATGGCCATTGTGAATTCCTCATAGGATGGATCCTCAATGAACATCTCTGCGGTCTGTATTTGAGGGTATTCAAATACAGCTTGTGATACATGTGGAACATTAAGTAGATCAGAAAAATGTTCACGCCATGTATCGAGTACCGCATCGACTTTAACACAGAGGTTTCCATCCTGGTCCCGATTGGCAGCTGACCGAGATCTTAAGGTATGGTGCAATTCGGTGATTCCTTTAAAGAAACCACGCGAATTGTGCTCATTGCTGAGTTGTTGTACTCTTAAGACATTGGCCTTCCACCATTCGCGCTTCTTCTGTCTACAAATGCGTTTAGCTGTCCTCCTAGCAAGAACTGCGTTGTTTTTCCTTGCAATTGTAAACCGAGTCTGCGCTTCATTGTGGGCTATATTACGTTGCTCAACAGCAAGACGACACTCCTCATCAAACCAATCATTTTTGGGCTTAGTTTTCACTACACCGAGAATGTGCTGGGCAGCATCGACAACCGAAGTTTTCAATACTTCCCAGACACTGTTCACATCATCAGATTGGTAATTGGGTTGCATAATGCTATTGCTGACAAGATCTTGATATTTTCGTTGCGTTTCTTCATTTATCAGACCTTCACAGGAGAATCGCGTTTTATATTCTCCTGTCCTCCCTGACTTGTACGAAAACTTCCATCGTAGCTTTGCAGTGACTAGATAATGGTCACTGCCTACGAATTTTGTTGACGACCGATACGATCTCACGTCTTGGACAACCCGAGCCCGCCCTTTTGAAATCAACACATAATCAATTTGGCTTCAAGATGTTTTACGTGGATGTGTCCATGTTTTTAAGTGGATGTTTTTATGAGGAAAGAATGTACTTGCCACTTTGAGATCATGAGCGATCGCAAAGTACATCATTCTTTCCCCATTATCGGTCGCAGTTTCGTGTCGAGAGTACGGACCTATGTTATCATATAAGTTGGTCTGATTTCTGCCAGATCTAGCATTAAAGTCACCAATTAGCAATCTGACATCGTGCTCAGGTATAGAGCCCATCAGATTATCCAAATTATTGTAAAATGAGTCTTTATCTTGGGGTTGGCTTACCTCAGTGGGCGCATGTACACAAACAATTGACAGGTTGGCTAATCGCATGTGCAAGCGAAGCTTACACATTCGATTATCGACTGCCTGGAAATCCAACACAGCCTTTTTTACCTGCGGCCCAATGAGAAAGTCAACTCCAAGATTTCCGAGGTCATCTCCACTGTGTAGCAACTTATAGCCTTGGGACACATGGTCTCCACTTTTAGGCCATCGAGTTTCTTGGAGCGCTACGAGTTCCAGCCGATACTCCTTCATACATGTGATAAGGCCGTTCAACGCGCCAGGTTTTCTTAATGACTGCACGTGCCGATCCTCATTCTCGTATCCGGGTATTTAAGCGGGGGGTCATTCTTGTTTTGGCGGTATCCGACTTTGTTTTTATTGCTGACATTTTTAACAGTGATTTTTTTTTACGGATGCGGGTCGTCAGCCCAGCGATCCAACCAGATTTAGTCGCCTCCTACGACAAGCTCTGGACACTGTGGTGGTATTCTATGGATCTCATGTTTCGTTCGAAATATTTACGAAACATGTTTGCCCCCAACCACAGGACATTCTATTATACTTGTACGGATATTAAAACTGTCTTTAACTCCTTAAACAATCCTCTAACGATTAGAAAAAAGCGCAACAAAATAACAGACTGTTTGGCTAAAACTGGTTCTCGCTTTTATTTCATAGGCTCTGAACCAGCAGCTCCTTTACCTTTTCACACAGTGACAAAAACATTTAAAACCGTTGCCCTATCGAATCTAAAGCTGATGAGGTCATAAATCTACCCCTACTTGTCGTAAAGTGAAATATTTTGATAAAGGGCTTAACTTGAAATTGATCAATTGCGTTCTTTCAGAGGACAACTTGAGAATATTGGTTTCTATACTTGCTGGCCATGATCGTTTCAAAAGTCACCTTCATCGTATGGGACTTGCCAATATGCGACGAATGTCTTGGAATGTTGATGATAGCTTACACATCTCTTTTCTGACCGTCAAACTGTTTTTTCTGACTTTCTTTAAACTGTTCCTGTTTGCTAAGGTTGCAGAGCGTGTCTGTGCGATTTGATGAAATACTATGTTTACATCTGCTCGTTTGTGTCATTTAGTGTGGAACCTTAAAGGGTTCCACCCAATTTTAATAAAAAATCGCAGGAATCAACATAGTAAATACTCGTTTATACACATGTGAAATTAACAATTGGTACATACCAATTTGAACTTCACATAAATTATTCACCTGGTTTGACGAAATTAATAATTTCTTGGACTAGGACGGTATTTGCTCTAGACATGGAATATCAAAGGTAAACTAGAGAAAATTATTGGGAAAACGTTCCATTTCATAGTATCCGTAAATTCATTCTGGGCCAGCGCCAGGTTGTTCATACAAATTTTGAACTTCACATCAATTATTCACCTGGTTCGACGAACCTGAAAATGTCTGGGATTAAAACGGTTTTGTTGGAGCAGTATGTCATGGTCAATGGAGTACAAAGTGAATTATTATCAGTTATATGTGGCCATCATAGAATTTTTTGTTTATGATACGGCCTTGATGTATGATATGGCAAATTCTGGTTTCTTAATTATTAATATTAAACATGATGTCACATAATTCCAAGAGCCCAAGAACGTACGTCGCTTCATATGATCGATTGGCTTTAGTTCTTGTATAACTGGATCTTATAAATCTGCAAGCCAAGATCTTTCGCAAAATTCACCAAAGTGTCGTTTGAGTGATGTCCAATTTTTGACAATGCCGTTTCGGTTGCGACAGATGCTTGAACGGTAGCAATATTCTCGACACTTTGACCAACCCGTTGTCTCACTGGCACAAAAATAGGTATTAAAGCTCTTAAAGTTCCAATTCGTCGCCAACTCAGAATTGTTGTATTACATTTAATTATATGTAAACGTTGTTCATTCGTGTACTTGACCATGATGAAAATGTTGTCTTTACTGAATGTTTTGACACTGACTTGTGTATTTGTTTAAAAGTGCGTTCACTTTATAAAACATGCTTTGGTAGAGTTTCACTACTATATTTGTCTTCAATCAGTTGGAAGGAATATAGAAAGATGATGAAAAATATTTTAGTGCAGATTCCAGAAAGGAAAACGGTAAATAAAGTATCAGTTTTCGTTCTTTGTCGGGATCTTAAGGTCCTTTGGATATTTTTTATATTAACTGAATATATCTTTTTAAAAATAAATTAATTTACGACAAACATTCTATAAATTTCACTAACAATTATTCGATTGTTATTGTCTTACCATGATTTGTTTTATTGACGCGATTTATGTTCCTCGATAATCCCAATTTCAAACAGCTGTTACTCATATATTATAATACCGAATTTTCACGCACCAAATCGCATGTATATAAATGATGATCATTATGATAATCGCTATTGTTTTTGGTGACAATAAAGGTGATCATTATTGCACGTTTTTCGTGACGAGTTTAAAGTTCAAAACATTAATGTTAATAATGATTTTATTTAGAAATCAAGTTGAATGGTCACACAAGAAATTATACTTAATTCAGTTGTTAGCTACATAGTTCGATTTGTTAATACTCAAATGCGTCGAAATTATTCTGCTTGTAGATCTGTACAGATATATTATTGAATTAGTACAATATGTTATTGTTTGAGCTGACGATGGTGGCTCACAGTAAATATTTAGGTTCTCACAATAAGTTTAAGAGGCTCATAATGTCTAATTAAAATTTCATGGTTTCGATAATATAGAGTGATCACGATTGTGTTGTGCAGCAGTGAACACTTTAAGATGGGGAAATACTGTGATGTCTTCTTGTTGGACAAATTTATGTAAACTCATGCGTGAACAGTTGTAACAAACTTGAACTTCATATTTTCATACTTTTTAATATACACTTGGGTGCAAAAAATCGCACATTGCTCAATTTTTTTAATTAAGATTCAAAGTCTTGTAATACCTATCCAGTGGCACATTTTTTGTATTTATGCCATTAAACTAATTTTTGAGGGTAAATATCTGAGGTTCGTTTTTGTGAATTTGTCAGCATAAAAATCGAATTGAAACATGGGAAAAAACATTAAAGAAATGTTCCCTCCCCTGATCCTGGCTTCCATTCGATGTTGCATTAATTTCACCAAAGTTTTCACAAAATCTTGAGGTATCTCCTCCCATTCATCTTATTCTGCATGAACAGATAATTTTCACCAATAAACCCGGCAAAAGGAACCACGTTCACCTCGAGTACTTCCTCAATGTAGCGTTGAGGGGTAATTCTTCTTGATCATCAGCCAGTAGTGTTATGCCTCTTTAGAACATGCACGATCCACCGACATACGAGACACGTTGTTAAATACAACATTGTGCATATCGCCTTTCACACTTCTTGCTCTGTCCAATTTAAATGCTCTCGAGCGAACTCACGACGGATTTGTCGGTGGGCTGCGGTCAATTTCGGCCAATTTGCTGGTCTGTATGCAGTCAGATTAAATTCTCAAAGTCGTCATCTAACTGTCCACCGACTGACTTCGACTTCACGAACTTCTTGGACCCGCCGTCCCAGTTGAACCTAATTAATACGAAGATTTCGCAACGAAGTTGTTACAAGAAAGTGGTCATCACGCTGTGCTGTAGAACGAGGTCGGCCAGATTTTTGTCCATCAGTCTGAATCCTGATATCTCTGCCACACTCAACGAACGGAGAATCGGCCCAAATTTAGTTGTACAGCCTTTTGAATTTGGTGCTGGCCATCATAATTTATTCTTGATATTTTAGAACTTTTGTGGAAAATCGAGCAATGTGCAATGTTTTTGTACCCAAGTGTATTTCAGCCTATATAAAAAAACTCAATAATATATATATATATATATATATATATATATATATATATATATATATATATATATATATATATATATATATATATGTATATATATATATATATATATATATATATATATATATATATATATATATATATATATATATATTTCGTGTATTCATTCATTATTGGCTTTGGTACTTATTTTACGTAAATTGTTTACACTTTGTTACAGTTTTGTAAAAATGAGATCACATTCATTTAATACAATTTATTAGTTCTATATATCTAACGACATCCTAATAAACTTTTGAAATTAGCACCTGTCGCATTTAAAATAGTCTTTATGTGTCTATTTAGTTTACTTCAAAGTGAAAACAAGGTATTATTATATATATAGTTCAAGTATATAACTACTGTCAATAACCTATATCGAATAATGTTGTATTAAGTTCAACTATGCGAATGTCTTCACTTCAAAACGACATAAATCACCTGGGTGTTGAATTTTGAATTTATTTATTTCAAAAAATCTTAAGTAAATTAATCATCAAACTAAACTTAAATTCGTTTATACGTTCACGTAATACAATTTACGTTTCATTAAACATTACTGTGACTTGGGCGTTTCTTATTTGTGTAAATGTAATTCTAAACCAAACATGTTCATAAAATAAACTTTGCCTGTGTACAATAATTACTAATCGATATTCAATGTATTAAATGCTATATGTCGATCGCGATTCTAGTAGACATTTTCAATACGTAAACTACATCATCGATATTTATAATTGAATGGTAATATAATAATAAATTTGAATGGGTTATTTGCGTGTTTTGTGCATTATAGGAAATGGTTATGTTCTATGTACGTATATACATACTTTATATTGATGATCATATAGTCTACAAATAAATTAGACCAAGGAAAGATCGGTATTTAGAAAAATATTGGAATATAATATCAAGAAGTACACTAGCTTCTGGAGCCTTCTTAAAATTGGTACTGTGTTTAGGATTTTCGTCATCATGTACTCTTAAAAATAAAGCTAAATTCACGTTGTATCCAAGACTAGTCGCTTGCCACCGGTAGAGGCTATGACTAGTCTTCACTGGTCAAAACACGACTTGCAGTTGTCCGCACAAGGCCTCCTCTATAGGTCTGGTAACACAGTAGATTCTTTCCAGCGTCGACAGTACTTTACTGAAGTAAATCACCTCTTTCTTCGTTCCTTTGTGAGGAATCCAGAATTGAAACTCCTTGAACTCTCTTTTGGATAACTGCAACGTTGCACTAAGTGGTGTAGACAAACTTTGCATTAGCCTCCGTCAGTTTATATAAGTTCTTGGCGATGATGGCAAAGTTTTCTACAAATTTCCTGTAGTACGTGCATAATCCCACGAAACTCTGTAGTTCGTGACCATTCCTGATTATCAACCATTCATAACGTTCTTTACTTTGTTTGGATCCGGCCTAAATCCGTTCTCTGCAACGATGTGGCCCTTACTACCTTCTTGAACAGGCTGCATTTGCTTCGGATTGAGCTTCATGTTTGCATACCTGATTCTTTGCAGCACTTCCTCCAAATTTTTAAGATGTTCCTTGAACGTACGGCTCAGTATGATGTCATCGTAAACAAGACAAGATTTCTATGTTAATCCATGTAACATGTACTCCATTGGTCTCTCGAACGTTACTGGGGCATTACATATCATGTCATCGATTCGAGGTAATGTTAAAACTGTCCTCGATCGTTACTTTGTTTATCCTTCTATCGTTCAAAACCTTATCGATCCATCTTTCTTATTCATTAAGACCACTGGTGAACTGCACTGACTTTTTGATGGTGTGATGACTCCTTTTTCCATCTTGGTCAACATCTCATGACCTTTGGTTTGTTCAGCAAACGGTAATCTTCTTAGTGGTTGCTTGATTGGGAGGGTATTCTCGGTAATTTTATGCCGGAAAACGTTCGATCACCCAACATATTCATCGTCTTTCGAAAAAACATTGCTCATCTTTATCAGAACTTGTTTGAACTTTTTGAATTCCTCGGGCTGTAATCTCTGTTTCCGATTGACTCGATTCCAGATTTGTCGATATCTTAGTTTTGATGCTGTCCACGTGTTGTCTTCGATCTCCCGAATTGAACACTAATGTTCAGCTTAAGGTCTTACAAACTAAACATATTGACGAACAAAATCACTTACTTCGACTGTATTCTTATCGACAAACCTGGGTTTACATTAAGACTGCTATATATGTGATTTTTTCAGTTGATCTGGGCAGTCAATTCAAATTTAGTTTCTTATTTGCTGATTTGAAATAAAGTTTCATATTTGTCCGGCTTGGTGCGGTCCGTAGTCCTTTCGGAATTCTGTAGATGGCGTCGTTGGGCCGTTTGATGATGGTATATGGATGTTTCCAATTAGTTTCGGTGACTTTCTGTTCGTCATCTACGGATTGTAAAACCATTCTAGTAGTTTTTCTAGCAATCTTGATACGACCCAGGATATGGTTGTGGATCTCGTTCATTTTCGTTCTTAGTTGGTCCACGTACTCTGTCTTGCCGTATAGTGTTAATTTTCAGGTACTCCAAACTTTAAATCAGTAGGTATGTATATGTATTGCTTTTCCGAACATAACATTGACTCGCGTTTCTCAATGGAACGATGGAAGTCGTTGATCACCACTTTTGTCAAATGTTCCGCCATGGTTCGGTTGAACCCTCTCCACCATGCCATCTGACTGCGGTGTCAAAGAATTCGTTGGAGTTTTCCTAACGTTGATCCGTAATGTGATCCGTATGCAACTCCAATAGCACTTCGTAACTGCTGATCCACTCGTTTAATTGGTAAGAAGTGATCTTTTACGACCATGGTGCACTTGTTGGCTCTGGACGTCTCTTGAAACGGTCCCACTATCAATAGCTATCCGTTCCATTGGTTCTACCAGGTTGTAATGCTGCATCTCCTCTCGTTCTATTCCTCAATACCTTACATGCTGCGCAGATATCATAGCGCAAACACCATTGTTCCACGTCGATCCGATCTCTCATCCAATAACATTTTTGCCTGACTTTAGCTAGTGTTTTATTAATATCAAGTTGATGCCATGAACTTCCAGCTTGATAGTTCTACAACAGCTCAATCCACCTTGCTTGTTGTCTTTCTGGGTATCTGAATCATTTAAAAGCGGCGTGATCAGTTCTTATCAGTGATGGCTGGCCATATAAATATTTATATGTGTTTAACTGCTTTGATGATAGCCAATAGTTCTTTTCTGGTAACGAACTAGGTCCTATTCCACTTGTGACTGAAATCAATTGTTACGATTCTACGATTCGTTAACGGATTATTGACGACTCAGACGCCGATCAAAATTAAAACGACAAGAATTTAGTGAAACTTATCACTTTATTTATTTCATTCGTTAAATTGTGAAATATTAGCCGCTTGCAGTGGGAACCATCCAGAGTAAAATAATTAATGTACAGCATATCATAGGAGTCTGGCATGTTTGGCCAATATTGATGAACAAATTCTTTATTAGTTAAACGTTAATTCGGTAATACCACATCTTACATATACTGTTTTGACTTATTTTTAAATTATCGTTCGATCATCTCCTTGTATTAAATAAATAACACATTTCAAACTTCAAAAAATAATATTGCTGACAGTTTTAGTGATATAATCTAAACGCGAACGAGATAAATAAAATTAAACAGATTCACTCACGAGTTCTGACATAATCGATGTTGTATATCACATATTTAGTTTATTAAAATTAGTTAATGTTGATTAAATATCACATATACATACATATGTATAGTCGACAAACTATATCGCGAAAATTTACGATTATTTGTAGGTAAATTAACAAAAATGTATGTATAATATGTGTAACAAAACGCTAAATTGTTTCATGTGATGGCCTTCGCGTAATAAAAAAAAAACGCGAAAATGTTTGCTGCTAATCAACTCTAAACATTTAAAAATTCTAGTAATGTTATACATTTGCGCAGCTGTTGCCATCAACAATGTTATAAAGTAATGGCAGTTTGGTACATATACAGATAATAATTTAACCTGACAAATAATTCTCTAGATTGTTTATAGTTTAGACCACTTCCTTATCGATATTTTTAGTGATAGGCGCGTTGTATATATAGGGTGTCCCAAAATTAACGCAAGGTTTGAGTTAAATAAACAGTTTTTAGACTTTAGATTGTTATTAATTCATTGAATCTTAAAGTACATAGGAATGGGGTTGTTTATAGAATAACACTTCGAGTACGTGGCATGGACGGATCTACTGGCACATACGCACTCTTTTGTCAAAATTGTTTATTACATTTCTGCATAATGTGACTGAATTTGGTTGATGCAGTGTTTTATTTCCTCTTGAATCGCACGAGTGCTTGTAGGCTTGTAAGCGTATAGCCTTTTGAATTCTACTTCAGAATTTTCATGATCTTTCTGCATATTGTGGCTGAATTTCGTTGATGCAGTATTTTTTTTCGGTTGTAATGTACAGGTGGTTGTTGGCTTGGTTGACATAGACGTTGACTTCTACTTTGAAATTTTTCATGACATTTCTGCATAATTATGACTGAATTTCGTTGATGCAGCGTTTAATTTCCTCTTGTAATGCACGGGTGGTTATATGCTTATTGGTGCATACCTTTGACTTCTACTTCGAAAGTTTTAATAACCTTTCTGCATAATTGAGGCTGAATTACGTTGATGCAGCGTTTGTTTCTGTTGTAATGCATGGGTGGTCGTAGGCTTACTAGCGTAGACCTTTGACTTCTTGTTCGAAATTTTTCATGGCCCTTCTGCTTAATTGTGGCTGTATTTCGTTTTTTTTTTTTTTTTTTTTTTATTTATATTTTATACTATGCTATCTTTTTTTGGGGCTCAAGGCTCTCCCAGCTCTTTCGCGGTTCGCTTCTTTACGTCCTACTTTACGCCTTAACGGCCAAATCGAGGACGTACGGCTATAGGTCCGATTATCGTAGAACCATCTGCGCATTGCATAACTCCATGCCAGTCTATAGTAATTTCGTTGATACAACGTTTAATTTGCTCTTGTAATGCACGGGTGGCGTATTGACTTCTAGATTGAGATTTTTCATGACCTTTTTGCATAATTGTGGCTGAATTTCGTTGATGCAACATTTTTTCTCTTGTAATGCATGGATAGTTGAAGGCATGTTGACGTAGACATTTGACTTCTACTTCGAACATTTTTACGACGTTTCTGCATATTTTTTGCTAAATTTCGTTGATGCAGGGTTTTTTCTCTTGTAATGCACGAGCCGTTGTAGGCTTTTTGCCTTCTAGTTCGAGTTATTTCATGACCTTACTGAATAATGGTTGCTGAATTACGTTGATGCAACGTTTTTTTCGCTTGTAATGCACGGGTGGTTGTCGAAATTTTTCATGATCTTTCTGCATAATTGTGGCTGAATTTCATTGGTGCAGCGTTTAATTTCCTTTTGTAACGCACGAGTGATTGACGTAGACCTTTGACTTCTTGTTCGAATATTTTGACCTTTCTGCATTATTGTGGCTGAATTTCATTGATCCAGCGTTTAATTTCCTCTTGTAATGCATGGATGGTTGAAGGCTTATCAACGTAGACCTTTGACAACTAGTTCGATTTTGACGTTTCTGCATAATTGTGCCTGAATTTCATTGATGCAGCGTTTAATTTCTTCTTGTGGTTGGTTTTAGACTTATTGACGGATACATTTTCACGTCACTTCTACTGGAGTTAAATCACACGATCTAGTGGACAAATTCTGATCACCGAAACGGAAGAGTATACGACCAAATATTGTTTCACTGGCTGAATGACATGTGGCAGCCTCATTTTCCAAAAAGTATGATCAAATAATGATCCGCACCAAACACGTTCTCACTTTTTGGCGATTATCAAAGCCATCAAGATAAAAATGTTCTTTGTCGCTTAGGATTATTTTGACTAGCCACAAAATCTTAGCTATCAAATTGTTCTTATTTCAGGGTTGCCAACAATTACTGCAAAAATGGCGGCAAATTCAAATCAAAGGACCCTCCTTTCTTTATATACACAGGTACAACTAAGATAAGAATATAAGTTGTTCTCGGCGCTGTACGCGACTGATTAGACAGTTAAATGTAAATTTTCGCACGAAAATAAAAAACTACATTAAAATTAATTAATTTAAACACACAATCGTATTTCTAATTTATACACACTTGTACCTACATCCACATATGAATATATACGACAATACTTGTGCTTTCTTATGAAAATGTATACACGTGAGTTTTCTATTTGTGATAATTTCTTACAAAATGAAAAAACGTTTTCGACTAACTTTGTGTTATTATACGTATAAATTTTCTTTATATTTAAAGAAAACTCGAAATAAAATTTTCCTCGAGAATAATTTAACATACATGTATGCTAAATTGTTTATATGTGTTGAATGATAATTACAAGTAAAACTCTTATAATTTAAATAAATAAATGTATTATGAGGCTTCTTTGCAAAAAGAAAATTGTAATGTGAAAAACTGTTTGGTGTCATCAAAACTGAGCATGAACCAATCATAAAACTCATGTTCGTCAACGTTGCTCGTTTTTCCTATACACAAAAACAGAAATTTGTTATAAAAATAGGATTGATGTTTTATTGATGGTTTTTGGTTGTTGGGAAAACGTTTGGTTTACGACCCAGAAGTATGAAATATAAATAATTAGTCGTAATAAAATTGAAAAGAGAAAATGTAATTCAAGGTTGCAATTTTCTTAATGTGACGTGTGAGCTAAATTATATGAAAAGGCGATTTAAGGTTGTATAAAGCTAAATGGTAACACTTTAATTTTTGAGCAATTGAATTGTGGAAATGGCGTCACTATGGAAAGATAATTTATACCATAAGTGCTTAGATATGATTTTGGTCCTCTCTACACGACTGACCGCCCAGGTGGCGGTCAGTCGTGTAGAGCTGCGGCAGTTGGAGCGGGAGGTACCGGGTTCGAATCCCGATAGGGGCGAGATGGTAAAGAGATTTTTCACCATACGATTACGATCTGTGGTGTGAATGAACACATCTACGACCCCCTGTTGGAGTGCAGAATTCATGGGCCAACCCATTTTCCATGTCAGTACTATAGGCTGGCATGGAGCTATGCAATGTGCAGATGGTTCTACGTAAATCGGACCTATAGCCGTACGTCCTCGATTTGGCTGTAATGGCGTAAGGTAAGGACGTAAATAAGTGAACCGCGAAAGAGTTGGAAGTGCCTCGAGCCCCAAAACATATTGTAGAGATAAAAACAAACAAACTCTACACGACTGGAAAATTTTCGATAATTTTTTAACAAATGCTGTCTTCCAAGTCGTCTATCACTGTTTTATCGATGTAAACTATAGTGACCAGATATACCCACAAAAAAGGTGTTCAATCACAAGATTTTGGGCCAATTCAAAAGACCATTACCCAATACTCGATTGAAAAGACACTGTACGGTGTTCCAATTTTCAATGACTCGAATAATGTTGGCTTCTAATTCCTCAATCGTAACCGGCTTATCCATGTCGAGCTTAGACTTTACGTAGTTCAAAAGGAAAAGTTCTTAAGCTTTCGCTTGATCTAGGTGACCAATTCACTGGCTGTGTGGCAAGTAACGCCGTCTTGTTGGAACCAAATGTCGTCGAGATCGCCGGGATTCCATTTCAGGCAGCAAATGGTCCGCCATTATAGCGCGATAACGGGCGTCCATTCACAGTTACGTTCCGGCTGGCGTTAAAAAAAATAAGGACCAATGATTCCACCAGTCCATTATCCACACGAAACCGTCGTTTTGTCTGGAGTTAATGCTACCTCTTGAAACCCTTGGGTGTTGCTCTTTAGAACAAATACAACAATTTTGCTTATTAATCGTAGCCATTAAATCAAAATCAGCCTCATCGTTTAACAAAATTCTGATCGAAAACAGTGTATTTTTTTCAAGCTATCAAAAGCCAACAGATTGAAACGGTTACGATTGAAAGGTCGGCCGGCTTTTAATGACTTACGTAAACTACGCCAAGCAAAACACGGCTCTTCATTTCGTGTTGGATGTGGTCTATAGTCGCGTATTATCCAATAATGAAATTTTGAATTTTGGATACCATATAACTCACTCCTCGTAGAACGCTGATTTTCAAAATACGCTGAATAATTTGTAGACGTTGTGTCGGGCTAAGTCGTACCATTGTGAAATGATAAACAATGCTGAAAAAAATATCATATACTCACACGTATTCTGTCATGAAATTCCTAATTGAAACAAACTCTATGGAAATCACTGACTTGAACTATATACGTTTTCATATCTTGATAAAAGCGAAGTTGATTAAATTAGTTTAAAAAGGAATCTGTTCAAGGAGTCTTAGGCTACTTATAGACGTGGGCTTCTCTTTATAACATGACCGCAGAGCCTATACGTGAGTAATATTCGTAAAGTAAACATTACTTAAATCCATCCGTATGATTCGTATCATATAGTTCTAGGAGACTCCGTATGAATTGGGGATCGTTAAGTGGTTCGATACTTCAGGATTGTTATAAACATCAGTGACTAGCTAAATTGAAGCAAAGATTAAGATAATGTTAAACTCAAATTTTTTTATGAAATGGCACGGAATCCAATATTACAAATGGGACCATTGTACCTAGGTTATCATCCAATCCCAATTCGCAAATGCGGACTGCGACCTACGAAAACCAAAGGAGGTACAATAAATGACTAATATTAATTGACTTGAATTGAACTGTGGTTATCATCCTCTTCAAGAATTTAAAGCGACCATGAATAGTAAGAATCGCAAGTACTAACAACAGATAAGAATGTTTCGTAGAAGACATTATTAACATCACCGAAAATCTCTGGTCATTAATTGACACCAATAAGGAAACTAGCAACACCCATCCACCAACGGAATAACAAGTTAAAAGTGCCATTGAAAAGCTTAAAGACAGTAAAGCTGCTGGACCAGAGAGTATAACCGCCGAAATATTCAAAGAAGATTCATTTACAGCTACAGCACACTAATACCAACAATTCAAGAAGTGTGAAATTCTGGCAAAATACAACAAAAATGGAAGGAAGACTTGAAAGTACAATTCCCAAGAAAGATGACCTAAGAAAATGCAAAACTGTATCTTTTTCTCAATACAACAATAAAGATAGTCGCAATAATCATTTTGGACAGAATCTCTACGACATTGCAAAATTAAGAGACGAACCAGTCTTTAAACCAGGAGAAGTTGCACTGATCACATCAACTTCTCTTCGTTAATTAATAACGCGCATTTGAAACGATAAATAGAAACGCAATATGGCAGAAACGATGTAAAGTGGGCTTCCGAAAAAAATAGATTGAACTCATACAGGAAATGACTGCCCAGGTGGCGCAGTGGTTAAAACTGCGGCAAATAGAGTGAGAGGTACCGGGTTCGAATCCCATAGGGGCAGGATGCAAACAGGAACTTTTTATCATCGAACGATTGGGTTATGCGATCGGTGGTGTGAATGAACACATCTAGACGCCCTGTTGAGTTTAGAATCCATAGGTCGTCCCATCGTCCATGTCAGTACTATAGGCTGAAATGGAGCTATTCAATGCGCAGATTACCTAAATCGTACATCCAAGACTGTGGTACTACAACAGACCTTCGCTAGTCTAAGTGTGCGGTAGCAGTTACTCAACCATTAAAAAATATACAAGAAGTATCATAAGACAGGAAACGGAGTTTAGAAAAATATTACAATATTCGAGTAGTCCGGCATGGATGCGCTGTCTCACTAATGCTGTTCCTGTTCGTATTTGATAATGGAAATTGAATGTCAGGTCGCATAATTGTCTTAATGGCATACAATGGGAATTAATAGTTAAACTCAATTATCTAATTATCTGGAATATGCAGATACCAATGCCTGCTCACACACAAACACTCAGACATGCAGCAGAAAATGGTGTTCATAAACAAATGCTTTCGACGAATCATCTGGCCTAAAACCAAAGCTAACATTGAGCTGCATAGAAAAACAAATCAGTCAGAGATAAAGACCGAAATAAACCAGCTGGCATGAACAAACAAAGTAAGATGGTCCAGTCTAGTAGACGCTCCATTCTTCTAAAATTTGGGATACAGGAACCAAAAGATCATTCAATCGTGAATCATTCAAGTGAACTTGAAATGAATTAGTTCAATAATAATGAATCGATAAATACTTCTTAACTCACTTCGGTACAATCTTACTTTCGTACCGACAAAATGAGTTGAATCGTAACGATTTTGTTTGCGATTGAAATGCGCAACTTTAATTATTGTTGTCGCTCGCAACATGATTCATAAATTTTAATTTAAAGTAAAGAACCCACGATTTTCAGATCCAAGCTGACTTGGACTTGCTTGGCGATAAAAAAATATCACTATGTAGTATTTTTGATTATTATATATTTGTTAACTTTAAAACTTCATTTTAAAGTTTAAATAAAAAAAAATATTCTTATCAAGTTTTGGAAATTCCAACAAGTGTTTATATTGTGTTAATCGATTTTTTGGCGGATTTTGCGTTATTCTATAAATAAACAATAATAATTGCGACCGAAAATTGTGAATCACATCCTTTTCATGCAAGTGATGCATAATAAATACATTGACCGATAAATAATAGTGTATGTGATTCAAAAGTAGATGATCAAGTCTCGTCACTCGTAAAACTCTTGGAATTATATAACCTATCTCGTATTGTGTCTTGTGGTATAGGTAGTCAGGCTATTGCCTAATAAAGGCTTTTGTATGCGGCAATATCATTCTGGTACGACCAGAACCCGGAATACACACACACGCACAATGCTTTATCACACCATTTATTGTACACACTTGATTATTTTCCAAGCAATTCGCATATCGCCCATTAAAACTTTCAGAAAAGATAAGATAAATCACAATCTTCTTCACTTTATAGCCAAATTAATTTGTATAAAAACATGTTACTTGGTGATAATTTCAATCTAACGTCAATTAATGCCTAAAGTTGGATACTTTTCGACGACACAACGCATACCGCATATGAAATGAAATCTATAAATGGTGACATTGTAAATAAATAAATTTAATTTTATTGCTAATAATAAATTTTCGCTTAAAATATTTTTTCTTGTTACAAATTAATGTTCATTTTTCACATCTTATAAAATAGATTAATAAGTCACGAACCAATTCGTCGACTTTGTGTAAAAAATTAACAAAGATCATGCATAATTGAAGTGTAATGTAATGAATCGTCACTATATACGATATAAGCATTGGTTATGTGAAAAGACTTAAAGCGATTTATAAATTCATAGATAACATAATTATCGAATTTGATAACGAAATATGTGTAAATGACTCAAGTATGTAATATACAATAATGAAATGTATAAGTGATTAGGATTATGAAGATTTAAGCAATAAAATATTAAATTCATAATGAACAATGACATAAGTGTGGCTGTATAGTAACCAGGATTTATGTCTTAAATAGAACAGTTGGTTGCGCTTAAGTCTATAACATATTACATACAGTCTAGGCCAAAACTGTTAGACACCCTAAGTATAATCAGCTGCAGGAATGACATTCCACTACCTCGTTAAAGCATTTTTGAACTCTGATTTTGATGTAATGCTGTGCTTCCGTATGTTGTTCTTTAATATAGGCCAAAGATGCTCGATGGGGTTGAGATCTGAAGACTGCACTGGCCTGCTCAGCAGGACAATGTTGTTATCTCTAAACCAACGCATTGAGGTCACCGATTTAATGCCTCTTTTGTATTCAGAATGGCAGTAGGGAAGTTTGTTTATAAATTAGGATGTCCCTGGCTAAATTCGACGTTTTCCTGAAAGAGGTATTACGCAAATACTATATTTAATTAGCAATTCTTTATAAAGAAGTAGATCAAGGTCCGCTTTCCTCAAGAGCTATAATCACTTATATAATTTTAAACCCGAAAATCATTCACATCAATATCTTCAAATTTCGGCTATAAAAAATCATTAATCATATCTCGATAACGCCATCCATTCACCGTAACAGTTGCACCAGCCTTATTATCGAAAAAGTAAGGTCCAATCACACCGTTAGCCCAAAAATCACTCCAAATAGTGACATGTTTATATATTCGTCAGTGTTTCAAATAAGACGTCACTATAAATGACCAGCTGAAGAAACCAAACTTGATATCCGATTCTCATATATTCCTACCCAAACGATTTCGATAGTCCATAGAATCGAGTTTCATCAAACTAATAGTTGTATTGGGTACTCGAGACACTCTAGCAACAGTTTCAATCTCGCACACAGAACTCCGCCTAGGCTTAAAATAATCGATCGACCTCCAAATGCATACTTTAAGCATATCGAAATGATTCCCGTCAAATATGCTTCAAATTGTCTCTTATTGTTTAACAACACGATTCCAAGAAGCACACCAATTAAATTGCGCGCAAACATTTCGAATCAACTATCTGTAATTCGCTACAAGTTTTGCAACACATGTATACACATATTCACAACATATATACGAACACAATCGATATGTCTGATGAAATGGTATTGATCTTTTCGATCACTAAATTATTCAATGACGTCATCAGATCGAAGCAGTCCTAGCGAAACAACATTACGTCTTTAGGCTGTTTGATTCAGCACCTTAGCTGTCGATGAATTCCAACTAAACATCAAGCATAATTCCCATCACTTTCACGTACAGTATAGCATCTTTCTTACCAAATCTCCTTTATCGGTTACCCCGACGTCTCTGTTTAGGGCATAATACGTTTAAGAAAAACCTTCTAATACGACCTACCAATATTTAGTATACACAACATGTACTCAATTTACAGCATCAGATCGAAACTGGCCTAGAGAAACAATATACAGAATACACACACAGATAGGCTGTTTGATTTAGCACAATGCCACATGAAGTTCACGCATAACTCCCATTACTGTCACATACACCATTGCATCTCTCATGCCATATCACTTTCATTGGTGATCCCTACATCCTTTGATATCATATCAAATATTTCTTTTAAGGAGTAACAGTTTGCTATTTGGAAAGGCAGAACTTTCTTGATTAAAATAAAATCAATAGTTAAAATTGATGAAACAAATTTGTCCGTTGTCTCAAAATATTAACGTTCTCCTTCTTTCCCTGTAATGGCAACTCTGTAAAATAATTCCAATGCCAAAAATTAGCAATCCTGTTGAGTTATCTCAGGTTAGACCATGGTGTGAAACTGCGTTAGTGAATATCATCGATGCTATTTGGCGTAGTATAGAAAACAGTAGACTGACTTCTCTCACATTGTTATATTTTTCAAAGGTATTTGATTCTATAAATCACAAGATTCTTTAGAAGTTCGATAGATTATCGAACAATTTAAAGTTTGTTTTGGTAGTTGCTATTCTAATTATTTCTTCCAGCTACTTCAGAGGTTCAAGGATCGGTACTAGATCCTACAACCCTCGTTCACACCATTGTTCGTTTCACATTTTCGCTAATGATGTCCGAATTTATAGAAATGCTCAGTTAGATCAGCATTCTATTTCTCTGGTTAACGAGGGTTTAATATATAATTCGGAGACCGAATATAGGTCGGAGACCGACCTCCAATAAGCCATTATTATTTACAAAAATTCATAACATACGTTTTCTTTCACTGATATTCATATAAGCTGTCAATCATGTTAGTAATTTGGGAATAGTTATTACCTCTAACTTGGGATGAACATTTAGTTAAACTTAGTAAGAAGGTTTGTGATTTACATAGTTCTTTGTATAAAGTGGTAGGGTTTACAGATAGACAGTCTTAAAAGAGAATGTTTATGTGATACCTCCTTTTCCTCTATGGTGTCCGTTATCTTTTTTTCCTCTTTTGTCTTATTTGGTTTCTTTCAGAAGATCATGAATATTCTCTACGCAGATGTTTTAATACTTACACTTGTTTTATTTTTGGTCTAGGGTTGTTCTTGGTTTTAGTTTTACTATTTTTTATGAGTTTCGGGTTCTATTAGGAAGCTATTCAAAACCAAAGAACCAAATTATCTATTCAAAAAGTTATTATTCAGCAAGTCGCATTACGCCAATCTTCGATTGCTCCCTTCGATCTTCGATTGCTCGAATTCTTCTAGGGCTTATAACTCTGAAATTCCATCCTGTATGAGATCTGCCGACACGTTCAAATTAGAATTTCTCGATTGACGTGATAAAGTGACAATATATAGTTAGTTAAAACCTTGTCTGCTCAATGCTGATCAACACATTGTAAATGCGCTTGTACTGGAAAAATGGTATGTGGGTCCATGATGTTGTTGATTTATTCAGTAAAATTTATGAGGTTTTTATGCCTTGAAGAAGTTATAATTTGCACAAGTTGCTTCCATATGTACGTACTTTCCCTTCTTAATACAAATTATAAGCATTAAATAAATAAGCACCGCTGATTATATAGCGATAATTTCTATTCCAAAGTTGGGGTTGCTTATTCATGAAGATTCAACCAATAAATTTGGCCAGTTTGCTAGTCAAGATGTTTGCTAATAGCGAGACGTACATGTACATTTATCATCTGCCTATATCGGCTTTCCTTGCGGTCTGAAGTAAAAAAAAACATCCAAATCACTCAGTTTTAATCAAAATCACCTTTTTACAAGACCTGGTGGGCTCTAACAGTTTTATAATTCAGTTTTGTTAATATATAAATTGTTATTCATTTAAAAGCTCTTCAAATACACTTTCAATAGATAAGGTATTTAAAATAATATTTATCAACAATTTTAAGATTTTACATAATATAACCAATTCTTAGTAAACGAAACACTACCTATTTACTTAACATTTATCATACTTATTGATAACAAGAAGTCTAATTGAAGTTTCTATCATTCAATAAAATTAGAATTAAATAAGAGTTATCAACCCTGTGGGTGAGGGCATCCATGTTTCGTAAATATTCCAAACGAAACATAAGACTCATAGAATACCACTTCAGAGCTTGTCGGGACGACTAAATCTGGTTGGGTCGCTGGGCTAACGATCCGCATCCGGCGACTACCAAAGAAGATTCTGTTTCGGTCTAAACAGTAAGTTTTTTCGCTACGGATGATTTTTTTCAAGTACTATGAAACAACTCGCGATACTCCAGGTATTTCTAGATTACAAGGAAACCTATGACTTAGTCAATCGAAAGAGGATATGGTATGCGCTTTAATATTTAGGAATACCAAACAAACACGCACATCAGTGTAAAACGACACGCAATCGATGTTGAGAACAGGCTATTGAGAACTTTTGCAATTAGTTCTGGTGTTCGTCAAGAGATGCGCTGTCCCCGACACTTTCTAATCTCAGAATACATTCTTTGCAAAAGCGAAACACCTCAAGACAACATCTTATTCCGATAATCCAATCAACTTTTTGCTTATCCAGATGATGTGTGTTTGAATTTAATGGAAACGGAGTGAAAGTGATACTTTGGTCTCAATCGACGAGTCCAAATATCGGATCTTTGTTCTTAGAGATCAAGAAGGAGTGATGAGGTTGGTTATCGAGCTCTTCATCCACTTGTGAAATCAAAATATCTTGCAAATAAGAAAAGACGAGTATGTCAGTTCGTTCACGTTCTGCGTGCTGATCCGGACCGAATCATAATTATGGCTGTCTTTAAAGGATAGTCGCCTATTGGTAGACGAATATATCGCTGTCGGCGACGACACAACGGCGTAGAATGATTCGTGATTGACACCGATGGAGTCAGATTTTTGACGGGATATGGGCTAACAATGGCCTCTAAAAACCGTTAAAAAATCAACATTTTGTTAGTGGAGTAGAAATATTCCAAACCAAAATGTTTATTGACGTTTCTTGTAAGAAACAAACGTTAAACACGAAAATATTGTTAGATGATTTTCTCCTTATTTCCCAGTTTATTATTTTTGGCGTATACATCGATCGTTCAACTTCGAGTATAAAATAGAAAAGAAATGTGCGCGGTGGATATACTACCGCAATAATGATACGTGTATGTATGTATACATCTATAATTCTCGTATGACTCAAACCGAAGCACAATGAATTGCAAATTACTATTTATAAGGTTATCAAATTAATTAAGTTTAACATGTAAAACTACAATATATAAAAAGTACGTTAGCATTGTAGTATGCACATAAGAGTCAATGTCAAACGATATGACATAGAAAAACAAATTTTGTGTTGTTTTTCAACTAAACAAAGAAAATTATTTGGAAAAATTGTAACATATTTTCTAGATAGTATCAAAAACAAAATATTAAGAACTAACTCATTATGAATGTTTGTTGATGCTCGTTTGATGTATGGTATGTGTTGTTCGTTATCCCTGCCTGTAGTGTTTGTCCACTATTATTGATTTAAATTTTTATTATAAAATCCCTTAAGACAGCACATTATGTATACACACAATTAGAATTAGGCCAACATTTTAATATTTAACGAGACCATATTCCATAAGCGTTACAGGTGTTAAAATACTATATTTTTACTGTAATTTGATGGACTAATCTCATGTATAGGGTTTGTAGTATTTTCAAATGAATAGTGTCTTGTCCATTTTCCAGTCACGAGTTGGTCTGCTACACTCAAGTATAACAAACAAATAAGTATGTGGCTCGTCACGGCCATACATGCCGTTTTCTCATGAAAGTTTTTGCTTCATGAGGTAGCAAAATTTATCAATATATTTGGCCTAAATATGACCTGCCAGATGTTTACTCATAGATGAACATGGGAAGAGACTTGAACTTTTCTCATATCAATACTATCGTTGCTGGAAGAAGGAACAGTACTCCACTTGTTTCAGTCTTACGCAATGCAGAATACATATCTGGAAGAAATCTTCTGCAATGACATTTCTGTAACATTTATCAAAAGCGCATGATGGTTTTAGTAGAACCAGAATCAAAAAACTATTTCCCAGATCGTCTTTGGAGTGAGCTCAACAATTTTACTATATACGCTTCAGTTTCAGTACCACTATGTAGACGATTTTTGACAAGGCTCAGCCAAAATAAGCAGACACCTCGGCTACACGACCAAAACCCATATCGAACAAAATCACTACTGTCCTAGTTAAAAGTGTCTTGCCAACTGTCCAGTCATGATTTGGTTTGCTACATCCAAGTATAACAAACACTTTTTCAACCTATATAACCTTGTTGGTTTAATTATGAGCTCTTACAAAATAAGTAAATAATATTAGAAATAAATGTGTGGCACAGAACGAAAAGGCAAACGGACTTGTTCGTCACGGCTTTTTATTTCTTTATTACTATTCAAAGCTATTATTGAAATGCCGCTATCCTCTTCATGTACGTTCTTGCTTCATGAGTAAGCTTTGATGTCTGTGAATGATACCTGGACCAACTTGTGTGCACTGTCTGCAATCTGACCTAAATAGAAACTGCCAAACTATTTTCTCATAAAAGAACATGAGAATAGACTTGCAGTTTCATCAAATTCCCTGCACCGGTCACTCAGACTTGCTTGATCCACTGTGACATACAGGAGCACAAGAAGTGCTCAACAGTTTCTTCTATTTCTCCCCCAGAATTTTCGTTATTACTAATTTTCATTCGGACCGTGTGATTATTCAGAGAACAATGCCCTGTGAGAACGCCCACCAAGATCCTCAAAGTGAGTATTATAATTCAAGAAGGACTAAATCTTACCTGATTTATTGATGCAACGAAGATTTTGGATAGGCGACAAGAGGCGGTTCCATCTCTTCTGGTGCAGATCACCAAAGTGATAGTCGATCCAATTTATCACCCAGACTAACAAGTCTTTAAAGACGGTTTGGTGGTTTCCCTCTAACCCCACACAGTGTTCTAGGTTACCAAATAAGTGCGGCAAACGAGATTATGGGTCTGAACTAACCAGATCCCCAGATACTTAACTTCTGAAGAAAGCGGGATCGAGTGAACCGCAATTTTTGAAGACTAAAGTTTCTCAGAGTTCTGCGTTTAGTGAAAACAACCATCTCAGTATTCCTAGGGTTGATTGATAGGCTCTGATCACTATACCAGACTACAACTATATTAATCGCCATTTGCATGTGATCATATTGTAAATTGGTATATTTTCCCACCAGTATTATGGTAATCTCACCGGCATGAACCTGGCAGAACTCCACCCTGAGAACATCATTTTCGAGCGTTCGCCGTATTCGAATCATAACCTAAGTCTACCGTAATTCTCCTTAACCTCCTAAGCATAGCACCAAACCACCGATCAAGTGTGGTTTGCATGCCATGTTCTTCAGCAGATATCATGGAACTGAATAAATCGGTCTCAAATGCACCTTCGATGTCCCGATACACTTCCCAAGTCACATTCCGTGTTGTTCAGCGCTTTTTTAATCTGACCCACGGTTTCATAAAGCTTCAACGTTTCAAGTATGCATGTTGTTTGGAATTTATTGGATTTACTAATAGAGCATAATCACTAAATTACCTATCAACTAATCGTTCAAAACAATTAAGTAGAAGAGATAAATAGGCTGATGGGTCGGCAACTTTTTGCCTGGTCATATTGAGGCTTTCAATCATTTGGGATAACTTTTCGCCACTATCTTGGAATGTATCCCAGAGCGAAACTGGCTATGAATATATGTGCAAGGTGGTCTATAATAATTTCCGGTCATTCCAGTAGAAGACTCGTAATATCCTGCCAAGACCTCGTGTTTTAAATTTTGAAAAAGAACCGATGCTCCTTTAGATTTTTTATCTTCTGTCACTATCTTTGCCTCCAAGTTTCAATGTCTGAAACTTAGTAGTTAGTGTGGGAGTTGCTTTCCATCTACTATACTAGAGTTGGTCTACCCAGTTCTCTGGTCCACCATGGTGTTCCAGTTCTTTTAGGCTTACTTAGAGAAGAGCTATTCACATATGCGCTGATAATTGCTTCTTCAAGCTTGTCAACTGAGCTTTCAATTCCTTCGCACGCTCTGATTTCATTACTGAAGATATAGAAGTGACTGATTGAGAGAATCTATAAAGTTCCCAATCAGTATTTTTTGTGTTCCTAAATTTTCTGATTCCAGGTTAATCGCTGGTTAGAGAAAAGGAAATGTAGAGAAGGAGAACTTGATGCGATTTTTTTTAAATCGCATCAAGTTCTCCAGATATATAAAACCTTTATTAGACCTTGTATAGAATATTGCTGTCAAGTTTGGGGTGGAGCATATGGCACTGCTCTCCAGTTGCTGGATAGAGTTCAGCAGCGTGCCATCCGAATAATACGAAACTCCAGACTTACGAAAGATCTAGACAGCTTACAACACCGCAAATATGTTGCAGAACTCTGCGTGTTCTATAGACTAATAAATGGTATATGTTCTGCAGAATTAACGGAGAAAATACCACCATTTGTTACGCCAGGACGGGTAACACGAGGAATGGGGAATGCGCATAGGTTTACGGTGAAGCTGCCGAAACCTCGAACTGAAGGTGCAAAGCGCGAATTCGTTTATCGAACATCCAGGAAGTGGAATTCGTTATTCGGTTTTCAGTTTCCGTTGGAGTATAAAATGCACAAGTTTAAGGTAGCTATCAATCTTTACTTGAAGGACCACGCGTTGGGTGCAGGAGCTCTGACAGTTACAAGGAGCTAGAACTGTCTAAAAGTCCGCCCTGCACCCAATTAAAGCTTAATTTAAAAAAAAACAGATGGTCAGAGAGAGTAATATCAACTAGAACGAACCAAGATGAGACTTTACTAATTAGACTTCTTAAATCAAGAGTAAAATCAATTACTTCTTGTTTTGAGGATGTCAAAACGAAAAGTCTATTGCCCATATTCAAGATGACTAGCGTACTCTATCTCTAAGAAAACATATTCCACTTGCTTTCCACCTGTTTCAGTCCTATAGGTGATGCAGAATAAATATCTAGGAGCAATCTTCTTAAATAACCTGATGGGTCTGAGATTGGAAAAACTACATGGAATGAATACGGGTTAACATGTACCTCTGTCAATAAGTGCCTGTGCTAATTTTCTACGCTCCCTAGAGAGTTTTTTTGCCAATATATTTAGAAAAAATGATTGAGGGACGCTGAATGAACTCGCAATGTAGGAGCAGCTGCACTAATTCCTAACCCTTCAGATAGAGGTCGCTAGAGGTTAAGAGTGCTTCTACTTACCAACTGTAGACGATTTTTGGAACACATCTCAGCAAAAATAGACAGACATCTCGACAAAACAACCAAAAAACATCTCAAATGTTTGTCTCAAATGACTACTTGATAGTTTTTTGGTATCCCGGCACTTGTAATGGGTGGCCTCATTATCCATATTGATGGACAGATATAATTTGCCGCTGATGGACTGATTCAACCTTAGATGATATTTGAGTTTCCAGATTTTGGTAACATCGTGAAAATGGTTATATTTTCCACTTTTCCAAATTGTATTACAAACCATACTATTACAAACAAGCGTATATTATTGATTCAACTATTCTACAAAAACCTTTTGATATTCAGACACAGTATACATTTATATACACAACTAGAATTGGGACAATATTTTAATATTTAATGAGATCATATTCCATAAGCATAATAGGGGTTAAAATACTATATTTACACATGCTTTGTCACATAAAAAAGTCATTAAATAATTTTTTTTTTATTTTTTGATTGACTTGTTTCGTTCAACTCTATACTGTGAGGTGTTATCAAAACCGCAAACCACACACATTTCTAGATCAAGGTGTAACATCAATATTGAAATTATCAATTATATAGCAATATTTAACTATACAGCACTTATCTATTGTACACTCTATTCACCATGAATTAGTTGATAAGCGCTAAATATGAATAATTTGGAGTTGGTATGCGCTTTTGTTTATTTTTCATTAATAATTTATAGCTGCAATCATAATTTGTTGTGTTTACATGGATAATATGTAATTAATAACGTTAGTTGGTAATTTGATTGAATGTTATAAAAATATATTAACTATACGCTAAATACTTTTTGTATTAATTCATTATTAAAATGTAAATTTTGTTCAATCAATATAAGTGCGGACAATTTAATAGTGCAAAGCTGTCACGGTTAATAAAAATATTAATTATAAATAAGAAATATGTTAAGACTGGATAAATTATTAAGCATGAGTCAATGTAATTGATTACTAAATTTGGATAGACCAACTGAAATTCAATTCAGATCTAACTCAATTTATCGTATACATTTTTTACGGTTTTTACAGGCCATTTTGGCCCGTTAACAATCTGACTCCATAGGCTTCGATCACGAGCTAGCTCTTCATACTGTTGTAAACAATTGACAGATGGCGCTCTATGCCGTGAAGCCATCGACGAGGACAGCGACCTCTTCGCCTAACGAAATCCTTTGATTTCATGCACGATATCAGGAATTCTGATCTTGTGATCGAAAAGAATTCGGTCTATGACATCAACATCGCGGTTTGAGCGATATATCACACGAATAATTCGAATGTTAGAATATTATAAGCCTTTTTTCATACCCCTCCGTCAAGATCCAACTGTTTCATTTGCAAGATTATTTGATTTCAAAAGTGGACATAGACGATATAAAGTCCGATTGACTGTGGCAAGGCGAACCTTGATATCCTCTCCCACACTATTATCGTGACTCGTGAGTAATGAGAAACCGAAGATACTTGAATATTGAATAATGGTAACTACCAGTACTAAAACCAATCACGTCTTGGTTTCTAAAGCTGAACACTGTTCTAGTTGATCTCTCTGACTCCTTTGTCTTATAATTCAATCACACAGATATCATCTGGATATGCAAAAGTTGATTAGATTGTCGGAATAAGATATTGTCTTGATGTGTTTCACTTGTACGACGGATGTATAATGTATTCCGACATGAGATTAAAAAAAATATCGGGGACTGCGAGATGCATATTGTTGAATGCCTGAACTAATTGCAAAAGTTCTCAATAGCCTGCTCTCTACTTTAATACAGTATTGTAACTGTCATTTTACACATATACGTATTTGTTTGCTATTCCTAATTATTCAAACGAATACCACAGCCTCTCGATTGATCGAATGGCTTGCTTGATGAAAGCTAGGAATACCTGGTGTACATCACAAAATGTTTCATAGTACTTAGAAAGAATCATCCTTAGAGGAAAACTTGATCGACGACTGACTGAGTTGAACGGAATCCTCCTTGGTAGTCATCGTTAAGTTCCTTTACCAGAGGAGTAATTCTATTCAAGATAATGTACGCCTGTAACATGTATGCTCTTCAAAGGTTAGCTATACCCGCTGTAATTCTCGCATTTCAAGCGACCACCCTTCTTTAATATTAGGCATAACGCGGACACTTTCCATTTTTTCGGTGTAACTTCATTTCGCCATATCAATCGATTAAGGTCGAAAAGTCAACACGACAAAGTTAGTTCTCCGAATATCAAGAGCTTTGAATTAATGCAATCAATTCCAGGTGAACAATCTTTCTTTAATCTCTACATGACTATAGTAAATTCCTCATATGTTAGACCTAGGGAATTTAATCCCGGTTTTCGATTAACCGGTAAACCGGTGTTATAGTCTAATTTTGATTTATAATTTATCGGTTATTAACAAAAGATTCTACCGAAATAATTTCGGTAACTATTTTTTCAGATGTAGAAGTTGAATTTTGCTAACAGTGTTTAGTATTTAATGTATTTCAGAGTTTTCGGAGTATTAGAATTCATCGCTCAAACAAAATGTTGTCACTCTCATTCGTTTTATCGTCATGAGGGAGTAAATTTCCCTGCAGATAAATTTTTAAATTTGGTTGAAAAAAAACAACGAATTCGGCTTGAACTTTAATAATATAGTTGCTATTACGACTGCTAAAAAGCTAGACAGATTCGTAGACGCCAGCCGGAATACGTAATCAAGTTTTATATATTAGATTGTTTCCAAACCAGAGCCTTGTGCAGAACAGCCTACAAATGACGAATAGGGATGAATGCAAAGATATTGTAGACGAAGACATTCAATAGCAGATGGTCTTATCATATCAAATAATTTATCCAACGAAAACTATAAAAATAGTGCTGTCACCCAAATCTACTAAGACGATTGCCTCTATAATTGCCTTTAAAAAGATACGCGAGATGAATATAAGATGGAAATAGCAGTTATTCTTGATAAAAATAACGATTCTACTTATTGAAAACCTGGTGCTGAAAAGTTTTATTGTTAATAATTTCATCACTACTAACTATTAAATTAGCTGTAGAAGCTTTGTACTCAAGCACACGAACTAAGTGAAGATCTCGAAAAATTATAATGGCGTTTTGTTAATGTACTCCACATAACGAAATTTATTGGTAATTATCGATTAACCGGTTATTCCAATAAGAAATTACCGAAAACCGGTAATGCAAAACCTCAATAAATTTGGATTCTCTAGTTAGACCCTCAATCAACATCTATGCGGTCTGTATTTGAGGGTGTTCATATGGCAGTTGACCGAGATCTTAAGGTATGGTGCAATTCGGTGGAATTAATCTACTCTTAAGGTCTAAACCTTCCACCATTTGCACTTCTTGGGATTGTAAACCGAGTTTACTCTTCATTATGGGCTATATTTCGTTGCTCAACAGCAAAATGACTCATCGTCAAACCAATCATTTTTGGGCTTAGTTTTCATTTTAACCGAGTTTTTTCAATATTCCTTAGGTTCACTTCATCAGACTAGGTAGTAATTAGATCGCAAAATGCTATTGCTGACAAGATCTTAATATTTTCGTTGCGTTTTGTAATTCGAGCCGGGACTATAGACCTATCTTATTACATAAGTCGATCTGATTTCTGCCAGCCCTTGCATTAAAGTCACCATTCTGACATCGTGCCCATTAAATAAGTTTTTATCCTGGGGTTGGCTTACTATAGTGGTCGTATATACTCTGACAATTGACGGGTTGGCTAATCTGATGTGCGAGCATAGCCTACACATTTGATTATGGACTACTGGGAACCCAAACGGCATTTTTTACCTGTGGCCTAATCTAGTTTCCTGGAGGGCTACGAGTTCTAGCTAATACTGTTTCACTCATGTGTCATGGCCAATATCATAGCCGGGTACATAACTAGGGGTTCGTTGTTATTTTGGCGGTATCCATTTTAGTTTGTTCGTCAGACCAGCGATCCAACTAGATTTAGTCATCTCCTAAGCTCTAGTCACTGTGGGGATATTCTATGGGTTTTATGTTTCGTTCGAAATATTTACAAAACATAGATAGCTAACTTACCTAAATATTATGGTAACTAATCATTTTCCTTTTCTTTCGATTCCAGGAATAATAAAGCGGATATTAATAAGTGTGAAACAAAATTAAATCAAACTGATTAAAGTAATATGCCTGTAATTTCGCCACGAAGATATTCCACAACAACAGGAAGCACATATTTACCACCTACTAGTGGTACCTATCGATCGACATACTCATCAACCACATCGGCAACAAACGATCGGGGCAGCAGCAGTTACAGCAGTGATATTACATCGTCGTATGGAAGTAGATCAAATTATTTTACAATAAATCATCGTTCAAGTTTAGGTAATAGTAGTTCATCAACAAGTGCATCCACAACAAGTAAATACGGTGGATTAACTAATAAATATTTAAGGGCAAGTGCTGACAAAGAATTACCACCAACTGGATCATCATCACGCTATCCACGTGGTGATAGTCGAACACGTGATCGTGATTTAACTTCATCGGGTAATACACCATCGTCATCGTTACGTTTGGCAACAACAGCAGCCGATCTATACGAAAAATATAGTCCATCATCTTATATACCAAAGTGTGAGCTAGCACGATCGCGTTCATTATCCGAGGCTCAAAAATTAACCAAAGAAAAAACTCCGACAAAAGACTCATACAACAGTAGTAGTAGTATCACCGGTGGAACCGCATCAAGTTTAAGCAAGGTAAAATTGTGTGCCCTAACATCGTCACCTCCTCCCATACCAACTCATTTAAATAAAAATAACAATAGTAATAATAATAACAACATTATAAACTATAATAACAAAACTACTAGTAGTGTTACTAATCACAATTCTGGATATTTTGGCCTTAATAATAATAATAATAGTAATATACAGCAACAACCACAACAAAATACATCAGATGCATGCATTGCTATAACTAATGCTGCTACCTCTCTTATAATTGACAGTTTTAGTAATAAATCGTCGAAATTGGCATCCTCCGATGTCGGAGTCTATACTACTGCGATGAATCCTATAAATAACAATCAATTTATTCTTAATAGTTTATCAAGTGCCCGTACAAAGAATTTATATAATATGAAAGGATCGGCCGGTTCGATGACGGCGACCACATCAAACGATTTAAATAGTAGTAGCAATAATAGTAGTAGTAATCATTTTGGTGGATTAAAAGATAATATTGGGATACAAACGACATATAAAACATCGTATAGTAATAATAGCAGTAGTAAGGAGATGTTAAAAAATGAGATAGATTTGGTTCGAAGTCAATTAAAATCGAAATCTAGTGAAATAAACAATAATAGTCATAAATTGTTATCGTCAAGTACAAAATCAATCAGCAATAATTTAAATAATAATAATAATAGTAATAGTGTTAATAATAATACTACTAATAGTAATAGTAGTAGTAGTAACCATAATGGTCATCTTGGAAATGGCATAAATAAAATAACTCTACCTGTAAAACCTTTAATCCATTCTAAAAATTCTCTGCTAATCAAACAAAATTCACTGGGCAACGAATTGCTGTCGAATGGTGGTATTGCTAGTCGACACAATAGTGTATCTGAATTGGAGGCTGTGACCATTAAAGTTTTAAACAATCGTTCAAAATGTCTACCACCCAAAAAACTCGCAACATCTAACAATAGTAGTTGCGTTGAACCACCAATTGGCGATGATATAAAATTTATCGATACAGACGATACAAATATCGAACGTTTAAATCGTGATACATTGACATCTATTGGTAAAGTACGGCTACTACCAACAACACCAGATACAAAATTATTTAAAGCAAACGATACAAATAGCGAGAATGATGTGGTAAAAAATTCGGATGAAATCCAACATCATAATTCATCATCGACAGATAGTGGTATCGATATAGGTAGTAATGGTAGTAGTAGTAGTAGTTGTAGTACATGGGATTCGACACCAACTACCACCGTCGCACCACTTAATACAGCAACACCATTAATAAATGGAAATGGAACGGCGACTGTGACAGGCGTGACACCGACACCGGAGTTGATGACGAACAGCACAAGAAGTGTGGTGAATGCAAATTTGCAATTGGCCACAAATTATAGCACCAACGATGACAAAACAAGCACGACTACTAAACTAATAGAAACCGATTTTGATAATAGTGATAGTGTAAGTTTTACTTAAAAAAAACTATTTTTATTTATTTATTTTTTTTTTTTTGCTTTGCTATATTTGTTTGAGTATGTGTGTGTTTGTGATTTTCGTGTGAACAAATTAATCAATTTAATTGCATTTTATAATTAAATTATAATTAATTGTTTAATCATCATACAACAACAATTTAATATTGGATCGAAAATTTATTAGACTGTAACCGAAGCCAACGAACAAAATGTTTCTCATTTCACTATTTAGTTTATAGAATTATTTATAATTAATTAAAAGTTTATTGTATTTTAATATCATAATTTTTAGTTAATTTTAAATTAATGATATAATTTTTGTTTATATGCGCTAATATAAAATTGGAATTATTTTTTATTGATAACCAAGCAATTGTGTTAGTGTGACTGTATGTAGAGTGATTGATTATCAAAGAGGTTCGTGTGAAAGGTATTGGTCATTCATTTTTGTGTAAATGTTTGTCATGTATTGAATTTCGATATCATCAAAAAGTTATAACGACTATGTGGGTCATGATTTTAATTATCCAAATATTTCAGGTATTTTGCTTAGGCTTTCTATAAATACATATATAAAATACTAAAGTCATAAAAGTAAATTAAGATATTCGACTCCACTTGGTCCATATGTGACCCCATACAGATATCTAAAGGGTGCGGAATTGCGGATATTGTTAGTTCGTTTAATAAATGCAACCAATATTTTTAAATGATCAGTAGCGGAGTGAAAAGTAGTCTAACGTGATTTTTCGATCTCTTTTGAACAATACAATATCGCCTATCCTTCAAACTAGGCATTTGTCACATCAAAGATCTCCTCATTAGAGCTGAATCTCTTTTCACCGAGCCATTTCTTCAAGTTGAACGTGAAAGCAATTCCTTTTTCATTCAAAACGTCGTTGAAACAGTCCAATAAGTTGCAGTAATATTCGTCGTTACTACTGTTCTCCACTTTTCAAGGTAATCGATGTGGATTATGACGCGTACATACCAAAAACTGATGGCCAATAAAAACGCGTTAGCATTCTTCGGCGCAGATGCGCCAGTATAAATCGACTGTTTAAACTGTTCTTTAGGTCTCATTAGAGTCGTATCTAACCGCAGAGCCGTTTTACAAATTCGGAAACAAGAAATAGTCGCAGGAAGCTAAACATGACCAATATGGCGGATGTGGAAACATTTCGAAGCATAATTCATTGATTTTGGCCATCGCAACTACACACTGTGCATATGTGCATTGTCTTCATAGAGGGGAACTTTTTTCTTCGCCAAATGTTTTTGTTTCAAAACGTCGTTGAAACGGTCCAACAAGTTGCAGTAACATTCGTCGGTGACTGTTCTCCTCTTTTGAAGGTAATCGATGTGGATTATGCCGCGTTCATTCTAAAAAACCGGTTGTGATATTGTTTGCCGATAAAAATCCAAATCTTGTTGGTAGAAATCCATAGTCTAAACTGTTCTTTGGCCTCAGTGTATAGTGATGGATCCACGTTTCATCCACAGTAATGAAACGACGCAAAAATTTTTTTTATTTCGCTTGAACATCGCCTAATCGCCTGAAGTTGTCACACGTGTGCGATTTTGGTCGATTGTAAGCAAATGCGGCATCCATGCAGTATTACAATACCGTATCATAAATTATGTTAATCATTTTTGGTGTGATGACTTCATGGGCATTCTGAACGTTAGGCATGAGTTGTGCTTGTACGACCACAACGGAAATCAGTTAATCACTTGTGAATCATTTTACTCGATGGTAAAAGTCTCTTCTGAAATGAGACAGATCTGTCTAAAGATTTTAATTTGGTATAGTGACAGATGGTATTGACAAATGACATCTAGGATTTCCGATTGTGGCGCCCTCTGTTGAGTTTTACGAGACTTCTCACTCCCCCTCGTAGGTAGTTTTAGAACGTAAAATCTGCAGTACTTTAACTATCCAAAGCCTCAATTGTCTCTGCATGATTATCATAACTATTCTTCTTAACGTTTTCCTGTAATAGTTCAAAAGTAAAGTCAGTCAATGTGACACTATAACGATCCCCATTAAATTCACACAGAACAGTGATTTGTTTTGGGTGGATTGGCTTCTCAATTGTCACGTGTGAATATTCTGTTCCCCAAATATGGCAATTATGGGAATATGATTTTTTGGTAAAAATGATCAACCGATAGTTGGCTTATTCATCGAAGCAAAAACGAATTAGATAATCAACTGGTTTTAATTAAACTTTATAGGTCTTCATACTGGAGAGTGCTATCGCTAACGTTAAATTCGTTGGTGAGCTCAGCTACAGAAGAAGTTTTTCCTCGAACGAAATGGGCGGCGATTCGGAACGTCCGTATGACTTATACACATGTCAGTCAAATGAATTTCCCTGCTCAAAGTATTCTCAGTTTACATTTCTACTGCATTTTATACGCAATTTTCAGCAACTGACTCACTACAACATCTTCAAAATATTTCACGTTGATTAATCGTATATCGACTTGCAGAGCAAGAATTGAAGCCAATCATCTAAACTGCTCATGAACCAACAGAATTTTTGAGCTTTTATACCGAGGAGTATAAAGTTCTACCGCTTACGTTCAATTCTAATGGATGGTGTGTTGAGCTTGATGCACACTTTCAGACCAGGAACAATGATTTTCATCAAACGAACTGGAGAGTGTTCTGGTACGTCTCTATAACTTTATTCATAAATTATCACCTCGGAAACAGACTCAGTACTTTGGAAATAAATTTTTCCCGGCGATTGAGTCGATGTACGCTTGATCACAGCGTATATCGACTAATTCGCCGGGAGTATTATATGGAATGACACTGGAGCTATGAGTCATAAAGGCAGCACTTAACACCCATTTTGTCGAACTTTGTCTTTCTAGTTATGTTGCAATAGTGGTATCTGATACTATTTAAATATAATTAAGGGAGTGATGTAAATATCTTCTCAATTGTGCCAGAAATTGTAGACTGGGTGCTAAGCTGTCAAAAACATAGATGGCTTCCTTTACGAGGAAGAAAATCCTGTTAATTGTTCCATGACCTTAAACGACACTGCACTATAGCTTCTACTGGGCAAAGAGCGATTCAGTGCAGTATCTTGAATAGTAGGCTAAGTTGAAAGCGATATATTTTTAACTATTGAAGTGTTAAACCTTGCTTAGTATTTTTCGGTAACCAAATGGTGACCAACACAATAAGACTTATGCGATGAAACAATGAAAATGAATGTCTCGAACAGACTGGTGAATCTTGACTATACATCTGTTTTATTATGGCTCCAAGCTCAATGGTAGACTGAAGACTGGTCGTCTGTTTGATAACTACAGTGTACCAAGTTGAGATGACTGGTTGAAGTATAAGAAGACAGACAGTTAAGTCGTTTTTATCGACACTTCGAAAAGAGGCGCCACCCGATAAACAAAAAGCTGATTAAAACTTTCACGTGTAATGTAAACTCGTAGTAGTGACTTTGAAAATATTTTTTTCAATATACGTTGAGCAAGCGTATATCGACTCGTTCCGTTCACCGGGAATATAATGTTGAATTTTTCTCAGTTGATAGTTGACTAGCTATTATCCTCAAAAACGAACCTGAATATGCCGTATCCGTTCTCTAAAAATCGCTTCTGACACACTAACGAATTTTAACTACTCTACATCTGTTTTATTATCGCTCTAAACTCGCTAGTAGATTGGAGGCTGTTGAGCTGATTTGTTGAACCATAAGAAGGCAATTAAATTGGTTTTTACGACACTACAAAAAGTGAATAAACCCTTTCACGTCTAATGTAGCTAAAATTTTGTCGGTAGGATCGATCAGAGTAATAGTTTTCTACTGTATTGGCGTTTTGTGATTGGGTCATACTAAACTCATTCTATAATAATAACGAATTGTGATCAATCAAAATAATATATTTTCACATTACTTGCTTGTAATACCTTTCGAACGTAAGCCCCAGTACTTATATCTTAAGATGATTAGTGAACGATTGTAAAATAATCATATTTTTTTATCGCAAGAGATATTTTTTTTACTTTAGCCTGAGCTTATGTGTTTACATTTTAATAATTTTATTAGGAATTGGTAGTTGAAGTCGTAAATTTAATGTAAAATAATTGTCTAATAATATTCATTGAAATGATATTGTTGTTGGTTGGTTGGTGATGATGATGATGATTTTATAGTGATTAAACTTTTCTAAAATATTGTGTGTGCTTTTATCGCATTTTATTATTTATTTAAAGTTTTTCTTTTACAAAATTGTGTAATGAATTTATTTGATTTATTTATTTCAATTCAATATTTAATTGTAAATTAATAATATATATTTATTGTTTAAAAATTAAATAATTACATTGTTTTTTTTTTAATTTTATTTTAGTATCGAAATGCCACCACACGAAATGCCCTTCCCCCATCAGAAAGGACATCGAAATATTATGAAAGAGAACGGCCATCGCTTGCAAGTCGCACACTATCCGATTCGGACTCTTTTGCACTATCAAAATCGGCTTTTACTTCATCGTCGTCTCTTGCGGACTCATATGATCGAGGAACTTCAACCGAAACCGTTGATGGTGAGATATGTTAATATTATTTATTTATATATTAAAATTGTAACCTGGATTAGGATTTGAAACGAAAGTTTGCAAAATTCAAATTGTTTGTCCACTTTTGCATACGCTCACACCATTTATCGAAACACTTTCATCAGCCTGAAGATGATTGCTCTAGGCGATAAAAATCGTTGTCCATGAATGTTATCTTTGAGTGTTGGGAACAGCAAGAAGTCATTGGGAGCCAAGTCTTAGCTGTTCGGTGGATGGCTCATCAATTTGCTCGTTTGAGTGCTCATACACTCAAATTGATATGATGCATTATCGTGATGCAAAATGAAACACCATTTTGTGTTGTTTTCTCTCAATTTGTTGAAAACCTCGCGCAAACAAATCGTCGTAAACCAAGCTGAACTGATTGTCTTTTGATTTTTAAGACCCACAGTAGCCATATGACCGGATTAGATGAAAAAACACGCTACCAACCAACGCTCCGAGCTCGCACTACTTTTTGTCTACGTTTTTGGAAGTACCTCCAACGAATTATTTAAGCATTTGGTGGCACCAATCGACACGAACTTTTGTGTGTGTTTGTCAACACATATACAATTCAACGTGCACATAGCTTCCGCACCTTTTCATGTAATATCGTATGTATGCTGGTGTTACCGCGTCACATGATCATCCTCTTCAATCATTTGATGTTTTCTCGCACAACTGTTTTTGGGCAACCTTCACGAGACTCGTCGTTGACTGAATGTCGTTCGTGTTTAAATAAGCCATAGATGATGCTTCGTTGCCAAAAAGACGAATGAAGTGACTACAGAAAGACGAATTCCAAGCACTGTTGTTGAGCTAATTAATCCCTTTCGAAAACATGTCATGTAAATTTTCATGCGAAGTGACAGATGACTTCTGAGAAACGTACCATCCAAAAATGTTACACTTTTTCATATATACAACACCTTTAACATAATGACCTTCAAGATTTAACACTATTTCCTGTACATCAATAATAATAAAATGTTATTCATAAATTGAGGTGTAACTACCAATTTGAAGATATTGGAAATCAATGAAGTAAATATTCTTGTATGGTTTGAAAACGATTTGCCGAACCACAAATGTAGTTAAGATATAGAACTTTAATATCTTGTGAGACTGTTTGGCGTTCAGTAAGTACCAAATAATTTATTCGTACAATTAACGCCACAATCAAATAAACCGAAAAATTCGCTAGCACTGTTGCGACTCGATTTAACACTACATATAAGAATCGCACAGTACGAACATGAAGTCTGGTAGCATATGCCTGATAAGATAATTTGATCTTTTCGTTTAAGCAGTCATTCAATGACATCATCAGATCGAAACATTCCTAACGAATAAAAACAACTCAAAATACTCAAAGTCGTCTAACATCCCGCGGGTTTACATTGGTGACCCTTACGTCCCTGTTTAGGAACATCACATTACATGTCAAGACCTGCCAAACATTTCATACTACGTCCTGTCCAATTCTATAGCTTGGCAATTTCTCGATATCTGCCTTCTTCTCAAGGTACAGATATTTCCGGGAAGTTTGTCATATGCTGCAACACAGCCAAATATCACTAAGATTGGCGAATATTGCTAAGCCGGGGACACCCGCATGTAAATCTGTGTTAGCTAGACCATATAATCAAACAAACCGGAGTGAAAATTCATTTACGGGGGAAGTAATGTGAGCAAATAACCAAATAAATTATTTCGTACAATTAGGTTCTTGTAATTCGCTAGCACTGTTACGACACGATTAAACACCTAAATATACGTATCCCACAGAGAAGAGAGGTACACACATCAAGTCCGGTAACCTATGCCTGATGAGATGGATTAGATAGTTTCGTTGACGCAGTAATTAAATCACATCATCAGATCGAAACCGGCCAAACGAATTAAAACAACCAAATAAAAACTCAAAAGTACTATTCATTTCTGCCAACATGAAGTGGCGTTATATTGGTGATCCTTACGTCCCTGTTTTAGGTAACATTACATTACACGTCAATAACTTTTGACACATACCTGCAAAACACCTCAAATTTCTTAATGTTGTCTGCCTTCTTCAATGGCCTTCTCAAGGCACATATATTTCCAGTAAGTTTGTCACATGCTGCAACACAGCCAAATATCACTAAGGTGTGGGAATGGGGCACCCACAAATACAAGAATGCAAATCAGTCAGGTTCCTTTCATGCCTCAACAAGCCTAAATCACTACGCGGCCGAAATCAACAACACAATTACGGTATTTTAAATAGGGAGATTACACGGGCCACATAGTCAAACAAAACGGAGGAAAAATTCACTTGCGGAGTAATGTATAGCGTTCAGTAAGCATCAAATAAAAATGTTCGCACAATTAACGCCACAAGCAAATAAACCGAAAATTTCGAGTTAAGTTCTTGTAATTCGCTACTAGCACTGTTTTTTTGGATTTTTTTATATTACGACTCTTGTACCCATTTAGTAATTTACATTGTATAATACTTATTTGATTAGTTGTTTGGAGTAATCACATGACTATCTCCAGTTTCGTCTAATTCCTCCTCAGTATTTTCACCACAGTATGTATATTAAGGTTGCGATAAGTCCAGTGATTTGGTTCTTTGCAGTCTTCTTGTTGGAGTGGTAGTCAGCTTACAGCGTATGTCCAAATTTTCACACTGGAGCATACGTTGTAGATGTTTTGTTGCTTGATGATTAATTTCATCCGCGACAAACTCGATCTTTAAATCTCGATGAAGGTTGTCGTTTCGAATGTACCACGGTGCATTAACAATGCATCACAGGATTTTATTTTGAACTATTTGTATGATTTTTATATTTGTCTTCTTGAGTTGTAAGTTTAACATCTAAAGTCATGCCGAGATATTTAGCAGTGTTTACTTCTATCGAGTTTGTCATTATTGGTTATGATTAACTTTGGGATTTGTAAAGTTCACTTGGATTGATTCTGCTTCATTTAATTTAATTCGCCATTTCTTTGCCCAATAACATATAAAATCTGTGATTTACTAATGGAGTCGCCATTGTTGCTTCTGTATTTGGTATATCTCTAGTATATAGGAGATAAAAGATTGGTCCAAGAACACGCCCTTGTGGTACTCCTGCTGTAAATCTTTTAATTGGAAGTATTCATACTCATATCTTACTCGGAAGTGTCTCTCTGATGATGATCTTAAAATAAGAAATTATTGCTCTGGAAGATCTCGGTAAAGTTTGAATTCTAGCCCCTGGTGCCATACTTTGTCAAATGCTTGCACTACATCAAGGAATACGGTCGAGCATATTTGGATGTACTTGTTCTTGTTCTATCGTTTTCCATAAATCCAAACCGATGATATTCCTTTCTTCGATAATTGGTTTTAACCTTTTAAGAAGATCCTTTTCAAATAGTTTGTAGTTGGTAGCAGAGAAATTGGCCTATAAGAAGGTTTATCAATCGGAGGTTTGTTTGGCTTAAGTATCATAACTACTTCTGCAACTTTCCATTATTTTCGTACATATCTTAGGCGAAATGCTGCATTAATTATATGCACTAGTTTCCTCAACGTTTTCTCCGGTAACGCTTTAATTATCTGACTCGTTATAAGATCATACCGTGGAGCTTTATGTGCAGATTATTCTTGACTTCCCATTTAAGTTCTTTCAATGTCACAGGTGTAATGATAGCTAGCTTTGCGCTACATTTCCTAACTATAATTTGGAGTGCTTTCCCACGCAACCCTTTGGATATTATGGATGAACTAGTTCGTCTTTTATTTGGTCTGGCCCCTATATTGGGTAATTTTTTTCTGTTAACCGTGTTTGGAAGAGTTCTCAATTGGTTTTGTAGCTCGTCAATTTTGTTGCTAGTTGAAGTTGCTCTCTTTCATAATTATTGTTTGGCTATCATTATAACTAGTGAATGATTTGATGTTAGATTTTCACTGTTCTCGACACGAATCGCATAGAAATACGTACACACGTCAAGTCCCGTAGCAGCATACGCGATGGATTTGATTGTTCTTTTTGTTGATTCAGATCGAAACCGGCATAACGAATTTCAACCAAATAACAACCTAAAATACTATTCCAAAGTCTTCCAACTTCAAGTCTAATCGGCACTGACTCTACTGCAACCTCTACTCCAAAATATTTTTACTAATCCAAGAACTCATTGCAATACTTATCTTTCACTTTCACATAGGCGATTGAAAACAACATATTTTGAAATGTTTCGATTATAAATGACATTAAATTTTCCAGGTTACAATTTAAATATCACATATTTTTTCTGTTTTTCTATTTTCTTTTGTTCGTTTTCCATTTGAAAAATTAAAAAAAAATTAAAAAAAAAAATTTAAATGTTGTGTTATAAATGTTAACTAAATAATGCCATATTATGAATACTATAATTTTTACACTTTAGGCTTATGTGGGCTCCGGAATATAGGCAATACATGTTTTATGAATTCTGTACTTCAATGTTTAAGTCACACGAACGAATTAACAAAATTCTTAAGAAATCAATATTCACCAAAAACCTCGACCAAAGACCAGAGAATATTGTCCGAATTTGTTAAACTAATCAAGGATATGTGGTCGGGGAGTCGAAGCGTTACACCAATGGAATTAAAATCAGCGATTTCAAGTAAATATCGAATGTATAGTGGTAGTGCCCAGCAGGATGCACAAGAATTTTTACGTTTCTTTTTGGACACGTTGCATTGTGCACTTAATATGGGTACTAAGGGTGAGAAATTGGAAATTGATGATAATTTAAGGTATTGTCGATAAATAGTAAGTTAACTAAGTAATTATATCGTCTAATCAAATTACAAATATTTGTAGTGACCAAAAAAAAGCTGATCTCACATGGGAATGGTATTCACGCGTTGAAAATTCATTGGTTAAAGATTTATTTGTCGGTCAATTGAAAAGTAGTTTAAAATGTACAGTATGCGGGAATACAAGTGTTACTTTCGATCCATTTTGGGATTTAAGGTAAGCAAATCGCACATTATTCACCATTTATTGTAATTTATAATATTTTCGTTTCATTTTTATAGTTTACCATTGCCTTCGTCAACAACACGATGTAAATTAGAGAGTTGTTTAGATTTATTTATAAAAGAAGAAGTTTTAGATGGTGATGAAATGCCAACGTGTTCAAAATGTAAAACCAGGCGTAAATCAACTAAGACATTTACAATTCAACGATTTCCGAAATACTTAGTTATTCGTAAGTTTTAAAATACAAATGTTTCTTCGGACAATATATCGTTCATTTTCATTTTTAGATTTGAAACGATTTTCTGAAACCCGTTGGAGTAAATTAACAACAATTGTAGAATTTCCAACAGGTGAACGTGGATTAGAAATGAGCCCGTACGCTTCATCGTCAAATACATCATCGTCAAATTACACATTGTATGGCATTTCAAATCATATGGGTAAGACTTAACTGCTTTGTTTAGTGATGTAAGTAGTCACATTATTATTTTAATTAATAGGATCCACTGCTGGAGGTCATTATGTGGCGGTTTGTAAGCATCCCATTATCAAGAAGTGGCACGAATTCAATGATAATCTGTAAGTATCGAAATGATTTAGAATTGTTTTAAGGTTGACTTTACAATATAGCGAATTAGTGCTGAAATAGCTATTCAGTACAAATTTTATGGTAAATCTTTTGCAATAAAATAGGAAACAAAATCCGGTTATTGTCAGGTGGGCTGATAATGTTGTCAATTAGATTATTATCAGTAAGGTTACATGGTATGAACCGACAGTGGAATAGCTATATCGAAATTTTTGGGATTAAATAAAATCTTAGTGTTAATATTGAAATGAACAGTCGCCAAATATTGGCTTTGTAAAATGAAAGCAAGATGTCCTAATTAGAAAACGGATATATTTTTTTTTTTTTTCGTTTTGTTTTAGTTGGGTGCAGGGCGGACTTTTAGACTGCCTTAAACTTGTGCATTTTATACTTCAACGGAAATTGAAAACCAGTCAACGAATTCCACTTCTTAGATGTTCGATAAATAAATTCCACGCTTTGCATCTTCTGTTCGAGGTTTCGGCAGCTTCACCGTAAACCTATGCGCATTAACCGTTCCTCGTGTTACCCGTCCTGGCGTAACAAATGGTGGTATTTACTCCTTTAATTCTGCGGAACATTTACCATTTATTAATCTATAGTTCTGCAACATCTCTGCGGTGCTGTAGGCTGTCTAGATCTTTCGTAAGTCTGGGATTTCGTATTGTCACTATAAGGAATATGTTTGGTTAGGTTAGGGTTGTTGTCTTGTAGGACTGGCATAGATTTATTTTAGTCCCTAGACGTAATACTTAGTCTCATTCTTATTCTACCCGAACCATCATAAGCTTTAGTTGAAACACTGATATTTCTCACGTCACTTCTCTGGTTGAAGAGGTGGTTCCAAATATTTTGTTTTCTTACGCGCAAGATTGGAACTTGTACAAAGCATTTGGAGTACTTTATCTTATTGTTCTATATCTCCACATCTACAATATGTATCATGTGAGCCACTAGGCCTGTCTATATATTTAACGATAGGTATTAACTCGCAAAAAACCGCCCAGGTGGTGCAGTGGTTAAAGCTGTGGCAGTTGGAGCGGGAGGTACCGAGTTCGAATCCCGATAGGGGCAGGATTACGATCGATGGTGTAAATGAACACATCTATGGCCCTCTGTTGGAGTGCAGAATTCATGGGTCAACCCATCTTCCATGTCAGTACTATAGGCTGTCATGGAGCTATGCAATGTGCAGATGGTTCTACGTAAATTGGACCTATAGCCGTACGTCCTCGATTTGGCTGTAATGGCGTAAGGTAAGGACGTAAATAAGCGAACCACGAAAGAGTTGGAAGTGCTTAGAGCCCCGAAACAGATTGTAGAGATAAAAACAAACAAACAAACTCACAAGAACCCATTTATCTTATGTCCTCGAAGCGATATTCATCGGAGAGACAAAATGAATAATTTACTAATAGAAAACCCCATCCCTCGACCCTCTCATCCTTTTTTGAAACATTTATAAAGAAGTTCAAAACCTCTGAATTCATGACATCATCTCTAAGTCAGTTTACTCAAGTAGGTATAAAAGTTATGATTGGCCATTATGTTTAGGCCAGATCACCAGCTTGTAATTCAATATAATAGGTCGTATGACTGAAATATAGAACCAAAATATAATTCAGGGCTTCAAAATAGAGTTCTTATAAAAATTGAGAGCTATAGTAGTATTCTCTGCTCTTTCTATTAAGTTAGGCTTCCAGCTTAGTTTGCTCTATGAGCTTACTTTGTAAATTCAGCCTTGCAGCTTTGGCTATTCAGCCATGCAGCTTTGGCTATTCAGCCTTGCATTTTGTACTTCTCATACCTTCGCCGAATACTCTACGTATGATGTAATCGCATTCCCATAGTAGAGATTATTTTGGAATTTTCGACGGTTACGGTTAAATGCTAGTTGTCATTTCGAGATCGACAGCTGTAAATAAACTCAACGCATGTCTGAAATCGTGGAGTTTGTGGCGCTATTCGAAGAAGTTCCAGTTGAGCACGAACATGAGAGTCGCGTTACAGAACGACTCTGCCAACTGCTGATTTTTCCAAACAAATATTGGCGCTTTGCAATGATTAAATTCCTGAAGAGCTTATCACGAAAGTGTTTCAGGACAAACGCCTAAATTATATGAATCATGATTGGCTCAGAGAAAGAGCTATTTTCGCAACGCAGTACAATGATGTAAACGAGGCAACCAATTATTCGATCGAGTTTTTAAATGCGCTTGATTTGCCTCGAATGAATGTAATATGAATGTAATAATCATGCTGCACAATCTGAACCATCCGAAATTGTGTAACTGAACGAAACTGACGAACAAAGGGATTCAAACGACGATCATCAAGGGCAAATTCAAAGGAGAAAACTTTCCATTCCGAGCACTCCTCTGATTCCAACTGACATTCCGTTCGACTTTAAGCGCATTCAGTTTCCCATTCGTGAGATTGGAGACCATCATCGTTTTTCATTTACGTGCCGGCTTGCGAATGCGCTCATTGCTAAGTTGTTGTACTCTTAAGAACTAATCCTTCCACCATTCGCGTGTCTTCTTCCTACAGCTGTCTTAGCGAGAACTATTTTATTTCTCCTTGTGATTGTAGACTGAGTTTACGCTTCATTATGGGCTAAACTTCGTTGCTCAACAGCAAGGTGACACTCCTCATCAAACCAATCATTTTTGGACCTCATGTTCACTATACCGAGAATGTGCTAAGCAGCATCGTCAACCGAGGTTTTCAATACTTACATTTCGCGTCGGGAGTACGGACCTATATTAGCCGTGTTTCTTGACGCACAGTGATCCGAATCAGATCACATTTTCCATGCAAACCAAATACACATTTTGATTCAAAATGAAATTTGGATCAAAATGTGTCTTTGGTTTGCATGGAAAATGTGATCTGATCCGGATCACTGTGCGTCAAGAAACACGGCTATTATTACATAAGTCGGTTTGATTTCTGCCAGCTGTAGCATTAAAGTCACCAATCTAACATCGTGCTCAGGTATAGAGCCCATCAGATTATCCAAATTTTTGTAAAATGAGTCTATCTTGGAGTTGGCTTACATCAGTGGGCACATGTACACAAACAATTGACAGGTTGGCCAATCTCATGTGCAAGCGAAGCTTACACATTGATATTAAACTGCTTCATAGTCCAGTACAGCCTCTTTTACCTGTGGCCAAATGAGATATATCAAACCCCAAGAATTCCGCGGTCATCTCCACTGTGTAGCAACGTATTGCTTTAGGACACATGGTCTCCACTTTTAGGTCACACAGCTATACTCTTTCATGCAAGTGATACGGTCGACAAACGCGCCAGGTTTTATAAGTGCCGATCCTCAATCTCATTTCTCGGTACTTAAGTGGGGAGTTATTGTTGCTTTAGCAGTATTCGATTTTTTTTGGTTAGTTGACATTTTTAACATTTGTTGTTTTTTACGGATGCGGATCGTAAGCCCAGCGATCCAACCAGATTTAGCCCCCTCATACGACCAGTTCTGTTATTGTTGTGATGTTCTATAGGTTTTCTTATGTTTCGTTCGAAATATTAACGAAACATGGATACCCCACCAACAGGGCCCGCACATGCAAGACCATAAGCAAATTTAATTTTGATCTAATTTTTTTTCTAATGAAACTAACTGCACTCGTTTAGTTCTACGAACATATTCACTTTTTCTGGGAGCGTGTTTCACCAGCATTTAGACGAGTAATGCAAGTCTTGACCGAAATGCTCTTTCACTAGAAGCTTTATCAACTCATAGTCATCAATATCAGGCTTAGAAATTATTATTTGGAGACGACTATGTCAACCTTCGACACTGTTTTGGGTCCTTGATAAACTTTTTCTAAGACGATCTGCCACTTACTAGAAATGCGGATGGTAAGAAGGACCGATTTATTTGCCGAATGTAACATTCGAACGCAAAAAGTTGAAAAAAAAGACCGTTACAGCTCACCCACATTCTGGTTGAATTTTACAATGAATTGTAAAAGGTTGATGCATAACTCTCGAAGCAATTTTAAACGTGCCAGCCATGAGCCACAGTGTTCCGTGACTCTAAGGCTAATTTTATTACTTTTAGCTTCTGCGTTAGGTAAGACATTCTTCCAATGTATTGACTGAGATTTCTATAATAATTTTGGATGGTTTGTCCGAAGATTGGGCTTCCTGGGGGGTTATTATGAATAATTCGAAATCGGATTCGAAAATCGGAATTTTCATAATAATCCGATATCGAAAAATCCGCTATTATGAACTAAAACGATAAAACGAAATCGGAGTTTCCGAAAATCGTATGTCAAGATCTGATTGCTATTTAGAAGACGAATTGCATTATATGTTATCGAAACAGCTATTTCAAGTGAATTACAAAAATCATAACTACTAACTTCATACTATCATTTGACAAAGTCGACTCAACCATTTCGGATTTTTCGATATCGAAAAAAAATCATAAATCGGATTATTTCATAATAACCCCCCAGATTCTTAACAAAACCATTTGCCTTTAAGCAGGGGGGCTTGAATCCGAAATCGGATTTCTTCGGATATAAGAAAAGCCGATCCTCTGCGAATTATCTTATAATGAAATTGCTTGGAAAAATTTGTCAAATATTAGCAATATTGCGTTTTGCAATTCACTTGAAGTTCCTAAATTTTATTTTTTTCTTGTGTTTTAAAGTGACTAATGACTAGTCAGATGAAATCTATTAGTGAAATTTGCACTCTAAACTGTGGACCATTAAAAAAATAGCAGTCGACTAAGTTTTGTCTTTTTATTTTCATAATAGTGGATTTTATAGTGGATTTTCATAATCTATTATGAAAAATTCGATATCGGATTCTGAATCGAATTTTGCTATTATGAAACTAGAAAGACAAAACGAAATGGGATTTTCCGAAAATCGAATGCCATTTTGTGTAGTCGAATTTGTTGTTTTGCACAGTTTAAGTGAACTACAAAACACATTATTGCTAACTTCATGCTTACGTTTAACAAATTTGAAATAGTCAAATTCGTGCCGGATCAGATTTTTCGAAATCGGAAAAAACCGACTTCGAATTATTTCATAATAGCCCTTAGTGTAATTTATAAGTCAGCGGATTAGGATTTGTAGGTTTATTAGATTATTTTATGAAATTTTCGGGCTTTTTTCGAGATTTTGTTACCGTCACGATTTGGTTGCATTACGATCTTACTTAGGATATATTACGAGTATTTATTGGATTGAAATATCGTTAAATGTGAAATGATATTTTTTTATGTCGGATTTTGTGAATCGCGATTAACAACCATACTCTAGTTTAGTTTTTTTTTTTTTTTTTTTTTTTTTTTTCGGTTTTTACAGGCCATTATTGGCCCGTACCGTGTCAACAATCTGGCTCCAACAGTTTCGATCACGAGCCAGCTCTTCATACTGTTGCAAGCAACCAGAAGATGCCAGATTGCTCTCTACGCCGTGGAGCCATCGTCGCCGACAGCGACCTCTTCGCCTACCGAAAGGCGGTTCTCCCTTCAAAGATCGCTGTATCATTCGTTTCGGATCAGCACGCAGAACGTGACCGAGCCAGCGTATTCGCTGTCCTTTGATTTCATGCACGATATCAGGAATTTGCATTAAATTCCTGATCTCGTGATTGAAAAGAACTCGGTATGTGCCATCAACGTCGCGTTTTGGGCCATATATCACACGCATGATTCTTCTCTCGAATGTTAGAAGCCATCTTTCGTATTCATCCGTCAAGGTCCAACTCTCACATCCATACATGACAACGGGTCTGATCAACACTCTGTACAGCTTCAGCTTATCCGTATTTGCAAGATATTTTGATTTCAGCAGTGGACGTAGAGGATACAAAGCCCGATTGCCAGCGGCAAGCCGAACCTTGATATCCTCTCCCACACTATTATAGTGAGTAATGAGAGATCCAAGATACTTGAATCTCATCACTCCTTCAAACGTGTGGTTTCCACTACTGAAATCACTTGCGTCTTGGTCTCGAAAACCAGAGATCAGATATTTGGTTTTGGACTCATTGATTTTGAGACCAACGGAAGCTGAAAACTGTTCCAGTGGATCAAGTATCTCTTTCACTCCGTTGCCATTTAATCCAATCACACAGATATCATCTGCATACGCAAGAAGTTGATTGGATTGTCGGAATAAGATATTGTCCTGAGGTGTCGCACTTTTACGAAGGATGTATTCCAACATGAGATTAAAAAGTATCGGGGACAGCGCATCTCCTTGTCGAACACCGGAATTGATTGCAAAAATTCTCGATAGCCTGTTCTCAACTTTGACACAGCATTGTGACTGCGTTACTGTCATTTTACACAGATGTACATATTTTTGTGGTATTCCTAAATATTCAAGGGCATACCATAACCTCTCTCGATTGATCGAGTCATAGGCTTGCTTGAAATCTAGGAATACCTGGTGTACATCGCGAGATGTTTCGTAGTACTTGGAAAGAATCATCCGTAGCGAAAAAACTTGATCAGTGACTGACCGATTTGGACGAAATCCTCCTTGGTAGTCACCGACAATTTCCTCCGCTAGAGGAGTAATTCTTCCCAAGATGATGTAAGACAGTAACTTATATGCTGTGCAAAGGAGAGCTATACCGCGATAATTCTCGCATTTCATGCGATCACCCTTTTTGAAAATTGGGCATAACGCGGCCACTTTCCATTCGTCAGGCATAACTTCATTTCGCCATACCAATCGAATAAGGTCGAAAAGACAGTTCCACAAAGTTAGCCCTCCGAATATCAAGAGCTCTGAATTAATGCAATCAACCCCTGGTGAACGATTTTTCTTTAATCTCTGCATGGCCATTGTGAATTCCTCATAGGATGGATCCTCAATGAACATCTCCGCGGTCTGTATTTGAGGGTATTCAAATACAGCTTGTGATACATGTGGAACATTAAGTAGATCAGAAAAATGTTCACGCCATGTATCGAGTACCGCATCGACGTTAACACAGAGGTTTCCATCCTGGTCCCGAATGGCAGTTGACCGAGATCTTAAGGTATGGTGCAATTCGGTGATTCCTTTAAAGAAACCACGCGAATTGTGCTCATTGCTGAGTTGTTGTACTCTTAAGACCTTGGCCTTCCACCATTCGCGCTTCTTCTGTCTACAAATGCGTTTAGCTGTCCTCCTAGCAAGAACTGCCTTGTTTTTCCTTGCAATTGTAAACCGAGTCTGCGCTTCATTGTGGGCTATATTGCGTTGCTCAACAGCAAGACGACACTCCTCATCAAACCAATCATTTTTGGGCTTAGTTTTCACTATACCGAGAGTGTGCTGGGCGGCATCGACAACCGAGGTTTTCAATACTTCCCAGACACTGTTCACATCATCAGATTGGTAATTGGATCGTAAGATGCTATTGCTGACAAGATCTTGGTATTTTCGTTGCGTTTCTTCATTTATCAGACCTTCACAGGAGAATCGCGTTTTATATTCTCCTGTCCTCCTTGACTTGTACGAAAATTTCCATCGCAGCTTTGCAGCAACCATAAAATGGTCACTGCCTACGAATTTTGTTGACGACCGATACGATCTCACGTCTTGAACAACCCGAGCTCGGTCTTTGGAAATCAACACATGGTCAATTTGGCTTCGGGATGTTTTACGTGGATGTGTCCATGTTTCCAAATGGATGTTTTTATGGGGAAAGAATGTACTTGCCACTTTGAGGTCATGAGCGATCGCAAAGTACATCATTCTTTCCCCATTTTCGGTCGCAGTTTCGTGTCGAGAGTACGGACCAATGTTATTACATAAGTCGGTCTGATTTCTGCCAGCTCTAGTATTAAAGTCACCAATCACCAATCTGATATCGTGCTCAGGTATAGAGCCCATCAGATTATCCAAATTATTGTAAAATGAGTCTTTATCTTGGGGTTGGCTTACCTCAGTGGGCGCATGTACACAAACAATTGACAGGTTGGCTAATTTCATGTGCAAGCGAAGCTTACACATTCGATTATCGACTGCCTGGAAGTCCAAGACAGCCTTTTTTACCTGCGGCCCAATGAGAAAGCCAACTCCAAGATTTCCGAGGTCATCTCCACTGTGTAGCAACGTATAGCCTTGGGACACATGGACTCCACTTTTAGGCCATCGAGTTTCTTGGAGCGCTACGAGTTCCAGCCGATACTCTTTCATGCATGTGATGAGGCCGTCCAACGCGCCAGGTTTTCTTAGTGACTGCACGTTCCACGTGCTGATCCTCATTCTCGTATCCGGGTACTTAAGCGGGGGGTCATTGTTATTTAGGCGGTATCCGATTTTTTTAGTTTTGTTGACATTTTTAACTGTAATTGGTTTTTACGGATGCGGGTCGTCAGCCCAGCGATCCAACCAGATTTAGTCGCCTCCTACGACAAGCTCTGGATACTGTGGTGGTATTCTATGGATCTCATGTTTCGTTCGAAATATTTACGAAACATGTTGCCCCCAACCACAGGGCTTACTCTAGTTTAGTAGTTGTTTGAAATATTGCATCTCGTGAGATTTTATCTATCAAAAACTTACCATTTATTTTATTTATCTTTACAGTGTCAGTGATTCATCCGATTATAATTTAGTTTCATCCAGTGCCTATCTACTTTTCTACGAGCGCTCGTAAGAAAATAAGTAAAATAATATAAATTAAATCACATAAATATTCTCTTATTAAATTTTAATGAAACAAAATATAAAACAAAAAGGAAGAAAATAGAAAATTTGCAAAAAATAAATATTTTTTCGAAAATTATTTATATATATACATCTAGAAAATTTTTTTTTCGTTGTATTTTTTTTTTTTTTATAAATTTTATTTTATTTTAAATGTATTTTATACATAGAGAACAAAAATATATATATAAATATAGATATATTTAAAAAAGAATCATGAAACTATAAAAAGATATATTATATTTAATACAAAAAATGAAAAATTATAATAGATATTAAAAACAATTATAAATATAAATTTAACATATTTTATAAATATTTTTAAATATGAAAAAATGACGTCGACTTCATGCCTAAAATAGTAGTTCTCGGACATTTTAAATTGGGGTTGAAATGCACACGATCGCCAACATAAAGGTTTATAAGTGCCTACTTCTCGAGACGATAGTTTCAATTGTCTATTTATAACTACACTCGCACATTGCTCAATTTTTCACAATAATCCAATATTTGTTTAATTTTTTTTTAATGCAGATTCAAAGTTTATTTCAATATCTATCAGTGGTACATTTTAAGTATTTATACGTGCCATTTTTGGGGGTAATTTGTCAGCATGAAAATTAGGGGTAAAAATGGGAAAAAACCATTCCTATACGATCGCCTGTTGCAGCTCCTGGAGACTCGTTGGAGCAACATATCTGGCTTGAACCCTTCTTTTCAACTCGTTCCATAAATGTTCGTTGGGATTGAGGTACGGGCTTCGATCTGGCCACTCCATAACTGGCACATCCATCTCTTAAATTATCCTGCATGAACGGAAAATGTTCACACATAAAACCGGCAAAAGGTACGATTTACTCCTTGAGCACAGTCATTCTTCTTGATCGACAGTCAGTATTGGCTCGGGAGATGATGACAAGAATTGTTTTCGGCTCTAGTGATATGCCTCCCCTGAACATGCACGATCCACCGCCATACGAAACATGTTATTCAATGCAACTTTGTCAATTGGTGCTGTTATGAAAATCCGATATCGAAAAATCCGCTATTATGAACTATAAAAACAAAATGAAATCGAATTTTTCTTGGTCTGTCCAATTCATATGCTCTCGAGCGAACTCACGACAGTATTGTCAATTTCGACCCGTTTGCTGGTCTGTGTTCAGTCAGATTAACATCTCGAAGTCATCTTCTTAACGTCCACCAACTGATTTCAACTACACGAACTTCTTGGATCCGCCGTTCCAGTTAAATCGCATTCATACGACGATTTCACAACGAAGTTGTTACAAGTAAGCGGTCATCACACTGTGCTGAAGCACAAGGTCGGCCAGATCTTTGTCACAGTTTGAAGCCACCAGTTTCCTAATATCTCTGCCACACTAGAAAAACGGAGAAGCGTCTCAAATTTAGTTGTTTAGAGCCACTTCATCTTGATGCTGCCCCGCATAAATTAGTACAACAACTTGTGCCCTCTAGTGTTGTATCCATGGTGTAGTGATCTTGTTGAGTAATTTTTAGAATTTGATTCAAAAGTCTGCTGTATGACATTAGACAGAAAATAACTTTGGCACTATTATGGTAATTCCTCGCTTACAGGGAATTGGGTAATGATTTTATATGTAATTTGAGTTTAAATATTTTTTTTTGGCACACTGAGGTAAAACGCTAGTAAATTGGGAATAATTTTCCCTTTCAATTTTGGTATGGAAAAACTTGAACTTTTTTAGTCAGTAGGCCGTAAAAAATATATTTGAACAAAAATTACATATTAAATATTTCCCCAAATCCCTGTTTCCGGGGACTTACCAGAATAGTGCCACTGGATAGGTATTGAAATGGACTTCAAATATTTTTGAACTTTTGTGGAAAATTGAGCAATGTGCGATTTTTTGTGCAGAGAGTATGTGCATCCTCTTTTGTGTTGGTGATCGACTTTCAGTCCTTGGGATTTACACTAGTTTACGTTCTGTTTTGGTGGATGGGTACTCACTATTAATACAAATTAGGTATGTATATTTTGGGTTAACGTTGAAATTTTCATTTGTGTGTGTAATATCGTTTAAAATGTCCGGAAACTATTTTGGTTGTTGTAAACTAAATACAATTTTTTTTTTCTTGTTATAATTTATTTTATTATTATTTTATTTATTTATTTAATTCGCAATATACACAAAAAAAAATATTATTTCGTTATTTATTAATATTATATTATTATAAAAGAACACATTATTATTATTTATTTTTATTTATGTTGTTTTTTTTTTAATACGTTTTTATTTGTAGGACTAGCCCAAACTTACCAATAAATAAATTTAATTCAACTACTCAGCAACATCTTAAAACAAATTCTCAATTATGTTATTTAAATAAAATTTTTAATTTCAATCAAAATAATTCATTTGCAATAAATTATAAAAATAATATTATGTTAAGTCAAAACGATCAAGATTTAATCAAAATTACTACTATTCTAAATAATAATAATAATAATAAGCACAGTTTAAATTTAAACAATGTTAAAAATTCTATTTATCATGATTTAAAAAAAATTAATAATAATACAATTATAAAAAATAAAATTATTATAAATAACAACAGTAATTTATTGAAAATTATCTTAAATACATTTCTTGGTTTAGTTTTTTATACAATTTGTATATACGTTTGGATATTGTTTAAAACATAAAAATTACTAGAAAAAAATCGACAAATGAATTAAATTTATATTACACATACTACACATAAATTATATAATTTATATAATTTAGTTGAATTTAATTTTTATTTAATCAATTTTTTTTTTAGTTAAGGAAACAATTATTTACCTTTTTTGTTATCATTATTAAAAATTCTGTTTGAAAAATTTAATTGTGTTTTTATTTTATAGGTATCCATTAATTAAAAATTAAATAAGGCGGAAATTATTCCAGAACTCAATATCCGAAGGACCCTCGACTCAAGATAATAAACAGTTACTCGAGAACAATAGATGAAATTATAGTGAGAGGGAAGGACATTCAAATGATTTTCAACTTTACTGGATTCAATTTTGTTTGAGCACAATGTTCAGTGAAAATGCTAATTAATGCGTGTAGGCTCGACATTAAGAATGAACCTAACATTCACTACCTTATAGTATGATGTACGTTTGTTTCAGTAACAAGATCCAACCTTAGAGATCAAGACGCAATTGATTTCACTAGCGTTAACGACACGTTTGAAGGTGATATCATCTACGTCCACTTCTGAAATCATTATATTTTGCAAACGCAGATAAGCTGAAATTGTACAGAATGTTGATTAGACCCGTATGGATGTGAAAGTTGGACTTTGACGGATGAGTACGAGATATGGCTTCTAACATTCGAGAAAAGAATTATGTGTGTGATTTTCGGCCCAAAACGCGACGTGAATGACACATACCGAGTTCTTTTCAATCACAGGATCATGAATCTAATGCGAATTCCTTATATCGTGTATGAAATCAAAATACAGCGAGTACTCTGGCTCGGTCACGTTATGCGTGCTGATCCGAACCGAATGATACAGCGAAATTTAACCGTGTTTCGCTGTATGAAATACGCGAAAGTGATGGTTCTTCGTATAATCTGTTACAGTCTCATTTTGTTCCTATTTTCAAGCAAACCGAGGCAAAGTACTCGCTGTCGTTTGATTTCATGCAACATATCGGAAATACGTAATAAACTTCTGGCCTCGTGTTTGACAAAACATTGATATATATATATATATATATATATATATATATATATATATATATATATATATATATATATATATATATATATATATATATATATATATATATATTCATCTATTAAGCTTCAACTCTCAAATTCATACGGGTCTGAACAACACTCCGCATTTGCAAATTATTGGTTTAGGGCGAATCGTAAATTTTGGGTTTGAAATCATAAATTTAGTTTAAAATTGATTTTGAGACCAACAAAAGCTTAAGAATGTTCTAGTGGATCAAATATCTCGTTCTATCAGTTGCTTCCTATTACACATATTTTATGTGATGTGGAGACCTATTATGAAAATTTCCATATCAAGGGTGGTGGTCTTTTATGAAATAATCCGACATGCATGGTGTTTTTTATTGACTAATGACTTATCAGATGAAATCTATTTCGTTTTGTAGTTTCTGATGATGATCCGGATTAACAAGTACCGCCAGTTTACATGGAAAGAAAACGTTTAAGATTCTTCTCATATCCACTGGATTTAGCTAAAAAGGTACAATTAAGTATTTTGGTGGCACTCTTGCGATTGATGCACGATACAGTGATTATGGGTGCTATTCAGGTGCCAAAAGGACGATGGATATGTTTATTACACAGACATGAGTTAAACTATTGGTCCATAATGCACAAATAGTGAATTGCGATACATCGTTGAAATTAACGAAAATGAAGATAGTTTCGAACATAAATCATATGACGAAGTAGTTACCGAAAACTGGAACGATAACACATTAAGGAATTTAGGAATCATACTTTCAAACTAAACAAAAAAATCACATTAAACATAATAGATCTTTGACTTAAAGGCGTCAACGGCCCTGGCCCTGTCAACGAAATAAAAAAATTGATTAGGCCTACTACAGGTACTGGAAAACAATTTGGCGATTTAATGGAACAAAATTTAGAGTCGTTCAATTACAAAACTGATATTCGACAAATTCGATTTTTTCGATATCGAAAAAAAATCCGATATCGTATTATTTAATAATTAGCCCGCCTGAATATTGACCCCTTGATTGGACACCAACAATAATTTCACTATATCGCGATACCTGAGTAGCTTTTATGAAATATTCGGAATCGGATATGAAAGCGGATTTTGCTATTATGTCACTAAAAACGGAAAACGAAATCGTGTTAACGAGTTTGAGTGTTTTGAATATTCCACAGTTTAAGGAGAATATCCGATTCTCAACTTTCCCTCACTATTGTATTTCCATACGATTTTACCAAAGTGAACTCAGAAATGAAAAATTTCATTTCTGTTTTCACTAAGTAGTACTCAGTTCATTAGCGCAAAAACTATAGTTATCTCAATGCACCAAAGATAGCGCGCATAAACTCACTTTACGCGTAAATAATGATTCAAACCATTTTTTTCACGTGAAATTTGAACTGTTTGAACATTGAATTCTTCAAAAAATATATTTCTATTTCACATGAAAATAAATGAATTTTTGGAGACCGCGGTAAAATTTCATTCCACTTTGATCTAAGTACTAGCCTGTAAAGTAGAAATTGTATTGCCTATTGATTGAGGTTGGTCCGAAATCTTGATATCTACGGATTTGTGGTTAATATTACGAGATATTTTCCTCTCAACACCTTTCATCCACACTTTATATCTTCTAATTGGGATTTGTAGATATAACGGTGCTAAAGGGATTTTGTTTGCCAGAGTTAATGATAATCCCAGACGAATTAGGCAATTCTAAACGTTATCTTTTTTTTCTGTCTATACTATCTGTTTTGGGGCCGAATCATTCCCAACTCTAACTCAGTTTCTTTTCGACTCGTTTTATTTAGCTTCCTCCGAAGTCGTACGAGTTGTAGATGTGCTAATTAACATCATCATTCGTAATCGAATGACTATAATTCGCTTTTTCTTCAACATCTATCCAGATTTTGTCGGTATAAATTAGCTTTATAATCGAAGTGGCGTTTATCGTTACGATACTATACGCAAAAAAATTATCAATTTCTAAAAATACTTTTATGAGTGAGCAGCAGAAATAAGATAAGCAATATTCTTGCAACGAAATATTTAGCACGTATATTACATTTCATTAGATTTGTGCCAAGTGAATTAAATTGTGTTTTTTTTTATCAAAAATGGGTTTAATAAAGTTGAACTGTTCACCACATCTTAAAATGCATGAAATTACTAAGAAATTGTTTAATCGTAACTTTCTTTCCGACATACAGTTTTTGGTCGATGACAAAATAATTTTCGCTCACTCATTAGAGCTCATGAAGAGGAGTCAAGTATTCGAAAAACAATTGGAAGAATCATTTGGTGAGAAAAAACTAATCCCGATTACGGATTACGACTATGATAGTTTCTTGGAGTTCATTCGGTACATTTACACCGATAAGTGTTCGATAAATGAACGAAATGGAATACAATTATTGAAATTAGCAGTTCATTACCAAGTCATTATATTGGAAAACCATGTGATTAATTTATTAGCTACTGGAAACTGGATTTTACAATTATTTGAACACTGTATCATCGATAGATATGAAATCGCACGTCAACGAAGTTTTGACCTATTCGCCTGCAACATGAAAGATATATTAAACTACAGAGACTTTTTGTCAGTTCATCCGGATGCCATAAATGCTGCTTTGCAACTAGATCAAATTGAGGCGGGTATAACTGAAGTACAAATATTCGAAGTATTAGTTAAATGGATCAAAAACTACTGCAGTCAACATAAAATCAATTATCAAACAGAAAGGCGACAAGGACTCGATGAGCTTATTCGGAAAATTAGATTTCCGTGCATGACGCTAGACCAGATCCGTAATTGTGTTAATAATAATCCGGGAATTATAAGTGACACTGATTGCTCGACAATAAGTAAACAAGTATTATTTGGTAGTAGTGGTGTAAATGATTTATGGATATCAAGACCCAGACGTGTGTACAATGATCCATACGATTGGCAGTTTGTCGATCACACCGTAAAATTCGAAACAAAACTTACAGTTTCAAATGATATGTTTCTATGTGGATTATGGATAGGTGTTGAAGAAAGTAGAAAATCAATCGAAATAGAATTTACGGAACGAAATATACAAACTAACGAATGTGAGAAGGTTTGCTTTACTGTATCTGCCCCTCCACACTGGATGCTGATGCTAATCAGTTTTGGTGAATCAATTGTCTTAAAACAAAACTTCGAATATTCCATCATTACGAAATATTTGGATATTACTCAAAGGAGAAAAGTTGTTTGCAGGTTGAAAAATGAAAATCTTATGTACAACAATCCGGACAATTCTGTTAAAATCATTGAGGCAAGCAACAATATGATAGAAATGATATTTAAGCCGACTACATAATACAAGGTTTTGTATAATTAAGTATATAATAAAGAATTATGTATCAAATTTACTAAAGATTTTATTTGTTTACGGGAGCATTATGATCAAAACAGCATTAAAACCCCAAATCCTATATTCGTATCACTTAATTGTGTCGTTTGTCACATCACATAGATTTTGCTATTCTACTAGTCATGTCTCTTCAACATTCTTTGTGTTGCGCAGCACCTGTATAATACGGAAAAGTATGTTATTAAAACGCCGTGGTGGAATGCCTTTACCGCAAAATAATAGTTAAAATCATCACAGTAAGATGTCTCTCGCGTCTTATACAATTTTGACATATCGTCTGTCAAAACAAAGTATGTTTTAAGCTGTTCGCTATTACACTAAGTTTTGTGATTTATTAGATAAATATACGATGCAACGTGAAGAAAAACAACTAGAAGCATTGCTTGAAGGCATAATAAACCGTTTAAACGATTTAAAACATTCAATTGGCGCTATGATTCATAAATTAGAAAACGAGTATGAGACGATCCATTGGCCAACGTTTTTGGACAATTTTGCCCTCATATCGAGTCATGTAAGATTAAAACTAAAAAGCATTTTGTTTATGTGATAACATGAGTATATTTTAGTTGACTGGCTTAACCAAAATATTGGCCCATGAAATGGGTCCACCGCTACGTAATTTAACAGTCCTTCCGCTTATGTTGTCGCCCGAACGGGACGAAACACTGTGGCAAATGACCGAAGGTCGAATACCCGTATTTGGACACGATTTAGTGCCGGATTATTTGCGCACCAAACCTGAACCAGCGGCCGAACAACGAATTTTGCAGCACGAACAAAAAGCAGCCGCTTGTGGAATACAAGAGAAATTGATTGCACAGTATACCAAAATTGTATCGCATGTTTATGATATGGTTGTAAAGGCACGTGAAGAATGGGAAGTTGAATCGTCAACACGGGCTGGTGTACAACAAACAAGCAGTATGACAGATACTCATGCACTTGTGGCCGCTGTTGGGATGGGTAAAAATTTGAAAGTGAATCTAGCAGTTGGCGGCCCAACTGGTCAAGGTGGAATGATGGTTCCACCATCGATACGGCCTCCCGTTCCAATGGGATCAGTTAGTCCATCGCCCGGTGGTCAAATGGGTAAAGCGCCATCATCGATCAAAACTAATATTAAGTCGGGCAATCAAATTCATCCGTACGTTCGGTAATGCAGTTGACTGATTTTCATTTTTATTTAAGCCTAGTTTTAATTTATCGAATAAAATAATAAATATTTGAACTCATATTTGTGAATGCTCCTTTTCTCATAATAACGGGTTAAGTTGCCAGAGGAATAATTTGTCCTAGAGACAAATGTTGGACACCGTGATAAGCATTTTGAATACTCAACAGTCAACAACGACTTCCTTAAAACATGTATCACAGAAGTAGAGGAAAACATCGTCTTAGATAAAAGAGGATCTCTGATTATTTCATTGAAAACATTGGCCCTGATCCATACATCTTACTGAAAGTAAAAGCGCCAAATATCGTCTCTGGGTAAGTTGATCTCATAAGACTGCACTGGCTAGAATCACGATTCCTATTGGAGGGTACCGGATATCTTGGGATTTATTCGAAGATCAAACAGCATTCGGGACTGTGAATGCACGTCTCTGAGAAGGCTCCTCGTTAAGACGGTATCTGTAAAGAAATCCTTAGAGACAGAAGGTCGTTGCGGATATTTGCTAATTTGCTATAAGATTATGTCAGCGTCTAGTTGAAGTAGGAAAGCTATCAATTTAAAGCAAACGAAGGTAAGACGATTTTAATGTGATTTGCGCGCTGACCTATTTGAAATTGGAAAGTATTGAGTGATCGGATATGAGTGCATCTCGACCAACATTTTTAGTGATCTGTGGAACAAAATTAAAAATTGAGTGAATTAGATGATTTCTTAAGAGTACTGGTCCTTACTTTAAAACTTCAATCATTTCCAACATTTTGAACGGCTGAGTATTATTTTGATAAGTCTGCCATGAATTCTATTTGCTGAGCGAATGTAGTTGTTTGTGTAATGTCTAGTAAGCCGAATCGTTCGTCGAAGCAATCGATGTACAATAATTTCAAATCTATTTTTGTTTCAAATTTATCGGAATGAAAACCAAAAAAACTCTTCAATACGATGACTGGCTACAACAGAAGCTGTAATTTGATCACAAATTGTTCCATTTATCATACGTCATGTGTTAAAATTTTTTTTCCATAGTGCGAAACAAAAAGAAGAAAAATGTCAGCAGCAAAAGCGAGCGGCCGAGTTGGAGGAAACAAAACGTAAATTAGAAGAAAAGCGCAAAAAAGAACGAGAGATTCGGTACCAAGACTGGTCCGAACGAAAGGCGCGCATGAAAAAATCTAAAGAAAACATTACCAATGAGTTGAAAGGTTTAAAAAAATTCTATAGTACCGATTTAGTGAGTCCCGAGTCAAATTTTAATGCATGGCTCAAGAAAAAAACGTCGGAGCAAAAAGGTAAGTGGTGCTACATTATGTTATTATATTAACTTATATATCTGATGATGATCCAGCCAATGAACATAAAAAATTACTCGAGAAAAAACTAAAGGAGGAACAGCTTGAGTCGAGGAAACGGGCGGCACAGGAAGCGTACGATAAGTGGTTGCAACTGAAGAAGTAAAGTTCGTTTATACAATGGTGATTGGTTGAGATAATTTTTCTATTCAAAACTATTACAGTTTGGAGTCGAAACACCAGAAGCTAGTCGAGAAAAAACAACATGTTGTCGATGATGAATTAAAGATGAGCCATCGTGGATACCAGTCGACCAGAAGTGAGATGTCGTATTCAACAATGGAGAAATTTAAAAATAAGCGTGCATCTGTTGAAAAAACTACGAACTCCGATTTCATTATAACAAACCCATTGATGGAATATGATGAGGAACATCAAGATGAGCCACCGAATGGTTCACAAACGTATCGCAAGTCGCCCAAACAGCATTCATTTAGGAAAAATAAGAAGAGTATTGCCATTATAAATAAAAGTGAGTATATTTGATATCTTTATATAGTATCAGCCATATAGAACTGACTTTATCCACTCGGTTTTAGATTATCAGAAAAATGGTTTGTACAATCCACCGAAAAAAAGATTTTCGAATTTGGCAAGGAAAATTTGTAAATCTCCTCCATTGTCAGCTTAACCTTGTATAAGCTTCCAAACTTACCTTAATTAAAAAATTTCTATATTTTAAAATATGTATTTATGAAAATATTATTTTTGTTCACAATTTAATTTTGATAATAAACCATTACATTCTTTGATACATACGTGGTTATACATAATATACTCAGACTTCTCTGGTGGAAGTTCTTCTCAAAAGATCTGCTTACAATTAAGAATAATAAGTAGTATTTAGGTCTGTATGTCTAGTTAGAGTAGACTTTCGTATAGTATTGTTGGTTTTTGGATAGTCGGGCACAAGTCGCAAATGGTGTGTTTATAATCTGGCTTTTGGCGAAGCTGACTGTTCATCTATCAGTTTGTTCTTATATGTTGAATCACTTAATAAAGCAATCAGACCTAGTAATACTGCATGTTAATGTCGTTGTGTTATCAAAAATCATTTGAGAACTAGCATTGGTCCGTAAATTACCATAATCTATAGAGGAGTTGGATGCATAAGTTGTCATGATGCTAATATAGGCTTAAGTGGTTTAAGTCTGTTATAAGGTAGATTTCTTCCATAAAGGTGACAACCAATCAGGTTTTCGTTTTTATAAAGGGACGAGATCACAAAACGAGTTCAATGAACTTGAACTATATATAATCTATTTAAATATTTGTTGTTGTAATACCTTCCTATTTAATTTTTTTTTATTTACGTAATAATTTGGTCCATGATTTGGTTTTATTTTGTCGGTGTGTAATATACATGTACTTTATATAAATACAAGTATAATAGCACCAATACCATTGATAGCACCAATGCGCATAGCACTATACTATAGCATTACAGTACACTAACACTAGTACAGTGTGAGTGTTGATCGTCGCACTGAGCGGACATGTTTTTACCGCTCGGTGTTTGGTTAGTTAAATAAAATGAATAATAAAAAAGTAAAAATAAGGAAATTTGAAATGAATTTTCACAAAATAAAAAAGTGTTTGTTATATAATAAATAAGTGGTTTTAATTGTGAAATTTCAGGTGAGTCTTATGTTACATTTTATTATATTCTATTCTATTTTGTTCTTGTTTTTCTTCTATTTATGTATATTATATATAACGGTAGCTATTAGGTTTTGTATTTTATATAACAAGTAACAACTCATCACTTCACACAATCCCGTTAAAAAACGATTACATATGCCGTATGTTTCGTTTTATTTCATATTTAGCACGATTTTCAAATCTTTTTCCTATATTTTTCGTATTTTGCTATGTCGATGTGTCAAAACATACAACAGAACCTTGCATACTGAATTTTCATATTTGGCACATTGTGATCTTACGTGATATAACTTTTCCTTTCCGTTCTGAGTATTTCTCTCCATGCATAACGTGTTTATGCATAACGTGTTGGAAATTTGTCCTAATTTTCCTAACCCAACACAAACATATATTGAGAATGTGTATAATGATAAACATGAAAAAATCTTCATTTAGGCGTAATATAATTTTGATTACGTTCAAGATGAATTTAAAAATGAAATGTTTAGAACATAATAAATATTTATAAGATGCCCGTTATGGTACATTTTACATCGTAAATATACAATAGGAGATAATGTACGTACATAGAGACTGGAATGAAAATTTTGTATTCGTGTAGAACAACGAAATAAAAGAAGGAAACCTAGTACTAGTATTGAGCCAATTCACACGAGTCGCGCTTGCGCTGTTGCATTTCCTCGCCTTTAACTTTTTTGCACGGGTTTTGCCTATAAACTAAATTTTGCAGTGGTGATATTTTTGTTGCACTTTTTCCTCAAATATATTAACGATTTGTTACAATTTCGCCGAGTGTTTATTCAAATTATTTATACGGTTCGATCACTGGATTGTGAATATTAGACTCACAAAGATTAATTTTTACAATAAATTTATTTCCCAATAAATTCCAGAAATATTTCACAAATAATTATTACTACACTTTTTTTCCACAATAATTATCACTACAATTATTTTAACACTTTACTATCACTTCCCGATACACTTCGAAATTGAACTGTTCCGTAACTCAAATGTCTACACCTATTTATACGACGCAAATAATTGTACAATATTCTATTATTTTGTATCTCTACACTTTGCGAAGCTTCGTTGTGTCGTATTTGGTTCGCTCCACCTATTTCATTAATTATTTTTATTTTGTTCGTATGTGTAAACATTTGGTTACAGGGTAACCCCTACTGCTATAATTTCTCTTTTTAATTACCACAGGTGACATCTGTGATTCGTTACACTACCCTCCACCCAAACCTTTTCGTCTCGAACAGGATCCAGACCTCTGCCTCTATAGAACGCCAGTCGTTCCTGGTGTACAACCTTGGGTTTTCCTCGTACTCCTCTTTGGATCCTATAGATCACATCATTTTTTCTTGTTATGACCTTGTACGGTCCCTCCCATCCAGGTTGTAATTTCTGCGATAACCCTTTCTTACGTTGTGGGTTGTGAAGCCATACCAATTGACCCTCGTCAAATCCTTTATTGTTCGCTCGTACATCATACCGAGCCTTTGCCTTATCACTTGACAATTTGATTTTCTCTCTGACAAATCCGTGTCTGTTGTTGATCTCCTCTTTCAAGTTGTCCACATATGCTTGTCCACATTTAGCTGATGATGGAACCGCTCCGAATTTGAGATCGCCTGACAGTCTTAAAATGTTGCCGAAAAGTACTGTCGCTAGTGTTACTCCTGTTGTGTTATGTATCGCAGATCGATAGGCCATTAAGAACAAGGGATCCCAATTTCGCTGTTTTTATCCACTGTTTTGGCTATAAACTCTTCCAATGTGGCATTGAAACGCTCCACCATGCCATCAGACTGTGGGTAGAAAGGTGTTGTCTGCGTTTTATTTATTCCCAGTAATTGGAACATCTCCTGGAAGACAACCGATTCAAAATTCCGCCCTTGGTAGGAATGCAGTTCCATTGGTACCCCATAACGGCTTATCCAATTGTATACCACTGCATGGGCGATTGTGGTTGTTATTTGGAATCAGGTATACCTCTGGCCACTTACTGAAGTAGTCTATTAGTACCAATACATATTTGTTGCCACTATCGCTGGTTGGAAATGGTCCTGCAACATCTATGGCAATCCTCTTAAATAGTGCTCCCACATTATATTGTTGCATCGCTCCACGGCTCTTTGCCGGTCCTTTCACGGCCATACATTGGCCACACTTTTGGCACCATTCATCCACTGCCTGTCTACATCCTGTCCAGTAGAACCTTTCACGTACCTTGGCTAACGTTTTGTTGATTCCTAGGTGACCTCCGCTTGTTCCTCCGTGGTATTCCTCCATAATTTCTGCCGTCCTGATCTTCGGTACTACCATTAGCGATTGCTTTGTTTTGCCATTGGAGCTTTCCCATGTTCGCTTTACGCATCCGTCTTCCATGTTTAAACTATCCCGTTGGGCCCAATAAGCCTTGATAGTTGGGCCTTTATCCGCAATATCGCTCCATGTGGGATGATGTTCTTCCTCCATGAATTTGATAATGACTGCCAAATCTGGATCCTCCCGTTACTCTTTGTATATAATATCCTTGGCCCATTCTTCAGCTGGCAACACTTTCGTTAGTCTGATATCGACGATGTTTTCCTTGTTTTCTACCCGTCCGCCGCAATGTATACAATCCACTCTACATGGTCGTCTTGACAACGCATCCGCATTTCCATGAGCGCTTCCTTTCCGATGTTGGATTTCGTAGACAAAACTCCCCAATCGCTCAATCCACCGTGCTACTTGTCCTTGGGAATTTTTAAATTGATGTAGCCATGTCAAGGCGCCAAGATCCGTTCTTAATAGAAATGATTGGCCATAGAGGTATTTTCGGAAATGTTCCATAGATATCATTCTGGCCAACAATTCTCTTCTTGTTACACAGTAGTTCCGTTCTGGCTTCGATAAGATCTTGGAATAATATGCGATGACACGTTCCTGTCCATCGATTTCCTGTGACAATCCTCCTCCCAAGCCATAATTGCTTGCATACGTATCCAAAATAAAACGTTTATTCGGAACCGGATACGAAAGCAAGGATGCTGTACATAATCGCCTCTTCAGTTCGTTGAACGCCTCCTCTGTTCATCACTCCATTGGAACGGCGTGTTCTTCTATGTCAGCTTGTGTAAACTCCTTGCGATGTTGGCAAATCCTGGCACAAATCGTCGAAAATATGTGCATAGTTCGATGAAACTCCTTAGCTCATGTAAATTTTGAGGTCTTGAATGCCGCTTGTTCTTATCGTGTGTCAAATATTTGACTTCATCCCGGAACAATACGCATTTCTTCGGACTTAACTTCAATCCGGCTGATTGGATTCTTTCGAAAACTTCTAGATTTCGTAAATGCTCGTTGAAGTCCTTTCCCATAACGATGATGTCGTCTAAATATACCAGGCATGTTTTCCAGTGGAGTCCTTTAAGTACGCGTTCCATTAGCCGTTCGAAAGTCGCAGGGTCGTTACAAAGTCCAAATGGCATGACATTGAATTGCCATAATCCATTACCCACACTGAACGCTGTCTTTTCCTTATGTTCGTCTGCGACTTCCACTTGCCAATAGCCGCTCTGCAAATCCAATGTTGAAAACATCCGTGCTCTTGTCAATGTATCCGTGTGTCGTCGATCCTTGGTAATGGGTAACTATCCTTCTTGGTAACTGTGTTAAGCTTCCGATAATCAACGCAGAATCGCATGCTTACATCCTTCTTTTCCACCAATACTACTGAACTCCATGGACTCGTTGACTGCTCAATTACTCCCGATGTTTGCATATCAGTTACACTCTTATCCACCTCTGCTTGCTTAGCCAATGCTAACCTTCTTGGCGCTTGTCTAATAGGTGTTGATGTTCTTATGTCGATCCGGCGTTTATCCATATTTGTTCTGCCATTATCTTCCGGTGCCTCACAGAAAATGGACATATATTTCTGTAGTAACTCCTTTGCTGCTTGTTTTTCTTCTAATGTTAATTGTTCCGTTCATTTCTGTGTTAGTTCCTTGAACCCATTGTCTGAACTCCATTTATGATAAATTCCGGCCGCACAATCGTTCTCGTTGCTCCGGTGTCCAACGTTATCATACTAGATCATCCCTCTACTTCGCCTCGCACCATCAAGCTATTACCACCTTTTGCCAATCTGTAAATGGTGATGAAGGTTATGGAGCATTTGGTTGTGGGAGTCAGTTTTTGCTCCTCAAAGCTGACTCTTACTCGTTTAACGCCTTTGTTGTTGTTTGGCGTTCCTCCTAGGCTGGTATTTTTCGTTTCTCCGGTGGCCTTCGGTACATCGGCGATCGTGTTCTCGCCCGTTTGCGCCTTATCTCCCAGCATTTTCTCGAGATGTGTCCTGTTTTGTCACAAACCGAGCATCTGATTTTACTATTTCCATCATAGGAATCTCGTTGTCCGCCTGTTATATGTCTCTCCAACCCGCTGACATCGTCCCTTCAACTCCATACGATGTAGCTCCCGTCGGTGGTCACCTCCATATTTACGCTCCAAAGCCAACATGATTTTGCCGTAGTCCTCCCGTTCGTGTTCCGGCACGATTTGCAGTAGTTCCGCAGCATTTCCTTTTAACGCCACAATTAACGCTGCCACTCGATCTTTCTTGTACCAACCATTCCTTGTGACCGCCATTTCAAACTGGCGTTTGAAGATGTTGAATGGTGTGGTTCCGTCGAACGTTAGTGGCTTCAATTTTATTGTGCTGGTTGGTCGATCAATTTGAGCGCTGCCGTTGGTTTTGAGATCCATGATTTCCCTCTCGAGTTTCAGGAATCGTTGATCTGCCACCTCAGATTGCTGAAGTCGGAAAGCTCTCGAAATTTTTCGTTGACACATTTTCCCTGCTGCTCCAACCGTTCAATAATGTTTTGTTGTCCGGTTGATATTTTTCCCTCGAGGCCGCCGATCATTTGTTCTTGCTTGGCTATCATTTGTTGCGTCTGTAGTTGCAATTGTTTCATAGCCGCCAACAATTGTCCCATATCGAAACCTCCAGATGTTGTTGGAGTAGTATCTTTAACGACTACATTCTGGTCTTCTGCTCTGGTCGTTGATTCCGTTGTCGCCTCAACATGTTGGGGGGGGTGCCCCCGTATTAAATTCATGTTAATCTGGGTCAACATTTTCCTCTACCAAAGGAGCGCGGAGTCTGTGCTGCAACTCATTGCGGTTGCCCGAAGTCGTTAAATTACGCTGGCCTTACTCCTTCTTTAAGTCTGCCACTTTTAAGTCCATTAATTTCATCTTGGATATTCACAATCCCGCTGCTGTCACCAATTGTAACGATTTTGTCGAGTGTTTATTCAAATTATTTATCCGGTTCGATCATTGGATTGTGAATATTAAACTCGCAAAGATTAATTTTTACAATAAATTTATTTCCCAATAAATTCCAGAAATGTTTCACAAATAATTATTACTACACTTATTTTCCACAATAATTATCACTACAATTATTTTAACACTTTACTATCACTTCCCGATACAATTCGAAATTCAAAATTGAACTGTTCCGTAACTCAAATGTCTACACCTATTTATACGACGCAAATAATTGTACAATATTCTATTATTTTGTATCTCTACACTTCGCGAAGCTTCGTTGCGTCGTATTTGGTTCGCTCCACCTATTTCATTATTTATTTTGTTCGTATGTGTACCCGTACTGGCGTAACAAATGGTGGTATTTTCTCCTTTAATTCTGCAGAACGTTTACCATTTATTAATCTATAGAACACGCAGAGTTCTGCAACATCTCTGCGTTGTTGAACACTGTCTAGATCTTTCATAAGTCTGGGGTTTCGTATTATTCGGATGGCACGCCGCTGAACTTTATCCAGCAACTGGAGAGCAGTGCCATATGCTCCACCCCAAACCTGACAGCAATATTCTATGCACGGTCTAATAAAGGTTTTATATATTTGGAGAACCTGATGCGATTTAAAAAACCGTCTGCATGTATTGAGAAACCCGAGTTTACGTGAAGCTGATTTGGTCAATGCTATAATGTGTTCATTTCATTTTAATTTTTTGCTAATTTGAACATCAAGCAGACGAATTGAGTCACAACCCAGGAGAATGTGGCCCTTTACAACAAAAGGGTATTCGTTGTGATTTCTTTTACTAGAGAATGTGCATATTTGGGTTTTTCTCGTTAAATTTGACCTGATTTTTAACTCCCCACTCAAATATTGTATTCAAATCGGAATTAAGCGAAGTGTCAACTTCCAGCCGTTTACCGTTTAACTGTAGGCTCGACCTCGAATGAAATAGAAGAGTGCAATGTTGCATCATCGGTAAAACTGTGGATAGGGTTTACAGTGCTATCCAAACAAGTCATTAATATATAACAAAAACAAAGTTGGTGACAAAAACTGATCCTTGAGGGACTCCGGCATTTGGTGAGTGTGTCGTTGATGATCTCCCTTTTAGCACAACGTTGATCTTTCGGTCTTTGAGAAAGCTTTTTATCCACTTGATGGTCATCGAATCCAAGCCGTATGCCATAAGTTTACAAATGAAATTCTCATGCCAAACCTTGCCAAAAGCCTTGGATATATCCAAGAGGATTGCAAAGGCTTCTCCGTGTTGCTCAAGGGCGAGATTCCATTTGTTTGTAACATACGTCAAGAGATCGGTTGTGGAGCGGCTTTCGCGGAAGCCATATTGATTATCTGAAATTATTTTATTAACCAGTTGTTGGTTAATGCATTTCTCAAAAACTTTAACCACGGCTGACACAATTGATATTGGCCGGTAGTTTGAAGGCTCAGTTTTATTACAACCATGTTTAAGGACCGGTTGCACCATCACACTCTTCCTGGCGTTCGGGTATTTACCTTGCTTATAAGAAAGAAGAAAATTTTTAGTTAATATTGGAGCCAAGTCACTGGCAAACTCCTTCAATATTCGAACAGAAATTCTGTCAGGTCCGGTGGCCTTATTTATGTCCATTCCCTTCAGGTTCCTGAAGACAATTTCCTCCGAGATGTTGATAGGGTCCATTTTGGAACCACAATACGGAATTGACGAAGGCGTAACTCCATCTGGGACAACTAAGGTCGAGTTCGAAGTGAAGACGCTTGCCAGTAAGTCGGCCTGCAAATATGGATCCACCACCAAAGCACCATCTGCACATTTCAATGCTGAAATAGATGTTTTAGAAATATTGGCAACCGATGCGACCATCTGGTAAAAGTTGCGATCGGAGATTTTCAACTCGGAAGCCTTAGCGGTTTTCTTGTTGTTAGCTCTTTTGGCTTCCTTAGCACAGATTTTTTTACAGTTGTTACGTGTGGCCTTATATACTTCAAACGAAATTTCGTTGCGTTTATATTTCTGGTTTATTATTCAAATAAGCAACCAGTATTCATCGCGAGGAGATTTTATACATAACTTGTAGATGATTCAGTGAAAGAGAGACCCCACATCTATGATAGTTGCTCAAAACATGACCAGCACAGTATTCAGATAGTGGGTAGGTAGAGAGTTTACGGTGCCAATTAAGATACCTAGATTTGCAGGTGGCATGTCTTACCATTATGAGTTGTTATTGTGAATTCCGACTTAAGTACTCATATACCTGGTCTGAATAATACTTAAACACAGTTCGGTGTTTTAAAATATTTATTTATAACAATTTAATCTTAATTTTAATCAAATTACCAATGATACTGATTACAACGTTACTATATACTGATGAGAATTATTCAGTGTCGTTGATGTTGGTGTATATGCTTAAGAAAAAATTATCTTACACAAAAATCGTAATAATATTTTGAGAACAAATCATAAATTCGAGCATCGCTTAATAAATACATTCGCTGATTAAATCACAATTGCCCTGTTCCAATAGTGGCCGATAGCTTGCTCGCGTTCGACAAGCTCGCCGATAGTTTGGCGGTAATATCGGCAGCATAGTAATTGGTGCTCCTTCCCAATCGAAACACGAAAAACGATTACCATCCGATTGGTTGCACTGCATACTTGATGGCTCATCAATATAAATTGTGTACATAGTTGACTCACTAATCGTTGGTCCCATTCCAATGATTTGTAGTTTTCTGAACGTGCGTCACCGGTATTTCTATGATTTTGAATATAGAACAATTATTTGGCCTGAAATTAAATGATAACGATTATACTTATTGTGCTGTCAAGTTTTATAAATTATGTAATTACATATAATCACCAATTTTGTACATTCGGCTATACAATAACCGCTAAGAGGAAAACCATGTTGTCCGGATGGAGTCGCAACATTACCGGTAGAATCCTGGTGATTGAATTGTGTGCTCTGTTGTTCGTCCGATGTAATTTGAACATTTATATTTATGTCTGATGTTAGGCATCTGATCCGTGTTAAGTGTTTCTGAAATTATAATGAAAAAATTGTGTCATTAGTTTGAAGGTACAATACTAAATAGTGCAATAGCTAAAGATACAAATCAGATAGAAGAGAATATGAATATTTAGGACTGAGCTGAATTCTCTTCTCTCCATACCTTAAAGTACGGGACGTACGGTATTACGGTCGGATTTAAATTTAATGGTAGGATTTAAAATCCTACCTCATTATCAAACTTCAATAAAATTACTCAAAATTATATTACTCAAAATGAGCAAAAACTTCCGTAGGTTTAGTCAAAATGACGTGGTTTTATTGTGAATTTATTTCATTTGCTTAAAAAAAAATTTGGACGGAAGGAAGGAACGCAAGCATAAAGTCGACTTTGCCAACTTAAAAAAAAAATATTACAGAATATTTTCGATACTGACCGTCGAATGACAAACATTATTTTTTTTCAATGAAGCACGCCATATTATTATTTTATTTTGTTTCGAGTCGTCGACGTCAACAGCAGTGAGGGTGAAAATTTTGAACAAATCCAAAAAGGTAACGTAAATACAAGTTATAAATAAAATAAAATAAATTATTGTAAATAATAAATTATATATTAATTAATTTTATATTTATAATCTTAAATTTCTAGTTCTTAAAATATCTTGAAAAGTGTTTTTGTATTACGTAAGAAGCAGGCTGTGTTTTGGGTTTATATAGCATGGCTTATTCGTTTGTTACACAAAAAGGTGGAATTCTTGAACACTATTTGGTTGTGTTAGATATCACATCGAGGACTTATTACCTTGTTAATATACCTGAATCATTACTATAATCCGTTGCGGTCATCGTTAAAATTTAAAAAATAATTCTGAACAATAAACATTTAAATTTTGCATAACAGAGTGTTGGGTTCAGCTCAAAATGGTGTCGATGCAACAACAAAATTTACAGTTTGCGTTTCTGTTTTGGTGCATGTATGTAATGTGTAAGAGGAACGTCACAACACGAAGAAAGAATTTTTATTTTGTTTCGGTTATTTTCTTAGAAATAAATCCATACAAAATGGAAATACAAAGTGAACTATAAAGAAATGATAAGAAAGAAACGATGAGATCATTAACGAAATATTTAATTCATTTTAAAGTTTACTGTAATTTAATAAAAACATTTAATTTATGGTTAAGAATGATAAAATAATGTTAAATACATTTTAATTATTTTATTTTTAATAAATTTGTTTGTTATTTAAACATTATAAATTCACAATTTTTACACCCTCGACACATCGGCATAACATTTAAAAGAAATGTATGCTCTTCTCCGCCATGTTTAAAAAAATTAATAAAAAAATTCACTAGAAAAATCACATCATTTTCAACCAATAGCATTGCTTCACCGATAAAAAGATATAAAAAATCAAACGATTAAAAAATAAAAGGTGATAAAAAATCAAACGATCGATTCGTTCATTTTTATCGAACCATAATGAGAGTCATGACTCAGCCATGAATCACATAAAATATATTTTCTCATTTTAACACACAAACAAATAATGGTATACTTTTAATGTTATACTGCTATTCTACTCTATTTTTTCTAATGTGAAAGAGAGCTAAATATAAAGCATTATTTTCTCATTATTTTATTCCAACTTAAAGAGAAAATAACTTTTTAACTCGTATTCTCTATTCTTATCGTTTTTTATCGAACCGATTCACACACAGCTGACAGAGTGACAGCACACTATTTAATCTATTTGAATTTTTGAGAAGCGTTTGAACAGTTTGGCTCAATATTTTGAGCAAATCGTTTAAGAACAAAATGTATGGCTACTTCAATTCAGGCATGTTGATCTGTTCGAATAGTTCGCAAAACCGATATAAATTTACATATACTTAGATGCCTCTATTTACATAGGTACATATGTATGTCTATAGTGTCAACTAAATAACATTACTTTACTAAAATAATCAACTAAATAGCGTTACCTTGAATGCACAACACAATAATGAACTTTTATATTAATGTTCAGTTTATCACAGAGACGTACGTATCCTATTCCGTAGATAGTACGTCCTTAACGTTTGAGCGTAAAACTTAAAATATATTTGTATGCTAAGCAGTTTGTCGATCTATAATATTTATATAGATCGTCGTTCTAAACCTCTCTTAACGCGGGTCGCATTTAAGTATAAACAATTCAGACTTATCAGACTTGTAGCTTTTGGTTTAAAACATAGTTTTATATTGTTGATAAACGCGTTAACATATCAGCATCTAATAGCAGCGTATACAACAAGAGTTACTATACCATCGTTTAGACGATTAATTAAGATGAATGATACTATCGAATCAAATTACGCCAAATTACAATTATAAATAAAAATCTATATTAATAATAATAATAATTATCGAATGATGTAATGTTCAAGATCCAACACCCCCGACGCAAATAGAACTATTAAGAACTGTACTCCGTTTTCTCGGTAGTAAAATTATAATAGGATATTATCGCTTGTTCGCGATAATATCCTATTTGCCTTTAGAGACATCTACATTCGGTTACCCAAACGTTACTGAGAATCAAGCGACTTTATAAAAATGATCCGAATCCTTATCATCAAAGATCTACGCAATAGAGAAGGCTATAGAGCAATTGTTTCACATACGGCAATCAACAAACCATGATTTCCCATCAAACCCGGTTCTAACTAAAGTTACAGGTCGCCTGGTATCCACAGTCCACATATTACGAACTCTGTTCCACCGTAGAAAAACGGAATTTGTTTAAGGTTAACACTTTCAGCGTTGTACAATAAGGCCTAGGAATAATCCTAGTCGTGATCGCGAGGAGGTTGTATATACATAACTTGTAGATCAATCAATAATCGTTAAAAAGTTTGTATATAAACAAAATAATATAGGGAATATTCAATACAATATTGAAAACATTAAAGTACAATAAACCCCAATTTACCCTATATACCGCCATTTTTAAATTCCAAAATTTATCTATTATCCAATATGATATCAATTTACAATTATTTATAAAAAAAACCATATGTAAATAGTTTACGGAGCCGATTAGTAGGCCTAGATTTGCAGGTAGAATGTCTTTCCACTCATAAACCTGGCCCGAAGAATACTCATACACAGTTCGGTATTTTAAAATATTTATTTATAACAATATAATCTTAATTTTAATCAAATTACCAATGATACAGATTACAACGTTACTATATACTAATTTTGATGAGATTGATTCAATGTCGTTGATGTTGGTGTATGCTTAAGAGAAAATTATCTTACACAACAGATTAATTTATTATGTCGCGTAAATTCTGTTTTAAGACATTGTTATGCGCATATTTAAACATACAACCCATTTTGTGTCTTCAAAATAATTACAAGCGATAGTGGATTCTAAAACTAAACTGATGAATTTATGAAAAAAAATATTTGCTTAACCGAGATATATAACATTAACATTGGTGATTCAGCACAAATTTCTACGCAGCATATTCCCACGAAATCCCAAATTTCTACATATGACTAAAATCGAATTTTAATTTGTACATTACGACTTTGACATATTTTTTTTGTTCGCTGGTCCAAGTTAGCAGCCGCATAACGCACACTTAGACCGGCGTTTGTTTCGTTGTGATACCACTTTTATGTATACGTCTATAGCTCCGATTTTTCGTAGAACCATCTGTGCATTGCATAGCTCCGTCAGCAGGTTATTCGCACTGCCCAAACGATCGATGGTGAAAAATCCCCCTTTTTGCATCTTGCTCCAGATCGCGATTTCATCTCGCTCCAACTGCCGCAGCTTTAACCACTGCGCCACCTGGGCGATACTTTGACACATAACAAAATCATATAAGTTGGTAAATGATTTCACAGTCGATATGGCATCATGAAATTTCACAGTTGATATTGTATCCGTCTGACGATGGAAAATTGTAAATAATTTCGTACACGACTGCTCTAACATCAAGTCAATGACTAACAACGAATTATTAACATTATTCCAAAGCCTAGACATTTTATTAATTTATGTCATACTCGAGAATGAATATTAATGATGACTTAACCCCGTTTTTCGATTAGATGTGCTCAATGATTTGTCGAATTACTAACAGAGCACAAAATGGGAACCCAAGTTAAGCACTCGTCTAATCTTCCATGTATCTTTCCTATTTGCCTTACTAAAACAATGTTTACTAATAATTCCACAGACAAGAGGAGATCCTGGTTTTATAAAATAAATTGAAATACAAATATGCACATTCTCGCGTTAAAGAAGTCACAACGAATACCCTTTTGTGGTAAAAGGCCACGTTCTCGTGGGTTCAGATTAGCAACTATTTAAAATGGAATGAACACATTATCGCATTGGCCAAATCAGCTTCACGTAAACTCGGGTTCCTAAATAGATGCAGACGGTTTTTTAAATCGCATCAGGTTCTCCAGATATATAAAACGTTTATTAGACCGTGTATAGAATATTGCTGTCAGGTCTGGGACTGCTCTTCAGTTGCTGGATAGAGTTCAGCGGCGTGCCATCCGAATAATACGAAACCCAGACTTACGAAAGATCTTCAACACCGCAGAGATATTGCAGAACTCTGCGTGTTCTATAGATTAATAAATGGTAAATGTTCTGCAGAATTAAAGGAGAAAATACCACCATTTATTGCGCCAGTTTTACGGTGAGGCTGCCGAAACCGCGAACTGAAGATGCCAATTTAATTATCGAACATCTATAGGAAGTGGAATTCGTTGGCCCGTTTTCAGTTTTCGTTGTAGTATAAAATGCACAAGTTTAAGGCAACTATCAACCTTTACTTGAAAGATCGCGCGTTGGGTGCAGGAGTTCTGACAGTTACAAGGAGCTGGAACAGTTTGAAAGTCCGTCCTAATAAAACTAAACGTAAAAAAAACATCAGATAGGCATCGAAACGTCGTCAGTGTAGTTATTGGTTGTAAAGTTCCATTGGTCTAAATGTACTGAAGCTCTAAAATATAAATGTTCGAGAATCGATCAAACTGATAAATAATATAAAAAATTACCTTGCTATATACATTTGGCGATCACTCTTTGATGCTTCTTAAGGGTGCTTAAAATCAGAAATCTTTCACAAATAGTCGCCGGTCGTAGCTTAATGGTTAAGAGAGTTTCTCATCACGCCGCGGTCTCGAGTTCGTTTCTTGCCGCTGACCAAAAAATAACATGCCACCGGATGACATAAAATGCGTTTGTGTGTAAAAACATTCGTTGGGCTGACCACCTACAATGTGCACCAATCGTTAAAATTGGTTCGTAAGGTCTCAGTTGAGACGCGAAAAATGTATATTTGTGAAAAATAATCCATAGATTATTATATTAAGCCATAGATTATTTTTCACAAATATACATTTTTCGTGTCGCACTTGTAAAGGAATTTTGTTATTTTATTTTTTTTGGTCTGGTAATTCGTGATCATACTCCCAACCGCTTTTCCAAGTTAAGTTTCGGATAAACTTTTTCCAGGTCATAAATATCTCCCGTCCATCGTTTAATAAAACCCCTCAAAGAAGTAGTTTTAGCAATACATTGTTCTATATGTTTGTTACTGCTCATATTTTCCGCACGAAAATAACACCGAGGTCTTTGATCTCTGATACTCGCTTTAGTGGCATATTGTTTACTTCGTAATGTTTTAAAACTGGATTTAATTTCCGGTGGAATGATAAAGTCTTACACTTATTGATGTTCTGACTAAGAAGATTTGACTCACACCATATCGTTAATTTGTCACTGTCCTCTTGAAGCTTCTCGGCATCGCTTAAATTCTCGACAGTTCTGTATATTTTGAGGTCATCAGCAAACATTAAAATTTTAAAGTGCAGAATGACTTCAGTGATTGCGTCGATGAAAATGGTAAAAATCCAAGGGCCAAGATGAGAACCTTGTGGAAAACCCGATGTAGCTTGAATTGGCTTGGACCTGCTGATACCAATGTCGATGTATTGGATGCGGTTACATAAGTAAGAATTAAACAAAGCCACATAGTTGTTTGAGAATCCAAATAAGTATAACCGTTCTAGTGCTTTACAATGGCTAATGGAGTCAAACGCCTTGGCAAAGTCTGTGTACACCACGTCAACTTGCTTGTGGCTTTCAATAACTTTGATTGTGCTGCTGGTGAATTCATTAAGGTTTGTAGATGTTGATCTCTTGGGCATGAACCCATGTTGGTACGGTGAAACATGTCGTGGCACTACTTCTTTGAAGGAATTACATATTACTAGTTCAAATAATTTAGGTATAGATGAAATCGACGTTATACCTCTATAACATGATACATCACTTCTATCCCCAGTTTTAAATAATGGGGTTATTCTGGTTATCTTCCATTTTTTAGGAAACTCTCCCAATCTCAGTGACTGATTGAACAGCATGCAAAGAGGTAGTTCCAAACTGGTGTAATCTTTCAAAAACGAAGCTGGTATTTGGTCAGAACAATCATCGCCGAATGTTTTAAGAGCCTTGTTTATATCTTCCATTGCAATATGTGGTATTTCAATGGACTTCTGGTCTAAATACAGTCTTCTGGTCTAAATACATATTGAAAAAACTCAGCGAACATGTTGGATATGCAGGAAAACCGTTGATTTCACGTTTTGTCTTAAAAAAGCTCCAAAAGTGCTTTGGATCATTTTTATTTTGTCTTTAATACAAGTTATGTAAGTCTTGTATTTAGTCTCAAAATAGTTTTCGAAATGTTGGTTACATTCTACATATTTAAGCTTACTAGCCTCCGAATATTGTTTTAATGTTTCTTTATAAGCTTTATCCTTCTTGTTCTTCAAATTGATTAGTTTATCGTCAATCCATGGTGGATATTTATCAAGTTTTACCGCAGTTAAAGGGACATATACTTCTATACCTTGATTTATGATTTTATAAAATTTGTCTACATTTTCTTCTATATTGCTGCTGTTTAGTTCTTTCATCCAGTCGACACGTTCAATGTAATGATGGAGATTAATAGTGTCTGCCTTCCTGAAGTTGTAGAAAGGCCTCGAACTTTTGTGACTGAATTTTTTGTTAATGTTCTCGATTTCCAATATATGATTTCAATTGATTTATGGTGAACATCATTAACAACAAAAGGCGTTGCTGATTGTTTTACCTTAAATGCACTTCGTTCATTTGTAAATATTAAGTCAAGAGTTCTATCTAAGCCATTTTGTATTTGGCAAATTTGGCTCAGGTTTGAGTCGTAAATAGTATCAGTGAACAAATGTTCCTCATCCGACGTAATATTCATAGGTAAAATTTCATCCAATTCCTCGTCTAAGGTCCAATTAATAGAAGGAAAATTGAAGTCACCCGTGATTAAGATAATGTCAGATTGATTAGCCATATTGTTGATTTCTACAATTGAGTCGCAACATGTAGTATATGATGATATCGATGCGTCAGGTGGAATATATACAACGTAGATAAATAATGTCGTGTTGTTAATCGATATTTTTACGCATAATTGTTCAATAGACACGCTTTTTAATTCAACGAGCTCACAGGGTACAGAAGTGTCAATAGCTATTGATACTCCACCACCAGATCTTTTAGAACTGGTTTCTGGTGAACGATCACATCTGTAGGCAACATACTGGCTGGGAAAAAATCGAGAACTCAGAATCTCTTTGTTGAATGACGTCTCACAAATTATATATACGGGAAATAATGTTTTAAAAACGAAATTATGAAACATGGCAGCTTTCGATGACATTTTATTTACATTTTGAAAATCTTTACACACAATTATATCACAAACATAAAATTTACACAAAATGCCACAATAACTTACCAATAAATAAAGAATGGAGATGTTTCAAGCCCCATTGATCCAATAATTCACCAATATCCATATTCTATGATCACTGACACTAAACGACTAATTATTTTATTATATTTAAACTAATTATTTTATTTTTACTTGAAGCTCCTTCCACAATGAACACACACTATACAATGAAAACTTTACAGAAAAAATCTTTTTTAACTCTGTCGAAATAAAGGGATTTCCCCGTATTACATGATTTTTGTAACGGATACTATGTGTTATTTATAGGAAGTATTCCTATTTTTTATATATTAAATTGGATATTATAGCATTGATTACCATATAGTAAATGGCACTATGTAAGTAGGAAAGACTTCCATGTACATAGTAAATTTTCCAAAATATATAGTGCCGAGTAATATATTTTGATTCCTATAAATATATAGGAATCAAATTAGTAATTTTTTCTTTCCGTGTAAGGTTTCTTAAAATGACGTCATGACTTATAAATTTGTTTGTAAGTTTTAAGGTTGTTTTTAATCATTGCGGCTTATAGATTTAGGAGCTTTGAGTTGGCTCACTAATCATTGTTTCCATTCCAAAGATTTATAGTTTTCCGAACGCGCATCACCGGCATTTCAATGATTTCGAATAGAAACAAAATTATTTGTTCAGCATAGATTGCATATACCACTAACGGGTATGTCTTACTGCGACACAGCACTTTTACACAGCTCTTAATTAACGCACATCTCGTATTTAATTGAAAAACCACCGAGCCTTGCATTATCATAACCGATTGTATTATAGAAGCATGTTGTGAATAGTGCATCGTCTGGGAGTACTATCGGTCTTCTACGTAGTTATGGAATCTCTTGAAAGTGATGTGAATAAACATCATCAAGATTCAATCCGGGCAGTTCTAATTCACCACGCATATGTCGTGTTATAACACGTGTACCTCGTAAATATGACTGAGCTGAATTCTATTCTCTCCAAATTAAGAAGATTTAATTTTGTAATATCCGCCGAACCTATTTTCGACGTGGTTTGGATAAATTCATAGTAAGCAACATTTGTTCGATCCACAACGGTTGAACCCATATATGTTGTCTTAAACTATCTTTTGTCACAACTAAAAATAAATTGTTTTTATTGATGGTAAGCGAACTAAAAAATTATATAAATTGATAGTCGTTTGCCTAAGCCCTTGTTACTCGTCTAGCTTTACGTTGAACCCCTCCTTTGTTTAGGGACAAGATATTTAAACCCACCAGTTAAACATGAGGATCACCAGTGGTTTGACATTATCTTTAAAACGAAGTTGTTAGGTAGCATCCTATACAGGATACCGATTCGATACCAAATCGATCAAAAAATCATAATTTTGACCCGATCCATTTTGATCTCGACAAGACTCGTATTTTGTTTGGCTCAATTTTTCGAAACAGGGCCGCTCGTCTTTTACGATAATTAATTGACACCAGGTTAATTGACACCCGTCATCGTTTACTATCCACATTTAACGAATAACAAAATAGTTTGAATAAAGATTGAATAGTTTGCTATATGTGTTTTAGAACTAATGTTCATATCTTTTGTAAATCTATTTATAAGCCAAAAGTGGAACCTGCATCCAATCAGGTTCATTTTTCAGCTAATACGGTTCTATAGTCAGAGAATCTAACATCATTCAGACTGCCTAGTCTATTCAAGGCAATTGTCGTTTCCAAACCAAGTTTCGATGAAACAGTATTAGAGCAGTCTGGCTGTCAGAAAGGACGAAGGTACGCTGCAATTCATCTCGTTTGCATCGAGGGTTGGTCTCAAAACACCAGCAATTTCTGCCTGAAAGACATTAGCAAATTAATTGTTTCTGGCTTAGCAACTTAATCGCTATTGGCAGACAGCATATAGTTCTGACATGGAAGATGGGTTGACCCATGGAAGAATCTACACTCCAACAGGCGATCATAGATGTGTTCATAAACACTACCGATCGTAATTAACGTGGTGTAATATACCAATATACCTCTCACTTAAACTGCCATAGCTTTGGCCATTTGGTCTGTGTTCGTTAAGCGTATTCCTGCAATTTTGAAGACGAATAACTTATTGTTAACTTTTGATTAGAATAATTCAAAGGTGACCAACGCCATATTATGAGACCGTATTAATGGCACCCCATCTTTTGTCACAATTTTCTTATTGATTCATGTTCTAATTAAATATAATTCTTCACTGTACCTTCATAACATGAACAATATCATACATTTCGAGAATTACGATGGGGACAAGGTTGTGCATGCGGTATTGCGAAATTGGTTAATCACTCTGTCATTTCAGGCCTTCTTAAATCGCGGTGCAGATTCTAAATAGTATGCTTGGCCATAAAGATGTTGAACCACCCCTTTAGCATGTTAATGATAGGAATTTGGTTGCCGGTTGTAACTAAATGGTTAAGAAAGTTTCTCATTACGTCACGGTATCAATGTCGAAACTCACCGTTGATCCAAAATTAACATGCACTACAAATGATATAATAAAGCGATTGTGTGTAAAAAAAGCTTCGTTGGACTAACCAACTACAATTTCAATTTCCGTTGAAGCATAGAATGCACACGTTTAAGGCAGCTATCAACCTTTACTTGAAGGATCGCGCGTTGGGTGCAGGAGCTCTGCAATTACAAGGAGCTAGGAATGTCTTAAAATCCGCCCAACTCAATTAAAACAAAACGTAAAAAAAAAATAAAAAAAATTTATACCAATCGTTGAAATGGTTGGTAAGGTTTCAGTTGGGATGCGGTAAGGACCGTTTACGGCATGACAGGAGCATTGATTGTAGGAATTTGGAAAATCGATATGAGGCGAAAATTTTAGTTAACTCAACAAATACTTTCGATTCTAATTATGTGCTCCTTGGTTAATTGTAATATTGAGTAGAACACTGAATCTGTAGGTTTCGGGCTAGCAATAGTAAAACGATCGACCCACGTAAAAATGTACTTATATATATTAAATTTAAAAAGTTGGATGGTAACCGACTATATCTATATGGACATGTGCAAACCACGAGTTTTTGTATGCCTTTGAATTGTTTGATCTTACGACTAACGCGAATGCCAGGATGGGTAATGGTGTGTAAAATGTTAAATGTACTCTATACTTTCTTGTTGAAACCATCGTGACATCTGGAACTAGGTTTTAAAGTTCTGACTTTTATTTTATGTCTTGACGATTATGCTACAGTAACTTTGAACTGTTGATACTCCGTTTTCAGTAGTTTAGACTGAATTATTCTTGTTAGAGGTTATTAAATAGCTGAATCTTGAGTGGTTCAACGAATGTGCTTTCAATGTAATAAAGGGTCCGACAATTAACTTTTTTTTTGAAAATGCTATTATATAAAAAAAACTACTGAATATTTTCTCAAATTCCTTTTTTTATTTAAAAGTACAATTCTCGGCTGGCCATGCAGTAGCCTACACGATCGGTCCAATTTTTAAGCCATTATCGATTGTGTGCAGCTGTATTTCACCAATGGCTTCACGAATATTGTTCTTTAAAGCGTCAATTGTATCTGGCTTGTCGGCGTAACACTTATCTTTATGGGCACCCTACAAATAATAGTCCAACGGTGTCAAATCGCAGCTCCGAGGTGGCTAAACGACATCAGCTCTGCGGCTGATAATGCGATCTTCAAAAACATGGCGCAATACATCGAGTGTAGCTTCAGCTGTGTGGCACGTAGCGCCGTCCTGTTGAAACCAAATGTTGCCAATATCCTCCTCTTCAATTTTTGTGAACAAAAATTCGTTCAACATGGCCCGATAACGATTACCATTGACTGTAACGCCCACTCCATCTTCTGTAAGTCGATCGCAGGCCCACTCAGCGAAGCGAAAACGCATTGGATGGTCAGTTGGTCTCAATTCCTGAACCAATTGGACATTGTGTGGCGTTATACCAAGGTCTTTATGCAAAATTCGTATCAATGATGTCTCCGAAATGTTCAATTGTTGAGAACGACGGTGAATTGATGTTGATGGCACATCACGCACACTTTCTGCCACAGTATCAATATTCTCGAGTGTACGCACTGTTTTTGGCTTTTCACGCTTTGGTTTATCGATGAGGATGCCAGTTTCTTTCACTTTTTTCACAAGATAACGAACATACGGAGCTGACGGTGCTTCTCTTCTTCCAAAATCCGTACGCAATTTTCGCACACATTCTGCAATATTACCATGATTTTCAAAGTAATGTCGCAATATTTCCCAGCGTTGTTCAAGCGTATACACAACCATATTCGTTCAGCGGAAGGATAAAACTAATTATCTGTCAAATCAGCCATGAGCTAAGTGTTACCAATCACGAAATAAGCACTAGTTGAAAAAAAACTTTAGATGGCGGACCCTTTACTAGCCCATTTACTAAACTGAGTATGTATTATAAAAGCGTTCTATCGTTTTTCGAGCCAAGCATAAATGGTCTTCTCTTGCAGTCTTAGGTTTTTTAATTAGAGTAGCCAAGATAGAGTGAATTTCACCATTTCAGTAAGTTTTGATAGGTCTAGCGTAGCAACATTCGTTATACATATTAATCAAATATGTGAATACACGCAGTAAAAAATTACTTGAGCTGTTGATTTGTGAATTAGTTAATCGTGTGCCAAATACCAACGTACCAGAAAGGATTGATGGTATGAAAGTCCTGAAGTATTTATGTAATTACCCTACACTCTTGTAGAGAGTAACTGTATTGTGTGTTTTGTGTTGCGGCCAGACGAGGTTTGACCGCATCATATTCCATATATAATGTTAAAGATCATATAATAAATTTAACCTGGAACCACAAATTTGAAACCATTTGAATTTTCTAATCAATTTTATCCATTTTTTGGGAATGATATTGCTAATTCTCAAAAAAAGCGTATACAGTTTCTTATTCATTTTAAAATAAAAACGGCGCGCGTTATGATACCAGACATCATATAGGTGATTAAGCAGCGTACAATATAAGTGTTACTATGCCAGCGTTTAGACGAGTGCGTAAATTATAGTAGTAACGATACGTTGAATCAAATTACGTCAAATAAACGATTTTTGAACAATAATAATAATCGAATGATTTATTGGTCGATGGTGAAGTCTTCCAGCCATCACTCCCTACGTAATTAAGGACAGTACTCCAGTTTTTTTCAATGACAAAATATTGGTAATGAGTTGAGCCGTCAAAAGACGCATCTTGTCCGCAGTAATATCCTACTTGACACCTACATTCCGTTTCCAAACGTTAATGCGAATGAAGCGACATTACAGAAATCATCCGAATCTCTATCATAAGAGATGTATCCAGTAGATACGAGGCTAGAGCAATTGTACCACATACGGCAGTTCATCAATAATGATTCTCCATCATACTTGGTGCTATCAGAGATCTACCCAGGTGTAGTAGTGCTAGCTAAAAGAACACTGTTCCACCGTAAATTAGGGGATTTGGCTAAGGTTAACTTTTTCAGCGTTGTACAATAAGGCCTAGGTATAATTCTATAGTTACCAGTAGTCACCGCGAAGAGGTTATATACATCAGTTAGTGAAAGAGACTCCACATCTATGATCGTGACCCAAAACATGACCAACACATCATATAGAAGTCGATATAGGCAGATAGTTTACGGCGTCGATTAGGAGGCTTAGATTTGCAGGTAGAATATCTTTCCATGGGCAGTTTTAATTCACCACGCATATGTCGTGTTATGATACATGTATCGCGTAGATGTGTATGTAGCTGCGATCCAAAAATGGTTATGCCCTTATCGATTATACTTATTGCGCTCATACTTATATAATTATATTCACCTATTTTATACATCTATACAATAACCACTTAGAGAGAACGCATATTGAAACCGGATGGAATCGCCATTTTATCGGTATATCTGCATTTTGAACCCATGTTTAGATTATTGTAATGCAAACCTCTTGTTGATATTGACAAGTCTGTTGATGTAATTGATTTGTTTGTTTAAGTAAAGTTTGTTTGTTTATTTTCCAGTCCGTTTTGGGGTTCAAGTCACTCCCAACTAGTGGTTCCCTTCTTTACGTACGGCTATATGTGAGATTTACGTAGAACCATCTGCACATTACATAGTTTCATGCCAGCCTATAGTATTGACATGAAAGATGGGTTGGTTTATAAATTCTGCACTCCAACAGTGGGTCATGGATGAGTTTTTTCAAAATCAAATGGTGAAAAATCACTTTTGCATCCTGCTTCTATATCGGAATTTGAACCCACTACCTCCCGCTCCAACTACCGCAATTTTAATCATATTTAGTATAGGAAACACGAAATCGTATGATCTCAACGTCGTTATGTTATCGAAAATCTATTGGCATACATCAACTGACATAATTTGAAAACTATCAGTATTGATCTTTAAATCACCACCACAATAGTCTGCACAAGAATTGGATGTATTAGTAGACAAGCTATTTCACATTGTTTGATGAAGTTATTAGACGTTCTAGTGTTTTAATGGATCTCATCCATCGTGGTTATAAACTACGTGACTGTAATATACAAAGCTGTTCAAAATCGCATAAGAAGTCCTGAAATAATAAATATATGGTCTAACAACTCTACTGAGATAAAATACAGGTACCTTGTGAGCTTTCATACACGATAAGGTAACCCCACTATCACGATGTTCATATCAACAATGTGATGTTGATCTACTTATACATAGCCATTCCGTCAAGTTCAGAAGTACACTATAGCAAAAAGTATGCGAGAGAACTGGGTTTATTATAAAAATTACATTTCAACAGGCTACTCAGTGCAATGAATGGATGTGAAGTATGTCAACGATCCTAGATTTCTTGAATGTGTAGGAATCACACTGTTAAATGTAATTCCCATTGGGAAAAATACATTCCTATAAGAACTTTTAGAACTAATTCGAACAATTTATGCGTCTTATAATTTTTTAAAATAAAGAATTACGCACCATAGGCCCATGTTACATTACAAAAAGGTAGTTTCACGTAGACAGTGTATATTGTAAAGGCAAATCTAATGTAATAGTCAAACCAGGTAAAACATCTATACAATTGACCGATAATGGCCATCAAATTTCGAGTAAAATTCCTTTAAGGACAAAATACGATTAACGCTACGCTGATTAATTCTATTAATTTAAAAAAAGCTCAATCTTACTTCGAATATTTAACAACTACTAATGACAAAACACTCAATATACAGGTAACGGCAACTCCACACTCCTACTCTTAAATCAAGGTTAAAAAAAACCCGAAAAATCGCATTGTTAAATGTACATGACGAAGAGCTTTAACATTATATCAACGGACCTACAGCTATTGAAGCAACGGATTTCTCATTGTGGAAAGCTACGAGTACACTTAAGTTGAAACGAGCAACACTCATTTTCTCCAATTCGGCTCCCTAACGAAAGCCGGGCAACGGAGGATGTAAAGAAAGCAAATATATTTACTAAACACATTAGTGAAGTGTTTAAACCTAACGAGCCAGTTGTAAATCAAGAAAGTGAGTCGCGGTTCGCTTATGTGCTAACGGAAACAAAAGTATCTAATAACATCTACGAGTATAACCGCCCAGATGGCGCAGTGGTTAAAACTGCGGCAGTTGGAGCGGGAGGTACCGGGTTCGAATCCCGATAGGGGCAGGATGCAAAAGGGTTTTTCACCACTTGATTACGATCGGTGGTGTAAATGAACACAACTATGACCCTCTGTTGGAGTGCAGAATCCATGCCGACCCATCTTCTATGCAATGTGCAGATGGTAAGGTAAAATCGGACCTTTAGCCGTACGTCCTCGATTTGGCTACAAAGCGTAAGGTAAGGACGTAAATAAGCGAACTGCGAAAGAGTTGGAAGTGCCTTGAGCCCCAAAACAGATTGCACAGAAATAAACGAAAAAAAACATTTACGAGATCGAATTCTACTTCCAGCGCTACCAGTTCGAACAAGCATTCGACTTGCAACGTGGAGTGTGCATATTCATTAAAGGCCACATAAGGTGCAAAGCGCGAATTTATTTATAGAACATCTAGGAAGTGGAATTCGTTGGCCGGTTTTCAGTTTCCGTTTGAGTATAAAATGCACAAGTTTGTTACGGCTGCTTATCCATATATACTAATGTATACAAAATCCATGGTATGAGCAAATAACTCAGCTGTTTATTATTATTATTATTGTTGTTGATGAAATGATGAAATAGGAAATTCTTTTTATTGCCATGTACGTCATTGAGTTCAATGAACCACAATTTTTTTTTATAATTTTGTTTAATATATTGTTTGACGACCTTGTTTGATCTCCAAATAATTAGGATTACAATGGTATATAATAGCAAATAAACAAGTACATAGTCAGGTAAATAGGTATAACTATGTTTATGTACTTAGTATACATATATACAATCGTTTTTTTTACCGGTAAGTTTTGGATTTTTTGTTACAAAAATTTTTTTAAAAAAAAAAGATCTTTGAATCGAGACCTCGGTATGATCAACATAAAAATAAAATTTTTTCAAATCAATTTGATAATACGAAGTGCTCGTTAATACCATAGATTAATAAATCTATATAATTAATTAATTAATAGTTGGGGAGTTCAGTGTTAGTCGTCACACTGAGTGGACGTGTTTTTTTTCCGCTCGGTGTTTAATTAAATAAAATAAATTTGTTTGTGTATGTGTGTGTTTGTGGCTTAAACTCGGGAATCTCAGATGAGTATCGTTATTATATTATATTATATTTTATTATATTTAATATTAAATTATATTTTATTATATTATATATTGCATTATATATTTAGGTTTTTGTGTTTTGTGTTTATACTATAGTGGATTTGCATATACCGTATTTGTGTGTGTCAGTTTACATCGTGTATACATTGCCAGTAACGGTATTCGTATATACATCAATTTCAATATCACACACACACACACACACAATTTTTCCGTTGCAAACGATTGAATGCGACGCGTGTGTTTTTGTTTTGTTTCGTTTGACGAGCCAATCCCATAATTCGATCCTAATATATTTCCCTTTCATCTGGATGATTTTTATATTTTGTTTTATGTATCAAAATTTACATATCAAGACATACAGTGAGGGGAATTTTTGGAGATTTCGAATTGTAACGCGTTCACTGCATGTGTATGTGTGTATTTTATATAGCACGTTATTTTGTTTTGTTTTCTTCTCTATTCAAATTTCTATTATGATTGATTGATTGATTGATTGATAGGACTGTAGGACCAAGCGCTAGGCAAGATTCCCGGATAACGCCGGGCCTATTCCTACAGCCGTTTACATAAAACGATAGGTAAGGATAGGAAGGTATATTAGTTAGGAAAGAGCGACCCGGTTACAGACACCATGACAGTCGGTACTAAACTACTATTATCACAAGACAATCACAATTTTAATCTACTAGTCTGCAATCGCCAGTCAGCATTCTCCAGTCCGCAACACCTATCCGCTCTTCTGTATTTTGAATAAAATTAAAACTAAATTAAAATTAAAATTCTAAATAAATTTATTAGTTGGTCGCTCAGTAATCTGTAACTTAATTAATTCATTTTATTATTTATTTCAACTCCCATCCGCACAACTAACCTAATTAGAACATAAGTATAGAACTACGAAGGAAATTGTTTTAACTTATGGCTCAGGTATCTGAAACAATTTAATTAATTTGGTATGATAGCTTAAGCCATTCATTACGATAATGTTACCATAAGTCTGCAACATGCTCATCAGAGAATCAAAATAGACTAGGGCGACTATCTTCGACAGAACCATTTTCCTGTTACATAATTAATACAATAATATAATTTGTTAGTAAGATCTATATCATTTTTACACTAACATTGGTTATTATTTTTATTAGGATAGGGAGAACATTTCTAATTCCATCATATGTATTTGTGTTACCTCCACAGTTGAAACTGGAGTATTGTTAATTATTCTGGAGTCTTCTCATCATATGCTGCATATAAAGTTGCGTCCCTATATTTCCAGATCCACCACCATCTAACGCGAGGGGCAGTATTTATTTATTTTATGACTCGACAGCATTTCCTATACATACATTCGTGTATAGGGTTAATTATTTATATAAATAAATAATTGAGTATGTTAACTATAACCTGCAACTTAGCTATAACGTATTAAAATTAAATCATTTACACAAAATTCTAAAAATAAATTTACTAGATAGGAATCTGTAACTTAATTATTATTAATTTTATTATTTATTTCAACTCCAGTCCGTACACCTATCAAAAATAAACAAAAATTCAAAACTCTTAATTAATTAACTTGCGGCTCCTGAATCTGTAACCATAAATTAAATTATTAAGGTATGCTAGATTAAGTACCCGTCAACCATTACGCTGATGATACCATAATATTAGAATATGTTTATCAGAACATCAAAATAAATCTCTGAAAACGTTTTACATTCCAAAATTATGTACATCTTTTTAAAATAAAATAAACTTTCCTTGTATAAACCCCCTCCAACTATAATCATATTTGCACTTATATAAATAATTAAACCAAACCTTTTCCATAAATTATTATTATTATTTTTATATAACTGCAATACAATGTAATTGCAATGCAATCCTCGTATTATGGTCGTGATCAGGTATGTCACTTTACTACAAATGTAGTAGATCCGCCCCGACCTTCACCGTTCATAAATCAAAAAGAACAATTGATGTTGTCTTCAAAAAGCACCCTTAAATCCCAATACGAAACTTAATAAATTGAATTTACGCATGGATAACCCACAGGCACGTATGCACGACACACAGGCAATAAAGCAGGCAGAGATGCCACATACATGGAGAAAGTATGGAGCAGAAGCACCCCAAAGTAGAGGAAATCGACACCCCTCGGAGCGAACCCTATTCAAGCAAAACAAACACGATCCAAACTCAACATTCAACCAAACATACATCTCTTAGTTTTAAAGAAACTCTAACACGAGAACCAAATCGTAAGCGACCAAAATACAAACTCATGCACCCTCAACAACGGGACACCAACCTATACAAAAATAAAAAGTGCAGACCTATCTCAACTGACATCCAACAGACCGAAATCCATCCAAACACCCCACATTTCAGCGAATCCTCCAGCTTCCAACAAATACTACTCGCGTCGAAAACCCCACATGCCAACAGAGGCTCCCAACCGCCATCGCAACAAGCTCAACTCTTATGCCCGTCCCAATCTCATCCAGTCCCGAAACCCCCCTCCCTCCAACCACAGCAGTACCATGAGACAAAGAACAAATCACAAGCATGCAGCTACAAATACCTACAAAAACCGCTTTTTCCAAGACACTCCTGCACAATCCCAGCCCACTCCAGAATCGTGCGTCATCCTCCAAAAATCCAGCCAGAACATCAAAACCTCCCGACACTCTACAGAATTAAATGCTTCCAAACCGCCACTGCAAAACTGCCACAGTCCCGCCGACACCCAAACATCCCAGCAAGATTTTTGCGATAAATTATTTTTTGAGGCATACCTCACGAAAGCATAAAAGCGATATGCTGTTCGCAATGCGTTTTATAAATCACCTCGTTGCGATATATTTTAAGAAAATGTACTCAATGCGATTGATATTTATAGCTTTGCGAAATAAAGAAATGATGATAAAAGCAAAACTGCTGTGGAAGCCTTTTTGCGGTTTGTCTAGCGAAAGCCTAAATGGGAAATGCTTTCCACAATGAGTTTTACAATTTAACGCACCGCGGCATGATTTCATTAGTTGTACTGAATGCGATTAAAATGGATCGCTTTGCGATAATCAAGATGAATATAAACCGGAAAAGAAAATGCAATAAAAGCGGAATTTTTGATGGTTTTGATGTGAAGGATAAAAATTATTGGAACAGTAATTCAGTGCAGTTTGATATTTTGTGTTGTTTACATTAGAAGTGAATTTAAGTGATTTGGATTCTTTTAAATTTTTTTTTTATTTGAAATAAATCTTATTGTTTATCATTATGATATTTCCGAAGAAAAACCTTTAAGAAAATTATGGCAAGAAATCGTTAGTGACATCCCAGTTTTTCTCAACCGTGGAAGAGTACAATGGATAAAACTAGTTTTGTTAAGTTAACAAATTTAAACAACATATTTAGTCAAAAACGATTAAAAAACATTTTTTAAATTATTCATTGGTCATTTTTGAAAGTTCTGATAACGTTTGCATTCGAGATGTACAAGAGCGAAGCAATCGCCGTCGAGAAAAAGACAAATCAATCGTTTATTAAGAGAACATTTATGTAACAAAAAAAAATTTAATCAAACTCATGAATTGAAACTGAACTAAATTAAACGGTTTTTATTTCAAATTGCAAAAATAATTAATAAATATATATATATATATATATATATATATATATATATATATATATATATATATACATATATATATATATATATATATATACATACATTCATATATATATACACATATACATACATACACACATACATACATACACATACACATATATATACATACACATACAACTACATATACATACACATATACCCACATATATACACATATATATACATACATATATATACATATATATACACACACATATATACATGTACACATACATACATATATACACACACACACGTATATGTGTAATCGTAAAAGTTCCCTAATGATGTCGCACGAATAACCTTGACTAAACGCATGGTATATCGCATATGGCTCTCAAGTGTTGTCGCCAGAACTAACACGCGATTATGTACAGATCATCGTCTATACTACGAAAGTGTAGTTTGAGTTATTCTTACGACACATTTTGAGAATCATATGCGCCACACTGATGAGTAATCCGAGTTTATTCTCACAACATTCCGGGCGATATTCAAGAGTTTATCCTAAATGCGGCGTTTAGAAAACTTTTAACATCGTTCAGGACATCCGCTAATTATTCTATCGTTTAACTTATTGCACAATAACGACTTTTCTACCGATGATTTTTCGCTTACCTCGAACTAATTTCCTAAAGTTACGCGAAAGGTGAAGTAAAGATAATTTTCATTGTTTTTCGTGCGTGGAGTCAAAGTCATTCGTGCGACAATATATGCGTATTATAGAATGTATTGCGATTAGTCGCACGACGAGTAAGCGACCGATATTCCTGCGATAATCTACGATCTTGCTGGGCATTCTAATAGTTCTTAGTCCCCGCCCGACCCGTCACAAACTTCCAGACTAAGCAACCCTCAAAAACAATCCCAAAATGTTCCTTCGATAATGGAAGACAGACCCGTGTTCTTCATCAAATCTTAACACTCCTGCCCTACAAAATCCCTGTGGATGTGTACACTTTTCTTATTACCTATGTGTATACACACACACACGTACCTACACAGTTGAAATCTGACAAATTGATAAATTTAATAAGATAAGATAGTGCACATATATAATATAATATAATAAGATAAAAAAGATCGCTTCTCTATTTCACTGGGGTCTCGTCAGTGATTTAATTTTGATCTCCTATTAGGTATTATATATTGTTTTTGTTCCATTCCTGTTGAAAAATTATTTGTTGTTTTTTCCTTATATAGCTACTCTTGTAGAATTCGTGAATTAATAATATACAAATTGTTGTTGTTGTTGTTATTTCGTTTTTTTTTTATTTTCCTGTACATATTGTTGTTTTCGTTTCTTATTCCTTTATTATTGTTGTAATTCCTTTTGTTTTAGTTTTTCTTAGTTAAAAAGATGTATACACTCACATAATACATACACAATTATTAGATATTTTTATTTTTATTAAGGGGTCCCAAAATAAATAAATATAATCACAAATCCAATATGTACTCGTATACTACTCTACTATTTGCAATTAAACAAAATATGCAACAAAATATATTTGATTAATTGAATAACAAAGCAACAGTGATTCATTGCTTTGTTTACAATCATTTGACATTTCAATCATCGCCAAATTAGTTGCTCAATTCATGTGCTATTTATGTGTTTCTTCGTCCATCTATTCGATAATAGATGTCCTACATTGTGTAGCATTCATGAATATCGCAAAAACTGTAGCGTCATGAAATAAAATGTATTGCATTTGCGCAATATTTTCTGATTTATATTGCAAAAAAATTTCACAAATCACCGTTTACACAACAATTTATTCTGTTCTAAATAATCAGAAGGATTACTTAGTACGTAAGCTATCTTGAATCACTTGTATATTACCATTTTCACCCATATTGGATTTAATTATTATTATTTTGTTAGGAGAATAAAAATATACGTCCACTGCACTTCACTACACTTTTGTCCCCCCCCTTCTCTATTCAAATTTCTATTATGTATTAATATTCTGCAACGGTTGCATTAGTCAAATAAATTCTAAATACATATTTGACTATGTATTTATCCCTTTTGTTTTATATATTTTGCATATATATAGAACAATACCATTGCAATGCGTATACGGGCAATCAATGCATGTATAGAATAGATACATACAGGTTTGATCTTGTTTATTTTGTGTACATATAATCAATGCGGTTATCAATGCGTATATGTATACGGCCGTTTCCCATCGAAAAACATGGCCGATCCTATGTATGTGTAATGGGTTAGAAAGTGGTAAATACATCAACAATCGTATGAAAAAGCTGATTTTTTCGAAATTTTTGACTTTTAACTTCCTATAACTTGGTAGGCAGGCCCGATAACCAATTACTCACTTTCCAGAGTTTGGAAAATGATTATTTATCAACAATCCTGGATTAATAATTTTCATTTAAACCAATATTTTAATTCATGTTTTTGAAGATTTAAGAATCTAGATTTTTATATTTTCGATCGTGAATAGAGAAATAAAACGAAATGAATTTGTAATATCGGGTTTAAATACATATTGTTTGTTATATTGTGCTCTGTTTCCCGTTTACAAGTACTAATATGATTTTATTTTACATCCCGCTCGTTTTTTTTTCTTTTTCCTTCGTTTCAATATTTTTTAGAAATAATGCAAACAGTTTTGTGCTTCGTTGTCTTTTAGTGTATTTCGCTTCATTTTTATTTTATTTTTGATTTTGTTTCCTTGTTTTAGTTTGCTACGAGCATTTGAGGCGAAAGCACGTGTTCGTTGTCAGTATGATTTTGGTTTTACGTAATATTTTTAGATCACATAACATTTTATGCGTTTTATTTTTTTTAGGCTTATAGAATTTTTATTTAGGATTATTAAAACAGTTTGAATTGTATGACTTAAATTACCTTCATTCTTTATTAAAATTATAAAATTGATATTTTGGTCAATTACGTTTGTTGTGCTTTGTTGTCTTTTAGTGCATTCGTTGCGTTTTTCAACCGACATAGTCAATAAAATTATGAATTGAATAATATAAAATTTATTTATATTTATATGTTTATTAAAATTTATATTTTCGCAAATATATTTTAAATTTGCCAAAAATTAAATATATTTTAGGTCAATTTTTTTCATACTGACAAGTAAACATTCAATAAAATACAAAAACAGTAACAGACAATGTACCATCAAAAACAAAAAGAAACAAAAAAATCAACGTAAACAAAACAAAAAAAATAATTTTTGTGACTTTGTGTATTCTTTGTGTGCTAGAGTGTTTTTCCTATACAAAATTCAAATGCAAAAGAGGAGTTACGTTATATAATCACTGTTTATACATTTTCTCGAATCACATTGAACCATTTTGATCATGTGATCATATTCGATAAACGAAATATTATCGAACTTAAATATTAGCCGAAAATACAAACAAAAATCAGGAAAATTTCTTATGAATGAAAAATTTGAGTATGTATCAATAAATGGGAAAATTATTTTATGACAGTCCTGAAAAATAATCATATTTAGATGCCTCATATACAAAAATTGATGTTAAGGCCTGTATTGTAAAATATAACAAAGCAAAGTCAAAAAATTACGAGAAATCGACAGTTTACGAACGAATTGTACAAATTTTGTTGTTTTCTAACCATTTACTCATACTAACTCATAAAAGAGAATAATCGGCCTGATCTTTAGTGGTATTGCGGTTACATAAAATATCAATGCATACAGTGTTGGTTAGATGATTTTGTTTGTTCTGTTTTATATTTGGTGCAGGTAAAAAGAACAAAACATTTTAAAAATATATATTTATACATAAATATCGGTACATACAGCAAACCTTTCATATCGATGGATTTACTATTCAAAAGTTTTGAAAATGATGTTTTCGTATCTTATATCAAATTAAGACTATATCTATAAGACTATTGAGGTTTTAATGTAGTGCCATGTATATTAATGGTAGAATTGACTGAAGATTGTTTTAATACGATCACTACCACTATATGATCATTATATTGACGATAATATATACGATCAGTAAATATCCTATTTGTTGGCGAGATTTGAATTGGCTAAAATGTTGAAGTTCGATTTAGCAGATGCTTATTCATATTTCATATATTAGGAAAGTGGTGTTTTAAAGGAACGGTTAATATTCCTCTTGATTTGATTTTGTCAATAAAGTCCACAATTTTGCTCTTGCGTATGTACTTGACATACCTTCATATACCATGGTATGTTGTACTCTTAAATAACTTTTGTCTTTATTTATATGGAAAACACTAATTTATTTAAATAATTTTGTTTTCTTTATTCATATAAGTGTAAATGAATAAGATTTCTTGAGTGACATTCTTAACATTGGATGGGGATCACTTGACCGGTGGTATTAACCAGAAAGTTTATTTTACTTTAATAAGCAGCTACTTTGTGCTGTATAATAATTCTATTACAAACTATTAAACTTTCTGAATCGGACGGCCGCTTTGGTGATTTCTTTCATTGAACTGTAGTGTATTATACAAGAATTCTAAATACTTTTGTGTATTGTGTGATTGTTTGTTGTAAAACCTTAAAACGGACATAAAGATAGAATGTGTGGAACGGAATGATCGATCAGGTTAGCTAATTATGACCGCACTAAGCTATTTATTTATTTAAATAGTTTCCCTTACAAACGAATTGACAATGTATTAGATCATCATATTGTATACAGAAATGCTGTCGGGTCATTACGAAAATTTATATTCCCCACGCGTTAGATGGTGATGGATTGGGAATTATAGGGACACATCTTTAAATACAGCATATGATGAGATGACCCAAAGATGTTTTTTAAAATACTCCAGTTTAACTGTTGAGGCGATACGAATACATATGATGAATTTAGAATGGTCCTTACCTATCCAACTAACAATAATAACAAACTCAAATCCAAATGTGAAAATGATTATACTAACAATATATAATAATTTACTAATATGTAGTTAGCAATGACTCTGCTGTAGATTATCACCTTAGTCGTTTCTGTGATTGTTTCCTTTTCCTAAACCTTATATGTTGAGATGCAAGCAGGGACTGGGCCCGCATAATTTTGGAGTAAAAATTCTCAGATATCTATTTGGAACTCTGCTGAATATACTCCAGGATTATGGTAACAATCTCAGATTCACCGTAACTGGTTGGCTTGTACTCTCCTATCATATCATATCATCATATCATAATTAATTAATTAATAGTTGGTTTGCCGAATTTTGACTGGGTTATTAGTCAATTTTAATTTTAAACAAATAATTTAGCTTAACCAGGTAAATCATCCATTTATAAATTTTACTTTGCACATATTAAAAAACCAAACTTTATATCCAGGCGAGGTCTTTGATTCATTATTTTGAAAATTATTATCATAATTTTTATAATCGAGACACTTCAAAAGAGGCAAAACGAGGTCTGCCTATATAAAGACGCTCGTCCATGCTGTTTTTTTTTTTGGACAAAACATCAAGAAGTGCACGGCAACAATTTATTAACATCCGTTAACAAGCCAACGCGATAAAGTGTCGTAAATTTTCATAGTGTTAAGTTTAGTTTTAAAAAAAATACCATATAACGGGTGATTTTTTAAGAGCTTGAGAACTTTTTTTTAAAAAAAAACGCATAAAATTTGCAAAATCTCATCGGTTCTTTATTTGAAACGTTAGATTGGTCCATGACATTTACTTTTTGAAGATAATTTCATTTAAATGTTGACCGCGGCTGCGTCTTAGGTGGTCCATTCGGAAAGTCCAATTTTGGGCAACTTTTTCGAGCATTTCGGCCGGAATAGCCCGAATTTCTTCGGAAATGTTGTCTTCCAAAACTGGAATAGTTGCTGGCTTATTTCTGTAGACTTTAGACTTGACGTAGCCCCACAAAAAATAGTCTAAAGGCGTCAAATCGCATGATCTTGGTGGCCAACTTACCGGGCCATTTCTTGAGATGAATTGTTCTCCGAAGTTTTCCCTCAAAATGGCCATAGAATCGCGAGCTGTGTGGCATGTAGCGCCATCTTGTTGAAACCACATGTCAACTAAGTTCAGTTCTTCCATTTTTGGCAACAAAAAGTTTGTTAGCATCGAACGATAGCGATCGCCATTCACCGTAATGGACCACCTAAGACGCAGCCGCGGTCAACATTTAAATGAAATTATCTTCAAAAAGTAAATGTCATGGACCAATCTAACGTTTCAAATAAAGAACCGATGAGATTTTGCAAATTTTATGCGTTTTTTTTTAAAAAAAAGTTCTCAAGCTCTTAAAAAATCACCCATTATATATATAAAATTTAATTGAAACTAAGCATACAGGAAAAAGGTGAAATATCGGTATATATATATATAATATATACATATCTATTTTAGTGAATAGAAAATTTATATTTTGTGAGTGGAAGACATAGATTTTGTTTTAGATTCCAAACGATATACCAACGAGTACTCGGAGGAACATTTTTTGGACTGGTGAGTTGGTTGTGTAATATATTTATGTGTTTCTTTTATTCCTTTCAAAATTATAAATTTTCTTAAGTTAATTGTGATATATATGGATATTGTATTTCGCCTTGTTTATCGTACAATTTGTGAAGTTTAATTACATAATATAGTATCAATATCGTGAATTTATGATCATTACAGAATTATCTCGTTATTTTTTTGAATTTAACTAATCTTAATATTTTTTTGTAAGATCTTAAAAAAATATATTTCTTTAAGTTATGATATAAAATGGATTAATTTTTTTTATTAATTGATGATGATGAGGTCGAAGTTGAAGTGAATCATTTAAATGGACACGTGAAAGATTTTTGTCGGTCTCTAAAAAAAAGTTATTTTAAAACGGTGACATGGAACCTTCCCAGCCAACTGAAGCCTATCCCAACAAAACACGTGCCTGTCACCGGAGTACCGTAACAAGTTTAAGGCTGATTTGATTACATCTTGTTAGATTTTTATGTAGGAAAGATTCAAGAATAAAAACCATAGGTAGTAACAAAAAATAAATAATTCGTTTTATACTTAGAGAGTGGGGGCTACCGCTCCCCATTACTATAGATTATACAGGCTTTCATAATATTTTCAGGTGGCTAGCTAGTTTGATTTTTTTCATTTAGTTTTCTGTAATAGAAAATATTCTTGTACGAATTCTGTCAAAACGAAAATTTAGGAACAGTATAAATATACAATTGAAAAATAATAATTTATAAATTAAAAATGTATATTTATTTAAATATTTTATAAAGTGTACATTTAAAAAAAATAATAAAATTCATATGGCAAATGCATCTCTCATGGAACTATACGCAGGGCCGGCGCTAGAATAGTTTTCACCCGGTGCAATTTTCGAAAATGGCGCCCTATATAAAATTCTGTTTCCACATTACCCTGTAGGTAAGATTTATAATGCGACTTTTTTTATCGAGGTATCTCCAAAAAAACCTAATCCTCATAAGCAAAATACATTAAAACAAAGAAACTCTTTTAAAACCTGCTTATTAATTATTGTAAAAAGTTAATTCGACGAGCTTTTATTTTAGCAAAATCATCTATTAATCTATAATGATAAACCAAATTTTGAAGTAATTCGCTTTCAATTGATATCATAGCCAATTCTACTAATCTGTCTTGTGCCATTGTGGTTCGAAGATAATTTTTTATAATTTTTAATTTAGAAAAGCTTCGTTCGCCTGAAGCTACAGTTACAGGTATAGTTAATCACGCTGTTATGATATAATGATTCTATTTTCTTATTGAAGATGTACACTGAAAAAAATTTATTATGTATCGCAAATAATTTTACCAGCTAATACATTAGTCGTGCTTATGTTATTTGGTGGAAATTTTTAAACTTATTTGCTTTGAATAGTTTCATATTTCATATCAAACATTTATTTATTGTGAGGAAAGGAGAAACTATTTAGGAAAATTATTTTAATTATTTAAGACAAACACTTTTCGTTCAATTTAAGTAATAATAATTATCAATACTAGCATCAATCGTTCGTTGTAAATTATTCAAATACTTACCGCAAATTACTATAATTTTACTAAGAAATAAGAAAATTATCTGCTTTAAATAATATTAAGGGTAGTTATAAAATATAAAAGAAATTTTTTTTATATAATTCAGTTTATTTTTCATATTATTTACAAATAGCGTTGTACACCTTTTTATATTAAAGTTTTTGAAAATAAGACTGAAATGTGTCGGTTTTTTTAAAAAACTTAATTGCAAATGTGGATCAAATGCACTTGTCTCAAGTGCCTGACAACACAAAATAAATTCATCCTCATAATATTGGTTTGTTACCAGTAAATCTTGTCTATAAGATATTCCTTTAATCTCCATACATGTAATTATTGTAAAAGAATCTTCTAAATCTTCCACATTATTTGGGTCTTAAATCTTCTGCAAACAGCGTGATAAATTGATCATGGTGATCCTCAGTTAAATTTTCCAGAAATCGATTTGTATTCTTATTTGACTTTCTTGTAATCAAGATTAATAAAATGTCTCTTTAGTCAAATATATAATTCCAATGTTGGTTATTTGGTGGTACCATATCTCCAACTAAGCAGTTAAGATGAAATACATTTCAGAAGCTGAATATCGTAACTTTGTGCCAAGCGGATTTATACAGAAGCTCCCGAATACTCTATAAATGATATAAAAACTCATTTAAAACATAATATTGAACATTTTTGTGCTAAAAGTATACATTTTTGATAACCTAAAGTTTTGTTATTTATTATAAAACTACTCTACGCTAAAAATTATAATTAACTAAAACTGAGACTAAAATTATACTATTGTATATTTATATAAAATTTTAAACTTACCAACAATAACATTTATCACTTTAAATAGTAAACACTAAAAAATTTAACCACTTTTGGACTAGTTTTTATTTTTACTTAATATATCACATTAACCAAGCGACGCGTCTTAAACACGAATGAAGCTAAATCATGTGGTTTTACCGTAATATTTTTTCAAATATATATATTAATTCGAGTAAATATTAATTTTGTTTCACCAATTCTAAATGTTGGCGGTCAACACTTAATATGTTTTGTATTTTTCGTAAATATTACTCTTATTTCTGAGAAACAATTATATCATTTACGTTTATTATTAAAATACGAAATCATAAGTGTTTCATACAAACGCTTTTAATGTTTTTAAAAAATATTTAAATACTTCTCCATAATATTAAAATTTTAAATTATCTATTTTAAAGAATTTTTTAAGAGTAATGTTTCCGGGTAACTATTAATTGTTGATTTTAACACTAAATATTTCATACAAACTTTATTTATTTTTTCTAAACAGTTGAATAGTTATAGTAAATATCCATCAAATATTCATTTTTTTCAGTGTAATTCAATGTTTCGATTGGTGGTAGTTTTTGGAAAATTTAGCGTTGAAAATGTTCTAAGCTAGTCAAATAATTCCGATCCACTTATTGACTGGCCATTATGTGAAAGAGAGTGCTCTAACTAAAGACAATTCTCTTCTAAAATGTCAGAAGTATATGATGATATCGATGAAATTTCATATAAGAATTTAAAATTATTGTTGTGTTCAGAAATTTGATCGAACCGTTCTGTAACAGATTGTATAGCTTGATCAAGAATTTTAAAATAAAATTCTATTTTAAACTTACATTCTTGATCAACTATTACTGCATCTCTACCTTCATAAGAAGAAAGAGGTGTTTTTCGACGGGTGCGAAGTGTTGAGGCGGAAGGAAAGCTGGCGGGAATGTCTAGTTGTAAAGCAATGTTTCTTGTCTGAGATACAAACTCTTGAAACTTCTCATCAGTTCTTAAATTAATTAGAAATAATTTAGTCGAGTGTAACATACTTACAGCTGACGTTAAGCTATAGCGGGACTTTGTAAATATTTACTAAAAATATTAATTCTGTCTAAAACTGCATACCAAATTTGAAGTGAACAAATAAAATCAAACTTCAAAATTTTATTTCCTAAAACTTCTGTAGCATGTCGTATTGCTGGATCTTTATTGGTTGTTAGTTCCACTAAAGCTTCATGAATATCCTCTTAATTTAAAATTAAGGGCTTTAATACGTCTACACGACTTTCCCACCTGGTTGTACACAGTGGCTTGAGAGTTAAAACCTTAACGTTCTTTTTCAATGTTTCCTATCTAGAAACTGAGCTAGAAAAGAAAACGTATAGGCTTTGGACAGTATTGAAAAACTGTATAGCCTGCGCTGAACATTGTGCTGAATCTGAAAGTACCAAATTAGCGGAATGAGATGCACAAGGAACATAAAACGCACGAGGTTCCAATTGCCTTATTTGCGCTTGCATTTCAATATGTTTTTCTTTCATAATCGAACCGTTCTCATATCCTTGCCCTCTACAGTCATTAATAGATAATCCCAATCTAACTAATCGATCTAAAACTAAATCTGCTAAACCTTTACCAGTCGTATCTGAGGCTACTAAGAAACTTAAAAAAAATTCTTTGATATCAAATCTACCTTCGCATTGGTCTACGATTCTAATGATAAGTGTTAATTGTTCTTTCCTACTCAAATCAGGTGTGCAATCAACAATTACTGAATAGTATTTTGCTTGTTTAATCATAGTTACAATTTTAGTTTGAATTACATTGGCTATAATAGCAATAAGCTCATTTTGAATATCTTTACTTAAATATTTGTTTTGAGTTTCATGATTATTGATCCGACGCAAGTGCTCTGAGAGAATAGGATCAAATTTTCCAATGGCTTCCACCAATTTCAGAAAATTTCCATTATTTCTTTCAAATATATTGTCGGGCCCACCTCTAAATGCTTAAAATTGCACAGCAAGGAATTCTATAATAATTAAAAGTCGCTTTAGAACTTCTCTCCAATGCTGAATTTCTTTTGACATATTTTTTCAAAAGTTGAGTCTATTGTCAGGTTTTTAACTAATCGTAATTCTAGTTCCTTCCATTTTTGAAAATTCCCCATATGCAATACCAAAAATAATCTATGGCTTAGAGGCCGTAAACGGCCTTTACCGCGTCTCATATGAGACCTTACGAACCAATTTTTAACGAATGGTACACATTGTAGGTGGTCAGCCCAACGAATGATTTTATACACAATCGCGTTTTTTTATGTCATCCGGTTGCAAGTTAAATTTTGGTCAACGGCGGGAGTCGAACTCGAGACCGCGGCGTGATGAGAAACTCTCTTAACCATTAAGCTACATCCGGCGATGCAATACCAATGAGCTTTTTTCATGTTCTTTAACTAATCTACCTAAATGACTCCAATCACTTAAGCCTGAACTGGAAATTGAATTATTTGACACACATACACTACAGTCGGCTTTGCGTATATACGTAAAACAACTATACAAAACTGAAAAATGAATGTATAACAAAAATAAAATAAAAAAAATGAGATCAGATGGGGATTAACCAAAACCAAACCCGACTGTAGTGTGTGTGTGTGTTCACACAAGCCTGCTTCTTTTTTTTACACGAGCATAATTAAACGAAAATATCAACCTTTGAGTGTGTTGGTAAACGAAAAAGTCCATATTAAAAAAAATTCAAAATTTGACGTTTCTCACTAACACTACTTAAGGTCTATTTCGAAAAACAGACTCACACTACAAAAGGTTGAGTAATATTATTATCTTTTAAATCTCTACTAAACTGATGAACGATTGTCAAATGATAATGGTAATTATGATAAACAATGAAAATGACATCTATGCCATGCAACTTCATATTTGATGCAAAATAATTTTATTTTACTTTATAATAAATATAGAATAATTGTTGTGTAGATAAGCAGTATATTATTGTGAATAATACAAAATAGTGTAATATTGTGGATAACATCGAGTGAATGTTGTTAGTTTTGTGTAAATGCGAGTAGGTTAGGTTATTCAAACCAAAATAAAATATATATGAATTGCATAAGGATTAAAGATGAGTGTATTTTGATTCGAAATTCATAAATTTTTTAAAAACTTTCTATTTACATTAGATTTTGTGAAAATATTTTTATCGAATTAAAATGTTGATTGATGTCTTTAAGTGTATCGTGAAAAAATTTGGATAGATTTTTCATGTACATAGTATGAATGTTTAATTCTTATAAAAGATACATATGCTGTTTAAAGTTTGAATGTTTTAATTTGTCCTGTTCAAGTAAAAACTGGAAATAAATTTTGCAATAAAATCATACTTTCCGCAATAAATATAATGTAACTTTAGTTTTGACGTCAATATAGTTTTTTAAATGATCGTTGAGTTTGACACAGAGAGTAAAACACGCTCATTCGTTTTTATTGTATATTTTTACTCAATAAAACTTAGGTGGTGTGCGTTTGTTTATTTTTTTTATACTGTATTCGCATTCGTGTACGAATAGAAGAATATTCACTAATACCACTAAAGGTTGATATGCATACATACAGCATAAAGTTTGGCTTGTGTGTTCAGAGAAGCCAAACTTTATGCTGTATGCATAAAGTTTGGCTTGTGTGAACACACACTACAGTCGGCTTTGACCAAAACAAAAAAGTCTACAAAAAATTGCTTGGTGTTTTTATGTTATGCGATATTCTTTGGTAAAACAAAAGTGCTCTGACAACAGAAAAAGTGCTTTTTTTGCTCGAAACACGTGCGTTTTTGACATAACACGTTCTTTGGAAATGATCTCGAGCACTTTTTTTTTGATCTCGAGCACCTTTCAAAAATCGAGATTTTTTCACAGATTTACCCACACATATAAATTTTTAAATGCCAAAACAATATAAACAAAAACAAAACGCCATTTTTAATTTCATTTGTGAACTATATTTTGTCGTAAATGTGTGAAATTATCAAAATTAAATAAAAAGTTAATAACAATAATAATAAAGGATTATAATAAAATCAATCTATAAGTTTTAAAAGACTATACTATGAAATTTATGTTTGTGTAAATTGTGTAGCATCATAATTTGTATTTTATTTTCACCAATACATCGACAAAAAGAGCAATTTTTTTTCGTATTCGTTGATAAAAAAAAAGTGCTCTTTTCTCTCATTTTGCAAAGAATATCACATTAGTTTCGATAGGAACAAAATAGATTTTTGTTTGTGTATGTGTGTAATCACCCTCTAATATTAGTCAATTAGTTTTTTTATAAGAGGTAGAGAGAGGAGAGAAATGTTTTCTTTTAACTAAAGATCAATGCGTATATGTATACGGCCGTTTTCCATCGAAAAACATGGCCGATCCTATGTATGTGTAAATGAATAGAAAGTCGTAAATACATCAACAATCGTATGAAAAAGTCGATTTTTTCAAAATTTTTGACTTTTAACTTCCTAGAACTTGGTAGGCAGGCCCCATAGCGAATTACTCACTATCGAGAGTTTGGAAAATGATTATTTATCAACAATCCTGGATTAATAATTTTCATTTAAACCAATATTTTAATTCATGTTTTTGAAGATTTAAGAATCTAGATTTTTATATTTTCGATCGTGAATAGAAAAATAAAACGAAATGAATTTGTAATATCGGGTTTAAATACATATTATTTGTTATATTTTGCTCTGGTTCGCGCATACGAGTAGTAATATGATGTTATTTTGCATCCCGCTCGTTTTTTTCCATTTTTCCTTCGTTTCCATTCTTTTTAGAAATAATGCAAACAGTTTTGTTCTTCGTTGTCTTTTAGTGCATTTCGCTTTATTTTTATTTTACTTTTGATTTTGTTTCTTTGTTTTAGTTTGCCACGAGCATTTGCAGCGAAAGCACGTGTTCGTTGTCAGTATGATTTTATTTTTACGTAATATTTTTAAATCACGTAACATTTTATGCGTTTTAATTTTTGTTAGGCTTACAGAATTTTTATTTAGGATTATTAAAACTGTTTTAATTGTAAACTTAAATTACTTAATTCTTTATAAAAAATTGATATTTTGGTCAATTAGGTTTGTGTGCTTTACTGCTTTGTTGTCTTTTAGTGCATTCGTTTTGTTTTTAAATTTTAATTTATTTTTGATTTTGTTGCTTTGTTTTGTTTTAGTTTGCTACGAGCAGTTGCGACGGAAGGATGTATTTGTTTTATGATAAATTTTATGTTTTCGTAATTTATCTTCAATTTACATAAAATTTTACCTGTTTGAATTATTTTTTGTAGGTTTATAGATATTTAACAATTTTATTTAGATTTTGATAATATCTATCTGAATTTTAACTAGGAAATAAATTAAACAAAACGTTAATTTTATTATTTCCAAAAATAATTAAATTGATGTTTCGTTTAATTTTTCGAAATAGAATTAACGAATTAACAATTAAACAAATTTTGTCATCCAAAGTAGTCAGTAAAATTATGAATGGAATAATATCAAATTTATTTATATTTATATGTTTATTGAAATTTATATTTCCGCAAATATATTTTAAATTTGCCAAAAATTAAATATATTTTAGGCCAATTTTTTTTCATACTGACAAGTAAACATACAATACAATACAATAACAGTAACAGACAATGTACCATCAAAAACAAAAAGAAACAAAAAAATCAACGTAAACAAAACAAAAAAAATAATTTTTGTGACTTTGTGTATTCTTTGTGTGCTAGAGTGTTTTTCCTATACAAAATTCAAATGCAAAAGAGGAGTTACGTTATATAATCACTGTTTATTCATTTTCTCGAATCACATTGAACCATTTTGATCATGTGATCATATTCGATAAACGAAATATTATCGAACTAACATATTAGCCGAAAATAAAAATAAAAATCAGGAAAATTTCTTATGAATGAAAAATTTGAGCATGTATCAATAAATGGGAAATTTATTGTACAGCAGTCTTGATAAATAATCATATTTAGATGCCTCATATACAAAATTTGATGTTAAGGCCTGTATTGTAAGATACAACAAAGCAAAGTCAAAAAATCGCGAGAAATCGACAGTTTACGAACGAATTGTACAAATTTTGTTGTTTTCTATTCATCTACTCATACTAACTCATAAAAGAGAATAATCGGCCTGATCTTTAGTGGTATTGTAAAGATACATATTATGTAATGCATGGGCTTGGTGCAAAATAAAATCTCTGTTCCAACAACCAAATTTCATTTTATGAACGAAAAAAATAATTGTTGTTGTTGTTTCTATGCCTTTGCGTATGTTAACAGGTGCATTTTTGTTTATTTGAAAAATTTGTGCCAATATTTGTATTTGTTGTATGCGATAGAAAATCAAAAACCACTCGCACGAAAATCATTTTTATACTATGAACAATGTACTAATATGTAGTTTGAATAACGTATTATTGATTCTGTTTGTATTTTCTTACATATTTTAAAATTTTAGATAGATATATGATTTTTTATGATTTTGTTTTAGTATTTTTCGATTAATGTTATAGTCTAAGAAATTTTCCATGTTTTGATTTTTCTTATAATTAAGATGAATTTGTTTATTTTTTGCTAATATTCATAAATACACTCGCGGACAAAATTTACGCATATTTTTTTTGTAATAATAAAAATCCCACTAGACAATTTCGGTGGAACTGGTATCAAATGATCCCAAATTTATAATTTTCTCAAAAGAGGCACAAATGTGGCGTTATAGAATTATAGAGGCTATTTTTCATTGCAAAATGTTAAAATGTGTCGAACTATTTTTTTTAATTTTTAAAAGCGGTTTATAAACATTAAAACTAGCTTTATTACAATTTAATTTGATTAATTTAATAATGAGTATTTCCTCCCCGTGCCCTTATTACAGCTTCCATCCTTCTGGGCATACTAAGTAGAATGCTTTGTATCATTTCTTGCGGAATGAGATTCCACTCTTCTTGCGCTGCAACTCTCAGCTCTGCTGTCGAATCTGGTGCAGGATTACTTGCTCTAATACGGCGTTTTAGATGTCCCACACGTGTTCAATCGGATTAACACCAGGACTCATTAGTGGCCACTTAAGTGCACGAATGCCAATATCTTGGAGATATTGTCGTACCGTTGCAGCAACGTGGACTGGTGCGTTATCATGCATTAACACAAAACTGTCATAACCTACGAAGCCCACATATGGCAAAACGTAATCGCCAAGAATGTTCCGAGCATACCAGTCTGCATTCATCCTCAAACCAATCTCCACCAGCTCCGTACGGCCCTCCCAACTGATTCCAACCCAAAACATTATTGAACCTCCACCAAAGCTTACAGTTTGCAACATGTTACACGGTGCGTAGCGATCTCCAACTCTTCTGTATACAAGATTACGTCCATCTGGTTTCTATAATTGGATTCTGGTCTCATCTGAAAAGAGAACAGTGGCCCATTGATCAGTTCCTCAATTTGCATGAGTATAAGCAAATTCTTAACGGCTGGATTTGTGGCGGAGAAGAAGCCGTGGAATTTTTGCCGTTTTGGAGTTAGGTTCTCTTCTTTTAATTTTCGTCTAACTATTCTGACACTAATATTCACTTGACGCGCACTAAGTAACTCATTTTTGAGTTGAGTAGAAGTTCGCTTTCGATCTCGTAACGAATTCATTTTTAAAAATCGATCGTCATGCTCGGTTGTGCACCTTTTAGTCCTTGTCCGGGCTTTCTTTTATACTCTAAGGTCTCACGATACCGCTTAAGTATTAGAGCTAGAAATCCTGCACCAGATTCGACAGCAGAGCTGAGAGTTGCAGCGCAAGAAGAGTGGAATCTCATTCCGCAAGAAGTGATACAAAGCATTCTACTTAGTATGCCCAGAAGGATGGAAGCTGTAATAAGGACACGGGGAGGAAATACTCATTATTAAATCGTAATAAAGCTAGTTTTAATGTTTATAAACCGCTTTTAAAAATTTAAAACAAATTGTTCGACACATTTTAACATTTTGCAATGAAAAATAGCCTCTATAATTCCATAACGCCACATTTGTGCCTCTTTTGAGAAAATTATAAATTTGGGATAATTAGATACCAGTTCCACTGAAATTGTCCAGCGGGATTTTTTTTATTGCAAAAAAAAAATATGCGTTAATTTTGTCCGCGAGTGTATGTTGGCCGCCCTAAAATTTTGGCGCCCTGTTTTACTGCACCATCTGCATCTATAAGAGCGAGGGCCCTGACTATACGGGTACTTATGTAGAATATAAAAAAGCCTACAGTTGCCTAAACTCTGATTGGTTTCGATTGAAGATGTGTTATCACTGCGCCCTCGCCGTGATGGTAAACTATCGTAGTTCTAAGCAGCAGCCAACGCACTGTTATGCAAAATTTAAATGTTTATTGTACAGAAATAAAAGGTAATTTTTTAAATTTAACATATACACAACACATTGAACACTTACAAGTAGATATAGTTAAGGATGAACGCAAGAAGTTCTAGTAATGCTCCAGAAACATTACTAAATAAGTAGTGCTCGATGCGATATCTATCACCCTCAAATAATGTTGAACAATGACACCTCTTTGTGTAAGAAACGAACTAGCTATAGTATATAAATCCAAAACACAATTCCAACTTCTTACGTATAATACAAAAACACTTTTTAGAAATTTTAAGAACTAGAAATTTAAAATTATAAATATAAAATTAATTAATATGTAATTTATAATTTACAATAATTTATTTAATTTTATTTATAACTACTTACGTTTTGTTATTTGGATTTTTTGTTATCGAATAAGGCTATTTTAGGCTATTAACGCGTCCAGTTTGACTCTAATAACATAAAAATAAAAAAGGTAAAGTAACTCTTATTTTATACGCTGCTTAAGTTTTGAACTATGTATGATCTATGTATGCAATTACAGCATACTTAACGCTATTGCCATATTATAACACTAAGGGTGTCAGCGTTAATCGGGAATCTTCTTTATATAGAAACATATGATATAGATATGGCCAGGAAAACAAATTTATTGATTTTTACAACTATATATAATTCGTGCTTTATATCAAAATAATTTAAATTTACTAATATTTAAAAAAAAAATTAAATACTAAATTATTATAAATAAAAATAGAAATATTTCTATTTATAATCCTATATACTAGTAAGTACAAGTTTTGCTTCTATGATACTTTAACACCTCGCCTCTCTTTCGAACTGCGTTCAAAATTTGAATCAAAATCCATAAATTGGTCCATAATTTGTGTTACTGTACCAATGCTGCTGCTGAGGAATTTAGTTGTTAAAACCTTTGCTGGTCTTTCCTTTTGAAATAAACATTTTTAGAATTGCTATATATGAGCCATTATGGCTATGAGATCCCCACTGTAATTGTCCAATTCTTTGCACTGGTGATGATTAAGACCAAAACTATCAAAATATCATAGTGAGACCGATGACCAAAACTGAAAATGTTCACTTACATTGAAATGAAATGAACATTTTTCGACTAGCTATATATGGGCCATTGTGGCTATGAGATCCCCATTGCAATCGTTCAATACTTTACACTGGTGATGATTAAGACCAGCACTATCAAAAAATTATTCCGAAATCAATACAATAAAAGTACCATTTTTTATTTATTTTGGTTCAGAGTATTTGACTGTAAATTTTTACTGTCGTGATACAATATTTTTTGGGCTGACAGTTTTTATATATCACGATAGATATAGTTTTTTGGGCTAACATCAATATATATAATAGTATATAGCATAGTATAATAGTATATAGCGTTACGACCGGAGCGTTAAGAGAATATAAAAACGCAACAAATAAAAAAATTACATTTATTTTTTAATATTTTGAATACGTCAAATCTACTAGGTCACGATATATAAGTTTGATAGTTAAGTATTATAATATTTACTATCCACTTAATGTGTAACACATTCAGTTGTATAAATTCATAATTTTTACCGATAGTGCTAAAGTAATTAGTGAGATTTTTCATTAAAAGTATAAAAGTGTTGAACTGTCAAGCGAAAAAGGTACTGTATCTAGATGAAATTGCATCACCATCAGTGGTAAATAAATTATAATAAAACGTTCCGCCCTAAAACCCATGCGTAATACGCACAGATTCATATATATATATATATATATATATATATATATATATATATATATATATATATATATATATATATATATATATATATGTATATATATATATATATATACATATATATATATATATATATATATATATATATATATATAAATATATATATATATATATATATATATATATATATATATATATATAAATATATACATATATATATATATATATATATATATATATATATATATATATATATATATATATATATATATATATATATATATATATATACTTATTTTCACGGAGTACTTTTCAATTATGTTAATCATATTTTGAGGTGCTTCGGGTATTTATACTGTAATCGAAAATTAAAAAACCATCTTAACGTCAAATGATTAATAGCACGCGTTACGCTAGCAAGTAACGTTAAAATATTGTGAACAGGTTTAAAAATATAAAAATCTCATTAAACTAAGAAAATAATTTTAATGAAAAATTATTTCAAACGGCATAAGGGTGAATTCCAGTTTATAAACGGATAAACGAGTGGCGATTTTATGTACAATAATTCGAAGGTTGCTGAAGCGGTATGTCGTTTTTGGAGCTTGTCGTTAGAGTAGTTAAGTCAGAGCATATTTCACCATTTCAATAATAGGTCTATAGCGTAGCAACAGTCGTTGTACAGATTATTTGTGTTACTGGTTTGTTAATTAGTTAGTCATGTGCCGAGTAAGTCTAACTCAACCATACCATAAGTCTCTCATTCAACGTACTGCAGAAAGGATTTATTGTAGTGCCGCAGCACACGTCGCAAAAAGGATTTATTGATGCCGAATATCTCGAGGTCTTTATGCGCTTTTATAATTATTCTATATTCTTTTAGAGAGTCAACGGTATTACGTGGTTTTATTCAAATGGGCATAATTGTGCCTAAAAGAGCCTTTTGTTTCGGCCAGAATAGGTCTTTTAACCAACATCATAATTCATGTATAATGTTAAAGATCAAATAATCGCAATCAATAAAATATTAATTATAAAATTTACCTGGAACCATTTGTATTTTGCAATTGGTTCAATATACTTTTTTTGGGAATAATACTGCTAATTCCCAAAAAAAGCGTATATAGTTTCTTATCAATCATATATATTTCTCGGTATCAGCGGTCAGTTAGCTTATTTTTGTAGCGTATAGAACAAACATAACTATACCAGCGTTAAGACAACTAAAATAGACAGTTACTAATAATCAATAACGCCAACTTTACAAGTTTTGAACAATCAAGTAATTTAAAGTTCAATTGCAAAGACTTTCGGGAAAACACCCTCAACGCAAGAAAAACTATTAAGAACTGTACAGCGGTTTTTAGGTTACAGAATATTGCCTCTTGGCCATTAAGAGATCTACCCAGTAGATAGGGGGCTAGAACAAGTGTTCAACATACTAGGAACTGTGTACCACCCTAGATTACGCGATTTGTTTTAGATTAACTCTTTCATAGTTACCAGTTGTCACCGCGAGGATGTTATATACATACCTTGTAGATCATTCAGTGAGAGAGACTACATCTATGATCGCTGCCCAAAACATGGCCAGCAAAGCATATAGATAGTGGGTAGGTATAGATAGCTTACGGAGTCGATTAAGAGATTTGCAAGTGAAATGTCTCTCGATTATGCGTTATTATTCTGAATACACTCTTTGGTACTCATAAACCTTAATACGAATAATACGTAAACACAGTTCGGTATTTTAAAATATTTATTTTTAACAATATAATCTTAATTTTAATCAAATTACCAATGATACAGATTACAACGATACTATATACTGATGATATGATTCAATGTGTCGTTGATGTTGGTGTATGATTAAGAGAAAATTTTCTTACATAAAAATCGTAACAATATTTTGATAACCGATTCATAAATTCGAGCATCGCTTAATAAATACATTCGCTGATTAAATCACAATTGCCCTGTTCCAATGGTGGCCGATAGCTTGCTCGCGTTCGACAAGCTCGCTGATAGTTTGGCGGTAATATCGGCAGCATGGTAATTGGTGCCCCTTCCCAATCGAAACCCGAAAAACGATTTCCATCCGATTGGTTGCACTACATACTTAATGGCTCGTCCATATAAATTGTGTACATATTTCAATGATTTGTAGTTGACTGAACGTGTGTCACCTGTATTTCTATGATTTTGAATATAGCAAATTTATTGGGCCTGAAATTAAATGATAACGATACTTATTGTGCTGTGAAGTTTTATAAATTATATAATTATAATCACCAATTTTGTACATTCGATGTACAATAACCGCTTAGAGGGAAGCCATGTTATCCTGATGGAGTCGCAATTTTATCGGTAGAGATTAAATTGTGTGCTCTGTTGTTTGTCCGATGTAAATTGAACATGTACATTTATGTGAGATGTGTTAGGCATCTGATCCGCTTTAAGTGTAGTATGTGACGAATTTCTGAAATTGTAAAGACAAAATTTTGTGTCATTAGTTTGATGATACAACTAAAAAGTACTAGTTGGAAGAGAATATGAATATTTAGGACTGAACTGAATTCTCTTCTCTCCATACCTTAAAGTACGATACATAGTGTCGGATTTAATGGTAGGATTTAAAATCCTACCTCATTATCAAACTCCAATAAAATTACTCAAAATAATGATAAACCATGCCTCCTTTGAGTTGAAAAATATTCAACTTGGAATAAAAACTTCCGTAGGTTTACCAACTTAAAAAAAAAAATATTACAGAAATTTTTCTATATCGAATGTTCGATCGTCTTACTTTGACAGTCGAATGTAAAACCATTACCTTTTTGGATTAAGTAACGATATATTCTTATTTCATTTTATTTTGAGTCGTTACAACATCAGTGAGGGTGAAAATCTTAAACAAATCAAAATAACTAAACGTAAATACAAGTTATAAATAAAATAAATTATTGTAAGTAATAAATTATATATTAATTAATTTTATATTTATAATTTTAAATTTCTAGTTCTTAAAATTTCTTAAAAGTGTTTTTGTATTACGTGAGAAGCAGGTTGTGTTTTGGGTTTATATAGCATGGCTAATTCTTTTGTTACACAAAGAGGTGGCATTGTGGAACAATATTTGGTAGTATTTGATATCGAATCAAGTACTACTTATATAGTAGATATCACTAAATCATTACTAGAATTTCTTGCGGTTATCGTTAGTTGTATTTGCTGGTTAGTGTATGTGTTAAATTAAAAAAATTAACTTTAATTTCTTTACAATAAACATTTAAATTTTGCATAACAGGGCGTTGGCTCTTCTCGCCATATTTGTTCCGTCCAAATGATAAAGTTAAACCAACTAAATAACAAAATTCACAAAAAAAACACGTCATTTTCAACCAATAAAATTATTCACCAAATAAAAAGATCAGGTGATAAAGAATCAAACGAATCGATTCGTTCATTTTGTCAAACCATAATGAAAGTCATGAATCACATAAAATATATTTTCTTATTTTAACACACAAACAAATAATCGTTTACTTTTAATATTTCACTGCTATTTCACTCTAATTTCTTTCTAGTGTGAAAGAGAGCTAGATATAAAAAGATCTCAACTTTATTCCAACAGAAAGAGAAAATAAGACTATATTTAAACTAGAATTATCCTTAAATTCAGTCTATATGAGCAAACCGTTTAAGAACAAAACGTATGGCTACTTCAATTCAGGCATGTTGATCTATTCGAATAGTTCGCAAAACCGATATAAATTTACATACACTTAGATGCCTCTATTTACATAGGTACATATGTCTATAGTGTCAACTAAATAACGTTACTTTACTAAAATAATCAACTAAATAGCGTTACCTTGAATGCACAACACAATAATGAACTTTTATATTAATGTCCAGTTTATCACAGTGACGTACGTATCCTATTCCGAGTAGATAGTACGTCCTTAATGTTTGAGTGTAAAACTTACAATATATTCTTGCTTAGCAATTTGTGATAATATTTTATAGATCGTCAAAACTATTTACTCTTAACGCTAATTTTATTATATGCGTCACGCTAGAAGTTTAAGTGCTATCAATTAAGACAAGAAATATGTGTGTGTCGTTTGGTTTGGCCGACATTATAAACCATAGATAATGTTTTTCATTGTCAATCAACAATCAGCATTCATATAGTTTAAGTAGCAGCGTATACGACAAGAGTTACTATACCATCGTTTAGAAAATTAATTTAGATCAATAAATAATAATGATATCATCGTATCAAATTACGCATACTTCAGCATTTCCAACATTTGATATAATGTTCGATGGCGAAGACTTTCAGCCAACACCCCTGACGCAAGAAGAACTATTAAGAACTGTTCTGGTTTTTCGGTAGCAAAATATTGTATATTCGCCGTTTAGGGACATCAACACTCCGTTTCCACTTTACACAAAGGATCCGAATCCTTATAATCGGAAATCTTCGCAGTATATAGGAGGCTTGAGCAATTGTTCCACATACGGCAGTCCACCAATAATGATTCTCCACCATATCCGGTGCTAGCAAAAGGGAATTAGGGGATTTGGTTAAGGTTTACTCTTTCAGCGTTGTATAATAAGGCCTAGGTATAATCCTATCGAGGAGGTTGTATACATAACTTGTATAGTGAAAGATACCCCACATTTATGGTCGCGGCTCAAAACATGACTAGTTTATAGCATACAGATAGTGGGTAGGTGGATAGTTTACGGAGTCGATTAATAGGCCTAGGTTTACAGGTGGAATATCTTACCATTGTGAGTTGTTATTGTGAATTCCGACTTTAGTACTCATATACCTGGTCTGAATAATACGTAAACACAGTTCGGTATTGTAAAATATTTATTTTAACAATATAATCTTATTTTAAATCAAATTACCAATGATACAGATTACAACGATACTATATACTAATGAGAATAATTCAATGTGTCGTTGATGTTGGTGTATGCTTAAGAGAAAATTTTCTTACATAAAAATCGTAACAATATTTTGATAACCGATTCATAAATTCGAGCATCGCTTAATAAATACATTCGCTGATTAAATCACAATTGCCCTGTTCCAATGGTGGCCGATAGCTTGCTCGCGTTCGACAAGCTCGCTGATAGTTTGGCGGTAATATCGGCAGCATAGTAATTGGTGCCCCTTCCAAATTGAAAAAACGAAAAACGATTTCCATCCGATTTATTGCACTGCATACTTAATGGCTCATCGATATACATTGTGTACAGTTGGCTTACTAATCGTTGGTCCCATTCCAATGATTTGAAGTTGTCTGAACGTACGTCACCGGTATTTCTATGATTTTGAATATAGAAACAAAATTATTTGTCATCATTGATTACGTATACCATACTAACGGATATGTCTTATTTATTTTCGAAGATGAAAAATTCTTCCAAAGTTTTCTCCGACACGGCACTTTTACACAACTCCAATTGTGTGGCGGGATAGTATTGTGTATAATTAACGCACATCTCGTCCTTACTTGAAAAACCCCCGAGCGTTGCATTATCATAACCGATAGTATTATAGTAGCACGTTGTGACTAGTGCATCGCCTGGAAGTAAAACCGGCTTTCGACGTAGTTGTCGAATCTCTTGAAAGTGATGTGAATAAAAATCATCACGATTCAATTCGGGCAGTTCTAATTCACCACGCATATGTCGTGTTATAACACGTGTACCGCGTAAATGTGTATGCAGCTGGGAACCAAAAATGGTTATGCCTTTATCGGGAAGGGCCTGAAAATTTATGATAACGATTATACTTATTGCGCTCATATTTATATAATTATAATCACCGGTTTTGTACATTCGGCTATACAATAACCGCTCAAAGGAAAGCCATGTTGTCCGGGTGGAATCGCCATTTTATCGGTTTACTCTAATCCCAGCTCCATAATTCCGGCATCGTTTTTTCTTAATTTGCTTACAGTCTTAATTTTTATTCCGGACGAATCGATAACACCTGAATCCACGTCTGGATTGTTGTAATGCACTTCCAAACGAATATAGGGATTATAGTTACGCCCACCAATAGGTAGGCCAGCTTCGGGTGGATATGTAAATGCTGTCGCACCCATTGCCCATAGTGATATAACTTTTGAACAAACTTTTGCCTCCACCGGCAATGTATTACAATCTCCGTTGTACAATGGTATTTCGACATCTATGTCGGTGTCACAATGAAATATTTCCATGTGATGAACATATTTTGTTTTGTCGATTATTGGTTCGAATTGTACGATGTGATGTTTGTGTTCGAACACCTCGTCTAATTTTTGTATTTTACACCAGTAGGTTGTGTCTTTGGCGGGTATTTCAACATTTTCGTTTTTGATTATGAAATTTACGAACTCTCTGGAATATAACATACAAATATAATTGTAGGAAGATTAACTCTCACCAGGGTTGACAGAAAATTGAAGAGTTTTTCTTAAATTATCCTAAAAGTAATTTCTTTTTAGTTAATTCTGGTACTCCAGGTACCATTGCCATTACCGTTCGACTTCTGTATTCATGATTTTATGAAGACAGCGATACTGGCCGCAGTTCAACGTCTGGTTGTAGCATTGGTATGGTATATGTTGGTATTGATTGGGAGACATATCATATCAGACAACCGTCTGATAACTGTAACAGCAGTAAAGGTTTAACCATAATGTCATATAACTAATGTATGTATAACTAACCCGTCTCATACGACAAATTTTATCGGTGTCATAAGTATTGGTGGAACTAATGTTCTCAATAATAGTACTGTGAAGTCGCAGAACTAGATACAATGTTCTACGAGGCTTTAAGTTCCTCCCATGTTTTTCCGAGTTATTTTGTATAAGCTTAATCTCGGGTTAACTCATCTACCACTGTATTGTGTGCTAGAGAATGTCAGATAGTTGCTCGTATTTGTTGCTAGACCTCATTAAGGCCCAAAATTTCCATGTTGATATATTATTGGTGCATTGAGTCTTAGCTATCTGCTAGTGCTGTCAATTGGGGAAAGGTACTCATTTGATTCCATAGCGATTATCTAAATTTGTACAAATTTCAGCAATGGGCTCTTGACGTTTCGTCAAAAAATGGAGTGTTAATATCGCCACCTAATTTTGTTCCAAATCTGAAATGTCAGTCTATCAAAACTTTTGTTTTAAAATTTGCTAAATTTCTGTCATTTGAAATTAACGTTAGACGTGATTTTATAGCTTAGTGATAACTTGAGTACACGATTTTTTTGTGTAAATTGATAAGCGTTATCTGATTAAATGTTGTTAGGTTTTTTAATGTTTGAAGACAAAATTAGCTTAAAAGATAAAATTAGCAAAACCGACCTATCTAGAATTAATGGAGTACGCACAACCAGAATTACTTGGGTACATATAGAACTACAGCAGATGAGGCATAAGTCGCACCTAGAATGATACCTGATTAAAATCTTTGAGGCAAATAACGCAACGAGGTATGACAGTTACCATAGCGATCTGCCTCGTTTTGGACATGATATAACCTTAGAGCATGTAAAGTGAGGCCGATAGACTAATACTAAACCGGTTCTGTAGAAGTAAAACTTTGTGGTTGTTTCGGCGAAATAATATCTCGCACTTGCGATGTTGAACTTTAGTATTTGAGCCAGTAATCTTAACCGTTATGTTGTTTTCCGGTTTGTATATTATTGGTACATCGAATCCTAGCTAGTTGCTAGGACTGTAGATTGGAGAGAGTTACTCATTTTATTCAATAGCCATCACGCAAATTTGCACTCATCTCAACAATGATTTCTTGACGTTGTTTGTCATTTCTTGAGTGATTTTAAGAGGTCAAGTTGTGTCGTCCTAACTGCTTGAGCCATCTCGCCTCCACATTTTGTTCTTAATCTGGAATATCAGCATATCAGTCAGCATAGCAATAGTTTAGTAAGAAAACATACCATGTAATTTTCTAACAAGCGATTGTTGTTTGCAAAATCCAAAATTTTATTAATGCGCATAAATTGATAAGCGCGATTTTGATTAAATGGTTGGATTATTTATTTTCAATAAAATATTTTTTTATTTGTTTACGAGTTTTTATACTTTCATAAAGATTTCAGAAAGAAACCTATCAAGTATATCAAAACTCATTTAGTATTCGCCAAGAGACGGATTATAGGACTATACATATCACTTAACGTACTCAATGACTCATCCTTTAGGAATTTTTATTTTTATCTTTGTATACTCCACAAAGATAAAAATAAAAATTCCTAAAGGATGAGTCATTGAGTACGTTAAGTGATATGTATAGTCCCATAATCCGTCTCTTGGCGAATACTAAATGAGTTTTGATATACTTGATAGGTATCTTTCAGCAGATTTCGAACGATCTGCCTGTTAATTCTGTCTGATGTATTTATAACCATAAATGACACGAGTATATAAATAAAAATAATGATGTTGTAGATGTGCATAATATACCAAATGAATCATCCTATACGTCGATATTAAGTCACCTATACTCGTATTTTCAATACGCACTTATATAGAAGCAAAATAATTGTGTCAGTTCATTAATTTTCGGTAAATTTTCCGTTTATGTATCCATATATACATCTTTTCCGATATTGTCATCAAATCGGCTCGCAACAATTGTAAAATTCTGACACCATGATCTTTATTTGGAATCACAGGCAAAGGTATACTATTATGATTTTCAAAGTCAAGTAATTCCGATCCACGTTCCCATAATATGTACATGGTTCCTTCCTATAGACATATATAAATAGTTTAGACGATTATGTGTGAAGGTTCCGTGTCGCACCATGTTATGTATATACTTATGTGCATCTGTATATCGTCATTATCACAGGTATCAAATTTTCGTTTGAATGCAATCGAATTACCATCTTGTCGTATCAATTCGATTGAAAGAGTCGAAAGCCTGTAAAATCTTAAGCATAGAATCAAGTCATCAAATCTCAGCGAGTTTAAAGCAGCCGCCAAATAGTGTTGAGGTTAAAGCTGCGAAAGTTGGAGCGAATGGTACCACCAGGTATAAGAATTTCGAGAGCGATGTTTGAACATTCGTTCACGATCGATGATATGGATGAACACATCTACGACTTCCTGTTGGAGTTCAAAACTTAAAAGTCGATCCATCTTCCACGTCAGTACTATATAGACTAGCATCAAAGTAATATTCAATTGATTTACACAAATCGGGCTTCCATATCACGTATATCTCGTAAATGTGTATGCAGCTGGAAACCAAAAATGGTTATGCCTTTATCGGGAAAGGCCTGAAATTAGATGATTGTGCTCTCGAGAGTTTTGAGTTTTGACTATAATTCCAGCTTTATAATTCATATTTTCTTAATTTGCTCATAGTCTTAATTTTTCTTCCGGGTGAATCTATAACATCTGAATTTCTAGATTGTTGCAATAAAAAACACATGTTGATCTAATCTAAATAAGTCTGTTGATGTATTTGATTTTGTTTTTTATACTTCGGAGATCCATTTATGTAACACGCAATCGGGTGATCTCAACGTGGTTATGTTAACGAAAATCTATTGGTATAGCATCTTTAAATCACCATAATCTACACAGAAGGAATTACATGCATTATTAGACAAGCTATCTCACATGCCTTTAATGAAGTTCTAGTTTTTTTAATGTTGTTTTAAAGGATCTCATTCATCGTGGTGACAAACTTCACGACAGTAATATAAATACTTCAAAATCTCATTAAAAAGTCTTCAAATAATAAATATATAGACTAAGAATGAGATAAAATACAGGTGTCTTGAGTTTTCTCCCACTATCACGGTGGACATATTCACATTGTGATGTTGATCTCCATATATAGCCGTTCCGTCAAGTTAAGAAGTCCACTATACTAAATAGTATGCGGTGGGGTTTTCAAAATTATCAAAGGGATTTCAATTTATCAAAGGGATTATAAATATCTATTAAAATTAAAAATTTTGAGATGTTATTTATAGGAACTAAATTTTTTTTTATTTTTTTTAAATAAATTTCAATCGTCTTGACAGCATACTCCATTGATCTCCAGCGTATATCCATATATCATTATCTCAATCATTGGTTTATCTGGAATAAGATAAATAAATTATAACTGCTTATACCTCAAGCAAAACAGTATCCAACTGCATCACACTTACTGGGCTTCTAATGTAAAACCTTGAGTTGTTACTATAACGTTGTTTCTAACGCCACCAGCTTAAGAACAGTTTTGCATTATCGCCAGCTTCATTAATATGATCTCGCTTGCCATGTGGATATGTATAAACCAAATGATTAAAGGTGCATTTATATTAGATTCCGTTAAATCAGAACCATGGTGATTGAATTGTTTGCTCCACCGTTTGTCAGAGGTGAATTGAATTGATGTTAGGCATCTGATCTCTATTAAGTGAAGTACGTAACGAACTTCTGAAATTATAAAGAAAAAATTGTGTCATTAGTTTGATGATACAACTAAATAGTGTAATATAGTTAAAGATCGAAATCAAGTGGGAGTGAACATTTAGGACTGAGTCGATTTTTTTGTCTCCCTACCTATAAAAAGATTATATTTTATAATATCCGTTGAAACTATTTTACTTATAAATTCACTGATCGATCGGTGGTGTGAAGGAACATATCTATTGCCCCGTGTTGGAGTGCAGAATAAATGGCCACCCATCTTCCACGTCAATACTATAAGTTAGCATGGTTCTACGTAAATTGGACGTATAACCATACGTCCTCGATAATAATGGCTTAAAGTAGGACATCAATAAAGAACTCTAAAGATGAATAGCTCTTCAACGAATTTATTAGTTTGGTTTTTGTAAGTTGTGTTCCTCTAAGATCTGTGATAGTTAATTCTAAATCTCCCCCATGGATGTCTGAAAAAATCACTAATGCAATCAGATTGAGAGTAGATAAATTACGCTTATGGAAAAAATTCGTTTACAAACAACAGATTTTTAGTTTACAAACAAGCTTGCAATATAGGACAGTAAGACTGATAAGGGAAGCCAAAAGTAGTTTTTTTCTAGGATAAATTAGATTCTTCTCTTCCGTCGTAGGTTTCGGCGTCATGTTCGGAATCTAGGTCTAAGCAGGTGTAGAAATAATGGTATTTTGATTTCAAAGCCGATGATATCACTTCTTATTTTTTTATCTCTTTGGTAAGTCCTATTGTTGTTCTTATATCTGGAAAGTTTTCTAATCCATTTTCATTTTCAAATATTTGATTTGTGAAGTTACAGTTTGCTATTTGCAGTTTGTTAATTTTTCCCTCTGGGAAATACAATTCTTAACATTAAATAATTTAACTACCACAAATTTCGCAGTAGTATAAGTAATAAGAACTTATCTACACGGAAAAAAAATTCAGGCTGAGAATCACCAAAAAACAGTATAGTAATCATTAAAAATTGCTCCAGTCGATTCAATGGTGATTAAAATTAAACTACTTTAGTGATTTTTTTTCTGTAGTGAATATTACAAAACTGGTAAATGATATTCACTAAGTATTCATATTGAATATTTATGACGTCATGTATATGAATTATTAGAAATTGACATGCATTTTAGTGAATTTCATTGAAAAATAATTTAAAATCAGTATTTATATTGATGAAAATCTTTTATAATGGCTAATATAAACAAATGGTGAAAAACATGTCATTTTTATGTATATATATATATATATATATATATATATATATATATATATATATATATTTGAGATTCAATAAAATTCAGAGTTCCTTATTTCTGTTCAACGAGACTTTTTATTTAAATATATTATATTATCTGTCAAAGATTACATTATGTCAAAGATATGTATTATGTATACAGATGATTCTGTATCGATAATTTCTATCACTTCACTATTTTTTTTCCAGGTATTCCATATTCTACTATCTATATTCCATAAATGATTGGTAATTGAAATCTGTAAAATAATAGAACGTATGAAATAACACAACTTATTTTATTTCATACTTACATACATATAATTATTGTTTGTATCAAAATACACATTTGAATATATTCAGGAACACTTCTGATATACAAGCCCACTTTTTGAAAATTATTAAATTAAATACACGCAAATACAATATAAAACACGCCCGAAATAATATGAAAATGATGTCTTAAATGACAGTTTAGTTGAAAAATATTTGATAAATATTGTATCATCAAATTTTTTTGATGTTTATAATTATGAAAATCAATCCAGATTTTACTGATATGCACAAATTTTTCCTGACGTACTGACTTTTTCAAAAATGTATGTAATGAATTTCAGAAAACGTTTTTTATGAATATCGATAGTCAATAAAAATTCATAAATTCATTTAATCAATATCATTCAAAAAGAAGTTACAATCAGTAAAAATTAAATGAACATCACAAAAATCTAGTTACCAAACTACTATAATAATCAAAATATTTTTTTTCCGTGTATTACATCATATAAGTAGTTAGTATTATTGAAGTATTTCAACTCCCAATTACTGTAAATATTTACTCAAGAATTGTCGATTTAATCATAAAAAACGCTTTCATAAATATAAATATTTTGTGAGCTTGGTATCTTATCAATGTAAAATATTTGTTGTATAAATTTTATCGTAAACTAATAACTAATCACAAAACAAAAACATTGAATATACCACACATTTAACACACTCATTTGCTTACATTCAACATAATTTAAAGTGTAAATAAAACTATAAAATCAGTAAAAAAAAGTCAGAGACTGAACTACTGTATGCAGATTTAAACTGTGTCTCCAGTAATAAAAAATAGTTGCAATCCGGCATCAACCCGTTAAGTATGTATAAAAACAATTTTCGAACAACGATATTAAATCAATATTCATATTAATGTGATACTATCTCGTGATATATATATCATATATATTTAAATACATATATATATATATATATATATATATATATATATATATATATATATATATATATGTATATATATATATATATATATATATATATATATATATATATATATATATATATATATATATATATATATATATATATATATATATTATATATATATATATATATATATATATGTATATATATATATATATATATATATATATATATATATATATATATATATATATATATATATATATATATATATATATATATATATATATGTATATATATAATGAAACTTCTATAAGTTGAATCACTAGTTGCTAAAATACAATAATTTTATTTTATCATATCTTTATATATAAAACGAAATAAGATAAGATAAGAATGGGCGGTCGAATATTTGTAAAATTTTATGTTTATCAAGACTCAATAATAAAATGAACAGATATATAAAAAAAATATATAACAAAAATTAAATAAATATATAATAATAATACACAATGATGTCATATGTAGTTTAAAGTTATATTGATTTATATACCGTGTGTTTCTTTTAAATTGAGACAATCAAATATCTCGAAAAATAGCCACTCTACGGAAAAAAGTCAACAATCAAAATTTAATCATACCGCGTAGGGAATACATTAGTGCAAAAAAAATAGTCCCCCACCCCCCGCTTTGTAGGTGAGGCATGGGTAACTTTTAAACTAAGATAGGAAGCCATATTTTTAATTTGCTGATACGGATTCTACGACTAAAAGTACGTATTTGTATCAAATATTTTATTCGGCTCATGATAGATTGATGGCGTTGTAATCTACGAAATTCAATATTTTCAATTGCTTCTTCTTAGAACACACGCATTCGATTCTGCAATACGTTTGAAATAAAATTCGTCATCAAAACAATTTATTCAGTTTTGTAAATCACATTTAACGTTTGAGTCATTTCTTATCTTCATGTTTTTCGTAATTGCAAAATAGACGATAAAATACTTTCGAATGGAGCGTTTAACTGGTTCTAGTTTATGGAGAAGCTGGCAGAAATCTTGAAAATTATGTTACTATTTACGCTCAACGTTTTCCGGATAGGATTCGTTCACGTGCTTCATTTGGCCGTACTATCAAACAATTTATAACTGATGGAAATGTTCAACTGGAGAAAATAATGAAATTGCTGGATTGGCAGCAGTGGCTCGTAATCCTCATGTTAGTACACGAGAAATAGTTCACGATTCTGGATAGTCCCTCACCAGTGTTTGGACAATTTTAAAACGGCACATGTATCATCCATATCATGTGTCTTTACACCAAGATCTTCATGGCGCTGATTTCCAAAATCGGGTAACTTTTTGTCAATGGGCACGTGAACAAATAAAACAAAACCACAATTTTTTCGTTGCGTAATGTTCTCTGACGAATCGTCTTTTACAAACCATGTAACGGTTAATCGACATAACATGCATTATTGGAATGTTACAAATCCGCACTGGCTTCGTCAGCGTCCTTGGACTGTCAGCGTGCGGTGTGGAATAATTGGCAACAAACTCATAGGCCCCCACATTATTGAAGGCAACTTGAATGGTCAAATGTATCGAAACTATTTAGAAAATGAACTGCCAATATTACTTGAATATAATTTGAGCTTAGAAGTCAGACGGAACATGTAGTGTCAACATGATGGTTGTCCTGCACACTATTCGGTGGTGGCACGTGAAATATTTGATCGTGATTTCAATGGTCGCTAGATCGGTAGAGCTGATCCGATAAATTGGCCCGCCAGATCACCAAAACTTACTGCGCCAGATTTCTGTTTGTGGGGCTATCTCAAAGACAAAGTTTACAAACAAGAACCAACAACACGTGAGAACATGATTGAGCGAATAAGAAATGCCTGTGCTGAAATTCAACCAAACACACTTCTCACTCGTGTACAATCATTTGAAATGCGTATTAATATAAGAGTATTGAAGTCGCAGGCCATCATTTTGAACACTTATTTTAAGCTTAAATTATTTTATTCGCCTGCCATTTACATTAATAAATTGTTTTGATGACGAATTTCGAGTATTTCCAATGAAAACGTGATGTTTTTTATTTCAAACGTATTGCAGAATCGAATGCGTGTGTTCTAAGAAGAAGAAATTGAAAATATTGAATTTCGTCGATTACAACGCCATCTATCACGAACCGAACAAAATATTTCATTCAAATCATACGTACCTTCACCCCACCTAGAAAGCGGAGGGTGGGGGACTATTTTTTTTCACAAATGTATTTTCCCCGCGGTATGATTAAATTTTTATTATGGACGTTTTTTCGTAGAGTGGCTATTTTTCGAGATATTTGATCGACTCAGTTTAAAAGAAACACCCGGTATACGTACCAATACATAATATTATTTATATCAATATATCGCTGGCTCAGGATTAGAGTACGCTTTCCACCATATTATATTTCTAGGTGTTAATTGATTTTTAAGTTCTACGTATTTCTCTTTCCTTGGAATTAGCTTTAATTTTATAAAAGTACACCTAAATATTATTAGAATCATATATTATTAGTTTCATTTCCAAAAGATAATTATAGGCTTGCAAAATAATTGTCAAATTTGTAGTTTCCGCAGGAAAAATTATTCGTTTAAATATCAAGTTCACCATGTAATTCAAAACATATTTAGCGCACTCTAGTTATGGACCGACAGTTAATGTAAACTGATACTCGTTTATCTTTTCACATATAAGTAGTGTAGTTTTATAAATTCCAGTGTTTCCAACTTTTTAGTTCAAAACATTACCTATTAAGATGGTGGTCGGTAATTTCAGACCAGGCAAAATACTGGTCAACAAGGAATTTTACCTTGGAACCGTTTCTAAACATTAAAGGTGCGTTTAATAACGCTTCATTCACGATGATCTGTGATGATCTCTGCAGCTGATAGACATGACATGGATATATATTATATATATATATATATATATATATATATATATATATATATATATATATATATATATATATATATATATATATATATATATATATATATTTATATATTCATATATATTTGTGCAGTGTATATATTTATTACAACGCCACAAAACTTCTTTAAAATTGATATTAACAAATTTTTTTTTGTAACTATTAATTTTTATTTAATTAGCTTGATTATTTTTTTTTATAAATTAATAAAAAAAAATGTTATAATAATATTATACAAAAGTATTTGTGCACATACATTTTTATTCATAATTATTTGTGCACATCAAAAATAATAAAAAAAAATAATTTATAATAATTAAATCAGTTATAGTTTAATTCAGAATAGAAAAACACAC